>CAVLGL010000046.1:3120000-4320000 GCA_963668995.1 Parnassius mnemosyne | reverse complement strand
CCCCTGATGTTGCAGAAATTCACGGATAGCGTGGCAGGGGTCGCCTTTTTCTTGTTGTTCAGCTTGCCCCGAGCAGTTATTGTTTAGAGCGGAATTTTGCGTTTCGTCAAAACGCAGAAGCAGAGCTTTCACTTTACGCCGGTATTCTGTGAGGTCGTGGTACCAACCCGGCTCGAGCTGGGCCATACGTGCATCAGCAAAAGCTGTTGCGTGGCTCTACCATCGTTTGTATTTTTTTTAATTATTGTATACGATAACGAAAAAGCGGATTATAAATATCGATGAATCAATGAAGATTAATATAAATTAGTGGTATTTTCGGAAAGCGGACTAGCGAGCAGACGTGTCTTTACAATCTATCTGTCGAAATCCACCTCTTTTGTGTGTTTTTTTACGTGTTTATTTATGTCGCCACTACACGGCTTTACACTTATTAAAGAATAAAATATAATTACATAAAAATGTATTGTCACATAATTTGTAATGTATATGAATGTTCAAACCACTTCTAAAGATATTTCATTACAACAATCCAATTGATTGGTATTAGTTCGGAAGTTTGTATCTAATTGAAACAAAGTTTCGATCGGATAAAAACTTTTTTGGTATTGGTAGGCCATAAGGAATTCTGTGATTAAAATTTTAGTTGGAACTCGTTACCAATTACTTAAAACATATGTCATTTGTTTAAACATTATTTTTAACAGCAATATAAAATATTTATTATTGTATCATCATCATCATCATTACAGCCCTTCACAAGTCCACTGCTGAACATAGGCCTCCCCCTCGACTTCCTGCATGTCTTACCAGGCTGTCGCTCCATCTTGTGGACGGACGCCCTAAACTTCGTCTGCCGGTACGAGGCTGCCACTCGAGAACTTTTCTTCCCATCGGTTGTCGGTTCTTCGAGCTATATGGCCGGCCATTTGCCACTTCAGCTTACTAATTCTTTGGGCTATGTCGGTAACTCTGGTTCTACTGCTCACTTCTAAGTTTATCACGTAGAGAAACCCCGAGCATAGCCTTCTCCGTAGCTCCTGGGCTAACTTGAGCTTCCTCATACGGCCAGCAGTGAAAGACCACGTTTCATTTCCACAGGTCATCACGGGCAACACGGTTGTTTAGTCTAGGTTTTAAATTTTGAGGTATACCTGAAGAGAAGATATGCCGTTATTTCCCGAACGCATCCTAGCTGAGTTGAATCCGTCGATTTACCTCTCGGCCGAAGTTGGACTATTTATCCCAGGTAAACATATTCATCAACAACTTCGAGCTTAGTGTTTGGGAGACACTATTGAGGTCATTGAGCATAGTGCTTAAATTTTCCAACGATTCTGCCATAAGGACTATATCGTTGGCAAATCAAAGGTGAGTGATGTACTCGCCATTGACGTTAATAATAGAATCAGGCGTTACTTTGCGGAAATCCATTATAAAGGGATGGTTATGTACTAATTTGCTTAATTCCGCGTAAAGAAATAAAATGATGTGTCCTGCCCAGTTTTAAGGGGACCTCCCACCCTCCTTCAGTCGCGCGCCCTATACTCGTCGCCGTCAATCCCAGCACTACCATCCCCAGCACCGCCATACTAGGCACGAAATACCACTCTCGAAAATACGACACGTGTTTCGCCTCTACCCGAGGCATCATCAGGTGAAGTAGACTTTGCGGAAACTGACCGATAAGTGAGCGCCGAGCCGAAACTACTGCTATTTGTACTACTTGCTGACGCACCCGCGCTACAATTACGTAGAGAGCGATTACGACCCCTTAAAACTGGGCAGTACATATCATTTTCTTTCTTTACGCGGAATTCAGCAAATGAGTTTGTAACAACCCCGCTTATACCGTATTCTTTCCAGTCCAGTAGCTTGAAAACGTTTTCCAATGCAGAAATGAAGAGTTCCAGGGAAATAACGTCACCTTGTGTTATACCTCTCCGCAGTTGGATCGGTTTCGTACTCTAGTTCTGTACTTGGATAGCCATCGTAGACCTACTGTACAAACACTTCAGAACTTCGATATACCGATAGTCAACTTTGTACCGCTGAATTGACTGCAGCACCGCCTAAATTTTGACGGAATCTAAGGCATTCTCATTGTCCACTTACGCCATACATAGTGGCAAATTGTACTCCTCGGACTTCTGTACAATTTGCCGAAGAGTATGTATGTGGTCTATGATGCTAAAACCTTTTCGGAAACCATCTTGTTCGGGAGGCTGGAAGTCGTCGATTCTGCGTGTGAGACGATTCGTAATGAGTCTAGAAAACAGCACGTAGACGCGGCTCAGAAAGGAAATCGAACTGTAGTTCTTCAAGAGAGCGTTGTCACCTTTCTTGAAGAATAATTCCACCGCACTTATGCTCCACGCCTTCGGTGTAGTGCCGCAATGGAGGATGGAATTAGAGAGCTTTTGAGGGACGTTAAGTAGCGGTTTTCCACCCGCTTTCAGAAGCTCCGCTGTAACTCCATCCTTGCACGGGGACTCGCCGTTTTTATGATGCTGGAGAGCCATTCTAATCTCGCTCAGACTGACGTCCGGGATATCATCGAAATAGTGTCAGATTAGACTTGCTCTTGGATCGTTACTCACACTTGCATGTGGTCCCATCGATGATGTGTGCTGCTGTCCGTAGAACCTCTCAATCTCACTTAAAATCTCAGGTGTCCCGGAAACGATGCTGCCACATTCGGTTTTTAGCTTTGACAGTTGGCTTTGTCTGGCAGACAGATTTCTAGCAAAGACTTTGGAGCCCTAGTTCTGCTCAATCGCTTCTTCAATACAAGCAGTAATAAAGTTGCGTAAGTCCTGCCGCATGCATTTGGAGATCTGTCTGTTAACTTGCCTGTACGCTTTCGAATCTGCTGAAGACTGCAGCTTCATTTGACGTCTAACATCGATGAGACTAAGAGTGTGATCGGAGAGTGTTTGTGTTCTTCTGCGGCGGGTCTTGCAGAACTTAGCTCCGACTGCATGGACAGTTTCTACGTGCTTGTCATTCATATCGTCCACTGCATTGCACTTAAAACGATTTTGTTACACGAGCTGAATGGTATCGGGACTTTAGATTAGAGCACGAGGGGGACGGTGCGTTGATTTCACAATATACTAGACCTCTCCAACTTAAAGTTTAGTTTCAGTTTGCCTCTAACCGTTCGGTGATCGCTACCAGTTTTCAAACATCACTGAACAGTTGTCGTCTGGTCGTCATAAGGAAGTCAATATCATTTTTTGTCGAACCGTCGGGGCTCGACCAGTTCCAATTCCTGTGGGGCCTCTTCTGGAAGAAAGAGATCATCATAAAGAGTCCTTCTTTCTCCATGAAGTCGGCCAGCTGCTGGCCCCTTGGGTTCCGTTCCCCCTCATCCAAATTTCCCTACTTTCAGCTTACCGTTCTTTCTTGTACCTAGTTTTACGTTAAAGTTTCCTATTAATTTCGTATAGTGGGTTTTGGAGGAATGAATGGCTCTAGATATATATTATCCATTTCCTCTACCTACTTGTTGGGATGTATCGAGGTTGGTGGGTAAACCTGTATAACCGTCAGCGAAAACCGTTTGGTGATTCTGAGTATAAGGTACGCAACCCTCGTCGACACACTCTCAATCTTAACAACGTTATTAACGAGAGATTTGTGGACGATAAATCCGTCACCTCCTTGGGACAGATGGTCGCCCTCCCGGTGAGAGAACAAGTTGCCGGATTTGAGGATTATTATTTCTTTCCCCTTTCTTTGGACCTCCGATTATCCTATAATATTCCAGCGCAACTCGTCTATCTATTATTTCAGCTCCAGGATCTTCTCGTCAGCCTTCTGGGTGCGTGTGTTATATGTTGCCAGGTCAGTCGTTGCTCGCCAAGCGCAACAGCTATGGCAATATACCCCTCATGATGAAAGTTACGATGAGAAGGCCCATAGCCCTGGCGTCCCCGTTATTCCTGACGGGTGCGACCATGGTAACGGCGGGGCAGGGGGTGCTAAGTGTCTCTATTCTCTTATCAACAATGGTGTATTATTGTATGTTGTTATATAATCAATAGAAAAAATATTAACATACTCTCTGCGGTGTCAAGAAAAACTAAGCCTTCAGGCAGAAGAGGATGCAACCCTCTGGTTCCGGCGACGTTGACCAGTGGGGAATACAGTTCCTTCAAAACTATAATAAAATAACCACGCGTGAACCCCATGGATCAAAAATCTCTATAAAAGGGCAAAAATATATAGCATCTATTAGATTTTGATTTTCATATTTGTCCCCTTCACTCAGTTTAGCCGTTTTCAATGCCGCCTTGACCAAATGGCTCAAATTATAATATACATTATATTTACCGCGAGACTTCTTTATTAGAACAGAAGCTATTGTATATATGAGACTAATTATAAACTTTTAATAAGTCGTTTCACGGTCATTAAAAAGTCAAAGATATTGAAAAGACTTCCTGGAGGCACATTACCAACATTGGGTTGATACTGGTTTGATTTAGATACTAATAATATAAAAAATAAAGAATTAATAATAGGTATTTATAAGTACAATGATCACCGAACCATTTACCAGGCGTTGCGATTGTAGCAATATTACAAAATCATATTCATGACATTTGGCACTATTTAAATGAAAAATAACAGAGATTCAGCTGTCCCTATCCATTCTAATCTAGATACTTTTCGAACCTCATGAAAGGAATAATATATTCAATTTATGCGTCGAAAGAGTGAAATCAGATTCTATCATGTAGTATCAAAATATTATTAAGAAGCGACGGATACGTCTTCTTTAGTAAATTGAATTTGCTCTTCGCATGTCTTTTTAACTTACTTAATTTTTCCAAACTGTTTATTTTGATCATTTTTATATTCTTTCTTCAAAAAGAAAGTTAACGTTTCGGTAAATAGTTTCCAGTTTTAACAAAAATTGATATCTGCAGTAATCATTTATATAAATTGGCGTAGAATGAGACTACTACAATGATTTTTCTGGTTTCTACGATGTGAACACGGTTCAAGTATACCGAAGGGCACACACACATCGCTAGGCATAAAAAGACAGCTGCCACTTGTCTCTATCTCTCCCTTTAACAAACAGCGGACCGGTCGGTGCCTGTCTTTGATGTTTTGGTCAAACTTCTATTGTTTTGTTATCTGATAAGTTATCGACTATCTATATCTATACTATATGTAATAGTAAACAATGTATGATCGACTAAATAAATATTACATCTCGAAGTAAGTACTCGAAAAACAACACGATGTTTCGAACAGTGAGATTTTGTTAAATCTAACTAAAAACATAGCTCAGTCCGCAGAAGTTAAGTGTTTTTATGAATAGGTATTTTTAAATTAAATTTAGTTAGTTTTAGCATAATACAATTCAACATTAACTACATTTAAATCAGTATAAATGTTTAGATTATCCAAGATTTACGGCAATTGTCCGTTTTCAGTTGCCTGTTAGTCTATATTATATTTGATAATATGATCCGATAGATTGACAGCTCCCAATCATTGTGATTTTCTTATTATTCAGTTGTATTAACTATGATATTTGTTCAATGCAGAATCGTAAATCGACGAGTAAAGTCAAGATCTTTGTTTAATAAACCTATAGTTTTAGGTAAATCCACCAATTGGCATGCACTTATACTTAGAGATCATCTGCATACAGGTGGTAGCGAGAAGATGATTGGAGATAATCGAACATATGAAGATACAAAAGAGGAGAGGAGACAACACGCCACCAACATTCACGTGGTGAATGATTCATCAATACGTGTCCGTTGCCGGCGACGAAACAAGTAACTATAAAACCAGTCAATCATTTCAGAAGATATGTTAAGTGAAGCCCAGATAGCTAACAGGAGATCAAAATCTACATTGTTGAATGCATTGCTAAAGTTGTTGTTTGTTGTGTTACGTGCTGTTTATCCAAAACAAGACGAATATCCTCGGTAATCTTGACTAAGGCAGTAGTCATACTATGACCAGCAATGAAACCGGATTAGAAAGGATTGAAAAGACTGCACCTAGAAAAAAAATACTCAATTTTTTATGAACTATACGCTCAAAAACTTTTGAAAGGAATGGAACTATGGATATGGGGCGGTAGTCAGAGAAACTGAAGATAAATACGACATTTCGTTTAGTAAACTATCCCGTTCAATAATCCCAGCGAATAATGTAGCGCCACCAGGATGGATCATCTTACGTCACATTATGTCTGACCAACTATTGTAGGCACATATTGGCACAATTAAATTGTGTTTATATGAAGTAGAAATATATTTCGAAATGAGTAAGTGGCATAATGTTTGAATTATACTAAACCACTAGAAAAAAGTAACCGCCACTAAAAGCAATATTCCTCTACTAAAAGGGCGGGGGGATGGGGGTACCACCAGTTTCATTGGAAAATGCACTGAGTTGGCAAAACTGGCCGCTCTGACTCGTAATATACGCGGGTGAAACCGCGGGGCACAGCATTTCAGGAATATACTGCTGCCCATCTCTTGTTTTAGTTTCCCTCTGTCGCCTCTTACGGTACCCACCGGAAGATATGGGGTAGTGGGTATTTCTACACTGCCACTACACAGTTTATCACATGGTAGAACTGCATGGATATTTTTTTAAATATTGAAATCCATTATGACGTACGGAGCAGTAAAACTACTCGCTAAAAAACTGCATTTTTGTTTTATCGTAGAACTAATAGTGGAACTACGTTTTTTCTTTTTTTTACAAGAGAGGGGGCAAACGAGCATGCGCCTCACCTGATGGTATGTGTCTACCACCGACCGTGAACAACCTCAACACCAGGGGAATTGCAGATGCGTTGCCGGCCCTTTAAAAAGGAGTAGGCTCTTTTCTTGAAGGTCACTAAGTCGTATCGGTCTGGGAAAATCGCTGGTGGTAATCGATTCCACAAGGAAGTTGTGCGAGAAAGACTATATTTACTAATATCCCTGAAAAGAAATCCGCCACTAATTTTCTTTCACTGCCACCGCATGCCGTAGTCTGTTATTGAGTAATATATGAAAAAAGTGCATTCAAATATTGAATGTATTTTATACTCATGTTCTAAAGAATATGTTTTAGAAGGGTATAAATGAAATCATTTTAAATTCTGTTTCATTTATTTGTAAGTGTAGCTATTATACATTTTCTGCTTCATATTCAACAGCTGCTTAGAAATAAAAACGAAAAATAAAATAAATGCGCGAAATAATGTTTTTAAAGCAAAAGTGTCTTAGTTTTAGTCCCCTGCGACTTCTAGGCATCTGTTGTCTTAAATTTTTAAACTAGGCTGCAGTAACCACTCCTACCCCCCCCCCCCCAACGGGTTCCCGCCTTGTGGTATAGTGATGCGCCACTGACCCTATCCTCCGCGAGTCTGGCGTAGCCGCATCGCTGATGCGGTTGTAGTGGGGATGGGGGGAGAGGAGTGACGTTATTTCGGGGCCCCGCCAAAAGCGAGTGCTTCCGAGTGTTCCTTAACTCTAGGTGAGGTAACCGTAACGTTTTCGCTTGTACCTTCTGGATTGTGCTATTATTAGACTATCTTTTCTGTATGCCCAGCGCAAAAATATCTATACTTTTGCAATATTGAATGTTATAGTATTAGTAAACACATAAATTTTCTCTAAAAATCTCTAAATTTATTAAAAACCTCCTTAAAATATTCAAAATGTATTAAATCATATAAATACAAGTCGATTTTATTGCAATAATAAAGATAAATAACATCTATACATATTATAAAAATGTAAATAGCCGGTGTCTGTACATTTTAGATTTATATAATAAAAGTGATTGAGAGGTACTAAAAATAAGTAATTAAATACATTTCTACCATTTTTAGAATTTTCTGTCTGTCTGTCTGTTTTTATGTTAACGTGTCACGTATAAAGTACCAATATATATATAAAAAAATAAAGTGTATCTTCAGGTTACATTTAGTCTTTATTTCATTAAAGTTAGTTCATTCCATCAAAAGTTCTGAAATATTCTGAAGTATGGCTACGAAGTATAGGTATGAATTTGTTCAATGGTGGAATTCATTGAGTCATCAAGTACATTTTAAACTAATATCATATTATAAATCATAATTAAATGATGTAAAATAATGTTCTATAATGATATAATTATATCTAAAACGCAGTAAACAAAAGTATAATATAAAGAACGTAATAAATATAAAAAAAATATATATTAACCTTATTATATAAATCTAAAGTACAATAGTTAACCAATTTCATCGATAGATGGTGGTGTTACACAAATGTAATACAAAAAGGCAGGTTGTGGTTTTTTCCTGTAGATGAGTTTTCATATTTGCTGTTAATCTTTATATTACTCGCTGCCATACTGTGTGTTGACAATCTCATTTATTCTTTACCGCCGAGTACTCTACGTGGTAAATCAAATTTTAAAAGAGCTATTAACAATTTCGTTGGTTTCGGCGAGGATCAAACTTTCTTTTTTGCTTACGATGCAGGCCTGATTTATAAGTTCTTTTATGTTTTTATTGTATCAATCGCGTCAATTAATCTCTTTTATTTTTATAATTGATTTTAACAGCGCCATCTATCTTTAAATCTCTATACATACGGTAATAACATGCTGTGTCTGTTTCTGTACATTGTATAGTATATTAATTTGTGACTAAAATCATTATGGAGAATGAAATTCATTAAATAAGTACATTTTTATAATTTTCTGTCTGTCTGTTTGTTTATGAACGCATCACGTCTTAAGTAAACATCTTTTTTTTTCAAAGAAATCGTTAAGAAAATCATAAAGCGTATCTTCCAGTTCATTTAATCTTTGTTTTATTAAAATTGGTTAATTTTATCGAAAGTTATGATTATTATTTTGAAATGTAGGTTCGATTTGTTTAAATGCGCCATAAAATCTCAGAAATAGTAATAAAATGATTCGTGTGTAAAAAACGTTCTATTATAATATTAAATATTTATACTTAAAACACAGTAAACAAAAAAAATGTTTTCCTTAAATCAAAAAAAGGATGTTTTCTCACAAACAACTTAACGCCATCTAGCGTTGAACAAATTACAACTTTTTCTGAATTGCGGTGTTAATATTTTTCACCGGTGAATCGTATTGATACTCACTGAAGTAATTTACGTTAACAAGTCCATTTAATAGAATAGAATAGAATAGAATAGAATAGAACAGAATAGAATAGAATCGAATATTTTTTATTCAATATACATTACATGTGTAATTCTTATTGAAAGTCATTTTTTACTTTACCAATGGTTCGAAGAAAACCCTCTGTCCTGGGAAGAACCAGCAAGAAACCCAGCGGGACTTTTTTTAAATAAATTTTACAATATAAATGATTACGAACTATTTACAAAATTTATTTTAGAAACTGCTTGGAAGCGATCACCTCATTCCCAGGGGTTATTATCAACCATGTATTCATATACACTATAATAACCCTTTTTATACAGTTTCAGCTTAATAAAACATTTAAACTTGGTAATAGAGAGAACCTGTACACTTTCCGGGACCTTGTTGTAATAGCGTATACATTGCCCCAAGAATGAATTACTGACTCTGTGGAGTCGAGAAACTGGTATCACTAGCTTGTATTTGTTCCTAGTGCTTACAGAATGTATATCACTTCTTTTACTAAAACTATCTGTTTTTGTGAACATACATTAAATTTTCGTAAATATACTGAGAGGCCAAAGTTAATATATTAATTTCTTTAAATTTATCTCAAAGAGACTCTCTCGGTATTAGATTGTAAATAGCTCTAATGACCCTCTTCTGTAAAACAAAAATAGTTTCTGAATCAGCCGCATTTCCCCATAGCAAAATCCCATAAGACATTATGCTATGATAATAACTAAAATAAACTAATCTAGCTGTCTCGACACTAGTGAGACCTCTAATCTTTTTACAGCATAGGCTGCAGAACTTAGTCTGCTTGCTAATTTGGATATATGGGGGCCCCACTGGAGCTTTGCGTCAAGAGTGATGCCAAGAAAAACAGTGGATACAACAGGGCTCAATTCCTCCCCATTTAAAAACAAATTGGTGTCCAGATTTCTAACATTCGTTGTTGTAAATTTAACACAATTAGTTTTATTTCCGTTCAAATGCAGATATTATTAACGTTAAACCAATGCACTAATTTTGATATAGCATTATTCACTTCGTCACATTTAAATGATTGACGTTTAATTTTAAAAATCAAGGAAGTATCATCAGCAAATAATACTATATCATGACTATCCCCTACAAGGTGAGGTAAGTCATTAATATACACCAGAAACAGGAATGGGCCGAGAATCGAGCCCTGAGGAACACCCATTAGTACAGGTGACCCGGAAGAACTTTTACCACTGATAATAACCTTCTGTTTTCTATTACTTAAATATGAAATAATAAGTTTAAGCGCTGTGTTCTTGACACAATAGTACTGTAGCTTCCTGATTAATGTCTCATGTTGTACACAGTCGAAGACCTTGGAAAGCTCACCAAATATACCTAAAGCATCCTCTGAATTCTCCCATGCACAAAAAATATGTTTAACAAGCTCAACTCTAGCGTCAGTTGTCGAGCGACCCCTTGAAAAACCGAATTGATTTTTATGTAGCAATTTATTAATGTTAAAGAAACTTAACATCCGATCTAAAATAATTTTTTCAAAAACTTTACTTAATGTTGGTAGTACAGAAATTGGTCTAAAATTGGCGGGGTCTAATGTACTACCAGATTTAAATATAGGTATGACTTTACTATGTTTCATTAAATCAGGAAACACACCAGATTCGACGCTTATATTAAATATAGTGGCTAGATAAGGTGCTAATGTATCTATTATGGATAAAATGACTTTAACGGAAATCCCCCATAAGTCTGCCGTTTCCTTAACATCAATAGTTTTAAAATATTTAACGATATCTTTTGGCAGTACCCTATGGAATTTAAAAGTATTTGAACAAGCCTTTACATTTTGTTTGAGCAATGATTCGGCAACAGTAGGAGAAGAATTTAATGATTTTTTGTCAAAAAAGGAACATCAGTAAAATGTTTATCAAAAGCCATAGCAACTTCTTGATCAGATCGCGTTAAATTATTGTTAATATTCAATTGAAAATCCGAGTTGCGCGGTTTGACCTTGCCCGTTTCACTATTTATTATTCTCCAGGTCATTTTAATTATGTCGGATGCAGTTTTAATTTTGTTGCTTAAATGTAAAGCCTTAGCAGTGGAGCACACTTTTTTAAATATTTTAGAATATTTTTTTACATAATCTCTAAATATAACGCTATTATTATATGATCTTTCATAATAAAGCTCGTATAACCTTCGCCTACTTTTATAAATTCCTACTGTCGCCCATTCATTAAATGATTTGCAACTGTTAAAAGAAAGTTTTAGAAGTAAATATTCTACTAAATTCACAACTTATAATTTCAAATAATGTAGCATACAAATAATTAGCACTATTTTTAAACGAAAGTGATGGAAGTCTTTTTATTATATTACGCCTAAATCTCTCCAAGCGATGTTCAGTTATTGGAACAAACACAACTTTCTTATTTTTCTGTTTTTTGTATATGTAAGGTAGTGATACTAACTGTCCACAGTGATCTGAACTTAAATTTTGAATAATTGATTTATGCAAGTGCTTAACATCTGTAAAAATGTTATCTATACAGGTCGCACTAGGCCTAGCAATACGTGTTGGTTCTAAGAATAAATTAACAAGATTATACGATTTAAACAATAAGCTAAACTTAATACTAATGGAAGAAGTTTCAAGGAGATTGATGTTAAAGTCTCGACATATTACAATAAACTTGTTCTGTTTACTAAGTTTCAGTAAAACTTCTTCCACAATCCTTTCAAAAAAGTCATAAGTAGCACATGGGGGACGTAAACACTTACAACAATGAGGTGCTCGAGCTCGACACAAGCCATTTCTACAGTTCGTTCAACAGAGAGGCTCACAATATCCTTACGTTCTTTATATAATAATGATTTATCTGCTAATATTAAGGAGCCACCACGTAAACTTTTTTCTGGAACTGGAGGAACTGACCACCTGGTGATTTCTGAAATTAAACATGAAATTATAATCTTTTAGCCAATGTTCAGTAATACAAAGGATGTGTATATTGTTACTATTTAAAAACAATTCAACTTCCAATTCTTTGCCCAACATGCCTTGTATATTTGATGCACCAGGTGTAAACAATTTTTATTACTTATTTGTGGGCTGTATTCAAAATTAATTAAACTCTTATTATTGCTATATGCTAAAAGAGCCGTGTAGGGTGTAGGCTAACAGCACAAACATCATCAGAAACAGAAACCAGAAAAAAGATACGTACGCCCAAGCTAAATGTAGCAAAATTGCAACAAAAAAAAATGTCATGATGTTGTTTCATACCAAGAATCCATCTTATATCAAATGACTTTCCCCTCAGTTTTAAGCGTGTTCTGTTCTCACTTCCCAGTCAGCGTGTGTTATGCGATAACCGATGACCGTAAATAAAGCGCAAGGTCAAACTTTACGCGTTGCAGGAGTGGACCTCAGTACTGACTGTTTTGCACATGGCCAACTCTATGTTGCTTTTTCCCGCGTTAGTAGCTCCCATGACATTTTTCTGTACGCCCTGGCTGTCTCCTTCTAACGTCGTTTTCACAGAAGTTCTATCACAAACGACTCAGAACTTTGAGCATAACGATTTATTTTATTACCACTTATTCATACAGTAATGATATAAATCGTTTAATATTCTCTTACCTAAACGTCAAATTCTTTAAGTAAAACCTTTAAACTAGTGCTACGCCGCGGGCACAGCTAGTATATATAATAAATGTAAAAAAACGGACTATTTATTGAACATCCCCATACAAGCTTACAACAGTTTTAAGCGAAAATAACAGATTTTAAAGTTTGCCATAGACGTGACAATATATACGCGAAAGCTAAACGTGTAATTAAACTATTTTTTTGGATATTATCATTCGTAAATATAAATGCGCTCTAAACGTTAAGAATCAATAATAAGTTAAGATTGAAAAGGATAAAAACCGTAAAAATTGTTTAATTTTAGATTTTTATATGTAATAATAGCGTTCTGCCTTAACTTCTCTGATTTCTGGATCATGAAAATATGTCCATCTACCGAGTTTAAATGTGAATATTAACCATTTAGGGATCCATTCAAACACACACAAAGACATTTATCAAAATTAGTTGAGCCGTTTTGAGTTAAAGCGATACTAAC
Source organism: Parnassius mnemosyne (assembly GCA_963668995.1). Taxonomy (NCBI): domain Eukaryota; kingdom Metazoa; phylum Arthropoda; class Insecta; order Lepidoptera; family Papilionidae; genus Parnassius; species Parnassius mnemosyne. The sequence goes on along the minus strand of CAVLGL010000046.1, from coordinate 4,306,717 downwards.
GGAGAGCTATTGATTTTTATATATAAAGACAATATTTTATGCATTTTCTTACGTTTTATTTGACTTATGTTTAATTATTAAATTCCCGAACTTTTGTACGGTTTTCAGACCAATTGCTGAGTTGTACCGTAAATCGAAATACAACATTGGTAAATAGCCCGAGCCTATCAAAAAGTTGCATTTTGAACGGTAGAACAGAACACAAAAATCATTTAAAAATAATCTACAATACATTAATACCATACTCGCCCTCACACACGTGCATACGTGCGTACGTGTATGAAGTAGGTGTACGCGTTATTATTGTCTTGTAGATTATTTTTAAATTATGTATGTGTTCTGTACTACTATAGGTAACTTTGTTAATGAAAAATGTCAGTTCATTTGATATTATTATTGAAGATATCGGGCATGACCAATAAAAATTATTAAACTGCCAAACATTTATTTTTTTAAAACACATACAATTTAATTGACTTAAAATTTGGCATATAACTAAAATATTAAACAAATTAAACACAAGAATGGATTTTGCAAAATTATACTGCATGTAAAGCTTAACTTTACCTTTGCTTTGCCGCGTAGTGGCGGTGTAAGAATATCCACTATCACACCCACACCCCACAAATCAACAACAAGGAAACAAATCAGAGGATGGACGACTTCCTAATAACGAGTAAAAATAAAACTGCGGGTGGCAACCCACTTGCCAAGCGTTACAACTATAGTAAATATCCCCTTTAATATGTAATCTATGGGGGAGGCCTATGTTCAGCGGGGACTTTAATGGGCTGTAACGGTAAAGCTTCATTTAATTAAAAAATACTGGCTGAATCCCCGCCGTCTGTTGGTAATATGCCCAGAATACTGCCTGATCTGCATTTTTTTATTATTATTTATTGTGCGTTTTAGTGTAGCAAAGATTAAACAAATATAATCTCCGGAAAATCCTTTGTCGGCACTAGATTTTACAGACTGGTAAAGAAAAATTCCCTTTTCCAGACTATCCGTTTCATTAGTTCCACTACAATTTTGAATTTCACATATCTTTATAAGAATGGGAAAGAAGTCAAAAGATAATTAAGCCACGCAATCCGCAATGATTAATCAGACGTGTTCTATTGAATTGGCTCGGAAACTCAATTTGCATGCAAATCATTGAAGTCGCTCCAGAGAGACTTAATGTGAGAAAAAAGTAGGTCCCTGACGTATCAAAGATATCAGCAGAGTACCGCAATTGATTTTTTTGAAATTGGACTTTTGCGCAAACGTGATTCACTTGAAGTAGAATTATGAAAAAGTAATATACGTGGCGTAGCGGCTTAGCAATGAGTTGCTGCGTTCGAATCCCGCACGGAACAAGTATATGTATGGTCTGCAAATAATAGTTCCGGGTCTGGATGTTTGTCCTTGTGTTATTTATGTTCGTAAACTGCCTCCACGATACAGGAGAATATCCTAGTGTGGGGGTAACGTTTAGAAAAAAAAAGAATATTATTCATAGTTACTATTTTTATCATCATCATCACAACTCGGAAAAGTACTGACGTAGGACTATTTTGGACATATTTACGTGTTTCAAGTGGTAGAGCTCCGCTGCAGCTATAATAAGGTTGTAGCACTAATGGGTTGGCTTAACCAGGGAAGGATCACGTTATCACCGAATACCAGCTAAATGTAGCAGTTTAATGCTGCTGTGTTTCGTATAAAGAGTGTAGAGATCCGGAGACCCTTCTAAATGGAGATGGGGCATTCCACAGGGGTGACAACACATCTGCATAAAAACACAATGTATCTCACAGGTAATACACATTATATTAAATTAGATTGTTTAGTGCGATTGCCAAGTCAATCTATGTATTTAAAACATAAAAGATTTTTAGTATTAATATGATCACTATAAGATATTGTTAGGTTAGCTAACTATGTAATAACTTGAGACAGAAGGAACCTTAAGTAGGGACTGAATAAATTAACTGATTTGGTATTACATGGATCTCACAACTTTTTAAGGTAGAAGAATTGAGTTGCGAGACTTGGTTTTTTTTACAATTTATGTTTTTAATGGCATCTCATTTCTTTTTGTAGATAGCCCCACATTTTTCCTTTCCGGTACCATCTACTTCTTGAATATCAACTACGGATTTTCGGGCAATTTAGTTTACTTAATACTTTGCGGGATTTTGGTAAAATTTCATAAGACATGTCCCATTCTTGCTTTTCAATTCCGTTGACAATTTAACAAGCTACCTTTGAACACAATTATAATATCTAGGTACCTATCTACATCTATTATTCCATTATATTATACATAATTTACAGGTATACTGATTCATTCACTGCAAATGTAACTTTGTACTCCTATATATTTATATAGAATTACAAAGTTATTTATGCAGTTGGTGTATCTAGAAAAGTGCACCGAAATTGCTAAATATTTTAGTTTTTCCTTGATTAATACTCTAAACACTAATTGTATTCTAAATTGAAAACTTCTACGTCTGCTAGAAATGTCTTAGAGTTTTGATGATCGGTCATTCAGTGACTGACAAAGTTAAGAAACTTTGACTAGTTATAATATATAACTACTGGTTCAAATTGAACGAAATCGGGTCGAAAATGGCCTAAACTGCTTCGAGAAAAGGATGGTATGGCCGTGCTTTTTTGCTCGACTTGGCGGTGGCACTACCGTGCCCCAACACTGACAGTCATTAAGTACAACACCGCTGATATTTTTTCTGCTTATTTCACTGTCATAATTAGGTAAACTTCAGTGTAGCCACACTACTTAACGCGGTAATTTAGGCCATAATTATTGCGGTAAACGGGCGGTAAACGGTAAGGTAGTGTGGCCGTAGCATCACTACACTCACAGTCCACAGTAAACAGTTTTACACTTACAAAAGTCTTCACCTATACAGTATATGTGTTCATTACAAAATCTTAAACCTACTTAATGTTTTGAAAGGATGCTTTACATCGTGATATAATTTATTTTAATTAATAGAATCAGGCGTTACGTTGAGGAAGTCCATCATAATAAAGTTGACAAAAAATTACTTTGCGTACAACCGCTCGATAAAATAAAATGATGTGTCTTACCTAGTATGAAGAGCACCTCCCGCCCTCCCTCAATTGCGTGCACTATCCCCGTCACTACTAATCCCAGCACCACTACTCCCAACACTACTACACTAGGAAAGACACACCACTAACGACAAAACGACACGTGTTTCGCCTCTACACGAGGCATCCTCAGGTGATATAGACTCTACGGTGGCTAACCGCTAAGATTTATTTAATTTATTTTTCTAACTTGGACAGCGACACCAAGTATACAATTAATAGTACTGATCATAGAAAAAACAATACAGAGTTATCTAGAAAACAATCTAGGCTATATAATTGAAATTCATTATATCTTTAAATTAATATTATTTGTTTTGTACAATAGGAGGTATTGTGGTTGTATTTAATTTCTATATTTTTATGTTTTCTTGTAATTCCTAAATGGTTTTACAGAACCAGAGAACGAAACCTATCCAATCGCAGAGAGGTGTAAGACAGGGTGACGTTATATCCCCGAAATTCTTCACCGCTGCATTGGAAGACGTTTTCAAGCTTCTGGACTGGAAAGGATACGGTATTAACATCAATGGCGAGTACATCACACACCTTCGATTTGCCGACGATATAGTCCTTATGGCAGAATCGCTGGAGGACCTAAGCACCATACTCAATGACCTTAATAGTGTATCCCAACGGATAGGTCTTAAGATGAACATGGACAAAACAAAGATCATATTTAATGTCCATCTCACACCTATGCTGGTAGTTGTTGGGAGCATAAGCTCGAAGTTTTTGACGAGTATGTTTATCTGGAACAAATAGTCCGACTAGGTCGGTCCAACTTCGACCGAGAGGTCAATCGACGGATTCAACTCGGCTGGGCAGCGTTCGGGAAACTACGACACATCTTCTCGTCAGACATACCTCAAAATCTTAAAACGAAATTGAACAACCAGTGCTTGTTGCCAGTGATGACTTACGGATCTGAGACGTGGTCTATTACTGCTGGCCGTATGAGGAAGCTCAATGTCGCTCAGCGAGCTATGGAGAGGGCTATGCTCGGGGTTTCACTGCGTGATAAACTTAGAAATTAGGATATCCGCAGTAGAACCAGAGTAACCGACATAGCCCAACGGATTAGTAAGCTGAAGTGGCAGTGGGCCGGCCAAATAGCTCGAAGAACCGACAACCGATGGGGAAGAAAGGTTCTTGAGTGGTAGCCTCGTACCGGTAGGCAAAGTGTAGGGCGACCCCCCACGAGATGGAGTGACGAACTGGTAAGACATGCAGGAAGTCGATGGATGCAGGTGGCTCAGGATCGTGCTTTGTGGTATTCCTTGAGGGAGGCCTATGTTCAGCAGTTCAGTAGACTTATGAAAGGCTGTAATGATGATGATGATGGATTTTATTTGGCACTACTTTAATTAGCACTTGTTTAGGTCAAGGTCTTAATACCCTCCTATCTGATGGAAAGCAGAAATTACACACAAGATATTATGTACCACTACTAAGCAGATACCTCTCCACTATGGTCTGAAATAGCAATATTTGTCATTATCGTATATTATGTATGCTTCTAAATGCTAACGGAACGAAACTTATCAGTTTTTCTTGGTATCATTATTGACTCTCGCATATAATGGGGTCCTAATATTGAATCCCAGTGAACCTTATCAATGAGATATAGTTCCGCAAGATTGATTTATATTAGTTATTTCCGTCATGTAATTTTCTATGGAATGTTTCTCATTGTTGTGATGATCTTATATTGAAACTATTATGATTACACAGAAAAGAGCTTTTTGCGCAATTATAATATAATATTACATCAAGGAATCACAGAAACATCTAATGGATTTTGATAGATAGTGGTATAGCATTTTTAGTATTTAATTTACGCTATAATTAATATATCGAGACAATAAAGTGACATATATTATTTTATATACCTTTTATAACACAGACTAACGCATGCTCTAACGCGTGTGGAACCCAAATAAGTCTCGGTGTTTCTTCTAGTACGTAGTAGGAAATATTAATTCAATAATTGATACAGGCGACGTTGAGTAGTATCAAAGGCGTCTGGTATTATGATCGACAATCCGCTTGTCACGTGAGGTGATTAAGCCAAATCAATTTTACAACAGCAGAGATCCGTGTCCAACAGTGGAGTTTTCAAAGCTGATGAAGAAAAACACGTGAGCCATAAAGAACATTTTGCGAAACCAAAAAAAAATTGTTTTGTGGTTAGTGTTTTTACTCTAATTTAAAGAACTCTCCACCCGCAGTTCATTTGTCCGCACTTATGAAGACACACAAAAAATATACACCATGTCGAAGTGATAAAAACTCGCGATTAATATTTTCTCTACGCTTCTCAAACGTTGTAATTTGGTAGCTGTTGGTTCATATGGAAACAACTAATTTGTAAGATGGCGTTTCGTTTCTGGATCGTCTTGATAAGTCCAAGATTCGTAACTTGTAAGCATGTCGTAAACACGCCAGAAGAATTGGTTCAAATCTAGTAATCATGTCACGGCACTATTCTTTGCTGGCCACGTTCATATTTCAAGTTATTTTCGATACAATATGAAATATGTACTGAATCTCCTCATGCGTAATTCTCCAAAAGTTTTTCGGAATTCTCTCTACGTGGCTTGTCGTAGTATTAATTTCATTCATTTACTACAACCTATCAAAAGTTCACTTCTGAACATAGGCCATCCCCATATTGCCAAATAGCAGGGATATTTGCCATTCGGCGATATATGGAGATATTTGCTACGCTTGACAAGCGGCAGCAACCAAAGTTTTTTTTTTGTTTATTTATTATTTGGCAGATGCTGCTGGACATCTCAGTGCGTGTTGTATAATAAGCGTTCTTTAATCTTTCTTTTTGTTATGAACAATATTCACGTCTCATTAATTTTTAGGATGTTTTTGACGGAAAATTTTACGGAACGTTCCCCACAGATAGCAGTAGGAAACTCGCGTTTAAGGACAAATTAAGCTTGTGATTCCTGGAACGTCCATTCGTTAAATTCCTCATCAGAAATGAAGAGAGATGGAGAAAGCAGAAACTATGAATAATTATTGTTGCAGGTGATTTTTTTTTAATTTTGACAGTAAAATGGCATTTGTAAGTGATTCAGAGTATATGGTTCAAAACCCAGCCTTCACCGTAGTGATCACTTATCATCAGTTGAGCCGTATATTCGTTATACCGGGTGTTTGTGAAACGCTTCCGAAAACGAAGACAGACGATATTACTAACGATATTTTGATAATGGGTCAGAAAGAAAATCGATCCCGAGGAAAAAAATATTTAATTATCTTAGTTGCACCACATTTAATTTTTGAGTTTACATACATTTCGTATGTAAACATTTCTCGTAAATATATTTCGGCAACTTTCATTTCTTTATTTTTTTATTTTAAAGCAGAGAACCGCATGCATACAAATTAAGATACTGTGGTACTTTTTAATGGAAAAAATTTAATCCATGGAGTAAGGTGCTTGTTGCAAAAATATAGAAAGTGTGAAAAAAAAAACTTTCGGTAATAAAGAAAAAAATGTTAGTTAAAAATAAATCTTATAAAATTAGTTGAAAATTGTTTCATTTCTTAATATAAAAGTTAGGGGAATCTGTTGAAGTTTTATTTTATTTTTTTATTTTTATTTTTACAACTATCAAACCACGCCATCTAGTCCCAAGCTAAGCAGAGCTTGTGTTATGGGTACTAGACAACTGATAAACATACTTATATATTTCTAAATACATAAATATTATAGATAAATTACACCCAGACACATTGTCCTTAAATTGGGGAATTCGACATGGATTTTCGGAGAATTTGACAAATTGGTGTTGGCAACGCTGCCATGTTGCACCGAAATTCACCTACTAAGATTTGTTTGCAGGCAACATAAGAATTAGCAGGCGGCAATCAAAACAAAACTGGCAAGTAATTTTTAATAGTTTTAACGTACCTGATATTAAATTCAAAGTATTGGACGGATTAAAAAACGGAAAGCAGAAGTAATTTAAAATAAATTAAAAGAATTATTTTTTGATTAATTTTGATATATTAATTAACTGTCGATCGTAATTGCAATTGATTTTAACTATTAAATTATTCAGTACTAATTCATAAAATAGATTTCTTGTAGAAAATCAAAGATAATGGTGAAATAGTGTTTAAATTTGTGTAAATAAATACATAATAAACATAAACACTCACGCCTGTCACCCAGAGGGGTAGGCAGAGATTATGGACTTCCATTTGGCACGATCCTGACACACCTCTCTTGCTTCCTCCACATCCATATACCTACGCATACACGCTCGTCGGTTAAAGGTACTCTTGATTTGGCCCATTTTTAATATATCGCCAATTTGGTCGATAAACTTTCGCCTAGGGCGACCCTTCCCGACTATGCCGTTCACCTCTGCAACATAAATTTGCTTTGTCACTCTTTCCTCATTCATTCTTTCTACATGGCCAAACCACCGAAGCATTCCTTTCTTAATCCTGGTCACAACATCATCTTGCAAACCACACTCTTCTCTTATTAAACAATTTCTCACTCTGTCATTCAGATTAATCCCTAACATACTCCTTAATGACCGCATTTCTACAGCATTTATTCTACTCTCGTGCTTCTTCTGCCACACCCAACTTTCACTACCATACATTAAAGTAGGTACTAACACAGCATTATACAAACTCATCTACTTGCTCTACCATCTCCCCTTCTATTCTTATTTCACATATCGTTTTACTTTCTTCTCTTTCAAAAACCATAACTTTCGCCTTACTTGCGTTCACTTTCATTTCCTTTTCTTTTAAGGTCCTGTTCATTAATGTAACCATCATTTGCAACTCGGCTGCCGATGATGCAAGTATGACTTGATCATCGGCGTACAAAAGGCATTTGACGGTTAACTCACCCATTCTTAACCCGCATTCTTCTACTTTCAAATTTTCCAAACAACTGTCCATAAATAAGTTGAACAACCACGGGGAAGCCACACAGCCCTGTCTGACACCTTTATGGATGCCAAACCAGTCCGAATAGGCCCCGTTGATCCTGACACAAGCACTAGAGTCCCTATATAGAGACTTCAATGCCTGTATCAGACCAGCGGTCAACTCAAATGAGATCAGTGTTTGCCATAACACATCCCTGTCCACTCTGTCATAAGTCCACTCTGTCATAGTCTCTCTCTTCTCCAAGTCTATGAACGCACATAAAACTTTTTGGTTTTTGGCCAAAAACTTCTCCGCGATCATGCGCATGGAAAAGACCTGATCCGTACATCCCATTCCCTTTCTAAATCCCGCTTGCACATCCCAAATTTTTCCATCAGTTTCTTTCATAACTCTTTCAATTAATACCTTAGCATACAGTTTTCCCACAATGCTAAGAAGGCTGATACCACGGTAGTTTTTACAGTCCTGCTGTGATCCTTTTCCCTTATATATTGGGACTATCACGGCTTTGTACCAGTCTTCCGGTACCCGCTTAAGTTCCCAACATAAATTAAACAAGGTGTACAGCAGGTCTACCACCACTCCTTCTCCAGCCCTTAGCATTTCGAGAGATACTCTATCATAACCGGCTGCCTTACCTGCTTTCATACTTTTCATTGTTTTCATTATTTCATCTATACTTATATCTCTATCTATTTCCTCTTCTTTCGGAATTTCTATTTCATTTAATTGAAACGTCTCATCACTCATAAACACGCTTTTAAAGTATTCCTTCCATCTCCTTAAACTCAAAACTTCGTCATTCAGAATACAGCCATTCTGGTCTCGTATAGCATTCATTCTAGGCTGTTTTGAATGTCCCCTGGTAGTTCTTACGAGTTTCCAGAACATTTTAATGTTTGCCTGGAAGTTATCTGATATTCTTCTATCCATCTTATCCGTTCTTTCTTGCTTTTTCCTTTCAACTACTCCTTTTACTCTCTTATTTAGGTGTCTAAAATCTGCCTTTTTCCTTTCAATATCATCATTCATACTGCTAGAATTACTAGTCTTGGTTGCTAGTAAATCTAGCCATGCTTTTTTCTTTGCTTCAACTTCCATCCGTACCTCGTCATCCCACCATAACGTGTTATTTTTTCTTTCATTCGTTCTCTTACTTACACCACATACTTCGGTAGCTGCATCCACTAAACCTTTCTTGACATTATACCACACAGTCTCCAAGTCTAAATCATTCCTACACAATTCAGCCATACCACTTATATTTTCTCTCAATCTACATTTGAACTTCTCTTTCACACCTTCATCTTGTAAATGAGTACCCAATTAGGTACGTTTATTAATTTCAATATAATTTTTGTAGTAGCGAACTGCTTGTTGCGTCAGGTTACAATTGATTGTCTAAATGTATTAAAAAATGACAACTATAACTTCTTTTTTCCATATTATGAAGATTAGTCGTAGGGATCATATAAAATAAAAGTTGGCAATGTCGTAATGGTTTAATGGTCTGTGGAAATGATTAAAGTGCTTATCGCAAAAACGTTATGACGCATGCACTTAGCGGTATTTTTAGGCATTAGTTTAGGCGGGATTCATTATTAATTTTAGTTTTATCTACAATATTAAAAACTATGATAATAAAAAAAAAAACTAAAACTAGAAACTTAATTATCATATAGTCCTACTCCCCGCGGTATCGAGCCAAGAACGCTGGCTGCGTTTCCCCGCTGAATGGCTATACTTAGCCTTTGAGCGAGGAAAGAACCAGCCCTCTTATCACCAGCAACAACGACCAGCCGCGGATGGAGTTCCTTTAGGAACTTCACCGCACGTGGAACACACGGACCGATAGTCTCTACAGCAAATGGCACAAATATGTAGTCATCTCTTAGAGACTCATATTTGCGCCAATTACTCAGTTCAGCTGCCTCTGATGCCGCCCCGGCTCTAAACGAGGTACCCCTGAGATGAGAGGCCGCCAGAGTGTCTACGCAAGTAGCATCCCACACTAGGGCTTTACCTCTCTCCCAAGGGACCAATGTCATACCGTCGGGTCTCTTGCCATCGTCTCTAAATATTAATTTTTAATATTTTTATTTTAGTTTTTGAGACAGTTCCGTGTTGACTATGACGTGTGCGTGAGCGACAGTTCAATCGTTTTGTTTATTAAATTCTTGTTGTTATTATTTTTGTTGTAACGTTTTGTGTTTCTTGTTTTGTTTTAATAATGCCTAACGCGTACGTTCATATTCTCGTTTTACTCGTTTACTTACATTACTCGTTGTTACTGTGTTTAAGTTTCACTTTGCACTGACTATAGATTTGTAAATAAAATAACGTCTTGCTCTGAGGAGTGTTTATTGCAAACTGATTCATCACAATCATATTTTACACGGCGCATAGAAAATGTATGTATGCATAATTATAAACACAACACACCGCCCACCAAAAACCCACGGTTTTTATTTAACAAACATTATTCCTTAACTAAGAAAATAACAAGGATATTAAATTACAAATGAAAGTATAAACAACGGAAGGTAAATTAAACAATTATACAATTCGGTAATTTCCATATCATATTATGAATTCTTTTTACTCATGAGATATAAGCAGATAAACTAACAATATAGTTTGTTTTAAATGTTAAAATTAATTATCTTAAATACTAGAAACCTTTGTAACAAATATTTATCATAACCATTAATTGGAAGCAAACATAACTTAGTAACAGATCTTTTAACAATTTTATCTCTACATTTTAAACTATAAACACGACATATATTATCCGGTCCAGGATGCTTTTGTACGATACGCCCCAAAGACCACTTCCCTGATTCATCACAATTTCTAAAATAATTCTATAAATAATATAAAGATTCTCCCAGGAGGAAGATTTTCTTCCTTAATAAGTACAATGTCACCGATTTTAAACTCTTGAGTGTGTTTTAACCATTTAGGTCTTTGTTGCAACCTAGACAAATATTCATTCTGCCATCGATGCCAAAAATCCTGTAATAATCTCTGTGTATACTGCCAATGTGATAATCTATTTACTTTAATTTGCCTTAAGTCTGGTTCTGGAATGTTAATTGGAGCCTCACCAATTAAAAAATGTCCTGGAGTGAGTATCTCCAAAGAGTCAATGTCTGTTGTATCTATTGGACACAAAGATCTAGAGTTCAAACAGGCTTCTATTTGACACAGAGTGGTGGACATCTCTTCAAATGTAAGGTGACTATTTAAAATCCTCTTTAGATCGTATTTAATAGACTTCACGCCTGCCTCCCAAAGGCCACCAAAATTTGGACTGTATGGTGGATTGAAGTGCCATTGTGTGCCATCTTCTGCGAGTATATCTGATAAAGATCCAGGAATTTCTAGTCTTGCCTGTTGCCACAAATCCTTTAACTCCCTGTTAGCTCCTATAAAATTTGACCCCTGGTCACTCCAAATATGACTACATTTACCTCTTCTTGCTATAAATCTTTTGAAGGCCCCTAAAAATGCATTGGTACTCATATCTCCAACCAGCTCCAAGAGAATTGCCTTTGTAGCCATACATATGAAGATGCAAATATATGCCTTATTAGTTTTGATTCCTCGACCTCTTGTCGTAAGAATTTGCAACGGACCAGCAAAATCGACACCCGCATGTAAGAATGGCCGCGACAGTGTAACTCTTACTTCTGGTAAGTCACCCATAATTTGGGTCCTTAGCAATTCATTTAAATTATTAAACTTTCCAAAACGGCTGGACCATGAACATCCTTTTGGTAGTAATATATTTTCATTCTTAAGATTGGAGTTGATAATAATTTTTCGTTCTATGTCCGTTTCTTCGGCACTTGATGTTTTCATTATCAAATAAATATCTTCCCGCTTTAACCAATCTGGACCTTGCCACCACAACTTACACCCCTTTAATTCAGGTAATATTAATCCCCGAGAAGCAATGTCAGCTGGATTCTCCTTGCATTAGACGTGATACCATTGGTCTCCACTGTTCTCCAAAATAGTGACGACACGGTTTCTTACAAAAGTTTGCCATCTAGATGGGTCCCCTTGCAGCCATGATAAAACGATTGTTGATTCGGTCCAGGAATAAATCTGTGCAAGTGGTATGCGAGTAGCTTCACTTATTTGTTTTAGTAATTTTGACAACAGTAGCGCACCACACAACTTTAGTCGTGGAAGGGAAAGTGGCTTTACCGGTGCTACACGACTTTTTGCAGCAATAAGATAAGTGGTGATAGAATCGTTTGTATGTTTAACTCTTAAATAAGTAACTGCTCCATACGCTCTTATTGATGCAGCGCAAAAACCATGTATTGTGACATTTTTATATTTTTATCTGTAGTACCAAGCCATTTAGGTATTTTAATCTCATTTAGTTGATTTAAGCCATTTCTTATGTCTAACCATTCTTTTTTAATTTCAGGTTCAACGACATCATCCCAGGAGACTTTCTTTAGCCACAACTTCTGCATTATTATTTTTGCAGGGAGGAGTGTTGGAGGTAACCAGCCGAGTGGGTCATACAATCGTTGGATTTCTGCAAGTATGATTCTTTTGGTAATGATTTCAGAGGGCGTTGGTAAATTAACATTGTACTCCAGTATATCCTTTTCTATTTTCCAGGATAAACCAAGTGCTCTCACCGTCCCATGTACATCTAAATCAATATTAATGAGAGAGCTTCGTTCGTTGGGTTCGAATTCCTTCAAAAAATCCAAACTATTAGACGCCCATTTTTGTAATTTAAAACCACTCTTTTGTAAAATATATGAAACTTCTTTTGCAGTTCTTATTGCACTTGTGATATTATCTTGACCAGACATTAAATCGTCCATAAAAAAAATCTTCTTTTATTGTTTTAGCAGCAACTGGGTGATCCTTGCCTTCGTCGTCAGATACTTGTTGGAGAGTTTTCACAGCAAGGTAAGGTGCCAAAGCTGTGCCAAATGTAACCCTCAATAAGCGGTAGCCTTTCATAGAGTCCATGTAGTTATGACGCCACAAAATACGCTGGTAATCTGCGTCCTCTTTTTTTACTAACATTTGGCGATACATTTTCTCTATATCAGCTACAAAACATATTTTCCTAAGTCGCCACCGCATCATTAATGATCTCATATCTTCCTGAAATTGAGGTCCAACAAGTAGTTCATCATTAAGAGAAACATTATTTGCTCCACGAGATGAGGCGTTAAATACTATTCGAATATTGGTTGTTTCACTCGATTCTTTGACTACTGGATGATGTGGAAGATACACTGCGGCCTTGTTTGTATCATTTTGTGGCACTTCTTCCATATGATGTAGTTTTAAATATTCTTCCATAACCTTAACATATTCCTCCTTCAATTTTGGGTTTTTGACAAATCGCCTTTCTAATTGTAGTAGTCGAGTTTTTTCTATATCTCTAGTGTTTCCTTCTAGTGACTTTTGATTATTATTTTTGAATGGCAGCTTAACTATGTACCTCCCGTCTTCATTCCTTGTGTAACTTTCTTTATATAATTGTTCACAGGTTTCTTCATCCTTCGTTAGTTTTTTAGAAACTACAGGATCTATTTCCCACAATGTTTGTAGCATATTATCAAAATTGACGTGGTGATGCATTACCAGTATCGCATCCCGTACAGTATTGTCCCAAAAAGGATTTTGAAAGGATTCTGAGGAAGGAAAGGTTTGTTTCTTGCGCACATGGAGAACCAGGGGGTCCTTTGATTATATTATTCTTCATTATTTGGGCGTATACTTCAACTCCAAGCAGCTTGTCTACTCGTACTGGCTGGTTAAAACTAGGATCGGCCAGGATAAGTCCTTGTAGATGCGGCCAGGCTTGCTCGAGATAAGTGATAAAACTTGATGGTAGCAGAGTGGTTAAACGTGTAGACATGACATATGCGTTTATACGAAGCTTGAATTGGTGGTCATATTTAGAAAGAAGCTCGAGATGTACTTCATGTTTAACCTTTGTTTGTGTTGAACCAACCCCCGTTATGACTACATTACCCATTTCAGCCGTTATTTTACACCTTGGCAATTGTAGTGCTCTTTCAGTTATGAAGTTTGCCTGCGATCCTTGGTCAATTAAAGCGCGTAACATCGTCGTATGCCCGTTCTCATCTCTTACAGGTACTAATGCAGTAGCCAATAACGATGTGGATCTTCTTGTTGTTAAGTGTGATGATAATGCTACTTCTTCCTCCTTTACACCCTTGTCGTCCTCAAGGGGTTCCATGTAATTAAGGTGAGCTTGTATATTGTTTGGCTTGTTAACATCTTTTGGTTGGTGTAGTAATGAATGGTGTCGGCGATGGCATATCTTACAGGACACATGAAGACGATATTTCGTTGCAGTATGTCCTGGAGCCAAACAATTGTAACATAAGTTCTTATTTCTTACAAACTCAGACCTCTCCTCAGCTGTCAACTTTGCAAAATCTTTACAGTGATTTATAGTGTGTTCCTCATTACATTTTATGCAAGTTCTCGTCGGAGATACAGATGGAATGACCTTTCCTTTGTTGTTTTAGATTCCCGTGAAATGGATGAAGATGGCGTTATTAATTCTAATGTGCGGAACTTTGATTCCAAAAAACTTCTTAAATCCTTCCAGGTAGGTAACTCACTGTGGTTGGTTTTGTAGGCATGCTCTTCCCATGCTTTATGTGAATCTGGGTCCAATTTCTGTACGACCAGAAATATTATTAATGGATCCCAAGAATCGGTAGATAACTGAAGGTTATTTAAACTATTTAAGCATTCCGTAGTTGTATCTAGTAATAATTTTATTTGAAAAGCTGTTTGTGCAATTACCTTTTTTTGTCCAAATAACCTTTTCATTATTGAGTTAACGATAAGCCTTTTATTTCCATACCTATCCTTTAATAAACACCATGCGTGTTCATAGTTGTCGATGATGAAATAATCTTCGTTAACAAAATATGATATATTTGGCCTTTGTTCTTTGGGTACACACTTAAACAAGTCCTGGTGCGTCGATTTAAATGTTTGCCAATATTCTTCGATGCACTGTAATCTCGTTTCAATATAACCTTTTGTTAAACATTGTTTTGGACACTTTTTTAAGTTTACTTGTGTCTTTTGTAAAAGAACTGCCGTTTCTTCTAATAAATTTAATAATTTTTCACTCATTTTCACGTTTTGTAATAGACTTAAGCACTTCAATTAAGAACGTTAACGATGTTTACAATATTGCACTTTACAAATTGTAGCTATTCAATTTCTTTAGCGAGGGCCTTGTGAATGCATTCCTATTGTTCTTAGTTGCCGGCCGCTCGATGTAGTAAACAACTATTGATCCGGCTCTAACTCGACCATAATATGTTACTGTGTTTAAGGTTCACTTTGCACTGACTATAGATTTGTAAATAAAATAACGTCTTGCTCTGAGGAGTGTTTATTACAAACTGATTCATCACAATCATATTTTACACGGCGCATAGAAAATGTATGTATGCATAATTATAAACCCAACACTCGTGAATACGGCAACATATTAATGTGCCTAGGAGAAGCTCGCGGGAATGCTTCTCGTGCACTACAAATTTACCGAGAGAAATTCCCGACCGCTCGACACCCAGCTGATTCTCTTCTGATAACAGCAGCAATTCAGCCAGTATTGGAAAATCGGCCCATTGTTCCGGTAGTTGCAGAAGATGGAAGTCAAGTGGCTGTTCACTCCAAGGAGCGCATTTTAGCTGTCGTTCGCCGAAATCCGAACCTAGGTACAAGAAGTATCACTCAATTTTAAAGGCGTTGGGATGAAACAGGTGTGTCATACTGGACAATTCACAAGGTGTTAAAGCGTAACCGAATGCACTCATAAAAAGTGCACAAAGTGCAAGCTTTAGTTCCCAGCAATCACGACCGCCGGCGAGATTTCTGCCGTTGGATATTAAACCGGCAAAAACGTGTGCCTGGTTTCATTGAGCACGTCATCTGGACGGACGAGTTGACATTTACCAGAAACGGCCTGTGGAACCGAAAAAATACACACCTGTATTCCGAGGTTGACCCGCACGTTGTTCGACAAACCAAGCACCAAACCCGATGGTCAGTTAACTTATGGACAGGTTTATTTAAGGATCGCATACTAGGACCAGTGTTTCTGCCACAGCGACTTAACGGACAGCGATACCTAAACTTTATAAATGAACGCTTGGTTGACATTTTAGAATACCTATCGTTGGCTGAATATTTTTACATTTGAAGACCTGACTGTTCAGTATATGCTGTCAAATCTGCTGAAGACTGCAGTTTTATTTCCCGTCTAACAGCCATAAGATTAACCCATATATGCCCAGAACTATGTCTTTATTTGGTTCCTTATTTGCCTCGTGATTCGAAAACGAATCAAAAATTAAGTTTTAATAATGGTTCATTATCTTCCGCGTTTTGTTCGGAAAGTGAATTCTACCGCCATCTATGTCAAGGCTAAGGTATTATCTTCTAATGGTAATCGAATGTGTCAACTAAATAAACGTTATTTTCACATAATGAATCAGTGCAAGTTGTGACCAGTTTACGACAAGCAGAAATCATGGCGACTTTCACAAAAAAGTAAGTAATTATACCAATTATCTCCAGTTTAGAGATCTTGTGTAATTTATGATAAAATTACATAGTTCGAAAATATTTTTACGTAATTATATAAACTAAATGGGTGTATTCAAATACCTAAAAGTTGTTTTTAAAATTAGTGTTTCGAAAACGATACACTGGGAAAATATACGTTTGTAATATACTAAATAATTTTTTTTTTATTTCAGATGGAGCAGGCCGTTATCGACCAATGAAATAGTTGATATTGTCCATAATTTGGATTCGGACGATGAAGCGACAGGTATAGACATTTATATTGATCCCCCCGGAGATGGATTAGTTTCGGACTCCGATTCGGGCGATGAAACAAATGTCATCATCATCATCATTACAGCCCTTCACAAGTCCACTGCTGAACATAGGCC
Organism: Parnassius mnemosyne; assembly: GCA_963668995.1. Classification (NCBI taxonomy): domain Eukaryota; kingdom Metazoa; phylum Arthropoda; class Insecta; order Lepidoptera; family Papilionidae; genus Parnassius; species Parnassius mnemosyne. The sequence goes on along the minus strand of CAVLGL010000046.1, from coordinate 4,289,648 downwards.
TCCCCCAAAGAATGCCACAAAGCACGGTCCTGAGCCACCTGCATCCATCGACTTCCTGCATATCTTACCAGGTCGTCACTCCATCTAGTGGGGGGACGCCCTACACTTCGCCTGCCGGTACGAGGCTGCCACTCGAGAACCTTTCTTCCCCATCGGTTGTCGTTTCTTCGAGCTATATGGCCGGCCCATTGCCACTTCAGCTTACTAATCCGTAGGGCTATGTCGGTCACTCTAGTTCTACTGCGGATATCCTCATTTCTGAGTTTATCACGCAGAGAAACTCCGAGCATAGCCCTCTCCATAGCTCGCTGAGCGACCTTGAGCTTCCTCATCCGGCCAGCAGTGAAGGACCACGTCTCAGTTCCGTATGTCATCACTGGCAACACGCACTGGGTGTACAGTCTCGTTTTCAAGTTTTGAGGTATACCTGACGAGAAGATGTGCCGTAATTTCCCGAACGCTGCCCAACCGAGTTGAATCCGTCGATTGACCTCTCGGTCGAAGTTGGACTTACCTAGTCGGACTATTTGTCCCAGGTAAACATACTCGTCAACAACTTCGAGCTTAGTGTTCCCAACAACTACCGGCATAGGTGTGACATGGACATTAAACATGATCTTTGTTTTGTCCATGTTCATCTTAAGACCTATCCGTTGGGAAACACTATTGAGGTCATTGAGCATAGTGCTTAGGTCCTCCAGCGATTCTGCCATAAGGACTATATCGTCGGCAAATCGAAGGTGAGTGATGTACTCGCCATTGATGTTGATACCGTATCCTTTCCAGTCCAGAAGCTTGAAAACATCTTCCAATGCAGCGGTAAAGAGTTTCGGGGATATGACGTCACCCTGTCTTACACCTCTCTGCAATTGGATAGGTTTCGTACTCTGGTTCTGTACTCGGATAGCCATCGTAGCCCTACTGTACAAGCACTTCAACACTTCGATATACCGACAGTCAACTTGGCATCGCTGAAGGGACTGCAGCATCGCCCAAATTTCGACGGAATCAAAGGCTTTCTCATAGTCCACATACGCCAGACATAGTGGCAAATTGTACTCCTCGGACTTCTGTACAATTTGCCGAAGGGTATGTATGTGGTCTATGGTGCTAAAGCCTTTTCGGAAACCGGCTTGTTCGGGAGGCTGGAAGTCGTCAAGTCTGCGCGCGAGACGATTCGTAATGACTCTCGAAAACAGCACAAGCAAACAAATGTAAGTTTCGATAATTTATCACGTAGACAACTTTTGGCTCCTGCTGAGCTGGTGCTTCATGGAAATAAAGACAATGATAACAGCGAGTCCGAAGATGATCTTCCGCTTTCAGCCTTAGCTACTCGAAACACAACATCGAACGTGCCTTTATCGATTCAACCAGGACAGCCACAAGCCCGTAAGTGGGTAAAACGAGACTTATGTAGGATGAATAACGAGTAGATTGCACCGCTTCCATGATCAGTGGTGACCGTATCAGATGCGTCGGACCCAGTTCATATTTTTGAATTATTTTTTAGTCACGAAGTAATCATTCATATTGTTCGTCATACCGTTATGAATGCTGTAGAAAAAGGAAATATGGCGTTTACCTTGTCAGATAATGAAATATATTACTTTGTCGGCATTTTTATATTAACAGGTTATTGCCCATTGCCGCGACTACGTATGTATTGGGAGAGTAATGAGGATACCCACAATTTGTTAGTAGCTAAATCTATGCGACGGAACCGGTTTGAAGAAATTTTACGATACTTTCATGTGGCCGATAACTCAAATTTAGCGCCAGGTGACAAAATGGCCAAAGTGCGCCCCTTGTTTGATATGCTGAATAAAAAAAATTTACAATATGCTGTGATTGAAAAAGATATTAGCATAGATGAATCTATGATTCCTTATTACGGCAGGTATGGTTGTAAATAGCACATAAAAGGAAAACCTATCAGGTTCGGTTTTAAAACTTGGGTAGCAGCTTTGCGACTGGGTTATTGCTTGCATGCCGATCTTTACCAGGGTAAATCTGAAGGAGTCAGGACCGGTTTAGGCCAACATGTCGTAAGTAAACTTATATAGGCACTTACAGGATTTCAATTAGAGGCAAAAAGTGGTATATCCCCATAATTTTCTGGCTTATTGATGTGGCTGTAAACAACGCAACACTTATCGCACGACAAATGCGCAATGATGTAGACACTTTAGAATTTCATCGTAGTATTGCTCGAACTTTGCTCCAAAAGTATGGCATTGATAAGCGGCGGCCGGGTCCTTCTAGAAAGATTTCTACGACTGTACCTCCCTCAGTGCGAAAATTTAATGCTGAGCACATGATCAGCAGAGCACCAAGTCGCCTGCGTTGTGCTTATTGCAAAAGCTTGACGGTTACTTCCTGCAAAAAGTGTCAGGTTAACTTACATGCCAAATGTTTTATAGCGTTTCATTCCTAAATTGAGTTCTTATGTTCCCCCTAAATTTTGCTTAAATGTTTTGTTTATTGGTATTTTAGATTTATATGAATATGTCATTTGAAAATAAATAAACATAGAAAAATGTTGTTGTTTTTTTACTCATAGTAAATGTATGGAAAGTGCCCAATGTTTCGTTTTCGAACAATTAAAAAAAAGGTACATAACGAATTCTAACCTTAATGAAACCAATTATAACGTTATTAGAAACTTATTACCACTAACATATCCAAAATTTAGTAAAATCGGAAGTCCAAAATAGTTCTGGGCATATAGAGGGTATTGATCGTTTTCGAATCAGGGGGCAAATATGGGTTAAGAGTCATTACATCATTACAGCCCTTCACAAGTCCACTGCTGAACATAGGCCTCCCCCAAAGAATGCCACAAAGCACGGTCCTGAGCCACCTGCATCCATCGACTTCCTGCATATCTTACCAGGTCGTCACTCCATCTAGTGGGGGGACGCCCTACACTTCGCCTGCCGGTACGAGGCTGCCACTCGAGAACCTTTCTTCCCCATCCGTTGTCGGTTCTTCGAGCTATATGGCCGGCCCATTGCCACTTCAGCTTACTAATCCGTTGGGCTATGTCGGTCACTCTAGTTCTACTGCGGATATCCTCATTTCTAAGTTTATCACGCAGAGAAACTCCGAGCATAGCCCTCTCCATAGCTCGCTGAGCGACCTTGAGCTTCCTCATCCGGCCAGCAGTGAAGGACCACGTCTCAGTTCCGTATGTCATCACTGGCAACACGCACTGGGTGTACAGTCTCGTTTTCAAGTTTTGAGGTATACCTGACGAGAAGATGTGCCGTAATTTCCCGAACGCTGCCCAACCGAGTTGAATCCGTCGATTGACCTCTCGGTCGAAGTTGGACTTACCTAGTCGGACTATTTGTCCCAGGTAAACATACTCGTCAACAACTTCGAGCTTAGTGTTCCCAACAACTACCGGCATAGGTGTGACATGGACATTAAACATGATCTATGTTTTGTCCATGTTCATCTTAAGACCTATCCGTTGGGAAACACTATTGAGGTCATTTAGCATAGTGCTTAGGTCCTCCAGCGATTCTGCCATAAGGACTATATCGTCGGCAAATCGAAGGTGAGTGATGTACTCGCCATTGATGTTGATACCGTATCCTTTCCAGTCCAGAAGCTTGAAAACATCTTCCAATGCAGCGGTAAAGAGTTTCGGGGATATTACGTCACCCTGTCTTACACCTCTCTGCAATTGGATAGGTTTCGTACTCTGGTTCTGTACTCGGATAGCCATCGTAGCCCTACTGTACAAGCACTTCAATACTTCGATATACCGACAGTCAACTTGGCATCGCTGAAGGGACTGCAGCACCGCCCAAATTTCGACGGAATCAAAGGCTTTCTCATAGTCCACATACGCCAGACATAGTGGCAAATTGTACTCCTCGGACTTCTGTACAATTTGCCGAAGGGTATGTATGTGGTCTATGGTGCTAAAGCCTTTTCGGAAACCGGCTTGTTCGGGAGGCTGGAAGTCGTCAAGTCTGCGCGCGAGACGATTCGTAATGACTCTCGAAAACAGCACGTAGACACGGCTCAGAAGGGAAATCGGTCTGTAGTTCTTCAAGAGAGCATTGTCGCCTTTCTTGAAGAACAAGACCACCGCACTTCTGCTCCACGCCTCCGGTGTAATGCCACCATGGAGGACGGAATTAAAGAGCTTCTGAAGGACTTCAAGTACCGGTAAGATTAAGAGTATGATCGGGGAATTTTTGAGTTCTTCTAAAGCAAATCTTGCAAAACTTGGGTCCGACCGCATGGACAGCTTCCACAAGCTTGTCATTCATATTGTTCACTGCATTGCAATCTTCTAGACACTAAAAACTGTTTTGTAACCCGAGCTGAAAGGTTTCGGGACTTTCACTTCATTTGACGAGACCTCTCCAACTTAACGTTTAGATTCAGCGTGCCTCTAATCATTCAGTGACAATTTTTACTCTCGTGATCACTGAGATATCACTAAACAGTTTCTGCCTAGTCGTCATAATAAAGTTAATCTCATTTTTTGTCAAATCGTCAAAGTTAGACCAGGTCCGTTTCCTGTGGGGCCGCTTCTGGAAGAAATATAAATAAGGTTCCTTATATTTACGCGAAGACTACACATTAAATGAAAATAATTTTTTACGGATTTTTCTTTTGATTTGATAGACCACTAATTCTCGCAAAAGAACATCGATTCCTACCAATGATGATTTGCGAGGCTATTGAAATTAAAAAATATCCTAATTTCAAAAGAGAAGATGGATGGGTACTGCCAACTGCTTGGGATCTATAATTAATAAAATTAAATCCAAATGCTCATTCTGCGTAGATCGGACAAAAATGAATATTCAATAACCTGATGATAGCCGGGCTAACTATGACATCGGAACGTCAAACAACTCAGTCTGACCATGGGTCCATGCTATAAAGCACCCGAAACATCGAAAATTTAAATTAAAAAATAAATTAATTAAACGCAATAAAATCTGTAAAAATTAGTTTCATTTAAAGATTACCTGGGACAAATAGTCCGACTAATTAAGTCCAAGTTCAACTGAGATATCAATCCACGTATTCAACGTGGCTGGGCAGCGTACAGGAGATTACGACATATGAGAAGTTATACCTCAAAACCTCAAAACAAAATTGTTCAACCAGTGCGTGTTGCCAGTGATAACCTATGGATCTGAGACCTGCTTCTTCACAGTTGGCCGTATCAGAAAGCTCAAGAACGCTCAGCAAGCTATGAAGAAGGCTATAGTCGGGGTTTCTCTGCGTGATAGACTTAAAATCGAGGATATCTGCAGTAGAACCAGAGTAACCGACATAGCCTAACAGATTAGTAAGCTGAAGTAGCAACGGGCCGGCCATATAGTTCGAAGAACCGACAACCGATGGGGAAGAAAGGTTCTTGAGTGGCAGCCTCGTACCGGTAGGCAAAGTGTAGGGCGACACCCCACGAGATGGAGTGACGAACTGGTAAGAAATTGGGAAAGAAAGATTCCCGAGTGCATGCGAAGTGTGAGGAATCCCCCACTAGATGGTGTGACGATCTAGAAAGACATGCAGCATGTTAATGAATGCAGGTGACTCGAGACCGTGATTTGTGGTATATATATAAATATCATAAATTCAATATAAAAGAAATATATCAAAATAAGTGATAAATTAAGTAAACCGAGTCAAAAAAAAATAGATTACATATTTAAATCGGGTGGACGTAAAGGATGGCCCCCAGTCCCCGACGGAGAGAAGATTCTGGAGCTGGAAGAAGAGATAGACAAGTTGCGCTGGAATATTATAGGATTATCCGAGGTCTGAAGAGAGGGGGAGTACACGGTAATCCTCGAATCCGGTAACTTGCTCTATCACCGGGAGGGCGACCATCTGTCTCAAGGAGGTGTAGGATTTATCGTCCACAAGTCTATCGTTAACAACGTTGTAAAGATTGGGAGTGTGTCGACGAGGGTTGCGTACCTTATACTCAGAATCACCAAACGGTATTCGCTGAAGGTCATACAGGTTTACGCACCAACCTCAGCACACCCCAATGAGGAGGTGGAGGAAATATATGAGGATATCTCTAGAGCCATGCATTCCTCCAAAACCCACTATATGGTGTTGATGGGAGACTTCGATGCAAAACTAGGCACAAGAGAGAGGGTAAAGGAACTCAAGGGGCCAGCAGCTGGCCGACTTCATGGAGAAAGAGGGACTCATTATGATAAACCATATGTTAGACGGGATGTGAAGCTGCAGTCTTCAGTAGATTTGACAGCATACAGGCAACTGAACAGACAGATCTCCAAATGCATGCGGCGGGACTTACGCAACTTCAATACAGCTTGTATTGAAGAAGCGATCGAGCGAAAGCAAGGCTCCAAAGTCTTTGCCAGAGATCTGTCTGCCAGAAAGGGCCAACTGTCAAAGCTGAAGACCGAGTGTGGTAGCATCGTTTCCGGAAAACCTGAGATGTTGAGTGAGATTGAGAGGTTCTATGGACAGCTGTACACGTCATCGTTGGAGCCACACGCAAGTGTGAGTAACAATCCAAGAGCGAGTCTTATCCGACACTATTTCGAATATATCCCGGACGTCAGTCTGAGCGAGATTAGAATAGCTCTCCAGCACCTTAAAAACGGCAAGGCCCCGGGCGAAGATAAAATTACAGCGTAGCTTCTGAAAGAGGGTGGAAAACCGGTACTTGAAGTACTTCAGAAGCGCTATAATTCCGTCGTCCATGGTGGTGCTAGTCCGGATGCGTGGAGCAGTAGTGCGGTGGTCGTGTTCTTCAAGAAAGGCGATAATGCTCTCTTGAAGAACTACAGACCGATTTCCCTTCTGAGCCGCGTCTACGCGCTGTTTTCAAGAGTCATTACGAATCGTCTCACTCGCAGACTCGACGAATTCCAGCCTCCCGAAAAAGCCGGTTTCCGAAAAGGCTTTAGTACCATAGACCACATACACACACTTCGGTAAATTGTTCAGAAGGCAGAAGAGTACAATCTGCCACTTTAACTTGCGTATTTGGACTATAAGAAAGCCTTTGATTCCGTCCAAATTTAGGCGGTGCTACAGTTCCTTCAGCGGTGCCAAGTTGACTATCGGTATATCGAAGTGCTGAAGTGTTTGTACAGTAGGGCTACGATGGCTATTGGAGTACAGAACCAGAGTACTAAACCTATCCAACTGGAGATAGGTGTAAGACAGGGCGACCTTATATCCCCGAAACTCTTCACCGCTGCCTTGGAAGACATTTTCAAGCTACTGGACTGGAAGGGATATGGTATTAACAACAATGGCGAGTACATGAGTCACCTTCAATTTGCCGACGATATAGTCCTTGTCACACCTATCCCGGTAGTTGTTGGGAGCACTAAGCTCGAGGTTGTTGACTAGTATTTTTACCTGTGACAAATAGTCCGACTAGGTTAGTCCAAATTTGCCCGAGAGGTCAATCGACGGATTCAACTCGGTTGTGTAGCGTTCGGGAAATTACGGCACATCTTCTCGTCAGGTATACCACAAAATTTGAAAACGAGACTGACAACCAGTGCGTGTTGCTAGTAACGATCTCTGGAACTGAGACGTGGTCCTTCACTGCTGGCCAGATGAGGAAGCTCAAGGTTGCTCAGCGAGCTATGGAGAGGGCTATGCTCGGAGTTTTTCTGCGTGATAAACTTAGAAATGAGGTTATCAGCAGCAGAACCAAAGTGACCGACATAGCCCTACGGATTAGTAAGCTGCAGTGGCATTGGGCTGGCCATATAGTTCGAAGAACCGACAACCGATGGGGAAAAAATGTTCTCAAGTGGCGGCCTTGTACCGGCGGACGAAGTGTAGGGCGTCCCCCACTAGATGGAGTGACGACCTGGTAAGACATGCAGGAAGTCGATGGATGCAGGTGGTTCAGGACCGTGTTTTGTGGCATTCCTTGTGGGAGGCCCATGTTCAGCAGTGGACTTGTAAATAGAAATTCATTGACATTATAATAACATTTATTTATAAGAAAATTATTTCAAGTACATTTAAAAATTTTGCACATTATAAAATTTTATGTAATGAGGTAATTTATTATATAAATTAGGGGCCGTTCAAACATACAGTTGTTAGAATTTTTTTTCCGAGGACAAAGTTAAACTGTAGATGGTTGTATATACATATCAAAAAGATCGACTTGACAAAAATCATTAGTCTCGTTTTCAGAGGGTTTATATAAAAACAAAAAATATAGATAATACTCTATTTCTAACGATAAAAATCACTTTAATATTTGAGAAACTAAATGGTGGCAATAAATACTATCTGAGGTCAAGTAAGATAATACAACTACTATCAAAATACTCACGTTCTGAAGTAATACGATAACAACTGATGATAAACGAATCCCTTTTGCGAGAAAAAGTTTTGTTAAGAAATATGACTGCACATCATTTTAGTTGTTATGATTTATGTCCTTTACTTTTTAAGAAAAAATAATACAATAAAAATGAAAATAATACGTTTTTGTATATTTCTCGTGATGTGAATGATAATTGTGCTATATAGGCTTTGTAGACGAGTAAAATATAATAATTGTGCAAATATTGCGTACAATAAAAAAATTAAAAATATGTAAACGAAAATAGGGAAATGAACGAAAATAAGGAAATAAACGAAAATAACTATTACTATATCTACTATTTACCCACTATTTCACTGCTACGAAGAACAGACTAAAAAAACATTTTTGATATTTTAATTGCTTTATTTAACATTCTTATACCATGATGTTATTTTCCTTGGTACTTTAATTAAAATTACGCTCTCTCACGTACAAACCATAAATTAAAATTGCCTGTCCATTTTTACATAGAAGTGTAAAAAGGATATCTTTGTACAAGTAATTCATATTTAATACAGTCTACCTGAAGTAAAAAGAATGATACGGTGCAAAACTTACGAATACATACTTGATAAATAATTAAAAATGCAGATTCCTTGTCACCTTTTAGGTCTAAGATGGAATGTCTCGATACAATTAAAAAGGGTCTCCGATTCTCTATATGCAACAATAATTATGTTGCTATTTTACATACATACATACATGCATAAACACTCACGCCTGTCACTTTTACTCTTGTTTTTATGAGAACGTAGCCCATCCCCGGTTCAACCTACTTATTCGTTTTGGACCCAATTGATAGCCTCAGCGTGACAACGACCTACAACAACCAATAAGATTTCTCTCAATTTGAGAGAGAATTAAGTAGAGAGGCTCCTACAACATGTTGATCACCATAAGAGCACAAAGTGTATTTATTGACAACAAAAATATGGAAAAAAAAAGTTTAACCCCACGAACGTAATAAATATCGCTTGAAAGAAATCGGGGTCATTGCCTTATCACTAAAGGTTCACGTTTCATCCGAACCCTTTTCAGTACGGCTGGGTTAGAGCACGTTTAAAATATTACGCAAATTTAGTTCTTATTACGTTTAGTTTAGAAAAATATCATATTATTATTATTTTAACATCATTTTCTTTAGTAAATACTGGTAGACAATTCTCAAAGAGTTGAAATGAAGAATATGTGGGATTATGAAATTACAAAAATCTGTTAAGATACTATTCGAATGAATTAAAAATGTGCTCATAACTGAACTAAAAATGAAACTTTATTGAAGTTAAGTAAAGGTTTATATTAAAGTGTAAATTAAAGGAAGCTAACATACAGACTTATTAATTTCTTACCTATTTTTAAGAGGGAGTTAGAACGTAAGAAAGTCTGCTACGCTGCTTGCGTGAGGTCCAATAATGACTTAACGGGATTCACAGTCTGATGTACAGTGTAAAGATATTTACTTGTTATAATTATGTTAAAGTTGGTAACCACTACTCCCAACACCACAGGAATGGGATTAGTGGTGACGGGGATAGTGCACGCAATTGAGGGGGGGGGGGGGGTGCTCTTCAAACTAGGTAAGACACATCATTTTATTTTATCGAGCGGATGTACGCAAGGTAATTTTTACCAACTTTAATATAATGGATTTCCGCAAAGTATCGTCCAATTCTATTAATTTTTGATATAATTATTTTTGAATTCAGACTCCATTGCTATTGATTCGATCCACAGTAAGCTTGAGAACACTTAACCACGCTGTCAACTTTCGGCCAATTGCCAGCGACCGCGTGGCTAATAATATGTTATTTGACCACTTCCGATCTTGGCGATTAAAACACCTGTCGTTCGCAATCTACTAAGTACTATTTCAAAATAAAAATTCAAAATACACTTATAAAGCTGAATAATTAAGGAACCTAACTATTTACAAATCAAGAAGTAGGTATAATTTTAATTTAAAATCCTAAAAAAAAGTTAAACTTGAAAAATAGTGATGAGAACTTTCTTTATAAAAATATTTATTTCATGAAAAATCCTTATCTTTATATCCATTTTAATAATTTTAAAATAAACTGGATCAAATTATCTTTTTAACAATACCAGAATGTTTAAACTTATTCCTTTTGTTTATTCTGTGCTTATTCTAAATCGACACACGTTTCACGATCACAGATTGTTAACTAATTTGTCAATTTTTTTTTGGTTGTACTTTTGCTTGAGTAGTGCTACCAACATTATATTTCTTGAATAATTTCATATGGATGAACTCTATGAAACTATTTTCACATACAAGATGCGTTAGTAGATTTTTATCGCATTTTATTAGACTATGTAGTGCGAGGCCCCTAGTACCCAATGGCGGACAACTCGTTTTGTGTTTCCGTTAGCATGGTCCCCCGTGGCGCTGGACAATTTATAAACTAAATTAACTTCTTTTTTTTACTTCAAACCTACTATTGCGTTGGAAGTGAGGTTTCTCTGAACCGTAAACATTTAAACCATTTTAAAAATGTTACTTCATCTTGTATGTTATTTCCTAGAATCCCAATATAATAAATAATAGCTTTACTATTATTATTTAAAATGGAGGTCGTATCAATTAATTATTTAATTAATAATAACTTTATTAACGATTAACCTTTTTCCTAAAATATAAACAATGATCGTACACTATTAGAACTTAGCTTAAAATGCTCGATTTAGAAATAGTAAACGGTGGTTGCTAAATAGCGTCATCAAACCAAAAGTTTCATTAACCTTTACTCTTAGAAAAATAATAATAAAATATGAAAAATTAATACAGGCGTAATGGATATAGATGAACAAAAAGGAAATCTCTAATCCGTGCTTGTTCCAAAGTAGTAATCATTTCATTAAATAATAATAGTTCATATGTCAGACATCAGACGATACTTAGTTATTATTCTGAGTTTTAAAAAAGTTGAGTATTAAGAAATACATAATAAATAGTGGCCAAAAACAAATTGTAATCGATTCCGTTGTAACTTTCCTTTTTGTGAAACGTATTATTGCAGGCTACCTTCTTACTGCCAGTGACAGTAGTAGTTCGTATAAGGATATATAATATGAAGTTATTTCAGGAATGTAGAAAGTAGCTGTGACAGAACTGAATTCAAACTGGACTCATTGTTATTTATACGTGAATCTTAATCACGGGAAATCATCAATCCCATAATTTTTAAAGCCTGTTCTTTATGGAAGGAATACACGGTCTACCTACCTGATGGTCAATAGATGCTGTGGCTCAAGGGAACTTACAATTTTCGTTGATTAAGAATAAATAAATCATATGCGTTGTCATTCCTAAGGACAAAAATGAACACCCGATAAAGAATATACACAGATCATCATTTACATCATCAACCGCATTTTTAGTCTAATTCGGAACATAGACCTATCTAAGAATAAACCAAGGGCAAGAATTACGTAGAATATTATGATTGCTCATTGTCATTACATTGTGGGTTGGTAAACGCAAAGTCGTTACGCTCGCATTGGGAACGCTTATATAAATAAGAAAGAAAGGAAGAAACACTTTACTTTGGCACATACCGTTGACGTAATACACTAATTTATTACAAAAATACGAAAGCTTCGTAAATTTGGCTTTGTACGTCGAAGGCATGCCAAAAAAGATCATTTTACACCGCATGAATTGTGGCGAAATCGCAACGCTGAGTTGCACTAATGACCAAAATATCTTGGAGGTCATCACCTATGATATTTTAGGTTCAGCATTTCTGGATGTATTTTCTAGCTTCAGCCAGTCACTAAATTCTTGTACGTCTATCAGTGTGTTATTCATGTGATGAAGTTAGCATTTAGAGAACATTTAATATATTTTGTGGGAAAAGTATTTTCCCGGAAAAATGTGAATGTAATGAAAATGTGTGCAAAAATGCCTGAAAATTTAAAACAATTTTGACAAATAACAAGATTTAGAATCATATTGTGTACATTTTATGGTTGCTTTTAGATTTTTCTCAGCAATACTTCTGAAGCTATGGCAGGAGCAGACGATTATTATTGGTCATTTATTCGTAATATATTTAAATGGAATCAGACGCAATATAATAAATTATACGATATCGATCCATTCTTATTTCAACCGCTTGTTCCAGAACAATCATAGGTTCACTAAATGTGGCTACGATCAATAGTCATAGCCTTCTATAAACATCTTAATTTTATTTCAATGTTGAAACACCATTGTGATGCTTAAGTTATAATTATATGTTATAGTCGCTCGATGCAGGTAGCTCAAGACAGTGCTTTATGACATTCCTTGGGGCACCTATGTTCAGCAGTTGACTTGTGAAGGGCTGTAATAATTGAATGAATTAACTATATGTTATATTTATCTATATGTGTCTTTATGTATGGTTTTAATAGTACAAATAATATCGCGAAATTTCGCTATTAATCTTTTGTAAGGGTCTCAACCTCGATCTATCACCAGTACAAATAGACTGGCGCCGTCACTTTGACGTTATTAAGTAATTAGCCTGTCTTAGCCGTCTGCTAACTCCAAGTAGGCTGTTGATGAATCGGTGTATTACAAAAAGATTTAGATTTATATCTTCGATTTAATAATAATACATAAATTTGTATATTCTTGTGTGAATGCCGGATACAGAACTAATGGTGCTCTTCATTTTATTTTGAGTAGTTAGAATGTGTCTATAAAACACATAATATAATAATAATAGTAAATTCTTTATTTACTTCACAAGGTATTTTAACATAAATAAGTGGCTAGAGCCTTTAATATGGCCATTTACTCTGCTGTGTTAGTCCATATTATATTGTATGGTAGCGAAAGCTAGGAGTAACAGAATAAGGATGAATGTTAAATTCTTGCTGTAGAAATGCAGTCATAACGATGTATTTAGTATATATATATATTATAATATAGCTGACTCTGAATGATAAAGTGAGAAATTTTGTGATAAGAGAATAGTGTAGTTTGTAGGAAGATTCGAAAGGAATTGTTCATTGATATTTAAACGAAAAAAAAATTAATGAGGAAAGAGTTGCAAAGCAAATGTATGCCACAGAAGTGAGTGGGTTGATCGCCTCCCACAAGGAATACCACAAAATACAATCCCGAGCCACCTGCATCACATGCTCAACGATAGACTTGAAGGAAAAGATTATGCTATTTACAAGCCCATTAACGTTTTGAAATGCCATGGAAAAAAAATGCCCGTGAGCTTTTTAAAATTAGAAGAAGAGTATTATAAATGCTCCTTTTTGTAGCACTCTATTTGCTTATCTTGTTATGCTGCGTAATTTATCCTGATCACGCATCTTAATTTATTCAAAGCACTTTCATTGTATGTTCATCTTTTTCCTTCCATCATTCTTGCCACCATGGAAAAGCAATTGTAAGGACGTATTTCTTAATATTTTGTTTAATTTTTTGTTTGTTTTCTAAATTTCTAATACACAATATAATAATGAATCTGGTAACATAAACATTAAATCAGGAATGTTTCTATGGGTTTTGCGGACTTAAATAAACTTGAGATAAAATTTTTACTCCAGTGATAGAAGAATAAACGAATGAAAGTGAAATATTTAACAAAATACAAAAGCAAAGTCCGAACTCTCCCTACGACACTTCAAGACAATCATATTGTGATATTTATATCATCTACAAATAGTTTGCGGACAATGGTTCACAATGGTTCACATATAGTAGGAAATAAAATGTTTACAGAAATATTTTTAGTACAAATGCTTTCCAGGTTTTTTATAGAATAAGTGTAATAAGAGAGTCCACCTGATGGTAAGTGGGTGATGTGGCCCATAGACATCTACATTTATCGTCGATTAAGCCCTTATTAAGAATCAAAATGCAGATGCGTTGTCACCCCTGATGACTAAGATGAAATACCTCGTTTCCAATAAAAGGGTCTCCAGTTTTCTACACTCACTATACGAAAGAGCTTTAAGCCTTATGAACAGCTACTTTACGCTGGTGTTCTGGGAGAAAAAGGTTAATTGCTTTTTTTTATAGGAGAGGGGGCAAACGAGCATGCGGCTCACCTGATGGTAAGTGATTACCCCCGCCCATGAACAATCGCAACACCAAAGGAATTGCAGATGCGTTGCCGACCTTTTAAAAAGTAGTAGGCTCTTTTCTTGAAGGTCCCTAAGTCGTATTGGTCCGAAAAAATCGCTGGTGGTAAACCATTCAACAAGGAAGTTGTGCGAAGAATAAAACATTTTCTAAGTCGCACAGTGGTGGACCAGATGGAGCGGATGGTATCGGTAATGCTGCCGGAATGTGCGTTTGTGAAATTTGGTGACTGGGATTAATCCGAACAATTCCTCGGAGCACTTCCGATAGAAAATGCAAAGAGATGCAACATCTCTTCGCAGCGCCAATGAATCGAGCCGATCGAAAAGGACTCCGTCGTCGACGATTCGAGGCGCTCTACGCTGGATGCGGTCAAGTGGAAGAAGCTGGGGTACCCCAGTGCCAGCACTGGGGTGCCCCAACCCAGAGATGGGAACAGTATTCCATGTGAGGACAAACCTGTGCCTTGTAAAGTTGCAGGCGTTGTGCCAGCATGAAATACTGTCCTGCTCTGCTGAGCACACCAAGCTTTTTAGAGGCCAATTTGGCCTTCTCTTCCAAGTAACCACGAAACTGCACCTCACTCGATATGTCGACGCCGAGGATTCCGATACTGGATGAGGCATCAAGAAGAGTGCCTTAAAACTGAGGAGATACGCCAAAGGGGTTCTTTTTAGCGGTAAACGCGCAAACGTGTGTCTTCTGAGGATTAAACTGGACTAGATTAAGTCGCCCACAATCCGAGACTTTGTCCAGCAAAGACTCGAATTCAGACACAAGTTTGTTCCGGTACTCGGCGACGTTTTCCCGAGAAATATTGGCACGGCCGGTATATAGCGCATCACCAGTGCTGTCATCCGCATAGCAATGAATGTTACCAGTTAGCAACATATCATTAATATGCAGAAGAAACAGCGTTGGTGATAGCGCACAGCCTTGTGGAACACCAGCGTTAATAGGCTTGTAGTCAGAACATGCACCGTCTACAACGACCTTGATGCTCCGATCTGAAAGGAAGCTGGTGATCCAATTGCACAATTTCTCGGGAAGCCCATTGGAAGGAAGCTTCGAAAGAAGCGCTTTGTGCCAAACCCGATCGAAGGCCTTCGCAATGTCCAGACTAACCGCCAACGCCTCCCCCTTGGACTCTACTGCCTCCGCCCATCTATGGGTCAGGTAGACCAGAAGATCACCAGCTGATCGACCCGACGAAAACCGTATTGGAGGTCACTAATCAGCTGGTGATCCTCAAGGTACCGGATGAGCTGGCAGTTAATAATGGATTCCATTATTTTGGAGAATAAGGAGGTGATCGCGATAGGCCTATAGTTGGACGGGTCTGAGCGGTCACCTTTTTTAGGGATCGGGTGGACAAAAGCTGTCTTACATGAATTCGGGACTACGCCTTGGGGGTAGGAGTACCGGAAAAGACGCGTTAGGACCGGTGCCAACTCCGGAGCACACGTCCTCAGCACAATTGGCGGGATTCCGTCAGGCCCACTCGACTTCTGGATGTCCAGGGAGAGAAGTTCTTTGCGAACCGAGCGCTATGAAAACAGAACATCATGCATGGAGCACTCTCACCGCGAGATGGTCGGCAGTGTTTTCCCCCCGTCATCAAGAGTCGAGTTGGACGCAAAAAGGGAGCCTAAAAGGTCACCTTTGTCTTTTGTGTCTTGGGCCAGTGAGTCGTGCTCCCTGTGCAGAGATGGTAGTGATGGCTTACAGAAATTCCCTTGGACAGCCTTGGCGATAGACCAGAATGCACGGGTTCCCGAAGGAAGGCGAACTAGTTTCTCGCCAATTCTTCCTATGTGCTCTGACTTTAGCTTGGCAATAACTCTTTTGAAGGACCTGGAGGCGAAGTTATACTTCATTTTATGTGTGCTGGTGTTTACATCCCGAGTCGCCGAAGCCGCAGCCCAGGCTTGATAACACTTCTGCTTACTGCGTAATGCAGTCTTACAGGAGCGACCAAACCAAGGCTGATATCTGCCTCCGATGGGTACCACAAATCATGGAATAAATAGTTCCATTCCCTGTAGCACCACATCAGTGAAAGAGTCAGCAACAGCGCTGGGATCATCCGGCGAGAAGCAAACCCGCCCCCATGGGTAGGATGCAAAGAAAGACCGCATTCCGTCCCAATCCGCCGACCTGTAATGCCAAACACGGCGGCAACCTGCAGAACGCAACCGCGAAGGGAGCGTGAGTGGCACCACACTCCGGATCAGACAATGGTCCGAAAAGCCGAGAGGAGCATCGACGGAAACCTGATATCCGCAGATGAGAGGTCAGCAGAAGGTCCAACAGGGAAGGTGTATGATCCTCCACATCTGGAATCCGCGTAGGCGATGTAACCAGTTGTGTCAGACCATATGCCAAGGCAAAGTCATAAACAGATCTCCCCGCATGATCGGTTAAACGTGAACCGAGCCATTCGGCATGGTGGGCGTTAAAATCGCCAAGGATCACGATCTCTGCGGATGGGACCTGTTGTAGCAAGGAATCTGTAGCCATTTGGACGTGGTCGATGAGTCGGTCTATTTCGGCATTACCGCTATGGGACCTATAGAGGCACCCGTAGACGCGCGGATGGTCATCGCTGTCTACGCGTAGCCAAAGGATGGACAGGTCCGAACCTTCAAGACTGCCGAGGCGTCGAGAACAGATGTCCTCTCTGACATACACGCAAACTCCAGCCCGAGGCACAAAGGAGTGCTCCAATTTGTACCCCGGGTAGGAGAGATACGATATATCAGCCGGAGAGGAAACCTGCGTCACGGTCAGAAAGAGCAAGGCCGGCTTCGCTGCCTCGAGATGGTAGTGAACGGCGTTTAGGTTAGAGTGAAGTCCCCTGATGTTGCAGAAATTCACGGATAGCGTGGCCTTGGTATTTTTGCTCAGTTTGTCCCGAGCAGTTATGTTTTTGAGCGGAATTTTGCCCCCCCCAGAATACGCGGGGCAGCCTGAGCTCCCACGCTCAGGATTGGAATAACATGGTCGTGGATGCTCAGCGAGGGATTCTCCAGGGGTGCTGGTACCCTCCTGGGGTAGTCTATCGTGTAATTCCGCTACCATGTTGATGTACCACCGTTAAAAATGGCTGGTGGGCGTTAAAGTCGCCACGGATCACGATATCTATCCTACCGACGGGTAGGCTTCTAGGACGGGTTAGCTTCTCGCCGGAAGATCCCAGCGTTGCTGACGAAGTTTTTGCTGATGTGGTACTTCAGGGTATGGAACTTTTTATTCTATCCTGCGTGGTGCCCATCGGAGGCAGATCCCAGCCATGGTTTGGTCGCACCTGTAAAATAGCATCACGCTATAAGCAGGAGTACTACCGGGCCTGGCATCAACGTCTCGGGACTTAAACACCAGCGTTCTTAAAAAGAAGTATAATTCCGCCTCCAGGTCCTTCAAAAGCGTCATTGCCAAGGCAAGGTCTGAACACATCGGCAGAATTGGCGAGAAGCTAGTTCGCCTTCCTTCGGGAACACGTGCATTCTGGTCTCTCGCCAAGGCTGTCCAAGGGAACTTCTGTCAGCCATCCCTTTCATCTCTGCACAGAGAGGATGACTCACTGGCCCATGCCGCAAAAGAGAAAGCCGATCTGTTGTGCTCTCTTTTTGCGTCTAACTCGACTCTAAATTAAGGGGGGAACACACCGCCGACCATCCCGCGATGTGAGTGCCCCATGCCGGATGTGCGATTTACACAGCGCTCTGTTCGCAAAGCACTCTTCTCCCTAGACGTCAGCAAGTCGAGTGGGCCCGATGGAGTCCCTCCCATTGTGCTGAAGACGTGTACTCCGGAGTTGGCACCGGTTTTAACGCGTCGTTTCCGATACTCCTACTCCCAAGGCGTAGTCCCGAATTTATGGAAGACAGCTTTGGTCCACCCGATCCCTAACAAAGGCGACCGCTCAGACCCGTCCAACTACAGGCCTATCGCCAAAATAATGGAATCTATTATAAACTGCCAGCTCAAGAGGTACCTTGAGGATCACCAGCTGATTAGTGACCACCAGTACGGTTTTCGTCGGGGTCGATCAGCTGGTTATCTTCTAGTCTATTTAACTCATAAATGGGCGGAGGCAGTAGAGTACAAGTGGGAGGCATTGGCCGTTAGTTTGGACATAGCGAAGGCCTTCGATCGGGTCTGGCACAAAGCGCTTCTTTCGAAGCTTCCTTCCTATGGGCTTCCCGAGAAATTGTGCAAATGGATCACCAGTTTCCTTGCTGATCGGAGCATCAAGGTCGTAGTAGACGGTGCATACTCTGATTTCAAGCCTATCAACGCTGGTGTTCCACAAGGCTGCGTGCTATCACCAACGCTGTTTCTCCTGCATATCAATGATATGTTGCTAATTGGTAACATTCATTGCTATGCAGACGACAGCACTGGTGATGCTTTATATACCGGCCGTGCCAATATTTCTCGGGAAAACTTCGCCGAGTACCGGGACAAACTTGTGTCTGAAGTCGAGTCTTTGCTGAACAAAGTCTTGAATTGAGGGCGACTAAATCTAGTCCAGCTCAATCCCCAGAAGACACAAGTTTGCGTGTTTAACGCTAAAAAAGAACCTCTTTGTCGTATCTCCTCAGTTTCAAGGCACTCCCCTTGCTGCCTCAGCTAGCATCGGAATCCTCGAAGTCGATATATCGAATAGTGTTTAGTTTCGTTGTCACTTGGAAGGGAAGGCCAATTTGGCCTCTGCTCAGCAGAGCGAGACGGTATTTCACGCCGGCACATGACTTGCAACTTTACAAAGCGCAAATTCGGCCCCATATGTAATACTATTCTCATCTCTGGGCAGGAGCATCCCAGTGCCAGCTCCTTCCACTTGACCGCATCCAGCGCAGAGCGGTTCGAATCGTCGACGACCGAGTTGTTTCTAATCGGCTCGATACACTGGCACTGCGTAGAGATGTTGCATCTCCTTGCGTATTTTATAGCATCTATCACGGGAGTGCTCTGAGGAATTGTTCGGACTAATTCCAGCCGCTCAATTTCACCATCGCACATTGCGACAAAACTCGCGTTACCATCCATACAATCTGGGTGATCGGCGGTCCACCACTGTGCGATTTAGAAGAAGTTTTCTCCCTCGTACAACTTCCTTGTGGAATCAATTACCACCAGCGAATTTTCCGGACCGATACGACTTAGGAACCTTCAAGAAAAGAGCTTACACCTTTCTAAAAGGCCGGCAACGCATCTCCAATCCCCCTGGTGTTGCGGTTGTTCATGGGCGGCGGTAGTCACTTACCATCAGGTGAGACGCATGCTCGTTTGCCCCTATTCTATAAAAATAATTTAATGTTATCATGAGGTTTTTTTATCAATAATATCATTTTGTTACTCCATAAAATCAAAGAAGTTAAGAAGTATTTTGCTCGTGTTTCAGTAACATAAATGTCTAGTGGTTCCGATTCATTTACGTTTCAGTTTCAGTTCTGTTTCTAGTATCAGAAAATACTGAACACCTCTTCCTTACTGTTATTTTTGAAACATTTTTAATCCGTGCAGAAAAGTACAAGAGATTTATAAAATAAAATAATTCAGTTAAGAAGGACTGGGAATAATTTATCCGGCTCTACATTCAGTAGAGATATTATAAATAACGGGGTTCTATTTAAGATTCCACTTGCAATTCACCATAACAGATACTGTCTCAAAAAAATGAATGATATTTATTTACGTCGCAAAGCCATGATGCAGATATGCTTGCTATGTATAGCTGCATCAAGAATCACTGAGTACCAGAAAAACAGCAAAAACGTAGTATATTTTCCTATAGTATCTACAATGGGCTAGCGGGTTAGCAACTGCAGTTTTTATTACTTATTTATTTATTATGTAGTAATTAAATCATACTCACAAAGCTGCAAATGCGTAGAGTTTATGAAAAAGTTGCGTAGAATTTGTTCGGTGTTATAACTGAAATTTTCGCCATCAGAAGATTGTCAGAGTCATCTTTAAATGGAGAAATGCCTACGCATACCTAACTCGCAGGGTGTTTCATCTTTTCCGAATATTGGTAGGGCCACGGGAACGTTTTCGCACACAACCGTCAATTCACCAGTGCAGATCACTCCATGGCAGCCCCTCCTCAGGAGAGGAAAACTTTTTCACCATCTTCTTTTCAGGCAAGGCTTTGACGGTTCCTTCACGCAATGGCTTAACAATAATTTGCACGGTGACGGGTAACAAATAGTCTTTCTGTGTCTGGATGTTTTGGGAATTTTAGTATGTCAACTGCCCCCACGATAAAAGAAATGAGCTTAGAGTGGAGGTAACTTTTTTTTTTAAAAAAGAAGGTGTATTCGCTATGCTGCAAATCCGTATAGTTGATAACGGTAGGGATGTTGAGAGTTGCAGAGGGATTTTTCTGTATTTTAACAAAAAAAATTGACATTATAAATCATAAGAGCATAGTTCGTAAGTATGGTGATCAGCGTTAGAAAAATTATGTCGAAATTTGAAAAAATATCGCTACTTATTAATTTGTGTATGCGTTGTAATTACATTTTTCTAAATTTTTAGTTTATATGGTAATTTTCTAAGTTATTAATACACTGGAGCAAAGTGTCTGATTTGCCTTTTTTAATATAAGATCTACAAGCAGCTGCAGCAACAGTTTCAGTAATTTCGTGTCGCTATTTATTTGCAACTCTAGCTTTCTTATATTTATATTCATGTTTTTTTTTAAATTAGCTTATGGCATTGTAACTGTTATATCTTTCATCAAAATTCTACTCTAATTTACAAAATGTATTCAGTAGTATAGTATTCCATCTGGCTAAGCGAATAATTATTTGTTAATGAATTTTGGTGGCGCCGAGTAATATCGGTTTAATTCCACTGTGTGTCATGTCGCAGAACGTTTTATTCATAATAAATTGTGACATGTTTCGAATTGTGGTAATTATAGCAAATTTATTCAATTGCACAAGATAAATGTAATCAAGTTTCGGTGTATAATTACTTAACATTAACATTTTCTTCCCAGAGGCAAGTGGCAACACCGGCCTGTGTTGCATAATCTCGCAACACTGAATTATTCCAAATTTACCCTAATGGAGGTGAATTAAACATAGACTGAATTACTTATCGATGATACACTTCTGTTCCGCTTTCTTCATTTTTGAACATGGCAACATGTTACGTTTATACAAACAACAGATAAATTAATTTAAGAAATAAGTAAAGTTAATAGAGGGAAACTGAAACAAGAGATTGGCAGCAGCATCTCCCTGATAATAACCGTAATTAATAAAAAAAACTGCGATAGCCAATCCGCTTGTCAGTATACAGGAAGTCTATGGGGTAGGTCTATGTTCAGCAGTGGACTTTTGATACGCTTTAATGATGAGTTCGCTAGCACGTGGTGGAGCCATGCTGCAGCTATATTAGTAGTATAGTTGTAACACGAATGGGTCGGTTCGACCGGGGAAAGACCACGCTCTAACAGAACACCAGCGTAAAATAGCAGCTTAACGCTGCTGTCTTTCGTATGGTGATTGTAGAGAACCGGAGACCCATTTTACTGGAGAAGAGGCATTCCATCTTAGTGCTCACGGGTGACGACGCATCTGCATTTTGATTCTTTATTGAGGATAAATGTAGATGTCTATGGGTCACAGCAACCACTTACCATCAGGTGGACTGTGTGCTCGTTTGTCACCCTATCCTATAAAAATAGCAATTAAGAAGTAATAGAATCCATCATCTCATTTCGTCACGTGGATGTTGCTAAAGGCAACTACGGAAAAGCAAGAATTTTTTAACTTACTCATTTTTTAATAATTCTTTATTACAATCATCACCATTTTGTTGCTATTGTAACTTAAATCTTCTAATTGTAAATCAATCTGTTACAATCCGCCACAGAATATAAATTTCTCACAATTAAGCGAAGTTTGCTTATATTTCATCAAGCTTTGACGACGAGATAAATAACAGACCGTTATCAACTGTGGATTTCGAATAGTAGGCTCTTGTAACCATAGCGTGGATAATACGATCGTGCTTCGACTGGAATTAACATCTCATATTATGCTCAGGTCAGTCACGCAGAGCAATCTCAAAGTTAAAGAACGTCTTGAACTGCGATTTTGAGAGCAAGTTGACAGATATAAATTTTGTTTAATATTTATCACTAATTATAAAAGTACTTTTTAACCTCTTAAGTTCTTATACAGCATTACGGTTTTAAATTGCGTCATATCAAAGCAAGGCACGAACAGTCGTCTTTCTCCGCCTATCGTGAATACTTATGTATTATTTCCTCATTTAAGATAATAATATAAATAATCTTTATTTGTAAGAATGTGGTTGTACAATGGTGTTTGAGTATAATTCGTTCTACATATTCTACCTCAGTATTGTGCAAATATTAATGGTACTCATACAACAATACTTACCGAATTTAACAATTTAATATTATTCAGTTGATTCGATAATTAATTTATTATGTCACAGTGTCAGAAAAATACCACAAATATACATATAAGTAAGTACTATTATATCAATACTAATATAGTTAAATGTCAAATATTAATATTATATAGATATTCATTGTTGCATTGCAACGTGGCGAAATCCATCAACATGTCGCCACGCTGCAAAATAATTAAATTTTTAGGATCTTCATCTACACAAATAAATAAAATTGAAGTGTCTGTTTCTAATGTCAAAATAACTGTTTTAACTAAATACGTATGAAATTATATACAATACTTACGAGTATAACAAAAAAATATTTATAAAATTTTTGTGTCTGTCTATTTGTTTGTTTCGGCTAACCTCCGAAACGGCTGGACCTAATTTGACGGGACTTCCTCTGGCAGTTAGCTAATATTATAGGAAGTAAGAAGGAGTAGGCTATTTATATTTTAGAAAAAAATAAGGCCATCGCGAAAAAAAATAAAAAAAATGAATTTTTGAGGAAAAAAAGTTTCAAATAACAAGTTATATTATTAAAATTACTAAAAAGTATTCCATGCCAACGAAGTTGAGGGCACATCAAGTTTTGAATATGCATCTATGAATGAATGAATAAATAAACTGAATATATTTTATTGTACACCAAAAAATAATAGAAAGAGAAATTATTTAAAGGTACAATTAGCGATCTTATTGCTTAAAAGCGAACCCTACCAGGCAATAGAAGAAGATATAATGAGATATTAGAAAGGGTAAGGGTGTACGTATGTTGTTGGAAAATACACAGGATATCAATGTAATACACGCGATAAATACACACATTATATAATAAATGAATACATTTCAATAACAAAAATATAGAAATACATATACAAGAGCAGAAGGAAGTAAACAAATAGTTTGGAAAATCCAACAGTGTCCTAATGAGCGTTTCATTTAGTTTAGATGAAAAAAAAAACAAATTACCAAAATAAATCGATTACACAAGGTATAAAATCGATATAGGCTGTACATTTGGTACATTTGTCATTTGTAAATCAAGGGCTAAAAAAAACATGAAAGCACCTTTCAATTTTTAATAGCAATTAAACTTGAAAATCATTTTATTAAAAACGACGCGTACTAAGCTATTGATATGAAATAAGGAAAGAGTTAATATAATTCTGAAGCTAATAAAAAACCCGTTCTCGATACATCAATTTTTTCGGAAGTGACCACATACAAAATCAACACCCGGACGTCAAGGTATTTTTTTTTCAAAACATTTTTTATCACAGTAGCAATATAAAATGATTTAAAAAAATATAATATAAATTAATTAGTATTTTCTTGATATACGGCTACTCATATTATCGTATAAGTACAATATGGTTATGATAGAGACATTTTAAGACCACAACACTGCTTGTCCTTGAGGTGTCGAGAGTAATACACTACCTAATAACACTACGCGTTATGAGGCATGTAATAAGTTAAATAAAATCCTTAATGGTGATTTTTTAAATGAATGATATCAAGGAGGGATAGTGGAAAGAGTATTTAAGCCAGCGTGGAAAGTAATACGCTCTCGTTCAGACCACGTCCGACAATACGGGCGACACTTACTTGTCCCATCAGGCCATGTCAAACACTCTGACTGATATTTGAACGTTTAGTTCTCCGCATCGGACTATCGAACTAGGCGTTTTACCCTTCTATTAGATCCGCGTGGCCCACTAGTCTAACGTAACCACGTCAGTACACAAAAATTTAAGTTTTTGTGGAAATAATCTTATAAGACTTATTGATGACCTACTCGTCACAAAACAGGAAAAGAAAATGAGATGTATGCAAGTATACGTGTTAAGGAGGAATGAAGTGCGCTTTGACAAGTTTTTTAAACTTTTCAATAGATTGCGCCTGTGTGATGTGCATCTATTATGAGTTCCAGAGCCGAACAGCTTCAATAAAAAAGATTTAGGATAGAAGGAAGTGTTATGGGAAGGAATTTTTAAGGCGAGGTTTTTTTCAGAGCAAAAAGAGCAACAACGAGTGTCACCAAGAAAGTCAAACCGCTCTTTAAGGTAAGGCAAGTAAGTGGGATTGAATAGATCACATGTACACGGTCAAAATGCATATCATGTGTTTGTGCCATATATTTATATTTCTATGGTTTGTGCACTTTGAAACGTGGTTGATCTCATCTCATGAATTTAGCTCACTGAAACGCGATTTAATTTGATGCCACCCAAAACATGGACGTTCTAATGGGAGAACTTAATAGAGGAATCTAACCGTTTCGAAATTTATTTGGAAGTTTGAAATAGTTTTACTAATATAGCTTTTAAATCTTTAAACGAACACAAATTACCAAAAGAGTTAACTACAACTTACAAACTCAGGTGACGCTTTGAATGTGATTTCTTTCAGACAAATTTTAAGTAGATAAATTTAATATAAATCTATGAAAATTATGAGTGAAGTACCATCCTCTTCTATATTATCTATAATAAATAAATATCTCTTCTACACTAAATATTTAAAATAGTGAGTTGATAAATACTAATTTAAAAGTGAAATGGTGTCTTTAACCTTTACCCCTCGCTCCATGGGTTTAATTTACAAGTTAGGCTGCAATAAACGATATCCGGTTTAGTCAATCGAGTCGTTGAGACCTCAGTGAGTGATTCCAAAAACAATAGGCATATTATGCTAATCCGTTAGATCAACGATGATGCCTGAATCCACTACTTTACACGAAAGTGGCGTTATTGAGGAAGGAGGGCGGGAGGTGTTCTTTAAACGTCGTGATCTGGTGGACATGGGTCTGCTGTACGATATCTTGCGCGGACAACTAAACTGACCCGAATGGCAAAAACACGTATTGTTCCTCCAAGCCGTGCTAGACACACTGATAAAACAGTGTGTCCATGTTCCCTTTTACCATACGATCTATGATCAAAATGCCGTTTTGACTAGGACATTTAAAACTCATAACACTTCTGTATAGTAATATTTGAAAGAAAATTTAGTACAACTTTTTAAGCGTATTTTGTGCAAAGAGGAGTGTTATTATATAGATTTGGCATAGTTAGAGTTTTTATAGGGAAAGAGTGCAGAACGATAAATTTTATATAAACTATGTGTTACAAATACATTAAATTAAATGAAATAAAACATGTATATTGTACGTTAATATTGCCAATGTCCCAGATTTGGTTATTTCGGTTATCCACCCTAAAACAGCCACCTTAGGGTGGATACTGGGAATTGCATGTTCATCTTCCATCCACCCCATTTGGAATCGGAATTCGTAATATTACTTTTCTTCCGATTTTCTTCCCCGCCTGTACAGTAATTTATAGAAAAGTGTTAAAAACTGGCCCAAATAAATTGGCATACCTTTAAGAAATACCTACATACTTCTTATTTCAAAGGTCGAAGTTGAAATAAAAGAAGTGCCTCACAGGAATACAAGTTTATTAGAATGTTGGCATAAAACCAATTTGAAATTAAGTTGAAGCCAAACATCCAAATTGAGTAATGTTTTCGAAATTCTTGCAAAAAACGTCCAGTTTTTCGCTAACACATCTGTTGTAGGAAAGAAATTTAGAAAACGACTGTAAACGCACATTAATAGAGACAAATTTATGCATGGTATAAGATAACGTATACTCAAAAATGTAATTAGTGTTGGTAATTTCCTGGACATATTACAGAATTTATAAATGACATAATAATATTGTTTAAAACTAAAAATTTAATTTGACTTAGATGCAATATGTAATTTGATATTTTAAGTTTGCGGTTATTAAAAATTAATTAATAATTAAAGTGTATGTGTTCATTGTTGAACTGTACTTGAGGTAAGAAGTTGGAAGAACAATCAAAAGTGAATTCCGATCCAGGCGGGGTGGATAGATGAAGAAGAGTTTCCAAGTGTCTACCCTTCAAGAAAAGAGCTTACACCTTTCTAAAAGGCCGGCAACGCATCTGCAATACCCCTGGTGTTACGGTTGTTCATGGGCGGCGGTGAGCCGCATGCACGTTTGCCCCCTCTTCTATAAAAAAACCTTAGGTTGGAGTTTAAGGGTGGATAAACGGAATAGCTGATCAGAGCAAGTGCAAAGCATATGTATGATATTACTCCAAGGTCAATGTTAAACACTTAATAGTCTGTCATAAAACAGTAGTGTGGTCAAACGGAGTAGAGGTTGTCAGCAAGGAACCAGATTTACTGAATAATCTGTGAGTTTTGTGTGATTTAAAACAATCACAGTTTGTGGTGTGTGATTCCTACTACCCAAGATCACCGCTTGAAGTTGGACGTAGTAAATAAAAGTGGCGACTAAACCATGAAAGGTATTTTTTTTTCAAAATATCGAAACTCCAAGCTTGGAATACTATTCAACTATGATATTTCAATAATTTTAATTGAAAATTCGCAAAATTAATGGACTACTTTTATGTATCGGCATATGTACCCTATAGAGTGAAGTTTAATTTTATCTACTCTTCCTCAGCATCCTGCCCATCTCACGGTTTGGTTCCCTCTGTGATCTTTTACGACATCCACGGGATGATATGGGTATTGGATATTCTAACACTACCACTACACGGTCAATCAATTTTTCTTATAAATTTTAAATATAAAAATTATTAAATAACTATTTAATCGACTCTTACAATACATAAAGGATGAAATAGAATGATTGAATTACTTACCGTCAAGAAGTATTGATTTTTGTTATCATAGTATTAAAGCGCAAAATTAAATTTTCATCAAAAGTTTCTTATGCCATAGGATTAAAAGTTCTTAAATAGATGCCAGTGTTGAGCTTGTGACATGGCGGAACTAAGAAATTTTGAAGTTTATAAGTGATGATATTCGGATCCATTGTTGTCTTCCTCCTTAAGAAGCTTTAAACTTTGATGTTATGTTACGCTTCATTGCTCAGTTTGTTGTTGTTTTGAATTTGCAAACACCGAAAACCTTAGGAATTTATAAGGCCACTTTACTATTTCTATGATTAGATCTTTAATCTATACTTAATATAATAAAGCGCAAGAGTTTATTTTTGTTTTTTGTTTGCATAAACATGCTAATCTCTGGAACTACGAGTCCGATTTTAATAATTCTTTTTTTATATTATTGACAAATAGTGTAGGCTACCTAACATATGCATACACCCCTCAGCTAGCCTTAAATATTAAAGAAAAGCGCTCCCACGCGAAACACGTGCGCTGGCGTAATGATTTATGATACTTAAATACAATGTTCTATAAAAATATTGTTCTTTACTTCATCAAAAAAAAAGTCTGGGATGCAATATACCTATTTCTTATACGTATGCCAGAATAAGGTATTTTGTGACAAAAATTATTGAAGGAGCGTTATTATTAGGCATGGCCTTTTAATATTTGCGAACCAAAGTTATTTCATCGTCAAGACAATTTTATGAAGACAAAAGGGGAATGCCCACCGTTCATAGACACTTCGGCCATGGGTGCCCACATATAAAAGCATATGGAAATGATAATATGCAATAAAAAGAATGAAATGGTTAAGGAATTGGTTTAAAAAAAGTCCGGATTTTTAAGATATAAAGGTTTTTTATTTTCACAAGAACAGCTTTTTAACAACAAATGATTTCTTATTTTCGTGACATTTAAAACACAATTATTGACCCAGCGTTAATGTCCTCTTGAATGAGTTACTGAGGGCTGGGAAGAACTCTGGCCGGTGAAAGCTGGGGTCATCGTTAACAGTGGATATCGAGTCCAAGTTTGTGCAGAGGTTATCGTAAGAAGTGGGAGCGGGATCCATTTTCAGGCGGTGGTCAATAGGGTGAGAAGAATTATCGGATTCCATTTAGAAAGCTTATTCGTTACTTAGATAACAAATCCGCCAGAAAACAAACAAAATAACATAAATACAAAGTCATTCGACTCGTGACTATTTAGTTTTGATAATTATGACATGGGCCTAGCTGTCAGATTCGATGTTGCCAATTAACAGACATAAAATCGATAAATAGATAGCGATTTTTTATTCGATTTATAATATCATAAAAAATAATAATCTTTGATTCGCTTTAAGTTCTGCACGCCTTTTATAATATATTTTGTTTTATTTATTTAAATTCCATTTTAAATGTATCTTTAAGAACAGATAAGAATAACAGTTAAATTGTGCAGTAGCGTTTTTGTTATGTTCTAGAGTTCATAGTAAATCAACTAGCAATTCGCTTGTTTAAATATCATAACATCATAATAATTATCGAAACATAATATTACCATTATAATAAGGACACCATAAAAAATCGATTGAAAAAACAGAATCGACTTTTTAACGAGATTTGTGATTGGCAACACTTTATTTTACTCACAAACTAATGACTTGCGGATTTACCTAATTTCATTTTTATCTTTTCGGTACTTTTTTTTGTGCAAAAATATTGCAATCTTTTTTGGATACATAAATACCGCGATTAATTACCATAAAAAAAAGATGTATTTTATTAACAAATGCAAATTTTTGGGCGTTTCATGGCCAGAATTGGGCATTTCCCTTTACTTTTTTAAGTTTAGAATTTTATTTGGACACATAGTTGAAGAGATAATGAAAAATTAAAATTAATAAATATATTAGGCTGAAAATATTGTAAAACGTTGCGAAATTGCAACTCGCTTGTTGTTCTTAAGTAATTATTTGTTTAGCATAAATGTATTTAAAAAACGAAATAGGAATGTAAGTTTATAAATTTGATATGTTTCATTCTCTTTACACTTATAGCGTCCGTCTGGAGTCTTAATAGATCAACAAAATTCAAAATTATATGTACTCCAATCAAAATACAAAAGGATGTTCCTCGCTCCTTTTTTATATATTTTGAGATTAGGTATACAACGCTATGGGCCAACGTTCTTAATTTTCAAGGCCTTTATGTCAGAAATAAAGATATATTGTATTGTATTGTATTAAATTAAAGGATCTATAGGAATATACAAAGTTCTTGGAACTGCTACCGAACTTTGCCTCCTTTTTGTTTTGTAGGAAGTAGTCACAGTCGGTTTAGGACTCTCGGCACGATGCCGTTAAAGGTATGAACGTCGACTATATAAGGCACACAATCTGGTCCGTGGAATCGTTGCTGATACGCCCTAAACGCCAGGATAACGGAGGCGTACTATTTTCTTTTAATAGTACTAAGTTTTAAAGCTGCAACTCCTTGAATTTGACGCGCCACTTCGTTCGTTGTTGTAGCTCGGCTATATACTCGTTGGCCCATCGTCTCCAAAAATGTTGACGAAATTGCTCTAGGCGTTCGTAGTGATCGTGGCGGTGAGTATTATTTTCGACAAGGCTCGGCGATTGCAGCGATATCAGCGGCTAAACTAACAACGGTAAACTGTTTGGAAGCAATCAGCAGACTCCTGTGCGTACTCAATTTCTAACAACGCGAATCCAGTTCTAACTGTCCGAGATTTACTTCGCTTCGAGCGCTTGTTATTTATGAAATTCCAAAAGGACTTCGGTTTATTAACAAGTTGCGTTTCGATGCTATTTTGGTAGTTACAGTATGCGATAAACGAAGCGATTTATCGCTTACACGTACATTTTCTAAGTTGGGTAATGATTTCAAATGATTATTTATCAATTGACGCTTATTATCATATCTTTAAAATAAGAGTGACCACGATTCAGAGTAATTATGTTTAGTGACAATATTATACAACACTCGAGCAGCAGCACCTTCAAGGTAGGTTCAAGTAATGAAATTGAAGATTTAAAGGAGACAATTTCTTTTTGTATGGAGAATGGGAAATTCATGTCGATTTATTTCTTATAATCTATAGATTACATTAGTAGTATTAGTTTTACGGAATCTAAACGGAGTACTGAGAAATTACCAAATAAAATATGAATCTTACTATAAACTAAAAACAAACTAAAAGCGATTGTCCATTATTTTTCACTTTTATTTTAAGTTAAAATAGTGCACTGATCAATAATAAATAGTATAAAATAAAGTTGCAGTTATATTCAGCATTTATATGTACTTTAATATCGATGGAAAATTATTTTAGTAGTTCTGGCAAAATATAGTGCCTGCTTGTGCACAAATGGGTTGTTGATATGTATGGTATAAATATGTGTTTTAACATGTTTTGTTTGATTGTGAGTATACATCCCCAATACCCTTAAAATAATATGATTAAAGCCAAGATGACTCAGGTGTAATATGTACATTTATAATATTTCCTACACACGCTATAGAGTAATAAAGATGTTTTGAAATGGTTATGTAAGGATAAAAACACAAATTAATATAATTAAACTGCATTTATTATAGTAAATCATAATTTTCATATTAATAGTAGAATATACAGATAGGCAGGCAGGCAGGCACGGTGACAAAACTTTTTTTTAAATATATTAACTCTTTAGTTATCATACTTCAAACACCATTAAAGCCAAAATAACTAGGTAATATTATTTTAATCTGTTATTACACACTGATAAATAAATAGCAAGTCAGATGTTTTAAACTGTTTGTGTAAGGATAACAAAAACACATGTATAATTAAATTGTATTTAATTATAATTTTATTTATAATTTAATTGGAGTCAAACAAAAGATTTTTTCTAAATAACTTGATGATAACATGCCCATCTATGATATTGGTAGAAATCAGAAAAACATTTTCAATGATAAGAGATATGAGATAAAACTATGCCTTCAATGTCAATAAACTATATTTCCATTTTTCTGTCAGCATTTTGTTATCTCTATCTGTATCTTAAACAAATAAGAATTTTTTATTAAATATACACCATTAATCAGCTCCAGTTGATCAAATACAAAAGTAGTAATTATGAATTTACATCAACAATTGACAACATTGACTAAGTAAAAGTTGTCTGACTTTTTATTTTCACTGGTTTACTATAGGAGAAAATGATATTATTTTTCTATTACGTATCTAAACGTTGATGACAAAATATTATTCCTTTTTGCAGAGTTAACAACACAACATCAAAGATATAACCATTACACAATTAAAAAATGGCTTAACTAAATCGTAATACTTATGCATACTATATATTTGCTTCTGGTATAAGTAATTTTTTTACACATACATATTTGTATCAAATATAAAGTATACATGGTACATATATATGGGTACCTACTAGGGCTGACATGGATTCAGAATCCATGTCTGGACTACCAAATAAGTCATCAGGTATTGTCAAGTTATATGGAGCAACTTGCTGAATATTTAAGTATTTGTACCTAAATGCAGTTAAATTAATCGCTCTTCAAAGCCCATGAAGCTACATCAAACAGAGAAGCTTCCTTAAATCCCTCGACCCATAGATTCTATTTTTCTTTTAACATATTGTTACGCGCCACTATTAATGTCTTGTACATGGCAACACTAGTTACACTAGCGCCCCCTAGTGTAGAGTAAATGAAAGTATTGCGCGCCACTATTAATGTTTTGTACATGGCAACACTAGTCACACTAGCGCCCTCTAGTGTCGAGTAGCAGAACTAGGAGAGTCGAGATCCTTCCAGAAATTTCGGGACCGATATGTACTCGAACATTCTAGATGTCGCTACAGTAGAAGGTTCTGGAAACTGTCTGAGGCCCTATATAAGGCCGGTATAGACCACGACCGAGGCAGTATTGAATTGGCGATACAAGAGAATACTTCGAAGCGAAATAACGGCGAACTGTGTTTTATTATTAGTGTGATTTTAGATTGTAATTAGTGTTGCGTAATTAAAGTGTCAATTTTGGTAATTTAATCGACAGTTTTTAATTGTCTTGAACCCCAAGCTCGTAACAATTGGTGTCAGAAGTGGGATCAAATATGCCGATTTTACCTAAAGACGACACGGAGGGTATCCGTACCCGAAGTCAACGCCAACAGGAGACGGACCAGAGACGATTTGGTAATGCAACGCCGCAAACGTCGGAGGGCCAGTTGCTAACCACGGAGGCTGGCCCGTCAGCAGCTCCTGCATCTGCAGCACCTGACTTGGGTGCTCTGATGATGATGCTGCAGGATCAGGCTCGCCGACAGGAGGAACAGGCCCGCCGACAGGAGGAACAGACCCGTCGGCTGGAAGAGCAGCTGCAGCGCGGTATGGAAGAACAGATGCTCCTCAGAAAGGACCTTCACGCTACCTTCGGGAAAGAGATAAAGGAGGTGAAGGATAGGGTTGCTCAACATGACAACCGCCTGTCGGAAGCTGAAACCCGAATCGACCAAGTGAACAATCGGGTTGACAACGTGATGGCTGATGTGAAGAAAACGCTGGATGACCTCAAACTTGGGGATGGAATCACAGCTCCCGTGGTAGCTACAACACCTTCGCTACGTGGATTCAAAGTGCCGCCGTTCGACGGGAGTTCTTCCTGGTCGGCCTACAAAATCCAGTTCGAGGCTGTCATGAAAGCGAACGGCTGGAATAAAAGTCAGGCCATGACTGCTCTCACCCTAGGCCTACGCGACCAGGCCTTAACTGTTTTGGAAGCGCTCGGTAAGGAAGTGACTTACGAGCAGCTCCTTGAGGCATTGGAGGCGAGATATGGCGATGCTCACCTGGAACACGTCTTTCGTGCGCAGCTCAAAGATCGCGTGCAACGCAGTAACGAAAACCTGCAGCAGTGGGCCCTTGAGGTGGAGAAGCTGGTTCGAAAAGCGTACCAGTCTGTACCTGTGCTCATTGTAGGGAACCTGGTGCAGACTTTCATCGACGGCATCCGCGACCTTGAAGTCAGAGCTGCTGTGAGGCTCGGGCACCACCAGACGCTTAAGGACGCCCTGACCCATGCACTGGAGGTGGAAGCCGTGCGGCAGGATCATCGTTCCCACCGCGTCAGGGAGGTTGCAGCAGCTACAGTTCAGTACCGCAATAAGGGCTATAACCCTAGGTGCTACGGCTGTGGGGAAAGGGGCCAATAATGCTCGGGACGAGCATGTCTTAGGAGGGGGCAGTGTTACGCGCCACTATTAATGTCTTGTACATGGCAACACTAGTTACACTAGCGCCCCCTAGTGTAGAGTAAATGAAAGTATTGCGCGCCACTATTAATGTTTTGTACATGGCAACACTAGTCACACTAGCGCCCTCTAGTGTCGAGTAGCAGAACTAGGAGAGTCGAGATCCTTCCAGAAATTTCGGGACCGATATGTACTCGAACATTCTAGATGTCGCTACAGTAGAAGGTTCTGGAAACTGTCTGAGGCCCTATATAAGGCCGGTATAGACCACGACCGAGGCAGTATTGAATTGGCGATACAAGAGAATACTTCGAAGCGAAATAACGGCGAACTGTGTTTTATTATTAGTGTGATTTTAGATTGTAATTAGTGTTGCGTAATTAAAGTGTCAATTTTGGTAATTTAATCGACAGTTTTTAATTGTCTTGAACCCCAAGCTCGTAACAATATATAAGAACTTGTTTTGTGTATTTATTCTATTTAATATTTAATTTTGACTTTACTGATAAGATAAAACTTTAATACTTTGTCACTTTTAACACACCAGTTAGGTTCTCAGCCCTTTCTCTGTCATTTTATTTTAGGTAATTCAACACAAATTATAGATTTTCCTAAATTTATACATATTTACAGAAGAAAATACAGAATTTGGAATATTAATATCTGGCAAACCTGCATGTTATTATCCATATTATGATACGAATATAATGTATATCAGTGTATTCCATGTATCCATACACTTGTGCATCGATAAAACGATGATTTATTGTCTTGCAAGGTAAAGAAACAAGTATAAACTTTTTAATTTTGCTACTGATAGTATAAAAGAATTAACCGCAGACTTTATTCTTACCCTAGTGATGCGACTCGTAATTTGTTTTCACTCAAGTGAATCAAGTAAATTTGTTTAATTCTGTACTCGTGTGAAAATAAATTTTACTCGAGCCCACTTGCACTCGAGTTATCGAGTCAACTCGGCGCACTGTGTATATTCGGAGAGCAATAGAGAGATGTTACTTCACTATTTCACTTGTAGTTTATATTGCCGCAGGAGACGTCACAGGTTACATCCAAATTCAAACTTGCATCTGGCATGTTGTTAACAAATATGAACTTAGTTTGATTTATAATATCGTGATTGTGCTATCATTGTTGTTCACATAAAGTGTAACTGAAATATATTTGTTTGTTTAAAGTTTGAGTGATAACAATGAAACAGCTATACAGAAATCGTCAATGTGGCTTTATTTTGAAAAAAAAAATATATATATATATATATATATATATATATATATATATATATATATATATATATATATATATATAGTAAAAAAGCAATGTGTAACATATGTAAAAAGCAGTTTATAGGTTTTGAAGTACTAAAGGCATGAAAATAAAATATGGAAATACTACAAATATATAATAAGTATTTGTATTTTATTTCATATTGTCACATGTCACTTAATAATGGTTTCTTTTTTTTTAAAATGTTTTAACTAAAGAAATCGCTACTCTCAACTAAAGTGATAAACATTTACCTGATGAAGGGAACTGTAAATATTTATTTAGAATTACCTCGAAAACTCGAGTACAAGTAGAGTGACATGATAAATTAACCCGAGTTACTCGAGTCACAAAATTCTACTCGGGTCGCACCTTTATCTTACGGTCAATGCAATGTCTATCAACAATTTAGTATTGAACTCGACTTACAAATTCGAGCAATTTATTGATATATTATGTAATATTAATAAAATAATTCAGTATAATTTGTGATACTTAAATTATTAGTAACATTAATACCTACCTCATAAAGTTAGAGTGAAATTATTTTATGAAGATTGTCTATACGCAAACCAAAAATATATAAAAATATTAATATAGACCTGTTAAGCTTAGTAATAATATATGTGTTGGATAGAAGAACAAATATAAAAATAATTTGTAAGAAATAGACACAGCTTCGTTTCACCAATTGGAGTTGCGTAGTTGGAGTTTAGTTCGAGTTATGTTAATTTCAACTCGTGTTAAGTTTCTTTTGAGTTGGCACATCTCTACTACAGTTATTTTTTAAATATTACATTATCAGAACCAATGACTTGAACGCGAATATGAAAACATGTGGTTTTTTTTTCAGGTTTCTAGATTCCTTTTAGATTTTCATAAAATCTTTAGGCGATTTACAATAATAAATTGATATTTTTTGTGTTATACCTATTGAGGGTCGTTTAAACTTCTAGTGGGGCCAAACACGATTGTCTTCTTTATTTACGCGTCCACAAATTGATCCGCGCTTAGTGATTAAATCTTTTGTTTCGTCTTCCGACATAGCCTAGAAAAAACTGGCGTTTAACTAATTGATCAGTTTTATTTAGCAAATAAGTAGGTCAAGCATACTTAATTTTCCTCTCTCCGTGTCTCCTTTGTCCCTCACGGGCCTTAGCAGCGCGCTAGGAGGTCGAAGTCAGCTGGCTGTTTGTCAGATGCAGCGCTCACTTAGGGAAGTCGCGCTCAGCCAGGGACGAAAACTGCACGACGAAAACGTATGGGTGATAATCGTGCTGGAATACATTGTGGTACACGGCTTCAATACCAACATAACAGTGGCCTTAATTGTTCAGCTAAAGTAAAGTGACGAAACAAGATTATAAAAATGCTAAGAATATAGTGCTTAGTTGCTTCGCTTAACGTAATCGTGTGTAATACTAACAGGTATTGAATAAGCGGGCTTATAAATAGTACCTACAAATAGTTCACTTCTTTTACGTATAGATAAATAAAATAGTAAGTGTTGTGGGTAGGTAAATAAGAACATAATAAAGTGATGTGCTAATTTATACAGGTGCATTGAATTAGTACGTAGCTACGATATGCAGTAGGAACAATGCAGAGAAACCAGGAATTATTTGATATAATATAGCGATTTAAGCACAATTGGGTATACACTAGAGCAGATAATATGGGCGTCTTCTTGCTAAATGGATTTTATCAGCTTCGGAAATAGGTTTTGGGCAACATTAGAATAAGTTTTTACATCGAGAAACTAAATTCACCGCCCTCAAACTAAAGGGAGAATAAATTATAAGGAAAATATGTAGCAAATAGTTTACGTGCTACAATACTGCTGTCTGCAGGCTGCGTTTTCTCAATAGATGGATCTTGCGTATGGATGGAGTGACCGCTCGAAGTAGGCGACGCACGTACACCACGACGTTGTTAAGTAACTGAACTTCTAGTTCTTCTATAGAACCTTCAGGTCGTCTGTAGAAACTGAGTGCACACGTCGTCGGCAGTTTTAAAATGGGCGTCCAAGGGAATCTTCGTTTTTGTTCTTAATTTGGTGGTAGTCTTATCACGGTCGCTAATTTTTGTTCAGAATAAAACAAGGAGGATTAAATAAAGCTCCTTAGAACTATTACATGTAGCTACATTTCTAATACATAAATTATGGTTGATACGCGTGCTAACTATTTGAACTTACTTGCTTGTATTTGAATTGCATCCATAGAAACCAATTAGGTTTCTATGGATTATACCATTATAGATTATATTTATTATTTATAATGCAGACAATATATATATATATAGCTAGCTGACCAGGCAGACGTTGTTCTGCCCTTTTCGACGACCCTTCATATAAAAAATCCTTAAATACGTAATAAAAATATTGAGTGTCACTTATGAGGATAAAATTATCCTATCTCTCAAGTTGGACCAAACTGCATAGAGTGCGCAAATTTCATTGAAATCAGTTCAGTAGTTTATGAGTTCATCGCGGACAAACAATGTCACACGTACTTAGTATACAACATGTAACAAAAACCTATAGAAGTATAGTAGTATTCAAACCTATAGAAATAATTTTTTTTTAAAAAACGACCATATTTTTTTTTATGTAGCTTTATTACCTCTTACTGACACTAACCGATGCTAAAGCTAAGGAAAGCGGGGTCTTTGACAATCCTCTTACTCCGCAGCCAATGCAGAGGTAATAAAACCACATACAATTTGCATACAATTTTTTTTATATAAGATTTAAAAAAATATTGTTCGAGTTTTTAAAAAATAGTTATTTCTATACGTTTGAATAATGATCCTGATAAGGTACTTAACGGGAACCACAGGGTTTTTGTTACACATTGTATATAAAGCTTATAACTGTCTGCGACGCAGACACGTACCTGAATGAGTTTTCCGTTGTCCTTTAATGAAAATTATTTGAGTGTGTCTCAAAGTGTGTGAGTGTGAATTCACATTTATCGTTTTTGATCCTCGTTTGCTCGTTTGCCCCTCTCCTATAAACAATAACTTAAAGTATATGGTCAAGGATATAAATGGTCATACGGCGGCTGATATTATTGCAGCCCATAGCATTTGACTAAATGGAAAGAATTAACTTTTTAATTTCTCATCCGAAGTAACTGGAGAAAATGGAAGGGATCGCCCACCACGGGCCACGGGGGACCATGGTACCCGAAACAAAATACGAGTTGTCCGCCACCGCTTGACATCAGGTGGACTGTGTGCTCTTTTGTCACCCTTATTATATTTAAAAAAAACTTTAATTAACAAAAAATGTAAAATATATAAAGTTATATATTCAATAATGTATGTACTTAAAATATGTATGTACTTAAAATAATAATAAGATATTATACGTAATTAGATATTTGAGAATTTTAAAACATTATGTGGCTTTTACGATAACTAAACTAATACAATTTTAAAATCGACACGTTCTTAAATGTGTTGAACATAAAACAGTATCACAATAATTTCGATGTTAATAAATACAATATACGTGGCAAAGGGCATGACGATTTCTTTAATGTTAGATTTAAGGGCCATATATAACGATTCAATCATGGATATGTCATACAAGAGTAGGGTAAAATCTTACAAGAGTGAGGAAAGTGAGTACCTACAGATATCATGGCCATTTTGTACTGACAAACCGTAAATATAATATTAGATATCAAAATAGTAGATGCTATCAGCATAAAATGACATAGACTACGCGTAGTATATAAAAAATTAAAGAAATTAAGTTATAAAAATATTAAACTACAGTAGTGCACAAGAAATTGCTAGTATAAGATATAGTACTAGTAATTTCTTTCAGATATTTCTAGACCGTTGAAATATTATATTATTCTTTTATTTATACATCCACTTATGGCATAGAGCAACCCGGGTCACCGGCGTAATAGAAGACACTGTTCACTAGACTAAATCTAGTTATGCGACTGAATCGACGACCTACAGAAATGCCAAATCGTTCAGCTTTTTTCTGCAAAAATGGCTAGATTGAATGGCTCTCCAACACCTTAAAAACGGCAAGTCCCCGGGCGAGGGTGTAATTACAGCGGAGCTTCAATAAGCGGGTGGAAAACCGTATTCAAAATCCTTCAGAAATTCTTTAATTACGTCGTCCATGGTGGGACTACTCTGGAAACGTGGAGCAGAAGTGCGGTGGTCTTGTTAAGAAAGGCAATAACGGTCTCTTGAAGAACTACAGACCGATTTCCCTTTTGAGCTACGTGTACGTGCTGTTTTCGAGAGTCATTAAGAATCGTCTCGCACACAGACTCGACGACTTCCAGCCTCCGGAATAAGCTGGTTTCCGAAAAGGCTTTAGTACTGGAACCACACTTTCGGCAAATTGTACAGAAGTCTGAAGAGTACAATCTGCCACTTTGCGTAGCGTATGTGGACTATGAGAAAGCCTTTGCTTTCGTCGAAATTAGGGCTACGACACAGTCCCTTCAGCGGTGCAAAGTTGACTATCGGTATGTCGAAGTACTGAATTGTTTGTACCGTAGAGCTACGATGGCTATCCGAGTACAGAACCAGAGTACGAAACCTATCCAATTACAGAAAGGTGTAAGACAGGGTGACGCTATATGCCCGAAACTCTTCACCACTGCATTGGAAAACGTTTTCAATCCACTGGGCTGGATAGGATACGGTATTAACATCAATGGCGAGTATATCACTCATCTTTGATTTGCCGACGATATAGTCCTTCTGGCAGAATCGCTGGAGGACCTAAGCACTATGCTTAATGACCTCAATAGTGTCTCCCAACGGATAGGTCTTAAGATGAACATGGACAAAACAAAGATCATGTGTAATGTCAATGTCATACCTATTCCGATAGATTTTGGGAACACTAAGCTCGAAGTTGTTGACAGAGTATGTTTACCTGGTACAAATGGTCCGACTAGGTAAGTCCAACTTCGACGGAGAGGTCAATAGACGAATTCAACTCAGCTGGGCCGCGTTCGGGAAATTACGACGCACCTTCTCGTCAGGTTACCTAAAAATCTGAAAACGAAATTGTGCTGCCAGCGATGACTTATGGTTCTGAGACGTGTTCCTTCACTGCCAGCCGTATGAGGACGCTCAAAGTCGCTCAACGAGCTATGGAGAGGGCTATGTTTGAAGTTTCTTCCGTGATAAACTCAGGAATGAGGATATCTGCAGTAGAACCAGAGTGACTGAAATAGCCCAACGGATCAGTAAGTGAAGTAAACTAAAGTGGCAATGGGTCGGCCATATAGCTTGAAGAACCGACAACTGATGGGAAAAAATGTTCTCGAGTGGCAGCCTCGTACCGGCATATAGGCGAAGTGTAGGGCAACCCTCACTAGATCAAGTGACGACCTGGTAAGACATGCAGACAGTCAATGGATGCAGGTAGCTCAGGACCATGCTTTGTGGCATTCCTTGGGGAAGGCCTATGTTCGGCAGTGGACTTGTGGAAGGCTGTAATGATGATGATACTGATTGCTGCAAAAAGAGATATGCCACGTCAAATTTATAAAAAGATCCGGGCGTGACATTTTAAATATAAGTAATTTTTAATCACATAATTGCTATTTACTTCTTTTTAAAATTAAAAATTACAATAAGAACGGTCGTGTGTTTTTTTTTTCGGATTTGTTTACCAACACAGGCTGCTTGCATTCATAATTACAATACGCAGGTCAGCTAAACGACTGATCCGGGTCTGTGTCCGAGTTGTCGCTGCCACCGAGCGATTGTTACCATGTATCTATGTGTATGTCGTTGACTTTTTTGACAAAAATTAAAATCTGAAAGTATCCTGGAAATCTCAGTCTCGCTGTAGCTGTATGTACGCGCTCAACAAGTTGAGAATTAAAAAATAAGTAGTTAGAAAATATATAATAAAATCCAAAACAATAAAATTAATTGATGCACTGCGTAGTATTCGCGTAAATCTAAGGAATCATTAGTACAAGACCGCACGGTATGGCTTTGATGCCTTGGGATAATAGAAATAGCCTAATATGATAACTCAAAGAATAAATATAATAGAAAAAGAATAACCGTAATCAATAAAAGTAAGTGTGTCAAAGGAATGTTCATCCTTGTCATGCGGAAAAAGTTTACTGATCGGTCGTAAACTGTTTTTGCTTTCCGAATTTAATAAAAGGCATTGAGCGGGAGTCAGAGATCGCAAAATAAATTTGCGTGATAACAAGACATCCTGTTCTTTAACAGTAATACTTCTGAGGAAATTGGGATTTATGAAAAGTGTTTATTTTGTTAGATTTTTTGATGCTAAAAAGCATATTTTAAACTCAACCTAAGTTTAAGATTGTTTTAAATATAGGTTATAAGTGGTTCACAACAGCATAGTCGTAAGGTGAATTCGAACCCTTGACTCTTGAGATTTACAGTTCCATAGATCCATCAGCAGATGATGCAGTGCGGTATAAGTACATACACATACTAATTTCTGCGACGTACTAAATTTAATAAAACTCTTTACTCAATATACTCGAAAGAACATCGGTCACGGCCCATACATGCTGTGACCTGGCTATAAAATATCGCGAACATGACTAGTGTATGGATTAATCTGTTCCCCCTGGGCACAATTTAAATCTTAAATTGAAAATATATTATTTACAAGCCGAGGATCATAGAACGTTACACTTATGTACTTCGTCACTTTTGAGGTTACGATGTAGTCATGACTGCAGCTATGACTACAACCTCAGCTAAAATAATTGACATGAAAACTATCCAGTAATATATACTTAACTAAATAAGTCAAGTCAATGGCTAAGACCACAAAAATGAATCAATAACCTTTCTAATCTTTTCACTGATAAAAATCTAAGACACAGGTGCATTTACGTTTCGAGCTTTGACAGTTCTCCTGTCATAATGCGACAGACTGCATAGAAACACTCATAATACGTTCCGTTCTAAGTATTAGTGCATTCTATGTTTACTGTCAACCTATCATTTGCAACTTATTTCTGAATATTTTCCATCAATATTTTTAACAGTGGTAGAGCCAGGCGGCAGCTTTTGCTGTCGCACGGATGGGCCGGCTCGAACCGGGGTGGTACCACGACCTCACAGAATACCAGCGTGAAGTAGAGGTTTACCTCTGCGTTTCGCTTGGTGAGTACAGGTGGCCGGAGGCCCTTTTTACTGGAAATGAGGCATTCCATCCCAGTCCTCACGGGTGACAACGCATCTACATTTTGATTCGCAAACGAGGATAAATGTAGATGTCTATGGGACACAGCAACCACTTACCATCAGGTGGGCTGTGTGCTCGTTTGTCACCCTATACTATAAAAAAAAATCTAAAAATGATATTATATAAAATTAAATAAAAAATCTACAATAAAATCTAGTATTTAAAAAAAAGTAAACGCATAATGGTAGTGTTACTTTAGTGTTATGATGAAACGTGTACCACAAATTAAAACGGAACGGGTTTAGATGCGTTCAAAACCTATATAAGAAGTAATAAGGAAATAAGGTTTTTCATTACAAAGGTAAATTATTTTACCGGCTCCAATAAAATAATTTGAACCCCGTAATTTAATA
Organism: Parnassius mnemosyne; assembly: GCA_963668995.1. NCBI lineage: Eukaryota > Metazoa > Arthropoda > Insecta > Lepidoptera > Papilionidae > Parnassius > Parnassius mnemosyne. The sequence continues at coordinate 4,246,844 of CAVLGL010000046.1, read as the reverse complement.
TACACCTAAGTCACTATTTTTTGACGTATCAATCATTGGTGGTCGTTTCATATTTTGGTCAGGTCATATATGACCGATGTTCTTTTAATGTATAGTACTTTTGAATTATATTAAATTCTATTATATCTGAAATCTTAAGTACACTACTAACTAATTGACCTCAATATTTAAGGAACCAAAAATTTTAAAATATTATGTTTATTGTCCAACATCAAAAAAGAAGAAGGTATACAATACGGTTTTTTAATAAATAGTTAAAACCTTAGGTAACCCCAGAGATATTAACTATTTATCACATCAATTTCCACTTGAATTTTTTTACGTCTAAGGTTGACAAAAAAGGGAATGATGTTTTAGTGGTTTATATTTAGACGACATAAAGATTTTAATATTCCCAAATCTACTCAGGAGTTAAGAAAAACGCTTTTAACAAAAAGTAAAAGCCGACTTTTACTTTTTGTTAAAAGCCGACTTGATAACAAAAACTAATAAAATGATTTCATATTCTGAAGTCAGGGCCTTAATTCTTTTATTTTTTTTTAGCTCACATTGGTCGATATCGACGGTGGAAAGGAAAAATTACCAAACGACACATAAGCAAATTTACAGGAGAGCTGATTGAAGTTTGAAATTTAAAAAAAATCATTTAAATTGTACTATTTACCCTAATTGAATGATACTTACATGATTAAAAAGCTGTTTGGACACTTTATTACCTAATTTAAGTAAGTTCCCGATTTGTTTACTATTTCCGAAGTTAGTGTCGCATCGTAAAAAAAAACAAAAAATCACGAACGGGAAAAATCGACGTACCGTCAACCGACTCCTGAAGTAAAAACCGAAAAAGTAGTAATCAGACATTTTTGAAGAAATTGAGCATGAAAAATAAACCTTTATAATAAAAAGAACATTTCTATAATCTGGTAAAAGTTACTTGCCACTTCATGATTGATAATTTCTGTCTGGGATATTTTTACCAGAGAACAAATTAAAATGAGTTTTGCCCCTAATAATTCAATGCGGATTTTAGGTTTAAAAGCGAAAAAAGCCCTAGTATTTGTTTATTAAACATTAATTTTTTTAATAAGAAAAATATTCAATTTCGTGATTCAATATCACGTTCCCGAAACAAAACAGCCTTCTAAATTAAAATTAAAAATACCTTCACCAGTTACGAATATCGTCAGAGACCTTCGGTTTTATAAAAATAAAAAGAATTTACAATTAAATTATAACGTTAATTACTTAGAATTTTTAACGAACTATAAAAAAAAATTATACATAGACGAGAGGGCAAACGAGCATACAGCTCGCCTGATTGTAAGTGTCTACCGCCAGGCACGAGCATCCACAACACCAGGGGAATTGAAGGCCTTAAATTTTAATTTTTGTTTCTTGAAAGCCTACGTCATATTGGTTCGGAAAAATCGCCGGTGGCAAACAATTGCACAAAGAAGTTGCAGCAAGGAAAAAACTCCAAGTAAATCGCATATTGATGCATTTCAAGCATCCAGTTGGTGTGGATGTTATCGTCAGTTTTGTTACGATGTGCGTTGGTGGAATTTGGTGGCTGGAATTAATCCAAATAATTCCTTAAATTCTCTTCGCAGCGCCAGTAAATCGAGCTGATCAGAAAGAACTTGATAATCAACTATTCGAGCCGCTCTTTGCTAGATGCGATCAAGTAGAATGATCTGGCAATGAGGTGACACAGCCTGGAGATGAGAACAGTATTCCATGTGGGGCCGAATCTGCGTCTTGCAAAGTTGCCGGCATGAAATACTGTTTCACTCTGCTAAGCACGTCAAGCTTTTTAGAAGCCAATTCTGTCTTCCCTTCCAAATGACCGCGGAACTGTCATCATTCGATAAAATGGACGCCGAAAATAAAAAAGCCCTGAAATTGAAGGGATACAACAAAGGGGTCCTTTTTATCGATAAAGACACAAACCTGTGTCTTCAGAGACTAATCCGAGACTTTATTTAACAAAGATTTGACTTCAGGCAAAAGTTTGTTCCGGTACTCGACGACGTGTTCCCGAAAAACATTGGTACGGCCGATGTAAAATACATCACCTGTGCTGTCATCCGTATACCAATGAATGTTACTAGCTTGCAACATATAATTGATATTCAACATAAACAGTGTAGGTGTTAGCAGCCATGTGGAATCCTACCATAATTGGGCTTGCAGTCAGAATATTCAATAAAACTGGTAATTCTTTACTTTAATATACTACTTATATTTTATTATACTTCTTTTCTTCTTGGTGTTCGCATCCTGGGACACCGACACGTCAGCCCAGGCCCGATAGCGCTCCAGCTTATGGCAAAATGCAATTTTATATGAACATCAATTCACAGCTGGGATCTACCTCCGATGGGCACTACAGATGATGAAATAAAAAGATCCTTTCCCTGAAGTTCCATATCAGCGACAAAATAAGCAACAACGTTGGAATCATCCGGCGAGAAGCAACTTTGAAATACTTCAAAATAATCAAATATTTTTCTTAGAATTACACGACATTGTAATCTTCGGAAACATTTTGTATGGGTAAGTTCTGCAAAATTATGTTATCATCAAAATAAAAGTTAATTATATTAACTAATCCTCGGTATATTATCTTCTAACGAGGTACTTTGGACTAATAATGGGTTTTGCAACAAGAACTTTGTTTTCTAAAACAAAATAAAACAAAGAGTTTAGATAAAGATGATTCAAATTTTTATTGTATTACGAAGAGAAAAGTTTGGCAATTATGAATGAAAAATGATATCTGGCAAATATCCACCACGACCACGTTGACAGATGTCGATTCTTTCATCAAAGTTTTTAATCACTTTTTGGCAAAATGGCGGGTCTATTTCGGTAATTACGTCACGGATTTTGAGTTTTAAGGCCGCGATCGATTCGATTGGCTCCGTATAGACTCTGTCCTTAACATAGCCCCACAAAAAATAATCCAGTGGTGTTAAATCACACGATCTGGCTGGCCACTTAACAGCTGAATTTCGTAAAATTATGCGATCGGGAAATTTGGTTTGCAATAAATTGATGGTTTCGTTGGCTGTGTGACATGTGGCACCGTCCTGTTGAAACCACATGTTTGTGATATCAATGTCATCAATAATAGGCCAAAATTGAGATGTTAACATCTCGCGATAGCGTGATCCATTGACCGTTACCGCATTTCCAGCCTCATCTTCGAAAAAAAACGGCCCAATCACGCCTCCAGACCACATAGCGTACCTTACAGTTACACGTTGAGCATGCAAAGGCTTCTCAATAATCGCTTTAGGATTTTCAGAAGCCCAAATGCGGCAATTTTGCTTGTTGACGTACCCTGACAAGTGAAAATGGGCTTCGTCTAAAAAAATGATTTTTTCAGAAAAACCAGCGGGCTGTTCCTGAATGAATTGAGCGAATTTACGGCGATGTGAATGGTCGGTCAGCTTCAATTCCTGCACCAGTTGAACCTAGTAAGGCTTCAAAGCCAAATCCTTACGCAAAATTCGCCATGTGGTGGTTTTGGATAACCCTAATTGTTGAGAACGTCGAGGAATTGACAAATTTCTTCTTCAACACTGTGGCTCACGGCTGCGATGTTTTCGGTTGAACGACCCGGTCGAACACGCGTTGGTATTGGCGCATTTTGTACCGAGCCTGTCGATTCAAATTTAGCGACCAAATTCTTAATAGCGGTCTCAGAAGGACGATTATGTTGTCCGAAAATATCACGAATTTTACGAAACGTAACTTTAACAGAACCACCATATTCATAGTGGATATTAATTATTTTAATGCGATTTTCGAGCGAAATTGAATTCATTGTAGCAATAGCCAAAGCATCTACTACGAAAAGGTCAAAAAACTAAATGTCAAAACTGTCATGTTTTTGGTGTTGCCCCAATTGAAAAACAAAGTTCTTGTTGAAAAACTCAGTACCTGCATTAATTAAAGCTAAGTTTATTAATTTCGAAAAATGTAGTTCCTTTCGCAGTTGTAAAATATGAGTAACTCAAATATTAGCACAACTAAAAAGATTATGTAACACTTAAATGAAAATAATTACCGCTTCTCTAGACCAAGCGGCGAGGCATTGGGACGCACGGTCACACATTTATTCACCAAGCGTCAGCTTGTAGCACGGTGATTCAATTTCTTGTTCCTAACGGCCACTTCAATATTAAATCACAACCTAGTTACACGACATTTAAACTACTGCCCACTAACCAATTTGGATTTAGACAGTATAGGTCGACTAATAATAATTTAGAAGAATTAGTTTCTTATGTTGTTGATAGGATAGATGCTGGTGAAAAATGTATTAGTATCTTTCTGGACTTGGCCAAGGCTTTTGATACAGTCTCTATCCCTATCTTAATGTAAAAACTAGAAATTATTGGTATACGTAGCACACCTCTAAAACTATTTAGTGATTACATGTCAAATAGAAAACAAGTTCGAAATTGAAGGAATGTTTAGTTCTGAATCCAGCATCTTGTTTGGTGTGCCGCAGGGTAGTATCCTGGGACCTACGTTATTCTTGATCTATATAGATGGTTTATGTAGATTGTAGCTTAAAACGGAAATATAATCAGTTATGCAGATGATACGGTTCTTACCTTTAGTTCTAAGTCATGGTACACTACTTTTAAAATTGCGGAGGAAGGTCTTAACACTGTTAGCAAGTGGCTGGATAATAATTTACTTACCTTAAACATTGATAAAACTCAGTATATTGCTTATGGAATAAGGTCTAACTAATTACCCAAACGAGACACATATAACATTAAATGTCACAACTGCTTTAATCAATTAAATTGTGTGTGTAAGAATATTTCGAGAACAGATTCTGTCACATATCTAGGTGTAATTTTAGATCCACATTTAAAATGGGATGAGCATATAGATACTATGTCTAGAAGGGTTCAACACCAAACTTATATCTTTAAGAATCTGCGCCATGTATGTTATAAAGAATTGCTTATCTCAGTTTACCATTCATTTTGTCAATCAATATTACAATACCGCATAATATCATGGGGTGGTGCGTGTAAAACTCTTTTACTTAATCTAGAATGTGAAAAAGAACGGTATTAAAAACTGTGTTTTAAAAATTATAGGTATCCAACTCATAATCTCTATAAAGAAATTAACATTCTTACTGTGCGACAACTTTTCTTAAAGCAACTTATATAACTTATATAACGGCAAAATAAACAGCCCTATGTGAAATCTTCTGGAAACCGTAGAGAGGATTTAGTTTTCAACATTCCTAAATACAAAACAAAATTTGCTCATTCTTTTTGTAAATTTCTTGGACCACTAGTTTACAATAAAATTAATAAACAAATAAACATTAAGAAAAGACAGTACTGGTCAAGCCTAAAACGCCTCAGTCAGACACATCCATTCCTAAAATGAAAATAATGTATACAATAGTTAAATTTTCTTTTTTGTATGTAGATATTTCTTTTTGTGTGAGTGTAGGTGCACATGTACTTTGCTTTAGTGTATGTTACCTCAAGAGTCAAAAATTATTATGGAGTAGCGTTAGAACGGAAAGTAAACGGAGAAAAGTCGGTCGCAGTGACGTAAGAACATAATAAATGTGTCCTTTGCTAAGGAGCAGATTGTGATATGTAATTAAGTTAGAGCGTCCTCTCATTACTGAGAGGGTTTTAGGGCAAGGACATGTAATTATGTATTTCTAATTACGTTTTACTTATTTAGGACTGTCAAATGATCGCGATGAGAAAATTACACAATCTAGTATAATAAAGTTTTTAGATACAAATTACCATTTAAATGTTAGTAGATTCTATTTTTATAAAGAAGTAAAAATTTTATTACACTACGTACTTACGTAACTTATATTATTTTGTTCTGTCTTCATTATCTTGTTTCGACAAGCGAGCACACAGTCCACCTGATGGTAAGTGCTTGCTGAGGCTCATAGACATCTACATCTATCTTTGTTTGCGAATCAAAAGGCAGACTATGCGTTGTCAGCCGTGAGGACTAGGATGGAATGCCTCTTTTCCAGTAAAAAGCGTCTCCGGTACTCTACACTCACCATACGAAACACAGCAGCATTAAGCAGCTATTTTACGCTGGAATTCTGTGAGAGCCCATGGGTCAGCTCAGCCGGTTGAGCTAACCCATTCGTGCTAAAACTATACAAATAATATAGCTGCAGCGTGACTCTACCCCGTTTAAATAAAAGTATGTAAGAAATGTTTAAGGAATAAATTATTGTAAGAAATTATTTCACTTCTGTTTTTAGCAAATATTCTCAAATTATTTTAAAAAAAGCTATTGGCAAATCAAATTGTATATTCCTTAAGCGCATTAAAAAATGACATATAACATGATTAAAACTAATTTTTAAGTAGTTTAAATAATTTTATGAACATATAAACTAAACAAAATAATATTAAACTGACGCGCTTCGTTTAAATTAATACCAACCAATATTTTAGCCAATAGCGTTACAACAAAGTACATAAAATTAACATCAGGTACTAAAGAATTCAGCCAAATATTACATCTATGTGTTAAAAATATCATTTCTTACAGTTTAATAAAAATAAAAATTTCAAAAGATTTAATGGCAAAAAATTATTTATTGATTTTATAGCAAATATTTGTTACAATCCTCATTTTTTAGACATGTGAACCTTAAATTTTAATGTAATAAATCAAAAGAATACATGTATTGATGTTTTAAAAGAATGTTTTCTTCCGAATAAAATGGCTTTTTAAACCGCCATCTACTTCATTCAATTGCTAAGGTCATTTGAACGAAAATTTATCAACTCTCACGGTGGTACGTAAGCAAGACGCTAAATGGCATAAATACGGTTAACACAAATAAGTAACGTCGTAGATTGTTTTGAATGCACTGGAATATGATAATTTTATTCAATATGGTTAATTTTATTTAGTTATCAAATTTATTAATTTAACTATTTCATTCAGGTCACTATAACATTTTGTTAAGTTAGCTAATTACATAATAATTTAAGACAGAAGGACCCTTAAGTAGGAACTGAATATATTAACCGACTTGGTATTACATGGATCTCACAACTTTTTACGGTAGAAGAACTGAGTTGCGAGACTTGGCTTATTTACAAGTTATGTTTTTGATGGCATTATTATTTTCGAGAAGCTAATACGAAATTTTGTCGGATATTGGTTTGCTGGACATCCTAATTACTTAGTTACGTCAAAATTATAAAGTCGATACATTTTGTTTCTTTATTGAATTTAATTAAAAATTGAAACTGAAATCTAGCCAAGATTATTATGTATATATTACTATCGGCAAGCAATAAATTTGTTCTCAGATTGAACTCAGTTCTCAGTTAGATTATATACTTTAAATGATAAATATGTCATTTCTTTGAAAAAAGGTGTTTTAATTTTATCCTTGATTAAAATAATGCCAAGTCCCAGCGAGGATGGAATTACAGCCGTGCTTTTGAAAGCGGGTGAAGAAACGGTACTTGAAGTCCTTCTGAAGCTTTTTGATTCCGCCTCTATTATGGCACTACAACGGAGGCGTAGAACAGAAGTGAGGTGGTCTTGTTCTTCAAGAAAGGTGACAACGCTCTCTTGAAGAACTACAGACCGATTTCCCGTCTACGTGCTGTTTTCGAGAGTCATTACGAATCGTCTTACACGCAAACTCGACGATTTCCAGCCTCCCGAACAAGGCGGTTTCGAAAAGGCTTTAGCACCATAGACCACATATATATCCCTCGACAAATTGTACAAAAAACCATGGAGTACAATCTGCCACTATGTCTTGCATATGTGGAATACGAGAAAACCTTTGATTTTGTCGAAATTTTGGCGGTGCTGAAGTCCCTTCAGCGGTGCCAAGTTGACTGTCGGTATATGCTGGAGTGTTTGAACAGTAGGGCTACGATGGTTAAACGAGTACAGAACCGGAGTACGAAACCTATCCAACTACAGAAAGGTGTAAGACAAGATGACGTTATATCCCCGAAACTCTTCAACTCTGCATTGGAATTCGTCTTCAAGCTACTGCACTGGAAAGGATACGGTATTAACATCAATGGCGAGTACATCACTCACCTTCGATTTGCCGACGATAAAGTCCTTTTGTCAGAATCACTTGAGGACCTAAGCCTTATGCTCAATGACCTCAATAGTGCCTCCTCATGGATAGGTCTTAAGATGAACATGGACAAAACAAACATCATGTGTAACATACATGTCACACCTATACCGGTAGTTGTTGGGAGCACTAAGTTCAAAGTTGTTGACAATATATTTAATTGGGACAAATAGTCAGACTAGGTAAGTCCAACTACGACAGAGAGGCCAATCATTGGATTCGACTCGGTTGAGCAGCTTTCTGGAAATTACGACATATCTTCTCGTCAGGTATACTTCAAATCTTGAAAACGAAATGAAAAATGCAGGACTTCGATGGATACAGGTAGCTCAGGACCGTGTTTTTTGGCATTCCTTAGTGAGGCCTATGTTCAGCGACTTGTGAAGGGCTCTAATGATCATGATAATAAAAATTCGACTTCATCGAACTGTTTCTTTGGTTTTTTTATTTAAATCAATAATAATTCAAAAAATTACAATGCCGACTGCAACACGAATAGTTCAGCTCGTATAGACTAGCATAAAATAGCAGAAAATTACTTTCGGGTTTTTATTTTTGGTAACCAGAAAACGCCGCCTTTTGTACTAGTAACGAAACCGTACGTTATTTCATATATAAAAGAGTTGCAAGTTGTTGCCGTCATCAAATTCAATATTAAATTATTCATGGTAGAGACACGCTTCAGCATATTATGGCTACAGTAAGAATTGGTCAGCGCTATCTCAGAAGTGCGGTAAAATAATCTCAATAAAATATTTTTCATAATTTTGTGGTAATAAAAGTAAATTGTGTGACTGTGCGTTGACCTGAATTGTACATAAAATGTAGTAAATATAAGTAATTATATAATAAGGGTGACAAACGAGCATATATTCCACCGTAAGTAAATACCAATAGACGTATAAATTTATCCCCGGTTGAGAATCAAAATGAAGACGCGTTGTCACCCCTGAGGACTATGTTTCCACTCTGATTCTCTTCACTCACCATACAAAACACTGTAATATAATTGTGCGGTTTTAGCTGGTAGTCTCTGAAAGCGAAAAAGTCAGTCGAGCCAACTAATCTTTGTCACAACCATAATATAGCTGCAGCAGGTAGAGCCATCTCTTCCACATAGAGACCACGCACGTAGAGCCGCTGTACATCATAAAATAGTCTCACATCCCATGATATGAATAATAAAAAAAAATGTTTATTTTGAGCGTTGGCTTAAATCGTATTTTCACAATACTTACTTAAAAACTATGTTTGTACAAGTAAAGAAAAGAAAGTGTTATGTGCAATAAAAGCTGTGCATATTGATCAAGTTTCAAAACAAAGTGAATGAAGTTTGGTGAGAATGCACTTTTTCTTTGTGCACTATTTGTTTACACGGAAATACTTAATACACTGTATACAACTGTGAATATCGAAACTTCCCCAGAATTTCTTCTTAAAAAGAAAATTTGAAAATAGCTTTATTCACTAACTACGTTAACAAAGTTTTTGCATCTGTGATAAGTTTTATTAAAAGTTTCCTGCTTCAGTTTTTGCAAGAGACTATAGTATCTAATAAAATATAACATGATTTTATTTATTTTAACTATTACAAACCAGTGCTTGACTACTATCCCATCTGATGCTAAGTGGTGACGTAGCCGAATACTGCAAAACGCAATGAATTACCTCAACGAAAGCCTATTCACTCTGGCCTTGAAGGCGCCTAGATTGTGATTGGGCGTAAAAACAGACGCCACTAAATTATTCCACTCCTTTGTTGTACGCATTATGAAAGACATAGCAAGCTATAGCTATTCAAGCTTATTAGAATTCGTGGGCTATCAACAACAGACGGGGTGAGACTCGCTGACCGCCTGGTTGTACAGTCATCGAATACGTAAGTATATAACTCGTATTTGTTATGCATAGACAATTATCGGAAATAGACAAAACTCTAAACCCAGAACAATCCAAACAGTCACTGCGACACCGTATATGAATAAAATTTCCACAACCACAAAACACCTCAATTTAAATTTTGAAGAATCGCGTTTAAATCAAATAGGCAACACCTACCACAATTATTAATTGCACTCCTCGAACGAGAAGCCGAGACGTTATATTTTACTGTACAACTGTTGAGGCTATATATATCATAACTTGCAGACATTAAATTGAGATTATTATTTTCTATTATTTAGCTTTTATACTTACAACTTGCTATGTTTGTTATGGTCAAATCTTGCAACTGAATTTTGAAGCAATTATTCTCAACTGATTAAGCTAAAATTTTGTATACACGTTTTGTATAGATAACAATGCATGGTTAGTTAAGTGACGTCATTCTAAATCCAATATGGTGGACCGCACAACATGTCGGACTAATTATTTTTTATGCACTCCCATGATATGGGTATCAAATAAAAGGGCTTGCTGAAAAAAGTACGAAAATAAAATGATGTTACTCTAAATCTAGTATGGTGAACTCTAAAAGACAATACACCCCCATGATATCGATATCAAATGAAAGGGTTTACAGGGAACAATACGAGTAAAATGACGTCCGCGTTTAGCTCTTCGAGGAGATGGTATACTACTGCCCGGCGACACAGTAAGACTTAGCGGGGCAAAGTCTTAACTAATATCAACTTACACCGTGAGCAATTTCTAGCGGTGGTGAAAAAATGTAAAATGGTGAAAAACAAGATGCCCATACCAATTTCAAAGAGTTATAACTCTGCAAATGTAAGAAAAAGTAGCCACAGTTACTCCTTATAACATCAAGTATCTGCCAGTGAAAGTGCCGTCATAATGGGTCCAGTCATTTCGGTTATTAGCCAGAACAAACAGACAGACAGACAAAAATGTTAGAAATTGTTTTTTTGTTATAAGTATCGTATATACTTTGTCGTGAAGCGACAATAATAAATCTAACCTAAGAACAACAAAACAACAAAAATACAACAAAAACAAAAATATATTCAAAATTCAAAGATAATAAGAAATAGGAACAACAGATCGGTAGCAAATTTGAATATAATTACTATGGAAACGAAATAAATAACAATGACAAAACATGTCAAATTTTGGTTTTAGGTTTATAATAAGAAAACGGCAAGATTTAAGTGGAAAATGAGATATTATTGATATAGGAAAAAAGGTAGCGCAGCTGTCCACACAAAGCCCAAAAAGGTAGACTCCATTGACACCAATTTAAAAGTGCTGATAATGTGAAAATACGAAGTAGAAATGATTTGTTATTGTGTTCTTATGGTTTAAAATCGTTACAGGATCCTATGGAAATAAAGGTGATGTAAAATATCCAGTTTTGAGGTGAATGCAGAAAATCGAAACAGAATGAAAAAATGAATTTAAAATAATGTAAAATGATATGTAAGTAGCATAACACTACAACTTTCCCACGCCTTTAGTAAAATCTGTTATTTAGAAATTACAAACAGACTCCCAATTCTATTTATTTGTATAGATACTATTTAAATTGTATAAAATCTTGTCGCCAGATTTACCTGTGTACGTAAACATGATGTAATTTGATTTTGACATAAGTAATTCTTTCAATACTATGTCAATACTACACATGTTGATTTGTGGCGGCGCTGTCGTCGCGCCACAAGCGAAACGAACCGAAGCCTAAATCACGCTATCGAAGATTTTGTTTTACTGCAGTATATATATAATAGCTTAGTACCACCACACGGAGCGATAGCTGTTTACCTGGCTAATGATCTTGTCCGGTGCCAGATCTCCCTTTTCCCCGCGGTAAACACGGTCAAAAGTAGTGACTACCTAACGCGATGTGAACACGGAACTTTCGGTATTTCAAATTTCAAGCGTGTCTTCTTCGTCCGCAAGAACCTGCTCTTCACTCCCGAGAATTGTCTTCTGGATTCTTCAGCTCCTGCTAGTCAATCCAACTTGTATGCGGCATGGAATTACACAACGGTATTACGAACACACCAGAATTAAAAATCAACTCGGCATATCGTTCGACTAACTTCGCTTGCGCTTGAAGTAAAATTCCACTTAAAATTCAACTTGGATGTTTTGCAATTATTACAGAAGTCACTGATTTAAAAAAAATGAGTTGTCTCAATTTAAAAAAAATGTTTAAATTTAATTTTTCATTTTTAATGAATAAAAATGTTTATTAAATAAAGTCATATTTTTCTTGAAAAAACTCTTAGTATTTTATTTCATATGCCATTATATTTATTTCCTGTCGTAAACTATCCTTTTGTGCATATTACCTGTACAAAATAATTTCGATATTTCACATATGCCAGGCGTCCCGCGACGGCTCACAATTTTTTTTTTCGGTCAGCGGTGAAAACATCAATAGGAATCTTGAATGTGAAAGAAATTAAATGAAGTTTATAGACACGCTTTAACACCGAAAAGTGAGCTCCTACAGAGCAGCGGACTATTCCTGCCCAACTATCCCGCTCGATTTTATGTACTTTTAACTTTACTAAATTACTTATGAAAATATTGGTAAAGTTTTATTTTAAACAGGCTTTACATAATACTAGTATTATGTAGATTTCTTAAATAAGAAAACAAAACACAATGTTGAAAAAAGAATATTGATAAATTTATATTCTTCATACGAATTATCATACGAAATAAAGCACATAATACTAATGAATAAATAACAAAGAATTCTTTTAGCGAATACAATCTAACCTTTTAAGATATTGTGGTGAATTATGAGTTAAATTAAGGGGCTACTCCATGCGAACGACCTTGAGCATTTGGTGTGCCGCGCCGACTCGCTACAATATAATATCACGTAAGAAATATGTAAGGCGCCACCTACTGTAAGAACGTAGTATTTTTTCAACATCAATAAACTATTTATGGAAATACACACAGCGTACAACGATAAATGTATCTCAAATTTTTTATTCGGTATATTAGTTGCATTATATTAGAGTTATGTATTCTCATATAATATTATCTAATTATGAAATTTTATAATTAATTATATATTAAAAATGAAGCATTTAAAATTGTGTTTAAAAGATACCTACTCACTATAGGTAAATAGATAGATAGCTCGCCTTTTGTACAAATATTTGGTGCAATGAAGAATAAATAAATAAATAGGATGTTTCGCAGAGTGAGAGTAATATAGAATGAGAGTCGTGGAGGCAGTTTACAAACATAAATTGCACAAGGACAAACATCCAGACCCGGAACAATTATTTGTAGGCCATACAAATACTTGTTCCGTGCGGGATTCGAACCCGCGGCCCCCAGTGCAGCAACTGATTGCTAAGCCAGTGCGCCACGGAGCCGTCGCCGGTTTATAGCTAAAGTGACCATACGTCCCGTTTTGAACGGGACTGTCCCTTTTCTCAGTCACCTGTCCCATTGTCCCCAAACAAAGCTCCGGGACACAAAATTGTCCCGTAACTCGTTGGATGGAAGTATTCAAAGTCAACAATCTTCAACATAATTTTTTTTAATCGAATATATTTTATGTCTCCCTGGTACAAATGCTCCAGTAGAAAGAATATTTTTTTTATTTTGAACAAATTGTGGACGTCTGAAAGAAACACTTACGGTTCCAGTTCTAAAGGCGATGTTGATAACAAAGGTAACAATAAAAAAACTTAAGCAGAATTTTATTCTTATTTAAAATTATCACCAACTTTATTAAAGCAAATTTAATCCACTGACAAATGTAATTAATAATTTAAAAAAATATGTTGCATTTAATAATTACCGTCTATACCGAATATAATTTTATATTGAACACTAATTGTGTAAAGTTATAGTTTTTAGAGTGTAAATAAACCCATGTCCTGTTTTGAGTTAAAAAATAAATGGTCACTTTAGTTTTTTTTAGTTAAATTTAGATTAAAAAAAATAGTAGGTATATTAATGCCTACTTAGATACTTTTTACCGAATTAGGGTAGAAGCCCCTAATACCAGTCATGCCCCTAATTGCAGTCTTTTCGCCTTTTTACTCCATAAATAAGATTTCTAGTAGTCTTAACTACAAATATTTTCATCTAAAAAATTCTTTGTACCTAGAGGAAACTATATTTATTCAAATATTACCTCGCAGTTTTAAACCTAACAGTGTTAAAATCAAAACAGGTACGCAACGAAAAACGATCATTTTCCTAATTATTTGACAAGTTATGATCCCGGTAAAATTATGCTTACTTTACATTATCTCATATATAGGCTTTTTGATTTGTATGAATATGACTATAGACATAGTAATGCAGTTATTTTTGTTTGAATTTACAACTTATTTATTTTCTTTTAGTGGAAATTAATGGGACTGTAATTAGATAATATAAGAAATGTATGGAGTGCATAATGTCAGCCGCCCGGCTGTTATTTGGTTTGACGTACCTAATAAGATGTACCTAATTTCAGCCACGTAATATAATTCAGAGCTGCCATAAACTGGAATAAATACCATTAATTAGATCATAACTTATTTTATAGCTAAGGGAGTTATGATCAATTCGTCTGTTTTAAAATTGAAGAAGAAAAAACAAGCAATAAATAAAAACAAAAACGGGCCAAAAACTCATAACTGACTTTTTGACAAGACCCGGGATTCGATACCGAGACCTCATGATCAGCACTCGCACTACTACAACCACTAGACCAACGAGGCGGTACTATACCTAATAAGATATTGTGGTTGGGTGATAATATTGAATTAGCCTTTTATAGTGTAAATTATAATATTTGTCAAAATTTTAATTATGGATTCGAACCTTACATGCTAATGGTGCTTCATTTTTTTATTTGCATTTACTTCAAAGAAAATACACGCAAAAAGCTTCATCGCGCAGTAAAAAACACAACAAATATATGTATAACTAATACGAAAAATTATACCCAAAACAAACAAATAATACTACCTATAAATAACCTAATAAGTAATATTATTATCGACTAATATGACGTGAGTGTATGTGCTGGTCGACGCTCTAACGACACGGGCTTCGCGTCGAAGAGCTCAGGGCTCACTGACTTCAACAAGCCCGTGAGCAGTGAATATGCCCAAATTATAAAATAAATTCTTAATAAAATCAAATTTTGGTCTTTTGAAAAAAAATTTACTATAGAAATGTTCATTAATAAATTGCCTATCCATTGGTGTAAATCGCAAAATAAAATAATACTTACTTTACGAGGAGATGCATGTTATCAATAATAATTTCACATTTATGTGGTTTCGTTGTAAGGAGATTATATTAATATTTATTCGTTTAAAAAAAAATTGGATATAGCTTTTATGGAATCAAGATTATGTAGAAATATAATGTGTTTTTTATTTGTTGATATATCTTTTAAATAAAAAGTAGATAGCTCCTAAAAACAACACAAATAACGACTAGCGCGACATTTTGCTCAACCTGCGCCTTAAGTTAATTGAATTGAAAATTTGATTTACTTTCGCTCTTTGGCATTAATGTATTTTTATTTTTAGACTAAGTCTCCGGGTACGAACTTAGTGGCAACCGAGTGATGACAACTACAGGACGGTGGAGTGGGGCGAGCTGGTATTGGCCTAAGGCGGGTGCATGAAACTAGCGCTCAGTCAGATACGCGCAGATTTCACATTTTACTAGTATTGTGAGAAACTGACTTTACGTCGAACCAAAAATATTTTGCAGATTTCTTTAGATCTCAGAACACCATGCTAAGCGTCTGTTGCGTCTTATTTAATTAATATACTTATTAATAATTAACTTTTCACTTCTTTTTCATTTTTTTTTGTAGTTGGTCTGGAAGAAATATCCGTATAGCAATAAGACCGCCTCTTGTTTTTCTCTGTTCGTTTTGTGGGTGCTGCTGACACAGCACACACATGCGTCACCCATTTCAATGTATGTGAAATTCTTGCGAATAACGACTGCCACTGGCAGGACTGCAGCCTGTAAGCGAGTAGTTCAGTTTCTTTGGAGTGTACTAAGCGAGCACGCGTCTCGGATTCGATAAAATAAATCTACTTTAACCCATTATTTAAACAGTCTAATAATTTTCCCCTCTACACATGCCTTTATGATACACCGGAATCCAAGTAACACAACATTGGTGATCCCGACTTAGGCCTTGTGTAGGGGCGGAATTGATACACGTCGTGCCGCAAAACTCCACGCCAGGATGGCTCAACCAACGCCAAAACCGCCGTCGCCCCCACTGTCATTCCCACCGGGCGGAATAACCACCATCGGCATCGCGTCGCGTATTCCACCATTTTGGACCGACATGCCCAAGATGTGGTTTCTAAGTTTTGAGGCTGTGATGGGACCACAACACCAGGGGGAATAGGTCAAGTACGAGATGGTAGTGAGCAAGCTAGGCAAGGAGGAACTCAGTCAGGTTAGCGAACTCATAAGCAACCTACCGGACCAAGGTCGCTACACCGCACTGAAGACCAGGCTCCTCAGAGTCTTTCAAGCCAGTGCAGAGGCCCAGTTTAACAAGTTCGTGTCGTAGATGGAGTTAGGACATCAGCGACCATCTCAGCTGCTGGCCAAGATAACTGAACTCGCAAAAATCTCCAGCGCTGACGGCGACACGCTCAAGAATTTGTGGCTAGCGTGACTGCCTCCATGGGCCCGCGCGATCTTGGCTACCAACAGAGCAGACACGATACTAGATGACCTCGCGGAGATAGCAGACAAGGTGATGGACAATCTACGCAACGGGGAGCTGTTGGCAGTGGACGCTGGTTCGGCCCGCAGCTCGTCGTCGACCCCAACCATGGCAGAGGTGAACATCGAGCTGCTGACACAGATGAAAACCATGGCACTGGAGCTCAAGACGCTGCGCAGTGAGGTAAACACCATCAACAACCGCTTCCATTCTCGTTCGCGTCCCAGGTTCCGTACACCACAACGGACGCCACGCAGTGAAGACTGGCTGTACTGGTACCACTTCCGGTACCGTGAGGCGTCACGACGATGCAATTCTCCCTGTAATTTGAAGAAGATAAACAACACTAACAAGCCGGAAAGCTGAAGAGGGTGCAGCCCGATGCGGTGGTAGCCTGCATCAACTTCACAGAAAACCATCGCATGTGCGTCATGGACACTAAAAATGGTATTTCTTTCTTATTGATTCTGGTGCCAATGTGTCGGTTATACAAGTGACTAAAACTAACCGAAAATATCGTAATCAGGGCAAAAAAAACTATAAATTATTTGCTGCAAATGACACGGAAATTAATACATACGGTGTCGTGACATTAGAATTAAATTTAGGACTACGACGCAGTTTTAAATGGCCATTCATTATTTGTGATGTAAGTAAAACAATATTAGGCGCGGATTTTTCAAAAACTCACCGATTATTGGTAGGCTTACATAACTGGAAATCAGTAGATTATGTACGATTTGTACGTTATAGGAACATCGTAAGCTATAGTAAGCCGACGATATATAGCATTCAAGAATCGCATCCGTTTCGTGACTTGTTGGAGGAATTTTCGGATATAACAAGGCCCGTCTCATTTAAAGAAACGCCACCGTCACACAAAGTTAAGCATCACAAAGATACTATAGGACCGCCGGTCTATGTCAATCGCGACCTTTACCGCCGGAAAAGTACCAAAAAGTTAGGGACGAATTTCGCTATATGCGGGAATTAGGTATTTGTAGACTATCCAGGAGCCAGTGGGCTAGCCCTCTAATCACACACACACACACATCGTACAAAAGAAAGACGGACAGATTCCAGTTGTTGCACTGGGGGCCGCGGGTTCGAATCCCGCACGGAACAAGTATTTGTATAGCCTACAAATAATTGTTCCGGGTCTGGATGTTTGTCCTTGTGCAATTTATGTTTATAAACTGCCTCCACGACACAGGAGAAAATCCTAGTGTGGGGGTAAAGTTTTTTTTAAAACAAAAATAAAAGATACGGCCCTGCGGAGATTATCGTAGGCTCAATGCAGTGACGAAACCGGATCGGTATCCGGTACCGAGGCTCCAGGACTTCACTTTTGGGTTGATAGGTAAGACAATATACGTGTGGCGTAACCCGCTTCTGTTGGACCCCACTTAAATCCGCTACGCTTATGAAGATTGAGCCACGTTCGAACATTACGCCACCGGAGCGAAACAATGGCGCGACCTCGATCGGCAACGCACCGCGCCTTCGTCAGCGCGCGAGCACGACCGCCCTTCAACCCGCCGGCAGCTAGCATAGGAACAAGACGCGCGCGCTACTCACCACATTTAACTTATCTTGTACGCGAAGTTAATTTCACTCTTGTAATATTATTGCCAGTAAAAGTTAATTCTACATTGAATAATATTACTTCATTCGGAGTCACATAATTCTTTATCCTATCCAATATTAGTATTCTGTTATTTAATTATAAACGTACGAGTACTTGAATACTACGATTGGGTTTGGTGGCAAGGTGTTAACATATACAACTCTCGCCTAACCACCATACTGGTAACCCATATTGGTGACCTGCCGAGAAGCCGAAACAACAGTGAATTGAATTTACGCATCTCACGACCGCAACAGTTCCAGCTTCGAAGCTACGGAGAGATAACAAAGGATAGGGTTTGATCCAAGTCAAACAAGGTGAGCGTATCATTATTTTTTAATATTGTACAATGATGGACGAATCGAGTGTAGTCAACGTTACCGAACAGAAAGATTCGACTCCCGCAGAAGTCTTGAGAGTTGGCGTTAGGGTACCCCAATTCCTGGTCGATGAGCCTGCTTTATGGTTCGCACAAATCGAAGGCCAGTTCTTATTATCCAGAATCACAAGTGACGAGACAAAATTGTAATACGTAGCCGCGCAACTAGAACCTCCATACGCTAGGTAAGTTAAGGGCATAATTACCAACCCACCTAGAACCGATAGGTACCTAAAGTTGAAAACGGAACTAATCCGTCGTCATTCAGCATCGCAGGGGAAGCGTCTTCAGCAACTGCTCCGCCACAAAGAGCTTGGCGATCGGAAACTGTCGCAGTTCTTACTCCACCTGCAGAATCTAGCAGGAGCATCTGCAGCGTCAGACTTTACAAAAACGCCTACCTCTTAATATTCAAACTGTGATTGCTTCTCAGATAACAGACTTATCGTTGGAGAAACTAGCTGAACTCGCAGACAGGGTGTACGAGATTGCGCCGATGAACCCTCAAGTTGCCAGCACCTCTACTACCATGCCGGAAAACCGCGACACCATGGTCAAGCAGATAAGTGAACTAACGAGGCAAGGAGCACTTCTCACTACTCAACTAAACAGGCAACGACGTTCCCGCTCACACTCAAGATCGCGATCCAACTCGAGGAAATTCCAACCCAAAAGGCCTCCACCGGATCACCCGCACTGCTTTTATCATTACACCTACGGGCGCAAGGCGAACAAGTGTGTAAGCAGCCTTGCACATTTAAGGCGGAAAACTTACAGGGTGGTCGCAAGTAGCAGCCAACGACTACCCTTCTTCAACAGACCGTTTATTCATCTCAGACCGGACATCAAAAATGCAGTTCCTCATGGACACTGGTTCAGACCTGTGTGTTTTTCCCCGGTCAGCAGTCAAGACGCACTGTTCAAAATCCAGGTATGACCTCTGTTCGCGCAAAACACTTTCAAGGATTGACGCGAGAGGGCGCTCGGCGCGGTGCATTCATACCGGTTTGACTTTCGGTCGTGCGAAAAACGCCCAAGGGCAGTCAGTCGTCTTTAATCGGTGCTGACGTGAGCACGCGGTCCATTCTGTTAGGGAATTCGGAATAATTAGGTGCGGCCCGTAAATATACGGTCTAGGATTTGTAACGCGCATTCCTACTGGAGAGCTTCCCGGGACTTATTGTGTCTGACTCAGAACCTGCATAAGTGCATTCGGCAATATTAGATAGTGCGGCCTCTGATGTTCTAGAATTAACTATTGCTACGCGAAACGGTAGTGACCTTTGACCCTTTAAACTCCGTGTGCGTTTGTGCGGTAACCATTATACCCAGCGATAGTTAGTGGCTTCTGTAAGTTAGTAAATCGTACGATAGAGTTAATTGACTGTCAACGTGACGAAAGAAGAAAGTGACTGTGGACAACCTCGAAAGGCCCCCTCAAGTTGGAGCGGTGTCGACGCTCGGGCTGCTGCCGACGGCCAAGGTCTAGGTTCAATCACCATCAGTCACACCCAGATACACACCACATCACCATTCTTTCCCTTGCACTACACAACCACATGCGACCTGACCGACTCCGGAGGGACCAGTCGCCTTGGATATGGGTAAGTAAGCTGCGTCCAAATTCCTTCCGGTCGACTGGCCGTAGTATAGCGCTCCCCCATATATTTTAGTGTAATTGGAGAGATTCCACGTGGCCACATTGGGGCCCGACCTACGTCTGTTCGGGAAATCTTCAGCTCATGGGCCCCTGAGGATTGGATCCTTTAAGGGAGCAGCCGTAGGCCGTAACAAACTGAAGAGGCCACTCTGGGCCGCTTCGTGTCGCGTCGCTGTTTGCAGACCTGATCCGGTCGGATTGTGGAACTAATCAAAGGGGCACAGATAGGTGTTTGAAGGAGGTCGTCGGACTTCTGTCTAGGAATAGGAATTATTTATGTGCTGCGATGTCCAGGAAGGGCATCCAGTTCAACCCTCCGGCTTGCCCGCGTTGGGGCTTTAATTTTGAGGCGTGGGTTAGGATTGCAAGATCTGATGGGGTGCCTAAGGTGGCCTAGTTTGGTTGTAGATTCGGTCTTGCAACTTGCCGTCGCGACCCTGTCCCGCTGACCGGTTTTCTCGCGAACCTAAATCCTTATGTCCGGGACGGGGGTTTGTTCACGCCCGAACGCTGGTTTCGGAATTAGATGCCAGAGGGCGCTCGGCTCGGCGCCATACCGGTTTTGACGTTCGGTCGAGCGGTGTGGTGAGGGCGCGCGAGCGCAGGAGTCGTTTGCCAGCTGTGCTTGGGACAGCACGCTGTCATTTTTTGTGCGGGAACGCGGAATAGTTTAGGCGCGTCTAGTAAATATACGGTCTAGCATTCGTATCGCGCATTCCTTGTTTGAGAGCTTTTCCCGGGACTTCTTGTGTCTGTAACAACCTCATAGCTGCTAATAATACAGTCATATACACCTACGGACCAATACTGCTACACCTCAATTTAGGATTGAGACGGAACTTCACATGAAATTTCACAGTAGCCGATGTGACACGACCGATCATCGGAGTTGACTTCCTCAGCCACTATAATTTACTCGTTGACCGTAGGAATCAACGATTAGTCGACAATGTCACTACTCTCTCGGTCAACGCCGTAGCTCGCACATCAACGGAGGACATCGCTTTGGTGAAGTCAGTCACCGGAGAAACCGAATTTCACCAGATACTGCGTGAATTTCCAGAGATAACTCGCCCTCAAGGTATGCACTTACCATACAAACACAGTACTCTGCACCATATCAGGACGACTCCAGGACCTCCAGTAGCCAGTAAGCCTCGACGCCTGGATCCACTTCGCATGCAAGCTGCGAAGCAGGAGTTCTCAGACATGCTCGCCAGCGGCACAGCCAGACCATCGGAAAGCGCTTGGTCTTCTCCTCTTCACATGGTAAAGAAAAAAGACGATAGTTGGAGGCCATGTGGAGACTACAGAGCACTGAACTATAGAACTATACCTGATTGATATCCCATCCGTCATATCCACGACTTCTCGTATCAAGTCATAGGCTGTTCTGTCTTTTCTACCATCGACTTAGTCAAGGCGTACAATCAGATTGCTATCAATCCAGATGACATTATGAAAACGGCGATCACGACTCCATTTGGATTGTACGAATTTCCGTTCACGAATTATGGTTTAAGAAATGCAGCACAGACCTTCCAGAGGTTCATTGACGAGGTGTTGCTAGGACTCTACTTCTACTACGGATATATAGATGACATCTTGGTAGTTTCCTCATCCATCCAAGAGCACAAGAACCATCTGTGGCAACTCTTTGAACGCCTAAAGCAGTACAGCGTCGTGGTAAACACTGCCAAGTGTATACTTGGCCAACCAGAAGTCACGTTCCTGCGATACCACGTCTCAGCTGCAGGTACGAAACCACTAGAGTCCAAAGTCGAAACTATCAGGCAATACCCCGTTCTAAAAACGGTCAAAGAACTAAGATGTTTCTTAGGCATGCTAAACGTCTACCGTCGCTTTGTTCCCAACGTAGCCCAACTTCAAGCACCGCTGAATGACGTTTTCAGTGGCTCAAAAATCAAAGGGTCTCATCCGATAGTCATGACTCCGCAATTACTTCGAGTCTTCGAAGACTGTAAGGAATCACTATCTCAAGCAACTCTTCTCGCTCATCCAGACCCAGCTGCAGAACTAGCAATAGTGACAGATGCGTCTGAAACTGCCATAGGCGCCGTGCTTCAACAACGGAAAGGTAAGGATTGGCAACCACTTGCTTTTTACTCTCATAACCTCAGCACGCACAGCGGAAGTACAGCCCCTACGACCGAGAGCTACTGGCTATCTACGAAGCCGTCAAGAACTTCCGCCATATGGTCGAGGCCTGAATATTTACAATATTCACCGACCTAAGCCTCTTATCTTCACCTTCTCAAAGAGCAAAGACAAATGCACCCCAAGACAGTTCAGACACCTTGACTACATTGCTCAGCTTACGACAGACCTGAAATACTTACCTGGTAAGGAAAACTTCGTTGCTGACGCACTTTCTAGAGTCGAGGAGATCACTACAGCTGTGGACTACGACGATTTTGCACGAGCACAGGACAGAGATCCAGAACTGCAAAATCTACTTCTTCATGGCTCTACCCTGCAATTTAAAAGGATCAACAGTTAAATGGTAACTTACCTCTCTACTGCGACACTTCTGTGCAACCGTCACGTCCTTATGTTACTCCCCATTTCAGGAAACAAGTTTTTGATACAATACATAGTTTACACCATCCTGGAAGTTCAGCTACTGTGTGATTGGTCTCACAAAGATCCGTATGGTCAGGGATACGTAAAGATTGTAGAGAGTGGTCTCGACAATGCTTGTCATGCCAAAAGAGCAAAATCACCCATCATACCATATCCCCGCTTTCATCTTTCCTCACTCCCTCGTCGAGGTTTTCCCATATCCACTTCGACATCGTAGGGCCCTTAATTCTGTCTTCTGATTACAGATATTTCCTTACCGTCATCGATCGTTTCACGCGATTGCCTGAGGCATACCCCATGGTGGATGTCATGTCGGAGACATGCGCAGCTACTCTGGTGTCCGGCTGGATAGCCCGATTCGGCTGTCCTACACTGGTGACAACAGACCGTGGTCGCCAATTCAAGAGCCATCTCTTCAAAGCTCTCACAAAGTTGGTTAGTGCGCGTCACTTACGCACAACCGCCTATCACCCAGCTGCGAATGGTATCATCGAACGACTTCATCGCCAACTCAAGGTGGCGATCATGTGCCACACATCATCACAGTGGACGGAAGCCCTTCCACTGGTTCTCTTGGGCATGCGCAACTCATGGAAAGAGGATCTCCAAACTACTCCTGCTGAATTGGTATATGGTCAAACTCTCAGCTTACCAGGCCAATACCTATCTCCAATAGACGACTACATCACGGCAGACGTCACAGAGTACGTAACACGTCTACGATCCTGCATGGCTAAACTCACTCCCAAGCAGACATCATGGCACACCAGCACAACAACGGCATTCTACATACCACGGGACTTCCACACATCCTCTCATGTTTTTCTTCGCCGAGATCACCTTCGAAGCCCACTCTAACCACCCTATGACGGACCCTTCAAAGTACTAGACAGACAAGCCAAGTACTACAATATAGACATAAGGGAAAAGGAAAATAACATCTCTGTTGACAGACTAAGACCAGCATACATGGCCAAAGAAAACAACAGAAGGACAAAGGTATTTGGAAGCCGCTCAGGTATTTTTCAAAAAAACTATCAGATGCCCAACAAAAATACAGTACGTATGATAGAGATTTGTTGGCTGTGTACATGTCCATTATGCATTTCAAAAACATGATAGGAAGACGGGAAATGACCGTGTATACAGACCTCAAGCCTTTGACATACGCACTTACAAAGGTAAATTCCAGTAAAAAGACCTCTAGACGAATTAGACAGTAGTACATTAGCGAGTATACAGCAGTATACAACATGTTAACGGTAGCAATAATCCGGTCGCAGACGCGCTATCGCGTATTGAAACTATTGTTTGTCCAACGGTCATAGAGTACGAGGAATTAGCGACACCGCAGGAAGCCGACGTACAAATTTCGCAGATCCTGCAGAACGCCGGCGCGTCGAACAAGGTACAGTTAACAGCAAATTTTTATTCCCAACGTTAATAAAAGTATATACTGTGACGTCGCGGGCGGTAATATAAGACCTTATGTACCACCGTCATTCAGGGAAGCTGTTTTCGAATCTATACATAACATTAGCCATCCAGGTATTAGGACAACTCGGTCAATAGTTACTAAGAGGTTCTTTTGGCCAAAAATGAACAAAGAAGTAGGATTATGGGCAAAATCATGCATAAAATGCCAAAAAGCAAAGTGATACGTCATATTTTTACAGGAATAGGTTCATTCGAGCCCAGTGAACGTTTCGATCACATTAAGGTGAACATTGTAGGCTCGTTGCCTATAACGCGCCATGGTAATAAGTATTGCGTTACAATTACAGACTGTTGTACACACTGGTTGGAAGCAATACCCGTTGAAAATATCACCCCCGAGACCGTAGCTAAAGTTATTTATGAAAACTGGGTATCTAGATTCTGGTGTACTAGCAGGTTAACCAGCGATCAAGGTAGGCAGTTCGAAAGCACTCTTTTTTCAAACCTATTAAAGTTACTAGGAGTTCAAAGGATTCGAACCACACCTTACCATCCTCAGAGTAATGGGATAATAGAGAGATGGCACGGTTTATTAAAAGTCACTTTAACAAGCAGGTTAGTAAAAAACGAATCATGGAATGACGAATTATCCACAGTTTTATTCGGATTACGAGCCGCTAATTGTGTGACACAGGCATTAGTGTAGCCAAGTTAGTCTATGGACAATCATTAGGCTTACCAGGCAGTTATTACCGAGAAGCGAGTCCAAAGTACATCATCATTCATCATCATTACAGCCCTTCACAAGTCCACTGCTAAACATAGGCCTCCCCCAAAGAATGCCACAAAGCACGGTCCTGAGCCACCTGCATCCATCGACTTCCTGCATGTCTTACCAGGTCGTCACTCCATCTCGTGGGGGGACCTTGAGCTTCCTCATACGGCCAGCAGTGAAGGACCACGTCTCAGTTCCGTAAGTCATCACTGGCAACACGCACTGGTTGTACAATTTCGTTTTCAGGTTTTGAGGCATGTCTGATGAGAAGATGTGTCGTAGCTTCCCGAACGCTGCCCAGCCGATTTGAATCCGTCGATTGACCTCTCGGGCGAAGTTGGACTTACCTAGTCGGACTATTTGTCCCAGGTAAACATACTCGTCAACAACTTCGAGCTTAGTGTTCCCAACAACTACCGGCATAGGTGTGACATGGACATTAAACATGATCTTTGTTTTGTCCATGTTCATCTTAAGACCTATCCGTTGGGAAACACTATTGAGGTCATTGAGCATAGTGCTTAGGTCCTCCAGCGATTCTGCCATAAGGACTATATCGTAGGCATATTGAAGGTGAGTGATGTACTCGCCATTGATGTTGATACCGTATCCTTTCCAGTCCAGAAGCTTGAAAACGTCTTCCAATGCAGCGGTGAAGAGTTTCGGGGATATAACGTCACCTTGTCTTACACCTCTCTGCAATTGGATAGGTTTCGTACTCTGGTTCTGTACTCGGATAGCCATCGTAGCCCTACTGTACAAGCACCTCAACACTTCGATATACCGACAGTCAACTTGGAACCGCTGAAGGGACTGCAGCACCGCCCAAATTTCGACGGAATCAAAGGCTTTCTCATAGTCCACATACGCCAGACATAGTGGCAAATTGTACTCTTCGGACTTCTGTACAATTTGCCAAAGGGTATGTATGTGGTCTATGGAGCTAAAGCCCTTTCGGAAACCGGCTTGTTCGGGAGGCTGGAAGTCGTCAAGACTGCGCGCGAGACGATTCGTAATGACTCTCGAAAACAGCACGTAGACGCGGCTCAGAAGGGAAATCGGTCTGTAGTTCTTCAAGAGAGCGATGTCACCTTTCTTGAAGAACAAGACCACCGCACTTCTGCTCCACGCCTCCGGTGTAATGCCATCATGGAGGACGGAATTAAAGAGCTTCTGAAGGACTTCAAGTACCGGTCTTCCACCCGCTTTCAGAAGCTCCGCTGTAATTCCATCCTCACCTGGGGCCTTACCGTTTTTAAGGTGCTGGAGAGCCATTCTACTCTCGCTCAGACTGACGTCCAGGATATCTTCGGAATAGTGTCGGATGAGACTCGCTCTTGGATCGTTACTCACACCCGCGTGTGGCTCCAACGATGACGTGTACAGCTGCACATAGAACCTCTCAATCTCACTCAAAATCTCAGGTGTCTCGGAAACGATGCTGCCACATTCTGTCTTCAGCTTTGACAGTTGGCTCTTTCTGGCAGACAGATCTCTGGCAAAGACTTTGGAGCCTTGGTTCCGCTCGATCGCTTCTTCAATACGAGCTGTATTGAAGTTGCGTAAGTCCCGCCGCATGCATTTGGAGATCTGTCTGTTCAAATGCCTGTATGCTGTCAAGTATGTTGAAGAATGTAGCTTCATCTCCCGTCTAACATCCATGAGATTAAGAGTGTGATCGGAGAGTGTTTGTGTTCTTCTGCGGCGGGTCTTGCAGAACTTAGCTCCGACCGCATGGACAGTTTTCACGAGCTTGTCATTCATATCGTCCACTTCATTGCAGTCTTCTAGACACTGAAAACGGTTTTGTAACTCGAGCTGAAAGGTTTCGGGACTTTGGAACAGAGCACGAGGGGGCCGGAGCGATGACTTCATTAGACGAGACCTCTCCAAATTAACGTTTAGGTTCAGTGTGCCTCTAACCATTCGGTGATCGCTACCAGTTTTCATCCTCGCGATCATGGAGACATCACTGAACAGTTGTCGTCTGGTCGTCATAATGAAGTCAATCTCATTTTTTGTCGAACCGTCGGGGCTCGACCAGGTCCACTTCCTGTGGGGCCGCTTCTGGAAGAAAGAGTTCATCACAAAGAGTCCCTCTTTCTCGATGAAGTCGGCCAGCTGCTGGCCCCTTGGGTTCCGTTGCCCTATTCCAAATTTCCCTACTTTCAGCTCACTGTTCTCTCTTGTGCCTAGTTTTGCATTGAAGTCTCCCATTAACACCGTATATTGGGTTTTGGAGGTATGCATGGCTCTAGAGATATCCTCATACATTTCCTCCACCTCCTCATCGGGGTGTGCCGAGGTTGGTGCGTAAGCCTGTATGACCTTCAGCGAATACCGTTTGGTGATTCTGAGTATAAGGTACGCAACCCTCGTCGACACACTCCCGATCTTTACAACGTTGTTAACGAGAGACTTGTGGACGATAAATCCGACTCCTCCTTGGGACAGATGGTCCCGGTGATAGAGCAAGTTGCCGGATTCGAGGATTACCGTGTCCTCCCCCTCTCTTCGGACTTCGGATAATCCTATAATATGCCAGCGCAACTTGTCTATCTCTTCTTCCAGCTCCACGATCTTCTCGTCGGTCCTCAGGGTGCGTGCGTTGTACGTTGCCAGGTCGATTCGTCTAAGGTGGCAACCGAACCTCCACCGGAGATTCTTAGCAACCCCTGCCCCGCCGTTACCATGGTCGCCACCGTAGCCAGGAATAGCGACACCAAAGTACAACGGGGACGATTAAAAGTATGTCGAACGATTACGAGAAGTTATAAGTAATCTTCGTCCAAAGTAACGAAGCGCAAGCGATTCGCGGAAATTATTTGTGTATAAGGATTTAAGTAATTGCAGTCATGTTTTCATAAGAAATGATACGGTAAAAAAACCTTTAACACCTACTTACAATGGCCCCTACAGAGTGCTAAGTAGAAATAATAAGGTGTTTAAGGTACAACTCCCTAATAGGCAATTCAATATTTCAATTGAAAGATTGAAACCAGCATATATAATCGAGTCAGAAACTAATGATTTGAGTACAAATAATTATGAATGTCAGAATGCGAACACAAAAAGTATAGTAGATTGTAAGTTTGTTCCTTGTACCACACGCAGTGGCAGAGTAGTAAAGCCACCTGTGCGTTTTTTTGTAAACTAGGTCTTAAGCAAATTTAGTTAGATGTAACTCTGCAAATTTGGCTAAAAGTTAACTTATAAAGTAGAATAATTAGCAATAAATTTATATACAATTTCAAAAGATTGACACTTGTATTTTATAAACATGGGCAAGCATCAGTCAAAGAACGCAGAAGTAATAATAGCTCAGAATGGAGCTGATAACCAAGCGCAAGCTGAACTACAAAGAAAGTTAGAATGCTACAGTGTCGTCACGATGATTCTGATAATTGTGATATTTGTAACATGTCTTTACATTTTTTTCCGGAAAGCCGGAAAGAAAATAAAAGATTAAGTGATCGAACAAGTTATTTCAAGTAGCGAGCAAGGAAAGAGGACACAGCTAGGTCAAACAGCAGCTAGTCCAAACGCCCGATCAGCATCAGTGCATTATTAAATAGTAGTGTTAAAATAAAATTTAAAACCATATAATCTGTTTAGCATACTCGAGTACCTAGTATATTTACAAATTTTAACTATGTATTACATATTTATAAACTTAAACCTTTTGTAAAAAAAAAGGTTTCACAGTGGACTTAAAATTTAATGAAAGGAATTAGAGATAAATAAGTACTTAAATGTATTATTAAGAATATCAAGTATGTAATTTTACTTTTAAGACTAACATAAGTAGCGCTAATTAAATTAATCCTACCCATAAGAGAGTCACTTTTTATTTTATAGTATAGTGCAGGGCTTCCCAAACTTATTTTTACTGTGACGCCCTTGAGAATTTGCCACTTTTTTGCGAGGCCTCTCCTCTGGCCAAAAAATACCTACCAGTTGTAATTCTAGCCTAGTAACAAGATACTAGAAAAACTGCAAATAACATTTAAATTTTTTATTACATAATAAAAAAAAAAACAAGGACAAAAATGAAAAGAGATACTTTGTTGGCTGGCTACTAATGAGAAGGATGTGCTTGCTTTTCTGAGCATAGCTTTTCAAAACGTGGCTCAAGTTTGGAAATTACCACTCTCATCTCTTTCTCTACATTTATTTTCGATCCGTACTTGTTCTTTATTACTGCAACTGCAGAAAAGCCTGTTTCGCACAAGTACGATGTCACAAATGGTGATAGAACCCTCAATGCTGCATAGCTGATGGCACGATATTCGTGAGAAGCTGAGCTCCAAAATTCAAGCAGTTTGTCTTTGTCGTATTGGAGCTTAAGACTGGAGTCACAAGACAATTCTATTAATTGTTCCTTTGTCAAAAGTGTTGATGTTGAGGTAGACTGGAAAGGGTTTCCTCATAACGGAGATATGTGCCATAGTTAGGAGATATGGGTTGACAAACGCAGTTTATTTTTTATTTTTTAGTGGTTTAAATTAAAGACGCTGCTGCCCAGCTCCTGGTTTGTTTCCTTCAGTTGGCTCTTACGACACTCACGGAACCATATGGCGTAGTGAACGTTCCTACACCGCCACTACACGGTCAAATATACATTTCATCAATTTGCAATAGGTGAGTACTTTAATTGTTGGCTCATGGTGCGAACTTAGGGGTGGTAGATTTTACGCCGCTACCATACGGCGAGGAGCCGAGTCTATCCTTTCGGCTTTGTCGCTCGTTTAGCACCACCCGGGGGACACGTGTAGTTTGGGCCTAGGGTTAGGTGGTCGAAGCCTACGGACACGATCGACTCATCCAAATCGGCGATATATTGAAAATGGGTCAGATTAGGAGTACCCTTAACCGACGAGCGTGTATGCGTAGATATATGGATGTAAAGGAGGCGAGAGAGGTGTGTCAGGATCGAGCCAAATGGAAGTCCGTAGTCTCTGCCTACCCCTCTGGGTGACAGGCGTGAGTATTTGTGTGTGTAAGTACTATACATATTACATATAATAACTTTTGACTTAATTTTTTTTTATTTGCGATTAAATTGCGTCTACTTTTTGCAATAGAAATATGACCAAATCAAGTTAGTTGCAGCAGCATCAAGATCCCGATTTCTCTATGCTATCTCTATGATATCTATTCTCTATGATAACTCAACTCACTACTAAAGTGAGCTTTTAATTGTTATTTGCAATCATATCTTTAAAAAGAGCATGGTTACTTATCAGATAAGTTATTTGTGAATTGATTTTCGGTCGTGTACAAAACATCTAATACAATTTATTGTAAAAGTTGTGTATCTGTAACTTCTTAAAATCAAGTTATACTCTTCGTAATAAAATGTGTTTGATCTTTCGGCACATCTTGAATTCAATATAATATTATCGTTTGTGAGGTGTAAAAAGTATCTATGCGACAGCGGGATATCAATGATATTTTATTGCTATAATTACATATTATGTACTCGAATGACAAAGTGATAAAAGGAATAGATTCATAAACTAAAAAACTAAAAACTGTGAAATAATACTAATATATATACAGGGTTATCATTTTTGTTATTTTATTTATAAAAATATGCAGATGACGTCAATTATATTGTTTGAGATATTATGCACTTTCAATGGTCTCATCATTTTCATCACCCTCACAAGTCCAATGCTAAAGATAGCATTCACCAAGGGATCGGTGCTCTATACAATACTCAATACTCTCCTTACCTATTCCAGGCTGTCACTTGAGGAAGTTTTTTCCACATCGGTTTGCGCTTATTTATATTAATATTTTAATATCTTTTTATAGTATAAAAATCATCGTGGAAATGAAATTTTACAAAAAAAACACTAAAATCACTAACTCACCGCTCAAAAGTACCAATTACAGTAAGCTCGCAAAGCTTAAAATAAAAATTTTGTGTAATTCCCAATTGTAATGTGTTTAAACGATGTAGGTCACCTATTATGATCACCAGACTATGATATGTGTGTCAAGGCCTACTAATGCAAGTAGATGTATAATAAATAAATAATATTCAGTATACATTTAGCCTCGTATCACAGAATGAAAAGAAAATATTTTTGTTCTAGTTTGCGTAGATGAAACGGGTTTGACAACTAGCAAACCAATATCCAACAAAACTTCGTATTAGCTTCTCGAAAAAAATAAAATAAAATCAATTGCTTTTATAAAATTATTTTGTCTGTGACAGATAATAGTTGATTAGAATAATAAATCATGAAAAAAGTTTTAAACGTAATAGTAATGCTATCTCTAAATGCCAATCAACTAGGGATTAGAATAGCGACTGAGGTATTAGAATAGATACGATCAATCATTTACCTAACGAATTAATTTAGACGGCTGACATCCTAATTACTTAGTAACGTCAAAATGATAAAGTCGATACATTATGTTTCTTTAATGAATTTAATTTAAGATAGAAACTGAAATCTTGGCTATATTATTTATAATATATTACTATCGGCAAGAAATAAATTTATTCCCAGATTCATGTCAGTTCTCAGTTAAATTATATACTTTGAATTTTTTTTTATAGGAGAGGGGGCAAATGAGCATGCGGCTCACCTGATGGTAAGTGACTACCGCCGCTCATGAACAACCGCAACACCAGGGGAATTGCAGATGCGTTGCAGGCCTTTTAAAAAGGAGTAGGCTCTTTTCTTGAAGGTTCCTAAGTCGTATCGGTCCGGAAAAATCGCTGGTGGTAAACTATTCCACAAGAAAGTTGTGCGAGGAAGAAAACATCTTCTAAATCGCACAGTGGTGGACCGCCTATCATCCAGATGGTGTGTATGGTATCGGGAGTTCTGCCGCGATGTGCGTTCGTGAAATTTGGCGGCTGGGATTAATCCGAACAATTTCTCAGAGCACTCCCCATGGTAAATGCGAAAGAAAATGCAAAGAGATGCAACATCTCTTCGCAGTGCCAATGAGTCGAGCCGATCGGAAAGGACTCTGTCGTCGACGATTCGAGCCGCTCTGCGCTGGATGCGGTCAAGTGGAAGAAGCTGGCACTGGGGAGCCCCCGCCCAGGGATGGGAACAGTATTCCATGTGAGGCCGAACCTGCGCCTTGTAAAGTTACAGGCGTTGAGCTGGCATGAAATACTGTCCCGCTTTGCTGAGCACGCCAAGCTTTTTAGAGGCCAATTTGGCCTTCTCTTCCAAGTGACCACGAAACTGCACGTCACTCGATATGTTGACGCCGAGGATTCCGATACTGGCTGAGGCAACAAGGGGAGTACCTTGAAACTGAGGAGATACGACAAAGGGGTTCTTTTTAGCGGTAAACGCGCAAACTTGTGTCTTCTGAGGATTAAACTGGACTAGATTTAGTCGCGCCCAATCCGAGACTTGAATGAATAAATATGTCATTTCTAAGAAAAAAGATGTTTGAATTTTACCACTGATTAAAATAACGGCAAGTCCCGGCGAGGATGGAATTACAGACGAGCTTTTGTAAGCGGGTAAAGAATCGGTACTTGAAGTTTTTCAGAAGCTCTTTAATTCCGCCTCCATGGTAGCACTTCACCGGATGTGTGGAACAGAAGTGCGGTGGTCTTGTTCTTCAAAAAAGGCGACAACGCTCTCTTGAAGAACTACAGACCGATTTCCCTTCTGAGCCGCGTCTAAGTGCTGTTTTCGAAAGTCATTACGAATCGTCTCACACGCAAACTCGACGACTTCCAGCCTCCCGAACAAGGCGGTTTCCGAAAAGGCTTTAGCACCATAGACCACATACATACCCTTCGGCAAATTGTACAGAAAACCGAGGAGTACAATCTGCCACTGTGTCTTTCGTATGTGGACTATGAGAAAACCTTTGAGAATTCGAAATTTTGGCGGTGCTGAAATCCATTCAGCGGTATCAATTTGACTGATGGTATATCGAAGTGCTGAATTGCTTGAACAGTAGGGCTTCGATGGCTATCCGAGTACAGAACTAGAGTACGAAACTTATCCAACTGCTGAAAGGTGTAAGACAAGGTGACGTTATATCCCCGAAACTCTTCAACTCTGCATTGGAAGACATTTCCAAGCTACTGGACTGGAAAGCATACGGTATTAACATAAATGGCGAGTCGATTTGCCGACGATATAGTCCTTATGGCAGAATCGCTGGAGCACTATGCTCAATGACCTCAATAGTGCCTCCTAATTGATAAGTCTTTAGATGAACATGTACAAAAGAAAGATCATGTGTAACGTACATGTCACACCTATGCCGGTCATTGTTGGGAGCACTAAGCTCGAAGTTGTTGACATGTATGTTTATCTGGGACAAATAGTCCGACTAAGTAAGTTCAACTACGACCGAGAGGCCAATCGGTGGATTGAATTCGGCTGGACAGCGTTCTGGAAATTACGATACATCTTCTCGTCAGGTATACCTTAAAACTTAAAAACGATATTGTGCAATAAGTGCGTATTGCCAGTTATTACTTATAGATCTGAGACGTGATCCTTTACTGCTGGCCGTATGAGGAAGCTCAAGTTCACTCAGTGAGCTATAGAGAGGGCTATGGTCGGCGTTTCTCGAGAAAGAAAAGAGATGTTTCATAAATTTGTGGGGGTAAAAATGTAATGTGTGATTATGCGTTGATCTTAGTTGTACATAAAATGTAGTTAACATATGCATTTATAGAATAAGGGTGACAAACGAGCACACATTCCACCGTAAGTGAATACTATGTCCCATAGACGTATACATTTATCCCCGGTTAAGAATTAAAAAGCTGAGGACTATGTTTCCTCTCTGATTCTCTTCACTCACCATACGAAACATTGTAATATAAATGTGCCGTTTTAGCTGGTATTCTCTGAAAGCTTGAAAGTCCATCGAGCCAACTAATCTTTGCCACAACCATAATATAGCTGCAGCATGTACATCACAAAATAGTCTTAAATCCCATGATATGAATAAAAGAATACAATTTATTTATTTTAGGCGTTAGCTCAAATAATATTTTCACAACGCTTACTTAGAAACTATGTTGGTTCAAATAAATAAAAAAATGTGTTTTTTGCTCAAGTTTTTGCTGTGTATATTGCTCAAGATTCAAAATAAAGTGAATGAAGTTTGGAGAGAATTCACTATTTCTCTATGCACTTCTTGCATATGCGGAGATACTTAATACAACTTCAACTGTGAATCTCGAAACTTCTCTAGAATTTCTTCTTACAAGGAATATTTGAAAATAGTTTTATTCACTAACTACGTTAACAAAGTTTTTCCATTTTTGATAAGTTTTTTTTTAAAGCTTCCGGCTTCTAACCTATTACAAGTACATATTTCTGGGTGCTCAAGTATTTGTGGGCATGATAAAAGCTACAATAATACACTGCCCAAACAATTTATCTAACTACCCATTCCATTATATTGCTGACCATTTATTTAAAATACCAGCGTAAAATAGTAGCTCAACGCTTCTGTGTTTCGAATGGTAAGTATGGAGAACCGAAGCCCCATTGTACTGGACACGAGACATTCCATCTTAGTCCTCACGGGTGCCAACGCATCTGCATTTTGATTCGTTATCGAGGATAGATGTAGATGTCTATGGACCAAAGCAAGCAACTACCATCAGTTGGACTGTGTGCTCGTTTGTTACCCTTATCGTATAAAAAAAATATTAATTTTTTAAACTGATTATAATAACATTCCTAATGCTTACATAACAGTAAGTAAAAATTATTACCCTATTTTTATCAGCAATTTCTTCTTTATTTAATAATCCCATCGCAATTCCATTACTGAATATAGGCCTTCAAAAAAATAAGAACGTACGTACGAATTTGTAAAGAATTTAAAAAAATTAACATAAAGAAGCAAAAATTATTTTTATTTAAATAAGTGTTAAGTAATTCACGAGGTTTAGTTCAAGTTATATATGTGTATTTTAAAATCGTGCAGATAACATCAAATATATAGTTTAAGATGTTATGCACTTTCAATGGTCTTA
Organism: Parnassius mnemosyne; assembly: GCA_963668995.1. NCBI lineage: Eukaryota > Metazoa > Arthropoda > Insecta > Lepidoptera > Papilionidae > Parnassius > Parnassius mnemosyne. The sequence goes on along the minus strand of CAVLGL010000046.1, from coordinate 4,211,569 downwards.
TCATTTGCATCACCCTCACAAGTCCAACGCTAAAAATAGCATTCACCAAGGGATCTAGGCTCTATACAATACTCAATAATCTCCTTACCTATTCCAGGCTGTCACCTGACGACCTTTTTTTCCACATCGGTTTGCGTTCATTTATATTTATATTTTAATATCTTTTTATAATATAAATATCATTGTGAAAGTGAAATGTAACAAAATAAACTAAACGCACTAACTCACCGCTCAAAAGTACCTACCAATAACAGTAAGCTCGCAAAACTTAAAATAAAAATTTAGTGCAATCCCCAATATTATGATCACCAGATTATGACATGTGTTACATAGCGTGTCAAGACCGACTAAAGCAGGTATGGATAAGGATGTATAATAAATAAAGATTATTTCAGTACTAGCTTTTGCCCGCGACTTCGTACGCGGATCATGTTGGTTATGCCAGCGACAACGGGGTCGTCAAAATCGAAGATCTGAAACATTTTATGTTGAATTCTAAGAGCCCGGGGACGGGAAAACAACGTGATTCGCGAGACCGTAAACCGACGATATAAGATGTGGTTGGGATTGCACTAGACAACATAACTCAGGCGTCAGAATAAGTTTTCCTTGATGTAGTTGTGGATAGGTACCTTCCCCAATCTTTAATAATTTATCAGAAAATTGACGATCATCAGGGTTATCTCCAGTTCTCACTCGCATGTTTATAGTCAAATGTAACGATTGTATATCACGCGACAAATAAGAGCGTTTTAGGCAAGCCCTAACCTCATCAGCTCGGGTTCCCCGTGGTATTACCGGTTTGTCGGAAATCACCACAAAATTAAACCGTGATACCGCCCATTGGTCGACCATTTTGTCTTATATCCCTTAAAGTTCTGTCTACCGCTTCTACTCCTTTTCGGTGGGCCATCGTACATTCATCCCATATAATTAAATTACACTCACGTAATACCTTAACTTTGTCGCTACTTCTTGAAATACTCCAGGTTGGACTTTCTGTGCGATCTAAATCAATTGGTATTTTAAACATAGTGTGAGCAGTTTCACCTCGGGGTAGCAATGTTGCAGCTATACCTGATGAAGCCACGGCAAGAGCAATTTTACGCTGATTTCGAACATAAGCTAATATTAATTTAGTCAAAAAGGTTTTCCCAGTTCCTCCAGGTGCATCTAAAAACCATATTCTTCCCAAATTATTCTGAACACTCTCGCACACGCGATCATAGACTGAACGTTGTTCTGCAGTCATCATTGGGACACCGTTTTCTAATGTTGCCAGCAGTTCCATTGAGTTGTAACCAATCTCTGCAGAATATTCCCTATAGGTAACCTCTCCGGGAATAAATAAGTCGGGACGTCCATATTTTCTAACGTAACAAAAAGCATCTTGAGTACGTTCGTGCATGTAGCGTGGACCCCCAGTAAAAGAAGAGGGTAAAAAAACTAAACGGCCCATATTCAACGTATCATTATCTTGCTGCGTGGCGTCACGAAGGTGCACGCACATATTCTTCAGCGCGCAGCTGCCTTTGATTAGATCGTATATAAACTAATCTTTCGGTTTCAATTTAAGACTATATCGAAATCTGTCTGCAGTAAGACGGGCCTCTGGCTGTTCGTCCGTTTCAAGAGACCGAATATTTTCATTTCTTAATCTTTCATTAGCCAAACTTATTAATCGTTCTTGTCTCAAAGAATTGTAATATTCGCGTCCCGACTCTAGTCGTTGTTCATGCTCATGTTCATCTTCAAGAGATCGAATAATATTATGGTGCACCCTATCATTTGTCAAACGTTCTTCATATTGATTAAAAGTTTCAGATTCTCGAGATAAAATATGACGTTCACGATCAGCTGTGAGACGTAATTCCCTCTCAGTGTAGGTTTCGGACTCACGAGATAATGTATGCCGTTCCCGGTCAGCTGTGAGACGTAATTCCCTCTCAGTGTAGGTTTCGGACTCGCGAGATAATGTATGCCGTTCGCGGTCAGCTGTGAGACGTAATTCCCTCTCAGTGTAGGTTTCAGACTCGCGAGATAATGTATGCCGTTCGCGGTCAGCTGTGAGCCGCAATTCTCGTTGTGAAGCAGTTTCAGCTTCTTGGCATAACCCATGTTGTTCTCGGTCAATGGTAAGCCTTAGCTCTCGTTGAGAAGAACTTTGAGACACCCGTGATGTAGCTCGTCTCGCTCTGTCAGCTGCTAATCGCATCTCTCTTTCTGGAGAGCTTTCATTGGCTCGAGAAGTTGAGGCAGTAACTCTCATAGAGTTTAACCGATGTGCTCTTTCCTCTGCCGATTCTTGAGAACGCACATTTCTCATTCTAGCTTCTCTCGAATTTCGAGATAAAGATAATCGTTTTTAGGTGGTATTGTGTATTTTATTTTTAAGCGATGGCATTCTGATGGGTTACCTAACAAAATAATCTACGTTAGAGGTCCTAACTATAGCTACCATACACTTAAAAAAATCTAAATGCCTACTTAAATAATAAAATGGATCCTAAATAAATCCTTAAATCCAAAATTAAATTCTTAATAATATATAAGTAGGTACCTAAACTACGTCTAATAGAATGAAATAACCTATTTGATACCTAGGTACCTATTTAAAACTACAGCTAAATAAATAAAAAGTTTAATTTATAATTAAGCTAATACTAAGAAATATTTAAACACTACCAAAATAACTAATACCTATTTTATAAAATAACAACCAAAGAAATCTAGAAATAAATTATTAAACTTAAGAGTAGACTAAAAGTCGCGCTGATAAGCACGGTTTGTTAAAATCAATTATTGTCTGTCAATAAGGTCGAACACTCTGAACGTCTATTCGCATCAACAGCCAAATATTGTATGAAGCTCGCACTTTTTTTTGCGCCCAGAAGCAATTCGAAAGGGCTACCTCGATACACCGAGGAAGTGGAGAATGCTTTACACATACCACGACAGCCGGTCTGTCGTGGTTATGTGGGACTCACTGTGACTACCTACTGGGGAACCTAAGTGATACCCACTAAACTCCACTTTGGGGACTGACAATTGGCCGATTAAGCCGCTTTGTCGGATCAGAAGCAACCCTCTTTTGGGAGAAGAGGGCGCAGGGGCTCGCACTCGGACCCCCCGCCTTTTTATACCTCCCGCCGCGAGCCGCGTTGAGCGCGGCGACCGTTACACAAAAATAATCCTTATAGCATGATTCAGTATTCACGCGCGATGGCTTATTAGCGTATTTCATGTATAACTTTGGTGTTTCTATACCGATTTCTATGATTCTTTTTTATTGAATAGATAATAATGTTAACTTTTTTTAATAAGGGATGAGTGAGAGTGTTATAAACGTAAGAGTAGACAAATAGAATCAGAAAGCTCCGAACTGCTAAGCTATCGGGAGTTACGCGTGTTATTGTGAAGCAACCATAAAAGTGTCTATCTTTTATGGTTGCTTCACAATGCTGTCGTGGGATATTTTTTATATAATTTTAAGGAAAACATTTCCGTTATACATGATTTCTGTGTAGCTTTAACCATTAAGGCTGCACACGCGACGGAAGCTTAAAAAATGGAGTACTTTCTCCCGTTTCCCCAACATTTACCTTCACTGCTCTGCTCCTATTGATCGTAGCGTAATGAAAAGTATACTATAACCTGCCCAGGAGTATGAAGTATGATGAAATTTCGTTAAAATCCGTCGAGTAGTTTTTGTTTCTATAACGAACATACAGACAGACAGACAGACAAAAATTTTACTGTTTGCATTTTTGGCATCAGTATCGATCACTAATCACCCCCTGATAGTTATTTTGGAAATATATTTCATATACAGAATTGACCTCTCTACAGATTTATTATAAGTATAGAAGATATATTTAGCCTCGTATCATAGAATGAAAAAAAATATTTTTGTTCTAGTTTTCATAGATGAAACGGGTCTGACAACTAACAAACCAATATCCAACAAAACTTCGTATTAGCTACTCGAAAAAAAAGTAAAATAATATCAAGTTTTTTATAAAATTAATTTGTCTGTGACAGACAATACTTGATTAAAAAAATAAATCATGAAAAAAAATATATAAACACATTAATAATGCTATCTCTAAATGCTAATCAACTAGGAATTAGAATAGCTAATTAGGGATTAGAATAGTTACAATCAATCATTAGTCTAAGGAATTTTTTTAAACGGCAGACATCCTAATTACTTAGTAACGTCAAAATGATAAAGTCGATATATTATGTTTCTTTAATGAATTTAATTAAAGATTGAACGTTAAATCTTGGCTATATTATCTATATATGTGTCCGGTTACCGGTGTCGGAGCTTTTAATGCTATAAAATATAATCAATTTCATTGACAAATCATGTCTCAAATCTCATTTAGACCTAGCTGTATTTAAATGGCAGCCATTTAAATTTTTCAGTGTCACCACCTCGAGCCCGCGCATTAAAATTACAATATTCACCGATGTAGAAGTCCTACATTCTTAAAAGATGTCTCATTGGGTAGATAAAGATACGCGTAATAAAATAAAAGCAAAGTTGTATTTAGATCCTAAAAAGACTAAGAAAAGAAAAAAAAAAGGGAAAAAAAATCGGTTATTTTTTCACATTTTCGACTTTAATGAAAAAAGTAGGTCATTTACCTATCAATTTTATACATTCATTAGATAGAACAAGCTATTTCCTTAACATAAACGTTAAAATCTTAATTGTAAATTAAATAGTTTAAGAATTGTACTTTATCAAACACGACCTCTTAAAAGCGCAAGCTGCACGTGCAGGATCATTTATGATAGTTCAAGAGCAGGTAGAAAAACCCAAAGCCCATTGTTTGATGTTCTAAACAAGTGTACTTGGGACAACAAAAACAGTCGTCCCTCGCTACGCGTTGTGATTACACTACTTTCGCCCCTCTAAGATCGCTTGTTGTTGTTATTGTTAAAAAAAACCGTTTTGTGGAACTTTTTAAGTTTGTGGTGAAGTTTCTAGTTATTTTGATATTTTCTAAAATGGCAGATGGTGAATACTCAAACCATCATGTCGCTGATATCCACTTTGTGTATGGATTGTGCAACGGCAACGCAAACAGATCTGTCACAGAGTACGCCAGAATGTTTCCCAACAGACGTACACCAAATGCTCGCACTTTTGTAAGGATACATTTGCGGATAGCTGAACTTGGGATCAGAACACCCGCTAAAGAAAGATTTCGGCTTGTGGCACCTGAGGAGGAAGAAGAGATATTACGTTTAATTACACAAGATCCCAGACTCAGTGTAAGACGAATAAGCAATATGCTTAATTTAACAAAATGGTCAGTGTGGAGAGTTTTAAAAAGGGGAGGTTTGCATCCTTACCATTTTCGGCAGGTACAAGACATTCGCGAACCTGATTATGCTATAAGGGCAGTTTTTTGTTTATGGATCAATAGAAGAACAAGACAAGATGCAGATTTTTTAAAAAGAATTTTGTGGACTGACGAAGTCACTTTCACGAGATCGGGTTATACAAATCACCATAACGAGCATCTGTGACTTCAAGAAAACCCTCATTCTGTTAGAGAAAGTACTTTCCAACATGAAATTCGAGTGAACGTTTGGGCTGGAATAAAAGACGATATTTTAATTGGGCTGATAATTTTACCAGCAACTATGAATGGCCCAAGATTTTTAGAGTTTTTGCAAACACAGTTATTGGAAGAATTAATGGAGCTTCCATTAACTCACAGAGCAAGGATGATTCTCCAACTTGACGGTGCACCTGCACATTTTGCAGTAAATGTGCGAAATTATTTAAATGAGCGCTATTCGCCGTGGATTGGACGCGGTGGAGGGATCGCTTGGCCTCCGCGTTCACCGGATTTAACTCCCTTAGACTTTTTTCTATGGGGCACTATGAAGCAAAGAGTTTATGCGAACGTGCCAAACTCACGAGAAGAGTTGATTAATAAAATAATCGAAGTTGGAAATGAATTGCGACAAGATTGGGAGATGATCAGACGTTCAACTCAACATGTGGCAATAAGGGCTACAACATGTCTCCAACATCGCGGACGTCATTTCTAACAGTTTTTATAAATAACTTTTTAGTTACGTGCATTTTGAAATGTTGTGTTTCATTCTTCTCATCAATTCACTTTGTCTGTCTGCAACCAGGGCGACAAATTTTTGAAAGGTCATATTCATACAGTTATAATAGTGATTGTTTTTTGGTTACAATTAAGATTTTTATTTTTTTGGTTAGGAAATATTCTGATCTATCTGATTAATGTAAAAAATCATTAGGTAAATGACTTACTTTTTTCATTAAAGTCGAAAATGTGAAAAAATAACCGATTTTTTTTTACATTTTTTTTTTCTTAGTCTTTTTACGATCTAAATACAATTTTGCAGTTAAAAGTTTGCTTTTATTTTATTACGCGTATCTTTATCTATCCAATGAGACATCTTTTAAGAATGTGGGACTTCTACATCGGTGAATATTGTAATTTTTATGCGCGGGGTCGAGGTGGTGACACTGAAAAATTTAAATGGTTGCCATTTAAATACAGCTAGGTCTAAATTGAGATTTGAGACATGATTTGTCGATGAAATTGATTATATTTTATAGCATTAAAAGCTCCGACACCGGTAACCGGACACATGGTATTACTATCGGCAAGGAATAAATTTTTTCTCAGATTCACCTCAGTTCTTGGTTAGATTATATACTTTGAATGAATAAATATGTCATTTTTTAGAAAAAAGTTGTTTAAATTTTACCCCTGTTTAAAATAACGGCAAGTCCCGGCGAAGATGGAATTACAGACGAGCTTCTTAAAGCTGGGTGAAGAACCAGTACTTGAAGTCTTTCAGAAGCTCATTAATACCGTGTCCATGGTGGTTGGTGGCACTACAACGGAGGCGTGGAACAAAAGTGCGGTGGTCTTGTTCTTCAATAAAGACGAGAATGCTCTCTTGAAGATCTACAGACCGACCTCCCTTCTGAGCCGCGTCTACGTGCTGTTTTCGAGAGTCATTACGAATCATCTCACACGCAAACTCGACGACTTCCAGCCTCCCGAACAAGCCGGTTTCCTAAAAGGCGTTAGTACCATAGACCACATACATACCCTGCGGCAGATTGTACAGAAGACGAAGGAGTATAATCTGCCACTTTGCCTTGCGTATGTGGACTATGAGAAAGCCTTTGATTCCGTCGAAATTTTAGGCGGTGCTGCAGTCCCTTCAGCGGTGCCAAGTTGACTGTCAGTATATTGAAGTGCTGAAGTATTTAAACAGTAGGGCTACGATGGTTATCCCAGTACAGGAACAGAGTACGAAACCTATCCAACTGCAGGAAGGTGTAAGACAAGGTGGCGTTATATCCCCGAAACTGTTCAACTCTGCATTGGAAGACGTCTTCAAGCGACTGCACTGGAAAGGATACGGTATTAATTTTTTATGTTTATATGTATATTAATTTAATGGTTATGATTGCACAACACCGTGCTAGTAAGGACTTTAAGCGCTTTTGGAAGGCTACAAATAAATTAAACCCAACATTGAGCCTTCCGGTGAGCGTCGCTGGCCTTCATGAGCACAGTGAGATAGCCAAGGCCTTCCAAGCTCACTTCAGGGTGGACTCGCCTCTTGGGCCTGCAGCTGCGATGTGTGATGATGGGTATCGTACTGATAAACTTAATGTTAGATTCTCGGCGAAGAATGTAGACCGTGTAATTAAGGGCATGGTACGGGGTAAATCCCCACGTCATGACTACCTCAGCATAGAGCATCTGCAGTGTGCGGGAATCCATCTACCTAGGGTCCTATCTTTGTTGTATAATCTCTGTCTCAGCCACTCTTACCTGTCTGATGACCTTATGCGAACCATAGTTGTGCCAGTTATTAAGAACAACTCGGGGGATCTGGGGGGTCGGGCTAGACCACAACCACGCTAATAATACCGTCAGAGGATCGAATACAACTATACCAGAAGTCACGGATTTAAAAAAAATGAGTAGACTCAATTAATTTTTTTTTATATTTTTTTTCGTATTTAATGAATATAAATGTTTATTAAACAAAGTCATCTTTTTCTTGAAAACACTTTTAATATTTAATTTTTCACTATGTCATATTTGTTTTCTGTCGTAGACTATCCTTTTGTGCATATTACCTGTACAAAAAAATTTCGATGTTTCACATCTGCCAGGCGTCCAGCGACGGCTCACATTTTTTTTTCGGTCAGCGGTGAAAACATCATCTTGAATGTGAAAGAAATTAAATGAAGTTCATAAACACACTCTAACACCGAAAAGAGAGCTCGAACAGAGCAGTGGACTATTCCCGCCCAACTATCCCGCTCGAATTTAGGTATTTTAGCTTTACTAAATTACTTATAAAAATATCAGTAAAGTTACTTTTAAACAGGCTTTTCATTATGCTGATATTATGTAGATTTCTTACATTAGAAAAGAAAAACAATGTTTAAAAAAGAACATTGATCAATTTGTATTCTTCATACGATTCATCATACGAAACAAAGCACATAATACTAATGAATAAACAACTGAATTGTATTCGCTAAATCTTCTCTTAGCGAATACAATTTAACCTTTTAAGATATTGCGGTGAATTGTGAGTCAAATTAAGTTGATTGAATTGAAAATTTGATTAACTTACCCATTGATGTATTTTTATTTTTAGACTAAGTCTCCGGGTACGAAATTAGTGGCAACTAAGGGACGGAGTGGGGCGAGCTGGTATTGGCCTAAGGCGTGTGCACGAAACTAGCGGTTAGTCAGACACGCGCAGATTACACATTTTACTAGTATTGTGAGAAAATGACTTCACGTTGAAGCAAAAATATTTGACCATATCTCAGAATACCCTGCTAAGCGTCTGTTGCGTTTTATTTAATTAATTAACTTTTCACTTCTTTTTCATATCCTTGTGTAGTTGATCTGGTAGAAATATCCGGATAGCAATAAAACCGCCTCTTGTTTCTTTCTTGACAATTTATTTGTTTTTTTTTAAATTTAGGGTTTTGTATTGCAAATCAAGAACGAAATTGTTTCGTTAGTAGTTAGTTCAGCAAAGGCTGTAATAAATAATAAATGAATGAATCTACACTACTTTTTATAGGAAAGGGTGCAAACCAGCCTGCGGCTCACCTGATGGTAAGTGACTACCGCCGCCCATGAATAACTGCAACACCAGGGTAACCAAGAGAATTACAGATGCGTTGCCGGCCTTATAAAAGGAGTAGGTCCCTAAATCGTATCAGTTGTGCGAGGAAGAAAACATCTTCTAAATCGCACAGTGGTGTACCGCCAATCATCCAAATGGTATGAATGGTATCGGTAGTTCTACCATGATATGCGTTCGTAAAATTTGGCGGCTAGGATTAATCCGCACAATTTCTCAGAGCACTCTCCGTGGTAAATGCGAAAGAAAATTCAAAGGGATGAAACATTTCTTCGCAGCGCCAATAAACCGAGCCGATCGGAAAGGACTCGGTCGTCGAAGATTCGAGCCGCTCTGCGCTGGATGCGGTAACTGCAAAGACTGTAGCGTATTCTTGCTGCAGCACGAATTGGCTGGCTCGATCTGATTGAAGTTAGGATCGGTAGGATGACACTTCCTTTGAATACATAACATACATAAACCCTTACACCTGTCACGAAAAAGAGTAGGGAGAGACTACAGACTTCCATTTGGCACGATCGTGAAAAATAGGAATTTATAATAGTATCTGAAACTTATCAAGGAATAAAAAACAAAAAGACGCAATATTTTTTAGATTGTAAGTCACGTGACAAGTCCTAAGTCCATAATTAATAATTTCCGTTAAATCTTCGCTTTGGATATCCTATAGTGAGTGTTTTTCTTGCATTTTGAAGCTCATATATTTTATTAGACGACACACGATTGAAACAATGGAAATGAAAATTGCACTCAATAAGGATTCGACTAAATTGCAAGTGTGCTATTATACCGCAAAATATTTTCACGTTTAATTTATTTTCCTGGCAATATTGTGTGACTCTTGATTCATAAACTAAAGCATAAGTAGAAAAGATCATTTTTTTTATATAAAACTAATGTAACAAATGAACTTCTACCAGCATATACCGTATTTGGTTTCTGATGGAGGGCTAAAATTTTTCTTTTTTGTGCATTAGTCTCATAACTTCAATAAACAAAAATAAAAGTACAGTTAAAATGATGGTAAGTGACTTCTACAGTCCATGGATTGTTGAAATTTAAATACTACTACTATAGGGTGGAATGAGCCGGTGAATTCTCAAATTGTACTCTCTGAGGGAAAATATATATAGATATATTAGTATTCTTTGCATTTTTCAAACGGCTTTGTAAGGAAGGATCAGGTTTGCATGCAAGCACGTAATATCAATTATTGTGTTCCATATAAAAATTCAATACTTTTCAGATTTATCAAACGCAAAATTCAACAATCCAAAGTACTCAGGGTACTCAGAATGTTCAAGGCGGTAACTAATCCTGAATATTCAAAGCCTCGGCGGTTGATTTGAGTTTGAGATAAATTAGTTTGAGATAGAAGAGAGAATTTGAGATAAAACTAGTAAATAGTGCAAATGACACCACCAGTAATGCGTCATTAGCCTGTCGTGCTTATTTTACTCGGAAACATGACATCGTTTGTCGGAAGAAAATGGTATTGGATTGTTGCAGCTTTTAGTCCGGCTAATTAAAACAAGCATAGTGATATTACTAAAGAACAAATACGGTCTAGTATCGCTGTAAGGGATACGACATCTACGAGATAATATGGATTAGGAGATCCTAATCCATATTATCTCGTAGGTGTCCTATGCAACGAGTGAAAAGAGGAGGTAATGAAACAAACTTTTTGTTTATAGATATCAGTTGGAAAGTCCGTTTTTCTGGGCTGTTTTGTTTTGTTAGACTGACATCTCGCAGTTCAACCTAGGAGGTTGTCGGCTGCTTATTTTTTATTTTTATTTAAAATTTTCGTCTGTAATTTAATATAATTATAATGGAATATCAATCAAATTGACACATTACCTGTGTCAATTTGATTGATATTCCATACAGATAAAATTAGCAGAACATTAACAAAATTTAGAGATAGTTTTTTTTCTAAATTTTATTTATATTCTGCTAATATTGTCTGTGCTTATGTCAATTTGATTTACATTCGATCTCTAAATTGTAGTTTGGGGATCTATCAACTCCAGCAAAACACATTTCTGATAAAAGTTATCTAATTTTAAAATTTTGTCTGTCGTCCAAAACGCACCATCTTTTTCAATTCTATCAATTTCTATGCCATTTGGCATCCAAACAACAAAATGCAAAACTTTTGTTTTGTTATCATTAGTTGACCTTGAGTTTTAAACGAACGACATAGGTCGCAGCAGACGGAGTCGAATAAAACTCGAATAAGCGCGCGGCACCGCGCATGCATGTGTGCATGAGTGTCGACCTCCCGCACCGCACCGGGGGAAACATTATTCAGTGAGATGCACGATAATTCATAGCAAAACGCGCGCGTAAATAAATACGAAAAGGCCTTTGGAAAATCGAGTTTTATGAAAAAACTACAGCATAAACCAATTACAAATAAAATTTATTGAATTCTTCGATAATTGAGCTTTGCAGTTACCGACTTTGTTTTGGAAATTTTACACTTATTTTATTACTAATTTATGCCTAAAGTTTCGTTAAAATTGGCAATAAAAACGAACCTTTGGTAGCTCATAACTTTTTAATGGCTTTTTATTTTACTATTCTGTTTCCGCACAGACAAAATTAATAATGATACAAAGCGATATCATGTTTAACTTTGGATGTACAGTGTGAAACAGCGGAGTAATACCCTCCCGAAATTTCTATGGAAAAAATGTCGATTAGTGTCACCTTAAGGCGCAGGTTGAGCAAAATGTCGCGCTAGTCGTTATTTGTGCTGTATTTAGGAGCTATCTACTTTTTATTTAAAAGATATATCAACAAATAAAAAACACATATTTCTACATAATCTTGATTCCATAAAAGCTATATCCAATTTTTTTTAAACGAATAAATATTAATATAATCTCCTTACAACGAAACCACATAAATGTGAAATTATTATTGATAACATGCATCTCCTCGTAAAGTAAGTATTATTTTATTTTGCGATTTACACCAATGGATAGGCAATTTATTAATGAACATTTCTATAGTAAATTTTTTTTCAAAAGACCAAAATTTGATTTTATTAAGAATTTATTTTAAAATCTGGGCATATTCACTGCTCACGGGCTTGCTGAAGTCAGTGAGCCCTGAGCTCTTCGACGCGAAGCCCGTGTCGTTAGAGCGTCGACCAGCACATACACTCACGTCATATTAGTCGATAATAATATTACTTATTAGGTTATTTATAGGTAGTATTATTTGTTTGTTTTGGGTATAATTTTTCGTATTAGTTATACATATATTTGTTGTGTTTTTTACTGCGCGATGAAGCTTTTTGCGTGTATTTTCTTTGAAGTAAATGCAAATAAAAAAATGAAGCACCATTAGCATGTAAGGTTCGAATCCATAATTAAAATTTCGACAAATATTATAATTTACACTATAAAAGGCTAATTCAATATTATCACCCAACCACAATATCTTATTAGGTATAGTACCGCCTCGTTGGTCTAGTGGTTGTAGTAGTGCGAGTGCTGATCATGAGGTCTCGGTTTCGAATCCCGGGTCTTGTCAAAAAGTCAGTTATGAGTTTTGGCCCGTTTTTGTTTTTATTTATTGCTTGTTTTTCTTCTTTTTCAAAAAAAAAATAATTGAGTACATAAGATGTTCTATACGCCGAATGTCAGAGAGAAAAGCTAGTACATCTTTTGCTAAACTTTAAAATCTAAAACCAATTTTAAAACAGACGAATTGATCATAACTCCCTTAGCTATAAAATAAGTTATGATCTAATTAATGGTATTTATTCCAGTTTATGGCAGCTCTGATTTATATTACGTGGCTGAAATTAGGTACATCTTATTAGGTACGTCAAACCAAATAACAGCCGGGCGGCTGACATTATGCACTCCATACATTTCTTATATTATCTAATTACAGTCCCATTAATTTCCACTAAAAGAAAATAAATAAGTTGTAAATTCAAACAAAAATAACTGCATTACTATGTCTATAGTCATATTCATACAAATCAAAAAGCCTATATATGAGATAATGTAAAGTAAGCATAATTTTACCGGGATCATAACTTGTCAAATAATTAGGAAAATGATCGTTTTTCGTTGCGTACCTGTTTTGATTTTAACACTGTTAGGTTTAAAACTGCGAGGTAATATTTGAATAAATATAGTTTCCTCTAGGTACAAAGAATTTTTTAGATGAAAATATTTGTAGTTAAGACTACTAGAAATCTTATTTATGGAGTAAAAAGGCGAAAAGACTGCAATTAGGGGCATGACTGGTATTAGGGGTTTCTACCCTAATTCGGTAAAAAGTATCTAAGTAGGTATTAATATACCTACTTTTTACTATAAACTAAAAAAATTTTAAACTAAATTTAACTAAAAAAAACTAAAGTGACCATTTATTTTTTAACTCAAAACAGGACATGGGTTTATTTACACTCTAAAAACTATAACTTTACACAATTAGTGTTCAATATAAAATTATATTCGGTATAGACGGTAATTATTAAATGCAACATATTTTTTTAACTTATTAATTACATTTGTCAGTGGATTAAATTTGCTTTAATAAAGTTGGTGATAATTTTAAATAAGAATAAAATTCTGCTTAAGTTTTTTTATTGTTACCTTTGTTATCAACATCGCCTTTAGAACTGGAACCGTAAGTGTTTCTTTCAGACGTCCACAATTTGTTCAAAATAAAAAAAATATTCTTTCTACTGCAGCATTTGTACCAGGGAGACATAAAATATATTCGATTAAAAAAAATTATGTTGAAGATTGTTGACTTTGAATACTTCCATCCAACGAGTTACGGGACAATTTTGTGTCCCGGAGCTTTGTTTGGGGACAATGGGACAGGTGACTGAGAAAAGGGACAGTCCCGTTCAAAACGGGACGTATGGTTACTTTAGCTATAAACCGGCGACGGCTCCGTGGCGCACTGGCTTAGCAATCAGTTGCTGCACTGGGGGCCGCGGGTTCGAATCCCGCACGGAACAAGTGTTTGTATGGCCTACAAATAATTGTTCCGGGTCTGGATGTATGTCCTTGTGCAATTTATGTTTGTAAACTGCCTCCACGACTCTCATTCTATATTACTCTCACTCTGCGAAACATCCTATTTATTTATTTATTCTTTATTGCACCAAATATTTGTACAAAAGGCGGGCTATCTATCTATTTACCTATAGTGAGTAGGTATCTTTTAAACTCACAATTTTCAATGCTTCATTTTTAATATATAATTAATTATAAAATTTCATAATTAGATAATATTATATGAGAATACATAACTCTAATATAATGCAACTAATATACCGAATAAAAAATTTGAAATACATTTATCGTTGTACGCTGTGTGTATTTCCATAAAATAGTTTATTGATGTTGAAAAAATACTACGTTCTTACAGTAGGTGGCGCCTTACATATTTCTTACGTGATATTATATTGTAGCGAGTCGGCGCGGCACACCAAATGCTCAAGGTCGTTCGCATGGAGTAGCCCCTTAAGAACTGAAAATAAAAAAGGTTGCCGCCTGCCAAACCCCTGTCAAGCCCCTATAATGCAGTCTGTGGGAGATGCCTACCTACCATCTACTACGATAAGTTTTTGTAACTAATAAAACTTAGTAATATTTACATTTACAATAAGAAAGTACAAATTGGAATTCGTAATATAAATTAAATCTTTTTCGGCTTACAAAAAACTTCATCAAATATAAATTTTTGCGCCTCGGTAAATAATAAAAATTAACTGGTTTCGAGCAATTCTATTGGAAATTTTTATCTAAATTTAAACAGATAAAACGTTCCGCAAAAATGTCCTTTGTGTTACTTATAAATTCTGTTCAGGGTTTGGAAAGGAGAAATAGTGAAGAAGCCTGTAATTTTAAGGAAAAATGAAATTAGGTATCGGAAATGTGTTACGCATCGTTTTAAAATACTTAATATTTTTATCACAAGAGAAGGGAAAAGAAATATCTCAGGTATGCATTCTTGACTGTGTTTACTTTGTACACAAATGATATTAAATAATGGCACAAAGTCTAGAAGTTGACGGTGTTTCACCCCACGAGAAGTCAACAGATAGACTTTTTGTTTGTTTGTAACCCCAATTTCTTAGTTGTCCTTGAACGACGTAATAATATGGTTACTACGTGGCAGAGCCACGCTGCAACCACATTATAGTTGTAGCACGAGTGGGTCGGCTTTACTGCGGAAGGCCCTCTCACAGAATACCAGCTTAATAATGCTGCATTTCGTATGCTCAGTGTAGAGAACTGGATATTCATATTATTGGCAATGAGGCATTCCATCTTAGTCCTGAAAGGTGACAACGCAACTGCATTTTGATTCTTATTTGAAAAAAGATATTATGTGTTTATGAACCACAGCATCCACTTACCATAAGGTGTGTGCTCTTTTGTCACCCTCATTCTATAAAAAAAGTCTAATATTTATAATAAATGAAGACGTAAAAAAGGTGCTTGAACTAAATATCATTAATAATAATTATATTTATCTTTGTAGTTTGTCAAGTAGGCTTCACTTAATAACGAACGTTAATGTAACACTTGTAATACAATATTTTATGATGTTACGTTCTGTACTAAAACTTTCATGAACGTAAGAGTAAAATGTGGCGTAGCAACCACTTTAACTTTTTGTTCACGTATTTTTAAATACTATGCTGTTCCCCGCGCCTTCGCCCGCGTGGAATTTAATACGATTGGATTTCATGAGTTTTAATTTTTTATCACGGAATCTTAATTCTTTTTCTAAAATACAAGTAGCCTTTTCTTTTTGCGGATGGAAAATCATCAAATGACGCCTTTCGCTCTGGGTGGAGCGGAAGGGAGTGTCAGACTTTTACTGACTAAAAACCATCCGTGTTCCTTCAGTGCCCTTACGTTCCGGAGCCGCGGTATCTCTTTCGAACAGCCCGCAGCCCCGGCAGGCGTCGGCCCTTGCGGGCCCCTTCACGCTGCTGACAGCTCCTTGAGGCGCGCGTGGAACAAAACGCGCCGTCGACACGGCCTGTCGTCGTTAGACGGACGGGCGGCGAGCTACCCATTGCTCGCCGTCCACAGGCCCGCGCCTACGGTGGCCGGGGGCCACGACGTAGCCCCCGACGCCCCGGGCGTCTCCCGCGGTGGCCGGGAAGGAAAACTGCTGCCCTCTCCTTCTCCCGCTCCGCCACCTCCTTCGCTAGCATCACTGCTTCGCAGAAGGTGGTGACGGCATCCCATTCCGTCTCGCTCCGGACCATGGCTTCGACCAGGGCCGGACGCGAGAGGTCGCCGCCGCCTATCGCCGCTACGAGGACACGGCGGTGCTCTGCCCAGGCAGGGCACACCTCCACGGTGTGCTCCACCGTGTCCTCCGGTCGATCCTCGCAGTGGGGGCACCCGGGCGTTTCCTCCCGCCCGATTCGGTGCAGGAACCTCCCGAACACACCGTGTCCGGTGAGGACCTGCGTCAGGCGGAAGGTGAGGACGCCGTGGAGTCTCTCAAGCCACTCCTCAAAGAGGGGTCTTATCGCCGCTATAGTGGCGTGCCCAGCACGGGGTTGCGACAGTCGCTCTCTCCATGTCGCCATGAGATCATGCCGGAAGTCTGTCCGCTGCACGACAACTTGCCGTGGCAGCGGGGTTTCCCCCCGGCATAGTGCCTCCGCGCGCCATTCGTGCAGGCGCGCGAGGACTATCGCCTCCAGATCCCACGGCGGCAATCCAGCAAGGAGGCACGCTGCCTCGCGGGAGATCGTGCGGTAGCCGCGAACCATTCTCACGGCAAGCACCTTTTGGGGCGCGTTCAGGTGGTGGACGGCAAGCCGCGCCAAACCACGCGCCCACACCGGGGCCCCGTAGAGGGCCATGGACCGCACAATCCCCGCGTAGAGCCTCCGGCAGGAGGCGTTTGGCCCCCCCAGGTTCGGCAGGAGCCGCCTGAAGGCAGCCCCGGTCCGTTCCAGTTTGGGAGCCAAACGTCGGAAGTGCTCAACGAAGTTCCATCGGCCGTCGAGGACGAGTCCTAGGTACTTCAACGTCGACTCGACGCCGATGGATACCCCTCCTACCATCGCTGAGGATCCCGGTGGTGGCCTGTTCCGAGGACCATGGAAGTGCATGGCCTCGGACTTGTGCAGAGCCACCTCAAGACCCAGCTGCCGGATCCTCTCAACGACTATCGCAACCCCGCGTGTCATAGTTTCCGCCGCCGCCTCGTACGACCCCCCTTGTGCCAGTACCAGCGTGTCGTCAGCGTAGCAAACTACGCTGACGCCGGTAGGGAGGTCGGCGCGCAGCACCCAGTGGTAACCGATGTTCCACAGGGGCGGCCCCAGAACCGAACCCTGTGGGACACCGCACGACATCTCTCGCCGGTTCCACTCACCGTTGCGACCGGGGTAGATGACGGCCCTATCCGTCAGATAGTCCCCGACTATACGACGGAGATAGGTCGGCACCCGGTGATACCGGAGTGCCTCCCTAATGCAGCTCCAGGGCATGGAGTTGAAGGCGTTGGCGATGTCGAGAGACACCGCCAAAACAACCTCCCCCTGGCCACTGCATCCTCCGTCGTGAGGGCTCTCACGCGCATGATGGCGTCCACCGTAGAGCGCCTCTTGCGGAAACCAAACTGGTGTTCCGCAAGATCCGGCCCCGTCCCCGCAAGGTGCTCGGCGAGGCGGTTTGCAATGACTCTTTCAAAGAGCTTGCCCACCTCGTCGAGCAGCACAACGGGCCGGTAAGCAGCACAACGGGTAGCCTAAGTTACTCCTTATAACTATCTGCCAGTGAAATTTTCGTCAAAATCGGTCCAGCCATTTCGGAGATTAGCTGGATCAAACAGACAGACAGACAGACAAAAATTTTAAATAATCGTTTTTTGTTATTAGTATCGTATATTCTTTCATATACATTTAGTAAAAAGTCCTTATTTTGATATTGCAAATAGACGCTTAAATTTTGTTTATTTGTATATATAAATATTACCGACAATGTTGTAGCCTATCAAAAGTCAACCACCGAACAAAGGCCACCCCATAGATTGCCTCATAACCAAAGAAAATATACTATAATAAAATCGCTTGCGACTATGTGTGGGTGTCTGGATGTGTGCGGGGGCCTTGAGAGGCGCGCGGGGCGTGGAACGTCGCCGACTGCCCTGGCCGAGTGCTAGCTAGCTATCTACGAGCTAGTACGTAGTAGTTTGCGTCTCGTCTGTCTAATCTCACGCACCACACGCAAGCACAGACTGACTGCGCTTTATACAAAAATAATGCCTATTCATTTTTATATAATTATTCTACCTATATTTAGTTACAATGTTTGTTTATATTTATGGCACATTTATGTTATATATAATAGTTTTAAAGTATATATTTGTACTATCTATGTACTTATATACCATTCTATATTTCTATTTTATGGCTTTAATAAAAATAATGTTATTTTTGTCGCCAAGCCACACACTTTTTATTATTTTCTTGCAATCCTGTCCATCCAAAGGTTGTCTGGAATAGATCGCTCTTAGCGATAAGACCACGCATTGTACCCCATTTACTTTTCTAATTTTTTGTTAATATTTATGTTATTTTTTGGCGTACAATAAAGTGGTATCTATCTATAGATGCTTTCCTGTGGATTTTGTAAAAAAAATTGTACATACATGAATTTTTGTAATTGTTTGAAATAATAATATAAATTAAAAAAGGAATCGAAAAACCCAAAAATATATAAGAGTAAGTAATTTTTAAAGGGTAGTAGGTAATACTGATTATTACGTACTGAAATACTACGTGTTGATAATTATTTGAGATTACCATTAACTGTCGTGCATATTTTGTTTTGTCGGAAATTTTAATTATCCCCATCTGTAAAGATATTTAATAAAAGTTGATTTAAAATTTATCGTATCTTTCACTACCTAAATGCATAAGTTTACATTATATACCATATACCTACTATGTATCTTCTTTGGCACAAGTCTATAATATTTTATTTCGGTTCGGTATCAGCCCTAGCGTAACACGATCCGGCTTAATGTCACCGGCGCCTGAACTCTCACGTACAGAGAGTGTCACCGCTGTGTCATAACGGAGATATGTGCCATAGTTAGGACATGTGGGTTGGCAAACGCAGTTTATTTTTTACTTTTTAGTGGTTAGAATTGAAGACGCTGCTGCCCAGCTCCCTATTTGTTTCCTTCAGTTGGCTCTTACGACACTCACGGAACCATATGGCGTAGTGAATGTTCTTACACCGCCACTACACGGTCAAACATAAATTTTATCAATTTGCAATAGGTACTATACATAATAAATATAAAAACGTTTAATTTTATTTTTTCTCATTTTCGATTAAATTGCGTCTACTTTTTGCAATACAAATATGACCAAATCATGTTAATTCCAACAGCCCAGCCAATCCCGAGTTCTTTATGCTTTGATAACTCAACTCACTACTAAAGTGAGCTTTTAATTGTTATTTATAATCATATCATTAAAAAGAGCTTGAATTGATTTTCGGTCGTGCACAATACATTTAATACAATTTATTGTAAAAGTTGTGTATCTGTAACTTCCCAAAATCAAGTTATACTTTTCGTAATAAAATGTGTTTTTGCTCTTTCGTCACATCTTGAATTCAATTTATTGTCGTTTATGAGGTGTGAAAAGTATCTATGCGACAGCGGGATATCAATGATATTATATTGATATGATTACTATATATTATGTACTCAAACGACAAAGCGATAAAAGGAATAGATTCATAAACTAAAAACTGTGAAATTATACTAATATATACAAACCTTTATGTATGATCATCATTCAAAAGTTTTGTAAAATCTCATTTCAGGTTATATTGATATACGTAGGAATTTCTCGTAAATTAAAAAAATAAATAAAACTATAAACAACAACATAACAGAAAACATTTGAAACCTCAGGGAACCCTGTAGGGTTTGGTTGAAAAGGATCATTCCAACTTATGCTGTAAGATTAAGCTATATTAAGAGGTTAAGTATTAAAGATGCTATTACTTTATATAAAACCTGATATTTAGCTATTATCAAGTATATATAAACTTAAATATTACTTACATTAAAGTAATTTTCACACATAAAAACATTGGTATGAGCTAAAATGCCCTTTGGATCTCTTCGAGCTAATTAAAACCACATTTTTCGTCTTTTGGGATGCGTTGGAACAGAAACAAACAGTTTCTATGGACTACTTATAGTCGTATTAGTAGATTGTGGCACTACACACCATTTTAATACCATTTTGTCAAAAAAAATTGAATAAAAATCATAAAATTTACTTCAGCTGCACTGTTTTCTTACAGTTATTGACTTGTTTACATGTGTGTGACGTCACAATGTCACATAGCCAGCGCCATTACAGATGCCAAAGAATGCCACAAAACATAGTCCTGAGCCATCTGCATCCATCTACTTCCCGCATGTCTTACCAGGTTGTCACTACATCTAGTCAGGGGTCACTTTACACTTCATCAACTGGTACGAGGCTGCCACTCGAGAACCTTTTTCCTCATTGGTTGTCGGTTCTTCGAGCTATATGGTGGGCGGGGTATGTCGGTCACTCTGGTTCTACTGCAGATATCCTCATTTCTAAGTTTATCACGCAAAGCAACCCCGAGAATAGCCCTCTCCATAACTCGCTGTGCGACCTTGAGCTTCCTCATACGGCCAGCAGTGAAGGACCATGTCTCAGGTCCATAAGTCATCACTGGCAACACGCATTGGTTGTACAATCCCCTTTTCAAGTTTTGGGGTATACCCGAGTACTATACTCGTATTAGGGTTATTTTTCAAAGGGTAGCCAAATTTTAAAATTAAGTTCAAATATATAAATAATAATGTACCGTTATTGCAGTTTTTAAATATACAATGAAATAAGGCGTACTTTTATTTGAAATTATGCCAAATTGAATGTGATTTGTTTGCAACAACTACGCGTACGCGCGCTGTTCTGTGAGCGACCCATAAGAATGTATGCGTGCGTAGTAAAATATTAGGCGTTAGATATTTATGAATGACAATCAGTTAAATAATGCATTACCACGCATTTTGAATATAAAAGATGAAAAGAATAGAATCTTTGAAATTTTTTTTAGTAAATTTTTCTTTACCATTTGCCTATATTACTTATTCTGAACATTCCTCCAAATTTGGCGGGTTATTGCTAAATAACTCCGTATGTATGGACCAAGTGATTAATAGGGGCACTATTTATAATGCCTGGGCAATATAAATAATATTAAAGTAATAATATGAATATTAAAGTCAAATTGGGCTACGTAATTAATAGTACGCAATTCGATATAATATTACCTTTTTTTTTGCATGGAAAAGTGCCTACGCATACCCGCCTCACCGGGGCAAGGACGGCTTATGTCAGTCTTGCGCTGACTAAAATCCCATGGTGTTCCACCTTCGCCGCATATTGGCAGAGCCGCGGGAACGCTTTCGTACCGGCGGTGGCCGTCCCATGGCAACCTCTCTTCGGGCGATTACTTGTGCTCCCCCTTCCTCTTCTCAGGTAAGGCGTACCAGGAACACAAGGCGCGCCTTGGCAGACGTCTCGCATCTTCGATGCTGCTCCCCTTCGCCGGTCTTGTTAATTTACATCTGGAGTAAGTGAGATGGTTATATGGCCATCTATCGGAAGTCATAAAATGTGAATATCATTATTTTTATGTTTTTTCTTTAATTATGGCTTACTCATCAGTCTTAAGGCCACTGTGTTGAAAAAATTGCCTCAGTGGTTTTCTTCCGCTTTGCTGAGCACTGATTGACTTAACTGTAATTATTGGGCAATAAATTATTTTGAAGTAAAGACTACAAATGAGTTGAGGGGTGACTCAAACATTAGGCCTCGTCAGTTCGAATAGCCTATCATGTAGAGGATGTCATGGGGGTCATGGTTGAATAGGGGCAAAAAGTTCTCATTACACTCCTAGGGGGTCAAAATGGCCAATAACCAAAAAATTTAAAATTCTTATTTCGGCTATAACTCCGCCTCCTTCGGAGGTTCTTACACAGTCTTTACTTCCCGCGTCTCAGTTGTTTCAGTGATATGAATTTTTGACACAGTGAAACACAATAAATCGATCTATAAAATTTGTGAATATAATTAAAATGAATATAATATAGTTTTTAATATTGTGTACAATAAAATCTAAACATCTATACAAATAAATAAAATTGAAGTATCTGTTCGTAATGTAAAAATTACAGTTCTTTACTACATTCATATGAAAGTAAATAGGGTACTTTAGGTAACTAAAATACAATTTTTAAAATTTTTGTCTGTCTGTGTGTTTGTTCCGGGTAATCTCCGAAATGGCTGGACCGATTTTGACGGTACTTTCACTGGCAGATAGCTGATTACATAAGGAGTAACTTAGGCTACTTGTATTTTAGAAAAATAATTACGGTTCCGCACAAAAACATGAAAACCCTAAGACGCGAGCGAAGTCGTGGGGAACAGCTAGTATTTAAATAAAAACGTTTATTTTCTGTTAGAAAAAAAACTAAAATGAATAAAATAATTTGCACGTAATAGCTTCTGAAGTCCAGGTTTTAATTCTTCGATAGACTATGTCTCCAGCTTCAAAAATTGTTAAGTAGTAATTATTTTATTCATTTTAGTTTTTGAAGTCGTTTCTAAAATTATATATCATGGAATTCCAAATAGGAAATCTACTCAAAATATGACTACATATTTTTGCCTTTTGTTGTAGAGACTACCAGTCCGTGGGGTTCACGTGTGGTGAAGTTCCTAAAGAAACTGTATCCGCGACTGGTCGTCGTTGCTGGTGATAAAAGGGCTGGTTCTCTAGCTCAAAGGCTAAGTATTAGCCACTCAGCGAGGTTATTAGCATGATACCGCTGGGGGTAGGACTGTATGATAATTTAAGTTTTTTGTTTTAGTTTTTCCTTTTATTATAGTTTTTTTTTTAATATTGTGTATACATATTATACTCTTGTATAGTTGGGAATAATAAAAGAAAGTCGTAATTGTGTTTCTCTGTATAAGCAAAAGATTTATTTAGGTAGGTATAATAATGTGATATTTACAACACTTAACCAATTACATACTCGTATTATCTGTTATTAAAATTAACTCAACTGTATAAACAAAAGAAAAAACGTTTAAAGCTTTTATTTCAGGTCTTTTTATATCTTAGAAATATAGAAAATGTTATCTTAAAGAAAAGTGTCTTGCTCATGGTCTTGCTCACAATTATTATTTATTCTTATATTTCGTTTAATGTCACCATTGTCAGTTGTGACATCTTGATTTTTTCTACAATACGGCAAATATACAAACTTAACAAGAGCGTTCGTAAATGTGTGAAGTGGATTCCTTTACATCCCCCTTAGAAAGAAACGATTACAAGATACAATTTATCTAATTGTTGATTTACTAACAAACACTGGAGATAGTTTTGTAACATTATAGAGATTTCACCCCATTTTCTTGTGTCCGATATCAAATTCATAAATTGAATTGAAAATCTTCTTCAGAATTGTGTATGGTCCAAACCTCAATTCATCCATTTTCTTTCTATTTAGTCGATTTCCGTTTCCCACGTAGACCCTGTCTCACATTTCTAATTTATATTCTTACCTTTGCAGGTCAAATTTTTTTAATTAAAATTGTGAAATTTTATTGTATGTTTTGAGACCTATTTTCCTATCTCTTTTCAGATCTTCTTTCGTCTATTTTGATTTCAATTCATGTGGTAGAATATTCACATTCACGCCTTTCCAAAGGTATTTCTTAGTAAATCTCGTGTCTATGTGTTCTGTTTCATTACATTTTTCTACACATTTTTGAGCAATAGTTTTTTATCACTTTTATTTATTTTACATGCTATCTTATTTACTATAGTTTTATTTAGCCTTTCATTAAGCCCATTTCAAAAGGATGCATCCACAGCATTAAAACTATTTTTATATTTTCTTTCTTTAGAAATTCTTTAAATTCTTTGAAATTTATAACACTGGCACTAATAGTCCGTTAATAACATATTGTAACTTTGTGTCATATTTTTAATTAGTTTAATAAAGCCACTTGACTTTTCCAAAATAAGTTTTCCATTTTGTAGGCTTAGATTTGTATATTGGTTATTTTTACATATTATACCTTTTTGGCTTATTAAATTTACTACTTTAAAAAGAAACTCAGTTTTATCATAAGGTTCTAGAACTGGATTACTACTTAAACAGTCTGCTGTATGATTTGATTTTTCTGGGTTATATGTTATTCTAAAATTATATTGGGATAAATAACACATCGAAACCAGTTTCCACTAGTTCCATCTCTTCATATTTTCCAATGGTTCAGTGTCTGAGTATACCATAAATTCTTTTCCCATAAGCCAATGCTGCCAATATTTCACAGCTTCTTTTATTGTCAGACGGATACATATATCTCATATTCATCATATTTCTCTCTCTCTTCATTATTTTTATCTCATCATATTTTTGCTTTTTTGTTCTTGTTTCAACACAGCTCCCACTCCCTTGATACTAGCCCGGATACCTTATCTGCAGAATATGCAATAGTACTCAATCACTGCCTCATATTTTAATTTTAGCAATTGAGAAAGCAACTGTGTTTTTAGACTACCTTAATTCCATAAACTCTAAATTACAATTCACAATGGAGTTAGGGCCAAATAATTATTTAGATTGCCTAGATATTTTAGTCATCCGCAATCTTGAAAAAACTATTGGTCACACTATGTATAGAAAAAAGACCCATACAAACCGATTTTTAAATGGGAAGGAACCTTAGAAAAATATTTGTTTCAGAGAGCACAAGGGACCTGTTTAGGCCAAACAATTAACATTTGAAATTTGCATTCAACACTCGTGTCCTCCCGCTGACTTTGTAAAGGTCACCATCGCCTCACTCTCGTGTGGGTCGCTAGGCAGAGGGCGCGAGCGCAGGACGCGAGTGCGAAGTCAGTAGCTTGACAGCAGCGGCTCTGTCGACTAGCGTATTTTTTGTGACGCTGCATCGGTTTCGCGCGGCCAGTTTTTGGGTTTGTGGTCTAGAATTTGAGTATTTGTGCGCGTTTAAGTTACTACTGAATTTGGGTTTCGTGTAGACCGCCTCGAATTAGTTTGTCTAAGTTGTACGTTTTGTGACAAGAGGCTCGTATTGAATTTGACTGATTAAAGTAATTTCGTTTGCAAGTAATTACGTCAATTGTATTGTGATTGCATGTTGAAGTGCATTTTGCAATAAGTAACTTGCTAGTGTAACGTGGAACCTTGCGCGCACGCCGAATGGACAGACGGTCTGGAATTTGATGCTCGACATAGCCCAACGGATTAGTAAGCTGAAGTGGCAATGGGCCGGCCATATAGCTCGAAGAACCGACAACCGATGGGGAAGAAAGGTTCTCGAGTGGCAGCCTCGTACCGGTAGGCGAAGTGTAGGGCGTCCCCCCACGAGATGGAGTGACGACCTGGTAAGACATGCAGGAAGTCGATGGATGCAGGTGGCTCAGGACCGTGCTTTGTGGCATTCTTTGGGGGAGGCCTATGTTCAGCAGTGGACTTGTGAAGGGCTGTAATGATGATGATGATGACACACTACTTACATGCACCTCACTTATCACCTGACTGATTCCCGGTGATCAACCCTACCTCCTGAAATAGGTAAGTGCTTGCTTATTTCTCAGCCGTTTTTTTGGTACGTTTATCCATAGGCCGTTCGGCCCCGTCCTCTGTTGCCCGTCGATTGGATTACTGATGGGCCCTAGTCCAGTCAACCTTGTCGGGGCAACTCAGGGCGTGAACAGGACCTGTGATAGAAAATATCTGGCCGCAGAGCTTCGGGTCCCGCGCCTACGTCACAGTGACTGAGTAAAGCCGGCGTGTACCTGCTCTACTACCATATGTCAGAGAAGTCTGCTCTACTACCATATCACAGACAAGGTTGGCTACATATCGAAGCGAGCTTCCATTAGAACATTCTACATGCCGCCGAATAAAATTATTCGATGTTTATCATCTGTCAAGTGTAATATCCCTAAAGATGCAGGAGTGTACATGCATGATTGTGAATGTGGTTTCTCTTATATAGAACAAACCCAAATATCTAAAAAATCCGCGTGAAAGAACATATAGCAGGTGTAAAATACCGACGATCCGGGAAGTCTGTAGTCTGTCGACATGTTCAAAATCGTCCCCGCCATTACATGAGATTTGATAAACCACAAATTATATATACTGTAATATGCTGAATGGTCTCGGGCTGTTTGTGACATTTTCGACATTTATCATCTGCTATTGCGGAGTTTCTAATTAAATATTTTTGATAATTTTTCGTATTAATGACTTGATCCTGTATTGCTATCATAAAGCCTTCGGTTTCAGGGAATAAGTAACCACATACAAGCCACCTATTCGATGCCTACGAATCTACATGTGCTTGATCTAAATTATAAGGATGTCTCCCATGCAAAACTTTCTTTTTCCATTGTACTAATTTTTAAGTCTTCTCTGTCTATATGCTGGTAATTTATTTCTGTTATATGTGTTATTTTGTACAACGTTTAGTAGTGTGAGGTTCACGTCTATACTAACAATAACATTGTGTAATTTACTGCTAGTCATTTTTCTATGAAAGAAAGATCTAAAGGTTGAGAGCTGCTTAGACCAGAGTGCTTGGACGTCTATAAGACCACTTCCACCATGATTTCTGCCTATTGAAATTTTTGACTAAATCAAATCAAGAAGTTGCAGCGGTGTTTGAGAAATATTTCACTGATGTTCCTATCTTGACAACAGAGTCATTGAATGCTTCTCCAACTGTCGCCGAATCATTACTTAAACAGAATGTTAATACCTGTTTAAAAGAATTTAGATTTGAAAAAGTATTACCGCATAATATTGTAAAATACTTCAAAACCATTGATGTAAAGAAAACCGCAGATTTGTGGGGGATTTCCGTTACAGTGATTGCGTCCATAATAGATTTAATTGCACCTCATCTTGCTATTATTTTTAATACTTGTATCGATTCTGGTGTGTTTCCTGATTTAATGAAGTATAGTAAAGTAATACCTTTATTTAAATCTGGTAGTACATTGGACCCCGCTAATTATAGACCTATTTCTGTACTACCAACTCTCAGTAAAATTTTTGAAAAAATAATTTTGGATCAATTGTTAATTTTTTTTAATACAAATAAATTACTTCATAAAAATCAATTTGGTTTTACAAGGGGTCGCTCGACGTCTGACGCCGGTGTTGAGCTTATGAAATATATTTTTAATGCCTGGGAGAATTCACAAGATGCCTTAGGTATTTTCTGTGACCTTTCCAAGGCTTTCGATTGTGTTCATCATGATACATTAATCAGGAAACTACAACATTACGGTGTAAAAAATTTGGCGCTTTAACTTATTACTTCATATTTAAGTAACAGAACTCAAAAAGTCGTCATTAATGGTAAATGTTCCTCCGGATCGGTAGTATCAATGGGCGTTCCTCAGGGCTCGATTCTTGGCCCATTCCTGTTCTTAATCTATATTAATGACTTACCTTATCTTGTAGGGGACAATCACGATATAGTATTATTTGCTGACGATACCTCTTTAATTTTCAAACTGAAACGGCAGTCGATTAAATATGACGATGTAAATAATGCTCTATCGAAACTAGTACATTGGTTTAACGCCAACAATTTGCTCTTAAACGGCAATAAGACAAAATGTATTAAATTTACAATACCTAATGTAAAACATTCGAAAACCAATGTGCTCTTAAATGGGGAGGAGTTGAGTCTTGTGGATACCACTGTTTTTCTCGGTATTACTATTGACGCGAAACTTCAATGGGGCCCCCATATATCTAAATTAGCAAGCAGACTTAGTTCTGCAGCATATGCTGTAAGAAAGATTAGAAGTCTCGCAGATGTTGAGACAGCTAGGTTAGTGTATTTTAGTTACTTTCATAGCGTAATGTCTTATGGAATTTTGCTATGGGGTAATGCGACTGATATTGAAGCTATATTTGTTTTGCAAAAGAGAGCCGTACGGGCGATTTATAATCTAAATTGTAAAGAGTCCCTTAGAGTAAAATTTAAAGAAATAAACATATTAACTTTGGCATCGCAATATATTTATGAAAATGTAATGTATGTACATAAAAACATAAATAGCTTTAATAAAAATAAGGATGTTCATACCTTAAACACTAGGAACAAACATAAGCTTGTAATGCCACTTACAAGACTCCACAGAATTAGTAATTCATTTATGGGGCAATGTATACGCTTTTACAACAGAATCCCAGAACATGTTCAAAGTTTGTCAATAAACAAGTTTAAAAGTTTTATTAAAGAAAAACTGTACAAAAAGGGTTATTATAATATCAAGGAATACATGAATGAAAATAACCCCTGGGAATAAGGTGATCGCCACCATGCTAGTTCTATGAAAATTCATTTAAAATTGTATAAACAAAATTATTGTTAAGTGAAATTATGTTTTAAAAAAAAGTCCCGCTGGGTTTCTTGCTGGTTCTTCCCAGGACAGAGGTATTTTCCGAACCAGTGGTAAATAAAATAATGACTTTCAATAAGTATTATGTAATAATCCATATTGAATAAAAATCATTCTATTCTATTCATTCTATTCTATTTTCTTACACACATCTCTATAAATAGGGCTCTATAAATATATAATTGTAAATGAAAATGATAAACTTTCATAAATATCAGCAAGATAAAATAAATACATAAAAAATACATAAATAAATAAAAACTCCACCAGATGGAAGCCCTCGGCAGGGGAGATCAAACGGCCGAGGATTAGAAGGAAAGGGAAAGAAACTGGTGGACCATGCAGGTGGTATCGCATTATTCGCAAGAATAGTCCTGTCTTTGATGATGGGCCGGTCCTAGTAGAGACTGGCGCTGTAATTTTCGGTACAGCCTTGTAGAACCTCCGTGCAGCTCCTTCTCTTTCTACACGGTCTCCCGTTTGGAAATGTTCTGTACTGCCGGGTTTTGCCATTGCTCGTTGGCTAAGGATAGAGGGGTAAGTTTTATATCACAAGAAATGACGTCCCTATAGAATGGATCATCCACTCTCGTCAGAAATTAATTACGGAGACTGCACACTTCGCGGTTATGCATGGTAAGCGCGCTTAAAAAGCCACGCCGCGGTAAGTACAGCCTCGTAATCGATTATTATTATTATTATTAATTTGTACCGAACGACTTTAACTATATTTACCCTCAAAATAAATAATATATTAGATAATAGATAGCCGAGCAATGTCATCAAACACCACGGACCATGGGCGCTGTAAATCATGCGAAACGTAGTGAATTGAAGATAAGAAAACGATACGCCATAAAATCCGTAAAAATAGTTTTAATTCAATTTATAAGACTCGCTGCAGATATCAGTTGGTTTTAACCAACTTAAAAAAGGAGGAGGTGCTTAATTCGGATGCTTATATTATTGCATGCCGTAAGCGCAAAGCGCTCTGGTATGTTCTGCTAGGGCCTAAAAATTAAGATTCCAACGTTTTTTTGCATGAAATTGTATCTAGCAATCATATTATACATATAAATCTGCTTCGTTTTGTTAGTTATTTATTTATTTATTTATGCTTTATTTGCACACCAAGTACAAAAAGGCGGACTTAATGCAACAGGGCATTCTCTACCAGTCTACCTCCAGGCTAAGCAGAGAAAATTATGATGAGACCTTACCTCCGGACTTGATATAGTGACTTGAAAGTGTACTTTGATGACTGCTACAGGAACTTCTCGACGAGGAGAACTAGATGTGCGGAGTTTGGGCTCGTTTTGTTAGTTATGACGAGACCTTATCCCCGGACTTAATAGAGTGACATGAAACTTTACTTTGAAGACTGCCACTGGAACTTCTCGACGAGGAGAAATAGTTGTGCCGAGTTTGGCCTCGTTTTATTAGTTATGATGAGACCTTACCTCCGGACTTGATAGAGTGACTTGAAAGTGTACTTCGGTGACTGCTACTGGAACATTTTGACGAATAGAACTACAATTTACATTTTTTTTAATTTTTTCACGATTATATGTGCATTATGAGTCGTGCATTTTTGGATTTTCCAAGCTTTTTTTAAACTGAAGTATGACATAAAATTATCGGAAAAATAGAAGTATAGTAATAATAATAAATATAAGGTTTTTAGTGAAAAGTTGTGTGTAATTTAACTACTTCCAAAAATTACTTATAATCATGTTATATGTAATTTTTTTAATACGCTTAAGGCATGCACAATTGGATTTACTAACATTTTTTAATGAATGTTCAGGCATAACTCCGTAACATATAGGCAGATTTGCAAAATTCTTTTCTTGCTCGAAAGAAGTTTATTCCCATATGATTCCATTTAAATTTCGTAAAGATCTGATGGTGAATTTATTTTATATATATTATATGAGAAACAGACAACGGAACACTTCAATAAACGCCAGCAAATCAACCGCGATTGCTGCTACCGCATATCTATGCATCGTTTGCGCAATCACACCACATAATACCACGGCTGTACCCTCTTAAGGGGTACACAGATGTATTCAGTATACCATAGAACACCCTCATTTCTGTCAGTTTTTATATTGAAGTCGGTTGTACAATATGTTTAATTTTACCACGTTTATTCACCAGCATCTATGAGTACATTTATACCAAATATACTTGTAGATATTTACTTTATGTGTTTTCAATGTTTTGTACCAAAACAAACATGTAAAAATAAAAAAACGTGTGTGTGTACTTATGTACGCACGTAGGAAGTTATATTTCTTTAGCGTAACAAAACAAAAATAACTAATCACTACCTATTTAAAATCCTGGTGACAATTATTTGACGGCTCAGTGGCGCAGTGGCTTAGCAATGAGTTGCAGTGCTAAGGGCCGCGGTTTCGATTCCCGCACGAAACAAGTATTTGTATGGCCTTCAAATAATTGTTCTGGGTCTGGATATTTGTACTTGTGAAATCTATGTACGTAACCCATAAAACTTCGGTGATTTGGCACACGCAGGTATTATCGATTTAACGTCTAGTTTCAATGTCTCGGAGTATTTCTGAATTAGATTGCTAGTTGTTTTAAGCATATTAGTTGTAGGGTATGTCTGTATACCTTTATGTATACAGACACACCCTACAACGTACTTTCGTACGTACTTTCATCCTATAAAAATTGTTGTATTTTAAAATTGTCATCCGACATATCCATTATAACCGTAGCATTACCTTTATCTGTGCAGAGAATCGTGAGATCTGGTCTGTTGCGCAAGTATTTCAATGCATTGAATTCATCTTTGGGAAGATTTAATTTCGGCGCTGAGCTTCGACGTTCCATAGACGAAATGTCTTGACGTATGGCCTTTAAATCTTCATTACCAACATTATTTTTCTACAGACAGTCCTCACCACAACAGATAATGTCCTCATACGGAATTTTACGCGGTGTTATTGCGAAATTCATACCTTTAACCCAAAGGTTTATTGTCTATTGTCGCATCGTCCAGAGATTGTTTTGACATGTTATAGAACGCGCGTTGTTTATTACTCGCGACTGTTGTCAATAGTTGCGTTCCGTTCTTACGTTGACATTAATGTTGGACATTTGATTTGGTTGTTAGTGTTTGGTATTCAATTATTTGTTTATTTTTGCATTCATTGTATTTAGTTATCTCACTTTTATTATTTATTTTTTATTTATTTAATTAATTACAACGTTTTTACTCCAATTACAGTAATTAATAATTTTGATGGAGCGAATTTTATAGAGAAATGTATGCGTGTGATGATTTTAGTGAGGGATCCGGGGATGACGCCGTGACTGGTACGCCAGACCCGGACCTCGATGACACTGAGGTCATCAGTATGAAAGAGATTGAACGTGCGATTCGAAGTTTGAAATGTGGTAAAGCTGCGGGACTAGACAGAGTTACTGCTGAAATGGTCAAGTATGGTGGCCCTCGCGTCTGGGACAGCTTTCATCTGCTGTGCAATTTGTGCTGGCGGACGGGGGATGTCCCGAATGATTGGCGATCCGCAGTCATTGTGCCTTTATATAAAGGTAAAGGTTCACATTTTGACTGCGGGTGCTATCGGGCAATCAGCTTGACCAGTTTAGCAAGTAAAGTTTACTCGAAGGTTTTGACACGTAGGATGCAAGAGAAATCGGAAAGATTTCTATGGGAGGCACAATGCGGATTTAGACCTGGAAGAGGATGCACGGATCAAATGTTTTCTCTCCGCATGATCACGGAGAAGCTTCTGGCTGCTAACCAGAAGATTTTCTGTGCTTTTGTGGATCTTGAGAAAGCATTTGATAAGGTTGTAAGGAAGAAAATGTGGGAACTGTTGCCGGGGTATGGTGTGGATGGTCGATTGCTAAGGGCTGTGCAGTCTCTTTACTGTGACTGTAAAGCCTGTCTGCGGGTAGGGCATGACCTGTCACCCATGTTTAACGTCCAAACGGGCGTAAAGCAGGGTTGTGTCATGTCTTCCTGGCTGTTCATACTGTATCTTGACAGCTGTTTACAGAAGCTGAAAGATAGTTGTTTGGGTGTGAAATTGGGTGACATTAAAGTAAATTGTCTGCTGTATGCTGATGATGCAGTGCTTATTGCACCATCAGAGGCAGAACTGCAGGCATTAGTCACGTGTATGAAAGAGGAATGTGAAATTAAAGGTCTCCGTTTGAATGCTAATAAAACTAAGGTTCTGGTATTTGAAAGGGACGAAGAGAGAACGAAGTGTGAAATATGGGTAAATCAGGAATGTCTAGAACAGGTAAATGAAATTGTATACTTGGGGAGTGCTTTTAGCCGGGATGGAAGATGTGATTTAGATGTGGACAGGCGTGTCGCTGCCGGGAACAAAGTCAATGGTGCCCTGACTGCGTTAATCAAAAGGCAAGGCGTAGCGAAGAGTGCACGCCTTGCAATACATAACGCAGTGTTGGTACCGACTTTGTTATATGGCAGCGAAACCTGGGTATGCCAGAAGAAGCATAAAAGTAAGTTGAATGCAGTGGAGATGCGATCTCTTCGTAAAATGTGCGGCGTTACCATGGCCGACCGAAAGCGAAACGAAGAGATTCGCAATATGGCAGATTTGAAAGATGACCTTATCACAAAAATTGATAAGGGCGTGCTTCGGTGGTTTGGACACGTTGAGCGAATGAGTGAAGACCGAATGGTGAAGAAAATATATAGCGGGAAAGTTAATATTAAAAGGTGTCGAGGTAGACCGAGACTAACTTTCGAAGACCATGTGAGCAAATTGCTCGAAGAGGGTAGGGTCAAAAGTACTCGGATACCTAGACGTGCATGCATGAAGAAGATAATGAATCTGAAAGAAGCGAAAGAGGTTTGTAAGGATCGTGACACTTGGCGATCTGTTCTCTCTGGCTACCCCGTCAGGGATTGTGCGTGAAGATAAGTAAGTAAGTAAGTAAGTAAGTAAGTAAGTAAGTAATAATTTTGAAAGGCACATGAGAATAAACTATGCTATAATTAAAACTATACTATGAAAAATACAAATTATATATCATTGCTTTCGCAAAATCGTAAACAAGCTGACAACAGCACATTCCAACTATCCGCAAATATATCAAAGTCGGGTGCAGCCCTCACAAGATCGTTGATTGCGCTGTGCATTCGACATAGTGGGGAATTAGCGCGCGACAGCTGCGCGATGATGCCGTCGCGAATAATCTAGGCCGGCGAGATGGCCTATGTCGCAAGTAGTGGTCAGGCACATAGATTTTGCATTAGGTATTGTGAAGTTCAGGGACATCTATTACGCCTCTTTGAATTTTGAGTGCAATGATAATTATGTTGCGAGAACGACGAACTGCTGAGAAGAGAATTATACCCTAGGGTACCTAACAAAAATTGTGTGGGATATAAAAACGGGTAGTATCCGTAATTTTTTTATAAAGGAAACGTAAGAAGGCCTTTTGAACTTTTTCTATGGTCAAAACATACTTAGACTCATAAGGATTCCAAACACATGCCGCTGATTCCAATTTACTCCTCACTAACGTGTTAAATAATTGTTTGATTACTTCTGTATTTTGAAAGTCAACAGCCAAGGCGGATATATGGGCATGAAAAGTTAAGCTACAATCAAAAGTCACGCCAAGATCTTTTATGGTTGTCACGCGCGTTTGTGTAGTGTCTCCTAAAGTGTAGGTAGCTTGTAGAGGCTGTAATTTGCGACTAAAAGTCATAACATAACATTTACTCGTGTTGAAAAACATTTTATTGTCAATACTCCACTGGTAGACCCGGTCGATGTCACTTTGGAGATGACTGTGATCGACATTTATCTAAAGTTTCTATGCAATTCTTATAATCTAATATCGATAAAACTTTCTTTAAATCAATGGAAAATTTGTCTATGGTTTTATTTATGATATATCGGATCGGTACGTTCTTGCTGAATTACTGAACCATTATTAATAACTTTTTGCTTGCCTGATTTAAGATGTTAGCGCTTTCTGGAATGTCTTTTTTAGTAGATATCTTGATACATGTAGGAATGAGATTATGGTATCTGCATCACTTCAAGAAATTTAAAGATCTTGCGCGCTTGGTCTTGAGATCTTCTAATCTGCCCATTATATTTGCTATTTCCAGTCCGTACAACCAGTACGAACTGGAAATGATTATATATTTATTATATATACATAATGATTTCTTATATTTACGGAAACACTCTTTACACATTGAATAAAACTACTTTTACGGATTCTATCACGTTTAATTATCTTGTTAGGGTTCCGTAGCCAAATGGCAAAAAACGGAATCCTTATGGATTCGACATGTCTGTCTCTCTGTCTGTCCATCCGTATATCACAGCCACATTTTTCCGAAACAATAAGAACTATGCTGTTGAAACTTGATAAGTAGATGTATTATGTGAACCGCATTAAGATTTTCACACAAAAATTGGTAAAAAGAGGTTTCTTATAATATAATTATTCTAAACTGAATAATTTGCGCGAGAGACACTTCCAAAGTGGGAAAAAGTGTGTCACCCCCCCCCCCCCGTAACTTCTAAAATAAGAAAATGATAAAACGAAAAAAATACATGCTGTACATTACTATCTAAACTTCCACAGAAAATTGGTTTGGACGAGATCTAATAAGTAGTTGTTAGAAAAATTAAAATAAGATTTTTAAACTGTTAACGATTTTTCACTTAATTTTGTTTTACAAAACTCTTTCTTTGTTACTATAGTATAGTTGCAGAGAATTTCTATTTTATAAATATTATTTATATATTGAATTATTTTAGATCCTAAAGTTTCTTTTGAGCATGCCCATTTTTTTAACTGTTTTCTTTGTATATTACTCTTGTCTTTAATATAGATATTGTTTTTAACCTTTCCATTTTCTTGGTGTCACTTTAACACCACTGATTGATCTAGTATAAGCAGATAAGCTAAGTACAAGTTCAATATCTCTGTACTGATATGTAGATGATCTACGTGGAAGACGAAGATCAACCTGGAATTAAAAGAAATTAAATAGACTATGCAAACTTATTTCACAGATTTTATATAATGCAAGGGGAATCTAACATAATATAATCTAGTTTAACAATAATATATAGAATAATAATTCAACTTCCATACAATTATTTTGTCTACACAATTCCTAATATATGTAGTAAGATATTAAGTACATCATTTTATTGTTATGAATGTAGTACAAAATTTATGAACTGTATATTTTGAAACACACATTTTCTTATAGGATAGGTTGACAAACGAGCACACAGTCCATCAGATGGTAAGTAGTTGCTGTGACCCATAGACATCTACATTTATCCTCAATAAAGAATCAAAATGCAGATGCGTCGTCACCTGTGAGGATTAAGATGGAATGGCTCTTTTCCAGTAAAATGGGTCTCCGACTCTCTACACTCACCATACGAAACACAGCAGTGTGAAGCTGCCATTTTGCGCTGGTATTCTATGATAGCGTGGTCCTGCCGCGGTCGAGCCGACCCATTCGTCCTACAACCATACTAGGTACTAATATAGCTGCAGCATGGCTCTACCACGTTTATACCATTTTCAGCAAAATGTGTTACAGGTATCACTTTCATAGATAGGAATGTCAGATGATTTGAATTATCATACTGCCTTAGATCGACCGCCCTCATCGGTATACCATTTAAACATTCTATATTATAACCTCACAAGATCAAATAAATCGTATGAAACACCTCTTACTAAATCGTCATCCACCACCAAATAATTGTTGTTCTTATATTATATACTCTTACAAACACGTTTTAATGATTTTTATTACACTTTTGACAAAAATAATTCGCATATCGACATTTATCTTTAGTATGGTTCTTATATCCACAAATCAAGCGAGATATTTTTTTCTGTAGTTTGAAGAACAGAATTTTCTTGGGCTCGTAAAGCGAAAACGGGTTGCGGTGCCGCTGATGATATGGCTAGTCCTTCATCTTGCATTGACTTTTGAACTGCAACTCGAGCACATCGCTAAGCTATCGATGTTATCACTAAAATTAATGACTTCAAAAGGAAGGATACGCCCATCTAAACATTTTACTTATACTTATAGAATTTAACCAACAAAACAGTGGGATATTCCGTTGGTACGGGGCGTGCAGAAAGATTTGTTTCATAATTTCCATAGTGAACAAGATAAGGCACACCTTCTAGCTGTTTCGACTAAGGAATCTAGTCACTGGTTACTCGCTTTACCATCAAGTAATCTCAGTACATTACTTGATGGGGAAAGCTTACGCATCGCCGTAGGAATCCGACTAGGAGCGGCACTTTGTCAACCCCATCAGTGCCACTGTGGTAGCAGCGTCGACAAGTTTGGGCTCCACGGACTTTCATGTAAGAAAAGCGCTGGTAGGTTTTCACGACACAGTTCTTTGAACGATGTCATTCGAAGGGCTCTTGTATCTATAAATGTTCCCTCGGTTTCAGAGCCTTGTGGAATATTTAGAGACGATGGCAGGAGACCCGACGGTATGACATTGGTCCCTTGGGAGAAAGGTAAAGCCCTAGTGTGGGATGCTACTTGCGTAGACACTCTGACCGCCTCTCATCTCAGGGCTAACTCGTTTAGAGCCGGGGCGGCATCAAAGGCAGCTGAACTGAGTAAGTGGCGCAAATATGAGTCTCTGAGAGATGACTACATATTTGTGCCATTTGCTGTAGAGACTATCGGTCCGTGGGGTCCACGTGCGGTGAAGTTCCTAAAGGAACTCCATCCGCGGCTGGTCATTGCTGCTGGTGATAAAAGGGTTGCTTCTTTTCTCGCTCAAAGGCTAAGTATAGCCATTCAGCGGGGAAACGCAGCCAGCGTTCTTGGCATGATACCGCGGTGAGTAGGACTATATGATAATTAAGTTTCTAGTTTTAGTCATTAATTGATACAGGTTGAATAAATAGTGAATTCAATGTCAAATTTTTAAAATTAATATAAAGAAGTATAAGTTCAAAAATAAAATTAAAGACAGTTCAAAATAGGAAGCAATGTATAAAAATAACAGTATTTACAGTAATATTCCTTATAAAATATTTATTAACAATAATTGTCTATCAAACTTGAGATCGAGTTCAACTGTTGCCAATTACACCTAACTAATTTGTCTTTTGAAATTTTAACAAACTTTTAAACTTTTTTCAGAAAATTAAATAATTTGGTTTTTTTCTTCTTGATATTAAAATTGTATTTATTTTGTAATTTAAGAAATGTATTGTTCTGATTAACATGTGGCTGTGAAATTATGGCTACTCGCAATATTTTGTTTTTGAGTAATCTATAATTAAATGCTTGAGACAATTGGTAATAAATCAGACGCTTAGTCGTGACAATTTTTAATAATTATTCATCATCATCAACATTATCCCAAGTACAATGATGACCATAGACCTCCCTCAGAGACACCAAAAAGTACAGTCCCGAACTACCTGGATCCATTGACTTTCTGCATCTATCGATTTCTTGCATCTCTTATCAGGTCGTCACTCCATTCTAGAAAACCTTTCTCTTCGGTTGTCGGTTTTAAGCTATTTTTATGAGCTATGTTTGGTTACTCTGATTCTACTGTGGATGTCCTAATTTATAAGTCGTTTCGAAAAATCTAAAGCATAGCCCTGTCCATAGCTCGCTAAGCGATCTTTAATTTCCTCACACTGCGATCGTCAATCCTTATACATATATCAAAAATCTTCTACGACATTTAAATAAGTTCGATGAAAGAAAATCGACACCTAAGATCGTCGAGTAGAAACTGGCTTTGTTCTTTCTACTTTATTGGAAACGGGCGTAAATTGAATCTACTCGTATTATTACTGACTTTCCTTTATTTTTGCAATCTAGTTCAAAAGTAACACCCAAAACTATGGTTGGTCAGCTGAACTGTATGGAATGGCAAATTATTTATAACTAGCTGGTACCCGACACGGTACAGCCACAGACGAAATAATTGCGGAAATATCGTTTTAAGTTTGGAAGAGTTATTATATCTAATAAGATATGATAAAACATTTTTTAAAGTTGTAGGATATACAACTTTCAAATAAATTTTTCAGTACGATACCAAGATGCCAAGATATGCGTTCGTGAAATTTGGCGGCTGGGATTAATCCGAACAATTCCTTAGAGCACTCCCCGTGGTAAATCCGAAAGAAAATGCAAAGGGATGCAACATCTCTTCGCAGCGCCAGTGAATCGAGCCGATCGGTAAGAATTGGGTTCTGCGCTGGATGCGGTCGAGTGGAAGTAGCTGGCACTGGAGGGCCCTATCCCAGAGATGGATACAGTATTCCATTGAGGCCGAACATGCGCCTTGTAAAGTTGCAGGCGGTGTGCTGACATGAAATACTGTCCCACTCTGCAGAGTGCGTCAAGCTTTTTAAAGGCCAATTTGGCCTTCTTTTCCAAGTGACTAAAAAACTATGCCATGTCACTTGATACGTCGACGCAGAGGATTCCGATACTGTCTGAGGCATTAAGGGGAGTGCCTTGAAACTTGATCCTCCACATCTGTAATCCGCATAGGCGTAGTAACCAGTTGTGTCAGACCATATGCTAAGGCGTGAAAAGAGCCATTTGGCGTGGTGGGCGTTAAAATCGCCAAGGATCACGATCTCTGCGGATGGGACCTGTTGTAGCAAGGAATCTGTTGCCATTTGGACGTGGTCAATGAGTCGGTCTGTTTCAACATTACCGTTATGGGACCTATGGAGGCACCCGTAGACGCGCGGATGGTTATTGCTGTCTACGCGTAACCAAAGAATGGATAGGTCCGAACCCTCAAGACTGCCGAGGCGTCGAGAACAGATGTCCTCTCTGACGTATACGCAAACTCCAGTCAGAGGCACAAAGGAGTGTTCTAATTTGTATCCCGGGTACGAGAGATACGAAGTATCAACCGGAGAGGACACCTGCGTCTCAGTCAGAAAGAGCAAGGCCGGCTTCGCCGTCTCGAGATGATCGTGGACGGCAAATTACTAACTGAATGTGGGTCTGCAATAAATTGTAATTGTTATTATTGTAAAGCACAAAAAGTATTTATTTGAAGCGATAAAAATTAAATTTAAAAATATTTTTGTTTTTGCAAATAGTTCTTATTCAAAGTTTCTTATTCAAAGGTTTAAATACTTTATATCCCCAAAAACAGTTGGCAACCCAAATATAAACAGTGAACGGTGACATCTGTCGGTAAATGGTTGAGCTATATCTAAGAATAATTAAATTATACTACTATAATTATACTTATATATTGGATTTAAGTATGTCCATTACAAATTAAATTTTATGAACGTTTTATAAACGAAATAAAAAATACTTCCTGTTAAAAAATAAGGGTTTTGGTCGAATTTTAAGAATTTACTTAGCAAAAATTAATATATATTTTAATAACATGCACTTTATTACTAAGCGTCTGGACAACGCGCCAAAGGCAGTGCGATGAACCATGCCCCGCTCCAAGAAAACTTTTTCAGAAACATAGAAACAGAAACAGAAACAGAAACAGAAACAGAAACAGAAACTTTTTTATTCAATATAGATTATAAATAATACTTATTGAAAGTCACTCTTTTGTTTGATTACCACTGGTTCGGAAAAAACCTCTGTCCTGGGAAGAACCAGCAAGAAACCCAGCGGGACTTTTTTTTTTAAATAACAGCTTACAATCATGATGTTACACAAATTAACAACACAACAAATTAGAAATAGCTTGGTAGTGATCACCTCATTTCCAGGGGTTATTATCATCCATAAATTCCTTAATATTATAATAACCCTTTTTATACAAACTTAGTTTAATAAAGTTTTTGAACTTTGAACAGGTCAAACTTTGTATATTTTCTGGAATTTTGTTGTAAAAGCGTATACATCGCCCCAAGAATGAATTACTGACTCGATGGAGTCGAGTAACTGGTACTACTAGCTTGTGTCTGTTCCTAGTATTTACAGAATGAATATCACTTATTTTTGTAAAACTACTTTTATTTTGTGTACGTACATTACATTTTCATAAATGTATTGAGAGGCCAAAGTTAATATATTAATTTCCTTAAATTTTTGTCGCAGCGACTCTTTAGGCTTTAAATCATAAATTGCTCATAAGAATGCCTATTCTCAGTCGTGGACCTAATATACTCGTAGGCTGTAACTTTACTTTTTAATTCAACTTATTACTCTTTTTGCACTTATAACAGATATAAGTATTATAATAAACTAGGGTAAAACACCCGGTAGTCAGCCCCACACCAGTACTCAGCCTTTACAGACATTATTTCCATATAAATAGTGTGGAAATTTATTTACACATTTAAAATAACGTTTAATTAAATCTGTTTCTCTTCATTGTATTTATATTATACGCACACCTACGAACCAATAGCATGTCAGGTTGACGAGCAACACTCGTTAATTTGCACTGTTGATGAAGACATGACTAGATGCATCGCTGTTACGATTTTTTTCTTAAAGAAACGTGCTCGGGTTTTCGGTAAGTGTTTGTGTGTATTTGCTGTAATTTGTGGTGGATTCTTATACTGTGTTACAATAAAATGTTTATTTTGTGATAAAGTTAACTATTACATGCATTTTATTTGTTTAATATGTTGTAATTTAGGTGGCTGACTACCTAGGAAGGACTGGGTGGCGGACCTTAACGGCTCAGTGGCCATCATCTCTTCGGCCGCCGCCGGTACCCCGACCCTTGAATGTGTCAGGAGGGGTCAGGGGTGCGTAGCAGCACGGTTCGGGGAGTTCGTCGTTGTGGGGGTGTACTTCTCCCCGAACCGATCTCTCGCCGAGCTCCACAACTCTCTTGCAGAGCTGAGAGCAGTCGTCGTCGGAAGCTATCCCCTCCCCGTGCTTGTCCTCGGGGACTTCAATGCCAAGAACTTGGCTTGGGGTTCTCGTCGTACAGATGTGCGGGGTAGGATGGTGGAAGACTGGGCTCTGGAGAAGGCCTGGTCGTCCTAAATCGGGGTTCTGTCCCCACGTGTGTGCGGATGCGGGGCGAGTCGGTGGTGGACATTTCGTTCGCTAGCCCCGCTCTGTCGCCGCGTGCCACTGACTGGCGAGTCATGGAGGGGGTGGAGACCTACTCCGACCACCGGTACATCCGGTTTGACGTCTCCACCCAGCCTTCGAGCGCGCCAGTCCAACAGGCCCCGAGTGGTCCGCGTTGGGCGCTGAAGCAGCTGGACCGGGAGCTCCTCCTGGAAGCCTCGATCGTGCAGGCCTGGGTGTCATCACCGGATAGGCCTGCCGACGTCAATGATGAGGCAGGGTCGTT
Source organism: Parnassius mnemosyne (assembly GCA_963668995.1). Classification (NCBI taxonomy): domain Eukaryota; kingdom Metazoa; phylum Arthropoda; class Insecta; order Lepidoptera; family Papilionidae; genus Parnassius; species Parnassius mnemosyne. The sequence goes on along the minus strand of CAVLGL010000046.1, from coordinate 4,169,463 downwards.
CCAGGAGGCCATCTCCGAGATATGTGACGTGGCAATGCCCCGCGTCCGGCCAGGAAGCGCCCGGCGCCAGGTGTATTGGTGGTCGCGTGAGCTGACGTCTCTGCGCGAGGCGTGTGTCGCCGCGCGGCACTTGTACGCCAGGCATCGCAGGCTCCGCATTCGTCCACCGAATGCGGCAGCCATTGAGGCGGAGCTGTACGAGGGATACAGAGCGGCGAAGACCGCCCTCCGGGAGACTGTCATACGGGCCCGGGATCGGGCCCGTGAAGAGATGCTGGATAAACTCCGCACCTGGGCCCCCCCGCTGACGCAGAGTCTCCGGCCTCAGCTCGTGGAGGACGTGGTGAGCGCTCTGTTTCCTGCGCGAGGGGAACATCCGCCCCCGCCTATGGCTCCGCCACCTGCGGTGCCGGAAGCGGACCACCAGGACGACGACGACGACATCCCGGAAGGGACCGGGGTAGACCTGAGAGTGGCGGTACGTAGGCTCAAGGCCAGGAATACCGCCCCAGGACCCGATGGCTTGCCTGGCAAAGCCTGGGTCCTGGCCTCGGAGGCTCTCGGGCCCCGACTGGAGGGGCTCCTAAGCGCATGCTTGGAGAGAGGCCAATTCCCGCTTCGTTGGAAGACGGGGAAGCTGGTCCTCATTCGGAAGCCGGGGCGCCCTGCGGACTCTCCGTCCGCATACCGGCCCGTGGTGCTGCTCGACGAGGTGGGCAAGCTCTTTGAAAGAGTCATTGCAAACCGCCTCGCCGAGCACCTTGCGGGGACGGGGCCGGATCTTGCGGAACACCAGTTTGGTTTCCGCAAGAGGCGCTCTACGGTGGACGCCATCATGCGCGTAAGAGCCCTCACGACGGGGGATGCAGTGGCCAGGGGGGGGGGGAGGGTTGTTTCGCCTTCAACTCCATGCCCTGGAGCTGCATTAGGGAGGCACTCCGGTATCACCGGGTGCCGACCTATCTCCGTCGTATAGTCGGGGACTATCTGACGGATAGGGCCGTCATCTACCCCGGTCGCAACGGTGAGTGGAACCGGCGAGAGATGTCGTGCGGTGTCCCACAAGGTTCGGTTCTGGGGCCGCCCCTGTGGAACATCTGTTACGACTGGGTGCTGCGCGCCGACCTCCCTACCGGCGTCAGCGTAGTTTGCTACGCTGTCGACACGCTGGTACTGGCACAGGGGAGGTCGTACGAGGCGGCGGCGGAAAATATGACACGCGGGGTTGCGATAGTCGTTGAGAGGATCCGGCAGCTGGGTCTTGAGGTGGCTCTGCACATGTCCGAGGCCATGCACTTCCATGGTCCTCGGAACAGGCCACCACCGGGATCCTCAGCGATGGTAGGAGGGGTATCCATCGGCGTCGAGTCGACGTTGAAGTACCTAGGACTCGTCCTCGTCGGCCGATGGAACTTCGTTGAGCACTTCCGACGTTTGGCTCCCAAACTGGAACGGACCGGGGCTGCCTTCAGGCGGCTCCTGCCGAACCTGGGGGGGCCAAACGCCTCCTGCCGGAGGCTCTACGTGGGGATTGTGCGGTCCATGGCCCTTTACGGGGCCCCGGTGTGGGCGCGTGGTTTGGCGCGGCTTGCCGTCCACCACCTGAACGCGCCCCAAAAGGTGGTTGCCGTAAGAATGGTTCGCGGCTACCGCACGATCTCCCGCAAGGCAGCGTGCCTCCTTGCCGGATTGCCACCATGGGATCTGGAGGCGATAGTCCTCGCGCGCCTACACGAATGGCGCGCGGAGGCACTGTGCCGGGGGGAAACCCCGCTGCCGCGGCAAGTTGTCGTGCAGCGGACAGACTTCCGGCATGATCTCATGGCGACATGGAGAGAGCGACTGTCGCAACCCCGTGCTGGGCACGCCACTATAGCGGCGATAAGACCCCTCTTTGAGGAGTGGCTTGAGAGACGCCACGGCGTCCTCACCTTCCGCCTGACGCAGGTCCTCACCGGACACGGTGTGTTCGGGAGGTTCCTGCACCGAATCGGGCGGGAGGAAACGCCCGGGTGCTCCCACTGCGAGGATCGACCGGAGGACACGGTGGAGCACACCGTGGAGGTGTGCCCTGCCTGGGCGGAGCACCGCCGTGTCCTCGTAGCGGCGATAGGCGGCGGCGACCTCTCGCGTCCGGCCCTGGTCGAAGCCATGGTCCGGAGCGAGACGGAATGGGATGCCGTCACCACCTTCTGCGAAGCAGTGATGCTAGCGAAGGAGGTGGCGGAGCGGGAGAAGGAGAGAGCAGCAGCTTTCCTTCCCGGCCGCCGCGGGAGACGCCCCGGGCGTCGGGGGCTACGTCGTGGCCCCCGGCCACCGTAGGCGTGGGCCTGTGGACGGCGAGCAATGGGTAGCTCGCCGTCCGTCCGTCTAACGACGACAGGCCGTGTCGACGGCGCGTTTTGTTCCACGCGCGCCTCAAAGAGCTGTCAGCAGCGTGAAGGGGCCCGCAAGGGCCGACGCCTGCCGGGGCTGCGGGCTGTTCGAAAGAGATACCGCGGCTCCGGAACGTAAAGGTTCTGAAGGAACACGGATGGTTTTTAGTCAGTAAAAGTCTGACACTCCCTTCCGCTCCACCCAGAGCGAAAGGCGTCATTTGATGATTTTCCATCCGCAAAAAAAAAAAGGTGGCTGACTACTGGGTATCGAATTTTTAAGGTAGATCCAGTACTCAGACATAAGTGGCTGACTACTGGTTTTTTCGTGATTTTCTTATATACAGTTGAAATCAACGAAGAGAACAGTCCCCATTATGCTCATTACTTTGTGTTTAACTCTTATAAGAGGAAAAGTTTATTTTACCAGTAGTCAGCCGCGTACAATTTTAATTATATGTCAGAGGCTGACCAATGGGTCTACAAATCCAGTTGTCAGCCGTTAGTCCTGTTGCACAAAATAGTACCCAGATTCTGTAAGTAAGTCAGTAAGGGTTAAATTTATATGAAATTATTTTAGCAAGAAAATCGTTTGTTTTAGAATTCCACCGTGCCAAAGAGACCAATTATAGGTGATTATACATTAGAAATAATTTGATTAACTTTACCGAAAGTGAGATAGTCTTGAACGAATTCGAAGTAATCAAAAGAAATCAAAAGTACAGAAATTGGAAGCTACTGTATTACACTAATATCAAACCGAAATCAATTTATAAATAATCTATGGAAAATAAAGATGTTGAACCAGAAATAAATACTAACCAAGATAAAATTGATGAAGAAAATACAGGAGACAAATTACTCCTAGAAAATAATAACTATGTTATGAATAATTTAAAAGTCATAAAGAAAGAATGTAAACCAAATCCAATTGAAAAAAACAATGAACAAAAAGAGACAAAAATATGCAATACGCATTAAATGAAAGTTCAAAAAATATAAAAAGCAAAACAACTATCTTGCCCGATGTTGTTGCAAAATCAAGAAATCTGTTTTAAATAAACATTTGTCCTTACCTGTTATATCTCATCATTACAGCTCTTCACAAGTCCACTGCTGAACATAGGCCTCCCCCAAAGAATACCACAAAGCACGGTCCTGAGCCACCTGCATCCATCGACTTCCTACATATCTTACCAGGTCGTCACTCCATCTAGTGGGGGGACGCCCTACACTTCGTCCACCGGTACTAGACCGCCACTCGAGACCTTTTTCCCCAATGGTTGTCGGTTCTTCGAGCTATATGGCCGGCCCATTGCCACTACAGCTTGCTAATCCGTTGGGCTATGTCGGTCACTCTGGTTCTACTGCAGATATCCTCATTTCTAAGTTTATCACGCAGAGAAACTCCGAGCATAGCCCTCTCCATAGCTCGCTGAGCGACCTTGAGCTTCCTCATCCGGCCATCAGTGAAGAACCACGTCTCAGTACCATAGGTCATCACTGGCAACACGCACTGGTTGTACAGTCTTGTTTTCAAGTTTTGAGGTATACCTGACGAGAAGATGTGCCGTAATTTCCCGAACGCTGCCCAACCGAGTTGAATCCGTCGATTGACCTCTCGGTCAAAGTTGGACTTACCTAGTCGGACTATTTGTCCCAGGTAAACATATTCGTCAACAACTTAAAAACAAACTACCGGCATAGGTGTGACATGGACATTCAACATAATCTTTGTTTTGTCCATGTTCATCTTAAGACCATTCCGTTGGGAAACACTATTGAGGTCGTTGAGCATAGTGCTTAAGTCCTCCAGCGATCGAAGGTGAGTGATGTACTCGCCATTGATGTTGATACCGTATTCTTTCCAGTCCAGAAGCTTGAAAACGTCTTCCAAAGCAGCGGTGAAGTGTTTTGGGAATATCACGTCACCCTGTCTTACACCTCTCTGCAATTGGATAGGTTTCGTACTCTGGTTCTGTACTCTGATAGCCATCGTAGCCCTACTGTACGAGCACTTCAGCACTTCGATATACCGACAGTCAACTTGGCATCGCTGAAGGGACTGCAGCACCGCCCAAATTTCGACGGAATCAAAGGCTTTCTCATAGTCCACATACATACATCGTGGCAAATTGTACTCCTCGGACTTCTGTACAATTTGCCGAAGGGTATGTATGTGGTCTATGGTGCTAAAGCCTTTTCGGAAACAGGGTTGTTCGGGAGGCTGGAAGTAGTCAAGTCTGCACGCGAGACGATTCGTAAGGACTCTCAAAAACAGCACGTAGACGCGGCTCAGAAGGGAAATCGCTCTGTAGTTCTTCAAGAGAGCGTTGTCACCTTTCTTGAAGAATAAGACCAGCGCACTTCTGCTCCACGCCTCCGGTGTAGTGCCACCATGGAGGACGGAAATAAAGAGCTTCTGGAGGACTTCGAGTACCGGCCTGTTGTATCTAAAGCAACAAAAAAGATAAAATCAATTAATAGAATAGGAGCAATTTTTTCCGAAGATATGAGACAATTTCAGAAACAAAAAAGCAAGTAAAGTAACAACAAAAGAATGATATATTAATTAAAAAATTAAGAGATTAGAAGCTAAAACAAAGAAAGGAATAAAAAAGAAGAATTACAAAAGCGGAAAGCGAAAAGCTGTTCAATTCCAAAAATTGTAAAAAGAGGAAAAAAATATGACATACTCAATAAACAGAGTAAGATGTCTGAAGAGGAATTTACTAGCTACACAGAAATTAATGATTTAAAGAATATTCGATGTACCAATTGCCTTGCATGGTATCATTTGAAATGTACTGAATTCGCTGGGGACATATATGAACTTGGGGAGAAATGAAGCTGACTACTGGTGAAAAGTGCTATAATTTGTTTAATGTTGATTTTTTATATTATTCTATTATAAATATAATATTTTGGTAATTTCTTTCGTAAATGTAATAAACAATTTTTCTGAGAATAATGATTGTTTTAATTCATAATGTTTAATATTTAAAATACAGTTAAATCAAATTTTAGTTCTCACCAAAAGGATGACTACTGGATGTTTTACCCTATATTGCAACGCATTTACATTATAATATATTAGATGCCAGTTCACATTGCTATATCATGATTATTTTGCCTATGAGCAATAAACGAAAATATCTCTGAAACAGGAACAGGAACACCTAATGAAGGTAAGAAAATTGAATTAACTGATCTACTAAAAACTATAACTGACGTATAATAAAACCATACAGTGCTTTATAAATATCTATAGCGCTCTCAAGAATGAAAGTATAGTAATTAGTTGATTATTACACTAAAATAAAAACTATGCTATTTAGGAAATTAAGAGCAGGAGTTGTATACGAACAACTCAAAATCGGAAAGTGTAATTTTTCAACCTCACGACAATGTACATTTAAAGAATTTTTGTAGCTGCAAAAGGGAAGATTATGCCAACTAAGCGTCAATTTTAAGCATCAGTAGCCTAATGGCAGGGCCCGGACCGCGAACTCGAAAGGTCGTGAGTTCAAATCCACCATTCGACTACTGTCGTGAACCACTTCTAACACAAGCATTTCAAGCTTACCATAAGTGGTTTAAGGGAATATTAGCAATGTTTAATAGCATTACTAGTATTCTATATTAAAAAAAAACTGCCCAGTTTCTATGATATATAGCGTGATGTTATATATTTATGCAAATGGATCGACCCCTACACAACACTACAGTAACAGTCTCGTTCAAATCCATTTGCAGGTTTTTGGGTAATGCATGTCCAGACAGACAGACAGACAACGTTTCCGAAAAATTTTGTTTTTGCATCTGTATCGATAACATAGTGTACCCCAATTCAAATTTCAAAAAAAATGTTCTATGTACAGAAATCGTGTTAGAGTTTTATTATAATATAAAAATTAGAATTGTAAGAAAAGTAATTTTACTTTCAGGCGAGCATTACCAAAATTTTAACGTGTCAGCTGTGATATGGGTATCTAGTAAGCGAATTCTAGACTTCGCAGCAATGTTCATAAAAAAAACATCGGTTGCTAACCCTCCAAGGCAGTTGCTTTAATCATAGAAGAATATATGTAGGTACTCGTATGTATTGGCATTACTGTTGTCTAATTTTAATTTAATTGGAGGAATTAAATGTTTGAAAATTTGGTACGGTTAGTTTCAAGTAATTACTTTGTCAATATTTTAATAGTTATCGGATTTTTTCTTTATTTAAGCACCGTGATCTAACATGGTACTAGTTTTCAATTTCCTATGCAAACTAGAATTGTCATACGTTCTTGATAAGTCAGTGAGTGATAAAAAACACTTCTCAGACCTTAATAACTCATAAACGAAATAGGTTTATTCATGAAATAAGATTCTAGGCACATGAAGGGTCCTTATGAATTAAATAAAATAACAAGATTTAATACTTTCTGAGTCATGGGGGTTCAAAAGTGACTTAAAATGTTTCGTGTAAATATAACAGGCAGTTTGATACTCCTCGCCTTTTTCCTTTCCTAACTTGGCTGACATACTGCTGTATCTAAATAAGCTTTTTCTCTAGCTAGAGGGTATAGATAGCTGGAAAATAGGGCCATAACTTTTTCATTCAATACGATCCTTGAACAGCAGTAAAACAGTTCGACTACGTTTAAATTATGTCCAAACTGCGCATAAATATGTAGTCATTTTGTTGCAAAGAGCCGACTTCAAATAATTTAAAACTAAATTTTTTGTACAACCCACTTCAATATAAATTATTAAGACGGTCAGACCTTAATCAAATTTATATGCGACCACTTGTGAAGCACCAGCTTTCAAATAAAAAAAAGAATCATCCAAATCGGTTCACCCAATAAAAACTTATGAGGTAACATACATAAAAAACATACAGTCGAATTGAATACCGTCCCCTTTTTTAAAGTCGGTAGAAAAAGAAAAATGTTTTAGTATGTGTATATTACATTATGTTTTTGTCAATTTTAAACTGATTTTGATGATTCTTTTTTCATTAAATAGCTTATACTTCAGAGGTCTCAAATTATTGTAAAGATAAAATTCTAACCAAAGGTGGCATTGAGAAAGTTTTTAATTTAATTATTTAGATGACATTGAGACGAGCATATTTCTTAGTCAACTCAAAAGGGTAAATTAATTATATATATATCACTTTATTTATTTATAAATCTGGCGATAGGTCCAATCGCGAAAATTATCGACCCATTAGCATCTTGTCTAGCCTCGGTAAATTGTTTGAATCACTGGTGTATGATTCTCTTTACCACCATATTCAATCCTTCCTATCGCTTAGACAACATGTCTTTAAGAACAGATCGACACCTTCTAATTTACTTGAATACAAACACTATCTTTGCTGTGCTTGCGCCAAGAGAAAACAGGTTGATAGTATATATACCGATTTCTCGAAAGCATTTGATAAAGTAAACCATAATATTTTATGTATCAAATTAGCATGTTACGGAATACATGGGAATCTGTTGAGATGGACTGAATCATACCTCAACAGGAGGAGTCAGTTAATTACTATAAAAGATTACAGATCCTCACCCGCTGCTGTGATATCAGGTGTACCACAAGGGTCCCATTTAGGTAGTTATAAAAATAAATTGATAAATTAACACGTCCGTGCCTATTGTATGCAGATGATTTGAAGCTCTTTTATTTTATCGATACACTAAACGATTCTTTCAATTTTCAGTCGAATTTAGGCTCCATTCATAATTGGTGTAAAGAAAACTACATGCATCTGAATACAAGAAAATGCTTTGTCATATCATTTAGCAATAAGAAACACAGGCTTACTTTTGATTACAAAATAAATGGACAGGTACTTGATAGAAAATCCGTAGTTAAGGATCTTGGAATACTGTTTGATGAAAAGCTTACGTTCCGCAATCATTACGATCATTTTAACTTCTTTGAAATGTTATTTTGTAATTTAAAATAGATATAATACATACGAGTAATTTGTCAAACTGAGAGTCCAATAAATTATTATTATTATTATTATTATTATTATTATTATTATTATTATTTGGTATTTAAAGGTACAAACCTTCTTAGTCTTATATTCAGAACTGTCAAAACTTTTAAAAATCCGCAAAGCTTACTCATTTTATACTGTTCTCTATTACGCAGTATATTAGAGTACAACATAATTATTTGGTTTCCATATTACGCTGTACACATAGATCGTATTGAACGTGTTCAAAAGAAATTTCTATCAATCGTGTGCTATAGGTATGGTTTAAATAGAAGTTTGCCCTCGTATGAAGACACATTTAAAAAGTTTAACATTATGTAGTAACATAATGTTAAACTGGGTTGTAATGACAAACCCGGTGTAAATATCAGGATATGACATATAGAATGAAGTAGATGGCGCTATTACAAAGTATTTTTTATTACACCAAAATTAAGTCTAAAAATGAAAATTTTAACATTAATTTGCAATAAAATTAAAGTTTCTTCTTATATTTTATGCTGCACTTGAAAATGATGATACTAAATAAATCATTTGCCGTGAAATACTTTTATTTTATATTTCATTTCATTTGAAGGTTTCACTTCTACCGCGTGTGCACTGCACACGTTTTTTTATCGTTAATTGTTTATTTAACTTACTTGTGATGACACAAGTAGACATTATAAAAGTCACACTAATGGTCGTTAAAATACGTACCAACCATTTATTACAAAAAACGAACCCATTTGCAACCATCTATCTATCCATCCATCCATTATAGCCTATAAAAGTCCACAGCTGAATATAAACCTCTCCCGTATATTGCTTCATAAGGGGTATTTTGCCACAGTTGCCACTCTCGGCAAGCGGTTTGGCACTCGCAGTTTTTTTTTTAAATTGTTATCAGGAAGATGCTGTTTTTCCCTACCGATGTATCCCTACATGTAGATGTCCTCTGTTTCCTTCAGGCTATTCTTATACCGGTTCTACTCATTTATTTTTAATAAAATTAGTATTTTTTTAATAAAATTAACTTTATATGGAAGCTGAAATATGCCAGTTTTTAATGACGTGATGTACTTAAAATTAAGCCTTACTCATCAGTTTTTAGGTCACTGTTTTGTAAAAAAAATGCCTCATTGCTTTTCTTCCACTTTGCAGAGTGCTGTGATTGATTTCAAATTAATTAATATTAATTTAGGAAACACAATTTAAATAATGAATTTATCATTTAAAATTAATGCAAGAGAAACAAAAAATTAATTATGATATTGTTCGATTTTCTTCTCTTCCGCCAAGAAGTGGTTACTCATATTTTGGAAGATTATTCACCGACCTACTTCATCCTATAGGTGTTGTAACAGGATAGTTGTGCTGAATCGAAATACCTCTTGTACGTGGTAAAGCCATGCTACAGCTATATTAAAAGTATAGTTGTATCACGAATGGATCGGCTCGACCGGAGAAGGACCACGCTCTCACAGAATACCAGCGTAAAGTGGTTTAAGACATTTATTTTCTCAAAAGATTTACAAATCACTTACAGAGAAAATACTTATTAATTAAAAACATTAAGCCGATTGGCATAGTGAGTTAGTATTATAATAGGTCGCTAAAAATAGCAGTTTAACACTGCTGTGTTTTTCGTATGGTGAGTGTAGAGAACCGGAGACCCTTTTTACTGGAAAAGAGGCATTCCATCTTAGTCCTCACGGGTGACAACGCATCTGCATTTTGTTTCGCAAACGAGGATAAATGTAGATGTCTATGGGCCACAGCAACCACTTACCATCAGGTGGACTGTGTGCTCGTATGTCACTCGATCCTATAAAAAAAAAAGAAAAAAACCTCTTTGTTGCTGTATCAATGATAACCAGTGGTCGCCTGGTGGTTTATTTCATATTTTTTAAGTTTGTATATTAAACTCTCAGTGTATGCCTTAAATTATATATATTCTTTGAACTACACATTGTAAAATGAACACTTTTTTGGCTTCACATACATTCCACAAAAATCAATCTGTGAATGATTACATATTGGCACCATTTTAAAATTCTTTGGCGACAATGTCTACACACATAGTGCGACTTTGTGCGACTGTTGGCCGTAGATAATGTGTTTGACTATCAACATTGGCAGTTTAAACGTAAACAATGACTGTATTATTCTATTTTCTTAATATATATGTAATGTATTTGTAACAATTTGCCTTCACGTAATAGTATATAGATGTTATTATATACACATGGTGCAATTATACGTATATTATGCTTTGTGGCGTTCCTTGGGGAATAATTAAAAAAAATATGTAAGTGCAGTCACTTCGAAAAATATATTTAATCAATGAGAAACGATTTCATCATTTAAATATTTTTTATATTTCCAATTACTTAAACGTTAAACGGATTAACTTATTCGAAACAAGCTTCAAGGCAGTTTGGTTTATTTAGGCAGAAAACGTCCCCGGTGGGTCGCATTTCATTACTCAAGTTTTCTTATCTTTATTCAATGGCCGTTGGCATGAATTATATTAATTCGATGTGAATAAATTTACATTGGGAATGAAAATTATTTTCTTATACGTACTGTAATCAAAATTTTGGTTGTATAATTTCTTTGCATTAACATTAATTTCTAAATCCTTATACCAATACGTGAAAAGAAAACTTTGTACGGAGGAGTGTGAGATTTGTTTATGTGGTAGAGCCATGCTGCAGCTATATTAATTGTATAGTTGTAGCACGAATGAGTCGGTTCGACCGGAGAAGGATCATGTTCTCACAGAATACTAGCGTAAAATAGCAGCTTAACACTGCAGTATTTCATATAATGAGTGTAGAGAACCGGAGACCTTTCTACTGGAGAAGAGGTGTTCCGTCTTAACCCTCACGGATGACAACGCATCTGCATTTTGATTTTTTTATTGAAGATAGATGTAAATGTCTATGGGTCACAGCAACCACTTACCATCAGGTGGACTGTGTGTTCGTTTGTCACCTTATCCTATAAAAAAAAATTGGCATTGTTACATGGTTATATGTAGAAGGAGTTCAAGAAATAACATGAACATTAAATTAATAAAATAAACATTATTTTTTTACGTTCATTCTAGCAATGCCAATTGGTAAACACATAATAGTCCATGGTCAAACAGTCACACAGAAATAAGATTGTTGCCAAAAATTTTAAAATGATGCTAATAAAATAATTACTGACAGATTTACTGCTTGAGATTGGCTGTGGTTGGTGTGTGTGTTGGTAACAAGGAGGTTATAAAATAATATACAATCTCCTTGGCTGTGAACAAGGAGGTTATATCTCCTTGGCTGTGAATTTTATGTGATTTCTAATAGTCTATGGAGTGTATTTCGAAGCAATACAGCGTTTATTTTTACTTGTAACTAATCGTAACATTTTTTCATAGAATAAAATTGACAAACGAGTACAGAGTCCATCTGAATATAAGTGGAAGCTGTGGACCATAGACATCTACATCTGTCCTGAATTAAGTATCAAAATGAAAATGCATAGTCACCCCTGAGGATTAAGATGAAATGCCTCGTTTCTATTAGAAAGGATCTCTGGTTCTCTACACTCACCATACGAAACACAGCAGCATTGAGCTGCAATTTTACGCTGGTATTCTATGAGAGTGTGATCCTACCACGGTCGAGCCGACCCATTCGTAATATAGCAGCACCGTGGCTATTCCACGTACAAAAATTTCTGGGTGACTTTTCGCATTTATACTTTTGTTAGTGTTTATGTCTTAACAATAGTTAAGGTACAGAGCCAGAAATGGGCTACATTAGTCTACATACAGAATTCACAAATTTTTTTAAGAAAATTCAGAAATTCACGTCAGCGTAACGTAATATATATACTGATGACACGATTCGCTGACGCTGCATAATACGAACAACATCGTCAGTATTTCCGGTTTCACACTTCGAACAAATAGAAAGAAACAAAGAGCTATTTATTCGGCCATTTCTTTACAAATTTTGGTGAGAACTGGCAACCCTCAACTCGCAACCTTATTTTTATATCCTATGTTCAGATATTAATGTGAAAACAAAATTTGTTTTTCAAGTGTCCCTTCTTCGTTGCCCTTTGTCTCCGCTATAACTTCTAAAAATACCTCGAATCTTGTTATAAAGTTCAGAACTTGTAGCTTTTAGTAAATTAGCTTCATTATTGTCAGTTTCTTAAAATTTTCATCTGCTTAAAGTAATTCTTTAAATAAGTTTTAAAAGAAAATTTGCCACTTTCTTAAATATTGAATTTGAATCTAGGCAAGTTAGTTATACATTAAATTGATAGTAGTATAAAAAAGAACAACCAAAAAACAGTTACAAATTTAAGCCTTTATTCAAGTTAAATGTAATTTATTGACTGCTAAAACTTGCTAAGTTATAATATCAATACCAAAGAACGTTGCAAATTTTCTTTTAAATAAATTGGAGAACGTTGTATATTCCTACAGCCCTAATTCAAGGAACTGCTAAAGAACTTGGCACCCCTTTAGATCTGAGGTTTAAAGCTTCTATCATATATATATATATATATATAAATATATATATATTATAGTATAAATGAATACATGGTTGATAATAACCCCTGGGAACGAGGTGGTCGCTTCCAAGCAGTTTCTAAAATAAATTTTGTAAATAGTTCGTAATCATTTATATTGTAAAATTTATTTAAAAAAAAGTCCCGCTGGGTTTCTTGCTGGTTCTTCCCAGGACAGAGGGTTTTTTTTTGAACCAGTGGTAAAGTAAAAAATTACTTTCAATAAGAATTACACATGTAATGTATATTGAATAAAAAATATTATATTCTATTCTATCAACACTGGCGACCGTGACAGGACAGTTGCTAGGCGGACCGCCAATGGTAGCACTCCCTCAAACTTCCAGATAATGTTGCAGGATAGTATAAAAATCCCAACAAATCATCTGCATTTTGATTCTTTATTGAAGATAGATGTAGATGTCTATGAGTCACAGAAACCACTTACCCTAAGGTGGACTGTGTGCTCGTTTGTCACCCAAAAAAATAGTCTTCGGCAACTTTGAGCGTAGTGCTCCCAACAACTACTGTCATAGGAGTGACATGGACGTTACATATGACCTTTCTTTTGTCCATGTTCATCTTAGGACTTATCCGTTAGGAACCAGTATTGAGGTCATTGAACATAGTGCTGAGGTCATCTAGCCATATTGCCATAAGGACTGTATCGTCAGCAAATCGAAGGTGAGTGATGTACTTGCCATTGATGTTAATACTGTCATCTGTCCAGTCAAGTAGCTTAAAAACGTCTTCCAATGCAGCAGTGAAGAGTTTCGGAGGATATAACGGCACCTTGTCTTACACTTCTCCCCAGTTGGATGGGTTTCGTACTCTGGTTCTGTACTCGAGTAGCCATCGTATAGTCTTTTTATATAGAATAAGGGTGACAAACGAGCACACAGTCCACCTGATGGTAAGTGGTTGCTGTGGCACATAGACATCTATATTTATCCTCGATTACGAATATCAAAATGTAGATACGTTGTCACCAGTGAGGACTAAGATGGAATGCCTCGTTTCCAGTAAAAAGGGTCTCCGGTCCTCCACACTCACCATACGAAACACAGCAGCATTAAGCTGCTGTTTCACGCTGGTTTTCTGTGAGAGCGTGGTTCATCCCTGGTCGAGTGACCCATTTGTGTTACAACTATACCAGAAATATAGCTGCAGCAAGGCTCTACCACGTGTAAAAGTCTTACTGTACAAAGCTTAATTATACCTATCCGACATAAATTTAACTTCGTACTGTATAATATATACCTTTTCTGAACAACAGTCTCAATTAATGGTTCCACTCACATAATAGCAGTCACATAGACAATAGTAACAGTGCGATCGCAATGGCGTTAAAGAGCTCGCTTTCACTGTTTTCTTAGGGAAGTCGGGCCGAGGTCAAGGAAGCAGGGAGTAGGTGAAGGAGAATACCGCAACCTGAAGGTCCCTTTGTCTTGAAGTTACACCTTGTACACGTCACACTCCTGGCCTTAGGCCTTCTCTGATTTCTGAGAGGACTTAAGCCAAGTAAAGTGCTTGAAAATGTTTCTATTTTTATTTCATTTCATGTAAGTTTCCTCACAATGTTTCTTGTTTCCAAGTGCGGATTAAATCTTTTTTTTATAGGAGACGAGCATGCGGCCAACCTGATGGTAAGTGATTAACATCGCCCATGAACAACTGCAACACCAGGGGAACAAGGGGAATCGCAGATGCGTTGCCGGACTTTTAAAAGGGTGTATCGGTACGGGAAAATCGCTGGTGGTAATTGATTCCACAAAGAAGTAATGTGAGGAAGAAAACATTTTCTAAAATTATTATATAAAGAACGTAAGGATATTGTGAGCCTCTCTGTTGAGCGAAATCTAGAAATGGCTTGTGTCGAGCTCGAGCACCTCATTGTTGTAAGTGTTTACAGATCCCGATGTGCTACTTATGACTATTTTAAAAGAATTGTGGAAGAAGTTTTACTCAAACTTAGTAAACAGAACAAGTCTGTTATAATATGAGGAGACTTTAACATCAATCTCCTTGAAACTTCTGCCATTAGTATTAAGTTTAGCTCATTGTTTAAATCGTATAATCTTGGTAATTTATTCTTAGAACCAACACGTATTGCTGGGCCTGGTGCGACCTGTATAGATAACATTTTTACAGATGTTAAGCCCTTGCACAAATAAATTATACAAAATTTAAAATCAGATCACTGTAGACAGTTGGTATCACTACCTTACATACACAAAAAACAGAAAAATAAGAAAGTTGTGTTTGTTGCAATAAATGAACATCGCTTGGAGAGGTTTAGAAGTAATATAATAAAAAGACTCCATCACTTTCGTTTAAAAGTAGTGCTAATTATTTGTATGCTACATTATTTAAAATTATAATTTGTGAATTTAGTAGAATATTTACTTCTAAAACTCTCTCTTTTATCAGTCGCAAATCATTTAATGAATGGGCGACAATAGGAATTTATAAAAGTAGGCGAAGGTTATACGAGCTTTATGATGAAAGATCATATAATAGTAGTGTTATATTTAGAGATTATGTAAAAACATATTCTAAAATATTTAAAAAAGTGTGCTCCACTGCTAAGGCTTTACATTTAAGCAACAAAATTAAAACTGCATCCGACAAAATTAAAATGACCTGGAGAATAATAAAAAGTGAAACGGGCAAGGTCAAATCGCGCAACTCGGATTTTCAATTGAATATTAACAATAATTTAACGCGATCTGATCAAGAAGTTGCTATGGCTTTAGAGAAACGTTTTACTGTTGTTCCTTTTTTGACAACAAAATCATTAAATTCTTCTCCTACTGTCGCCGAATCATTGCTCAAACAAAATGTAAAGGCTTGTTAAAATACTATAAATTCTATAGAGTACTGCCAAAAGATATCGTTAAATATTTTAAAACTATTGATTTTAGGAAAACGACTTATGGAGGATTTCCGTTAAAGTTATTTAATCTATAATAGATATAATAGCATCGTATCTAGCCACTATATTTATTACAAGCGTCGAATCTGGTGTGTTTCCTGATTTAATGAAACATAGTAAAGTCATACCTTTATTTAAATCTGGTAGTACATTATACCCCGCCAATTTTAGACCAATTTCTGTACTACCAACGTTTAGTAAAATTTTTGAAAAAATTATTTTGGATCAGATGTTAAGTTTCTTTAATATTAATAAATTGCTACATAAAAATCAATTCGGTTTTACAAGTGGTCGCTCGACAACTGACGCTGGAGTTGAGCTTATCAAACATATTTTTGTGCATTAGAGAATTCAGAGGATGCTTTGGGTATATTTTGTGACCTTTCCAAGGCCTTCGACTGCGTTCACCATGAAACATTAATCAGGAAGCTACAGTAGTAGTTGTAGGGGATAATCATGATAAAGTATTATTTGCTGATGATACTTCCTTGATTTTTAAACTTAAATGTCAATTATTTAAATGTAACGAAGTGTATAATGCTATATCAAAATTAGTGCATTGGTTTAACGTTAATAATCTACATTTAAACGAAAATAAAACTAAATGTATCAAATTTACAACAACGAATGTTAAAAATCTGAGTACCAATGTGTTTTTAAATGGAAAAGAACTGAGCCCTGTTGAATCCACTGTTTTTTTTTTGGCATCACTCTCGACGCAAAGCTTCAGCGGGGCGGCCCCCATATGTCCAAACTAGCAAGCAAACTAAGTTCTGCAGCCTATGCTGTAAAAAAGATTACAGGTCTCACTAGTGTCGAGACAGCTAGATTAGTTTATTTCAGTTATTTGCATAGCATTATGTCTTATGGGATTTTGCTATGGGGAAATGCGACTGATTCAGAAACTATTTTTGTTTTACAGAAGAGGGCCGTTAGAGCTATTTACAACCTAAAACCGAGAGAGAGTCTCTTAGAGATAAATTGAAATAAATAAATATATAAAAATTTAATGTATGTTCACAAAAACAAAGGTAGTTTTAGTAAAAAAAGTGATGTACATTCTGTAAACACTAGGAACAAACACAAGATAGTGATATCAGTTTCTCGACTCCACAGAGTCAGTAATTCATTCATGGGGCAATGTATACGCTATTACAACAGGGTCCCGGAAAGTGTACAGGCTCTCTCTATTACCAAGTTTAAATGTTTTGTTAAGTTGAAACTGTATAATAACTGTATGATAATAATCCCTGGGAATGAGGTGGTCGCTTCCAAGCTGTTTCTAAAATAAATTTTGCATCTACCAATCATTAATATAAAATATGCTTTTAAAAAAAGTCCCGCTGGGTTTCTTGCTGGTTCTTCCCAGGACAGAGGTTTTTTTTTCGAACCAGTGGTAAAGTAAAAAATGACTTTCAATAAGAATTACACATGTGATCTATATTGAATAAAAAATTATTCTATTCTATTCTATTCTATTCTAAATGGTGGACCGCCAATTATCCAGATGGTGTGGTTGTTATGGGGAGTTCTGCCGCGCTGTGCGTTCGTGAAATATGGTGGCTGGGATTAATCCGAAAAATTCCTCAGAGCACTCCCGTGGTAAATGCGAAAGAAAATGCAAAGGGATGCAACATCTCTTCGCAGCACCAATGGATCGAGCCGATCGGAAAGGACTCGGTCGTCGACGATTCTAGCCGTTCTGCGCTGGATGCGGTCAAGTGGAAGGAACTGGGACTGGGGAGCCCCAGCCCAAGGAACAGTGTTCCATGTGAGGCCGAACCTGCGCCTTATAAAATTGAAGGCGTTGTGACGGCTAGAAATACTGTCCCGCTTTGCTGGGCACGCCAAGCTTTATAGAGGCCAATTTGGCCTTCTCTTCCAAGTGACCGCGAAACTGCACGTCACTCGATATGTCGACGCCGAGGATTCCGATACTGGCTGAGGCAACAAGGGGAGTGATTAAATTTAGTCGCCCCCAATCCGAAACTTTGTTCAGCAAAGACTCGACTTCAGACACAAGTTTGTTCCGGTAAGATCTGCTATTAAAATGTAATTTAACAGTTTCATTGGTGCCAGCGAAAATCTGACCAGGATTGCTCGCGTGGCCCCTGGTCTACCACGGCTTACTATGGCTTACTCATTCAACTTTTGAAATCGTGAACTTTTGAAAACAGTAGGCGTGTTTAATAAGAAAATAATTTTGGATAAAAATGGGAAAATTCAATAAATATTTCTTTCGATATCATCTAGGAATATTACGTCTAGCGTAAACGAAATGTATAAGGCTCCATCTTTCGGAAGATATTACATTTTTTGACATTTCCCATAGTCACCTATTACGACTCCCACGGGACAGAATGGTGTGATGGCTTTTCTTACGTTACCATCACACGACCCTATACTTATTATTAGATACCAGACACTATGATTATTTTAGATTGGTGCCATTTAAAAAAAAAACTATTGGTAAATTCAATTGTGCATGCCCTAAGCGCATTAAAAAAATTACGTATAACATGATTATACGTAAATTTTTAAAGTAGTTTAAATACACACAAGTTTTCAGTAATGACCTTATAGCCTTATTATATTTCGAATTTTCCAATAATTTTATGTCAAACTTCAATTTAAAAAAATTGTTTTGAAAATCCAAAAGTGCACGGCTCATACTGCTCATATGATCATCATATCATCATTCAGGTCACTCCATAAAGTCTAAGACATATTTAAGTACTTTTAGTACGTAGTACTATTATTTATTCTGTGCTTTTAAAATATTGTAATAAAAATCTCTGATTATTATAATAATCAAGTATGTATGAAAGAACATCGGAACAACAAAAATATGAAACATACTTACGTGCTTTGCGCTTAAGGCATGCAATATTCACTGTAATGCTATTTACATGACTAATAGAAAAATTTGAAAGGAATCAATCAACATAATTGCAAAGAAAAAACCTTTTCCAAGGTACGAAAAAATTACCTTATCTACAATATATAAAAGGAAATTATATAAATAAAAGCTCGTGTAAATAAAGAAATTAATTACTTCTAAAGCTTTCATAGTCATTTAATTCGATGACTTTTCTTTAGATGTCACAAAAGACGTTTCATTGTATATTTACCTGAAAGTCTACTCGAGAATATTTTTGAAACTTGAAAAGGGTACTTATGGCAAAAAATGAACAGTCCAGTGTTATTATAAAACTAAGCTTGTGTATTTTTTGTTATTTTTTTTAACAACAACTATACATAATTACATCAAATAATAATTGCCCTCAAGAAATTTTGTCGCAATATGCAGGAAGCCGATGGATGCAGTACCATGGTACCATGGCATTCCTTAGGTGAGGCCTATATATGAGACTTGTATAATGATGATGATGATGAATGTTGCCGAAGAAGTACCTCAAATAAGTTTTTAATTGTTGCATCATTTACATCTTGATATGTTTATATTAATGGTATTAAATAAGTTGTTTCAGGCCTTTAGAATATAAATATTTTTTTACTCATGACGGATGTAAAAGCATTTATATAAATTTATCAATCTAAATGTTAAAAAAATATAACTCATCACCACATTTGATCCCGCAGGTGTCGTAAGAATTTACTTTGGGAAATATCAGAAAAATATTATGGGTTATAACATTGGCAGTATTACCATCTCATATAATCCAGGCATAAAGTTCGCAAACTGACGGGCAGCAGCGTCAAAAGTGCGAGCGTCATGATTAAGAAAAATACTTCGCATAATATATGTGCTTTAACGGACTTGTAAGAAAAAAAAAGTATCTTAATATATCTTTTTATAAATAATTTTATATAACACAAAAAATACTCAGACTAGTGCCTGCATTTAGTACCGCGAACATGACGCTTTTCTAGTATAGCGATGGTGTTATATCTACTATATTTACTATATTACTACATATACTACGAGTATATACAAATAAAAATTTCCGTAAATAGAGTAAGTACGTAACAAATTTAATAGTACCCGTTATTATGTCTACATTTCGTAAAATAAAAACTATTGTATAAATTGCGCGACTGATTTCAAAAACATAATAACCGTAACATTGCCCAGAAAATAGAACTATATTCAATCAGGTGAATAAATTGAATTCGAGTGGAAAATTGATATTCTCTCACTATGAAAAACATTCCAATAAATACAGAATTTTACGTATTTGATATATTTTGTTTGAAATGAAACTTGAATTTATAAAGCAATATTGTATTGTATCTATGGCACAGTTGATTGGTAAAAATATATTGCCCTAAAAATGTAACTACACACAAAGAGCTTTAAATATGTTACACTACTTAAATGTTATTGATTATACTCAATCATGTCAATGAATTGGATTCGATTCGACAAAATTAATATTCTCTATTTATTTATTTTTATAGAATAAGGGTGACAAACGAGTACACAGTCCACTTGATGGTAAGTGGATGCAGTGGCCCATAGACATTTACATCAACCCTGGATTAAGAATCAAAATGCAGATGCGTTGTCACCCCTGAGGAGTATGATCGAATGCCTCGTTTCCAGTAAAAGGTGTCTCCGTTTCTCTACACTCACAATAAGAAACACAGCAGCACTGTGCTTCTATTTTACGTTGGTATTTTGTGAGTCTCTATTAAAGGAATAATCCAATAAATAAAATATTTCACGTTTTTGCAACAACCTAGTTTCAAACTTATATGCATTGAGTTAAATAACATATTTATCGATGCTTATATGCAAGACACATAAAATATAAATAGATTTACATCCACTCACCCTTAGCAAGAAACGCCTCTAGCTTTGTAGGCTTGTGATTATGTTTTTCAAAGTAGTTATAATCTCACGCTTATACATACATATAACCCATGAAGGTGTTAGGACTCTTTTTTGTCTAGATCAGGGATGTTACGGATATTCAAATCCGCATCCGCAAATGTGGAACATCCCCATTGATTTAGACATCTGCATCTGCATCCGCATCCGCATATATCATTGCGGGTCTTTTGATGCGGATACAGATGTGGAGCAAGTCACGACAGGATCATAAAATGAGAATGCGCACACTGGTGACAAGATCCAACATTTATACATAGTACAACATTTGTTTTATTTGATTGCGGTAATTCAGGAAGTGTCAGTCACTACGTTCGTTTCCTCTGTTTGACTAAGTTTATTGTGTTTCGTCGTATAAATTATAAATTTGAAAAAGTGAATAAAAATGTCTTATTGATTGATGAAATGACTTATTTTAAATTAGATGAAAGTGATCGGCATAAGTCCCAGTGTAAAATATGTAAAAAAAAGTTACACACGAAAGGGACGTACCACAACTTCTTTGAAATATCATCTTAAGTTGAAGCACCGTAAATAATTTAGTTTGTCCGAAAGCTCGAATAACGAAAAACAGTTGAAGAATAAAAAAGATGATATGGGTAAATTAGAATTTCTATCTAGTTTTACAAGTTTAAAGACGTAATCAGGCTCGATGAAAAGTAGTTCTCAGCTATAGGCACACTTTCTCAAAATTAATCAAATGGGAACACGAGTTTAAACTTCCCTATCTTTTATATTTTGTATTTATTGATATAATTCGGTGTTATACGCCAATTACTCAGTTCAGCTGCCTCTGATGCCGCAAGGAAAGCCTGGCGAAAGCCACTAGTTGGTTCAGTAATGAATGGACATTTTATTTTTATAATTAAATTTATAATCTGATGACTCAAATCTATGATACGATTTTTTGCATGTATTAAGGAAGACGTTCAATGTGATATTATCATTTATTTTATGACTATTTTACACACGATTTATTTGAGTTTTTTTAATTAAAAGCGGTATTTTTAAGCAATTTATATTTTGAGAACCTCCTTCTTTCGATTAAAAACACTCGCCGGTTTTAATAGTAGTTTTTGATGTTGAGTTTGATTGAAGTTATATTTCATGTTTTTATTATCGCTAATAATTAATATACAAATGACTTCAATAACTTGCAGCGCTAAGGGCTGCGGGTTCGAATCCCGCACGGAGCTAGTATTTATACGGCCTACAAATAATTGTTCCGGGTCTGGATGTTGTCGATCTTGCCTTGATGTTAGATGTTCATTTTCACACATCTAGTGAAGATGAAGGTCACGAAGGAAACACCTGACAACACGCATGATCTTTTAAAGAAAGAGTTGGTAATGTGTCGGCAGAAAAAAGACTGGATGAGGGGCAAAATCCACTGACCTGGTGGAAAGTAAATAGAGAAGAATCGAAAATTCTCTATGGGTGTGCACGCAAGTACTTATCACCTCCACTGTCCAGCGTCCCCAGTGAACAGTTATTAAGTTGCGCTGGGCTATTCTACGATTCACTAAGAAATATAGCTATAAAGCTTTATATAGATATAAAGCTGCGATATTTACTTTTCATAAAATATGAGGCACCAATTTTTATTTTTATTATATATATATATATATATATATATATATATATATAAATATATATATATACATATATATGTGTTTTTTAATGTAACTTAAAACAAAATTTTATTAATAAATAAAAATAAAGAGTACTTTTTCCTAAAAAAACACTTTAACTCCGCATCCGCGGATGTGAGCCTCAAAAATCCGCATCGGGATCCGCATCTGCGAATGTCAAAAATTCTACATCCGTAACAACCCTGATCTAGATGTTTGTTTAGGTTGGTACTATCCCCTTACCTGTTTCTATCGCCAAGCAACATGGTACTCTTAGAGTTTAAATAAGTAAGCTATGTTTATAAATACTCTACTACTTTGGGATGTTCATTAATAACGTGAAGCGATTTTGGCGATTTTTCTTCCCTCCTTCTCTCCGTGAAACTTTTCAAAATACGTATTTTTAGTGTAAATACTTTAATTGTGTGGTTAATCTGTGCTTGTGTTTATTTAAAAAAATAATATAATTTGCTTATATTATTATTTTTACATAGTTTGTGGAGTTTGATAGCTTTTTTTTCAACACTGCGTTAAATATTATTGTCTAAAAAATAATATTTAACGCGGTGATGAAAAATTTTGCAATATTTTAGTAAATTTAACCCAATTTTCCCTAAATTTTACAAAGTTTCTTGCGAAAAATAAGTATATTTGCCTCGACCCCCTCCCTCCCCTAAACACCTCACGTAATTAATGGAGTCCCCTTTGTTTTGATCTGAAGGGTATAGAGCGTCAGTTTAATTACAGACTGTGAGGCATTCCATCTTTTTTATGAGGTAAGTTGCAGCCCAGTTGCCCATGGGCCAGCGTGCCCAGGTGGACTAAAAATTTGTTTTTCATTTAATTTTTATTTAAAAAGATGGTTTTTATTCTGTTAAACGATCTTGAGAAGGACGATGACTTAAAAATATCGAGGGTTCGGGTTTCGTATTACGTACTTAGTTAACATCACAGCAGTGTAAGCGCTGCGCTTTTCTGCCGACTTCCAAAAAGGAGACGGTACTCAATTCGACTGTATGTTATTTTTTTATGTATGTTACGTCATAACTTTGTACTGGGTGAACCGATTTCGATGATTCTTTTTTTTATATGAAATCTGATAGTTCTCGTATGGTCCCATGTGAATTTGATCAAGATCAGACCAATAGTTTTTGAGTTATTCTTAAATAACTTATATTGAAGTTGGCTGTACAAAATTTTTAATTTTAAATTATATTCGTGCCCGACATCGACTCTGCTGGAAAGGCCGGTCATCCATCTCTATTTTTTCAAGAAAGAAATGTGTAATTGGTATTTAATGAATGACAACACAGGACGATGAAACAATTTTAAAAGAAAGTAAATTAAAAAAGAAAAGTAGTGTTGTAAATATAGGTCATTTGATGTACATTCATTTAAAAAATAAAAATTTGTCGAGGCTACGTCCATCTCAATTACCGGGTTTTATTTACAAAAGGGATATTTACAATTAAAATGCGGCGGAATATTTACATTATTATCTTGTCGGTGCTGATGAACAAGATTGTAACGATTAAACATTTATTTGTCCAATGTATAAATGTAATTTGGTATGTAATGTATAATTGTGTATTTAATGTAATTAATGTATAATTAAATAAAAAAGAAGTGCTTTTAAATGAACTACTTTCCCATCGAACTCAAATTTTAGACCAAATTTATTCATTTATTTGTAAAAGAAAACAAAAAGACAATATTTATTACAATAAAAACAATATCAACCAGCTAGCGTTATAATGATATACCTCTTGTGTCATCAGTAGCGCTGATCATTCGTGGATAAATAAAGTATTTTTATTAACTTTACCACTTGTGGACCCCAAGAACTGACAATCCTACAGTCAATTGACGGCTCCGTGGCGCAGTGGCTTAGCGATCAGTTGTTGCCCCCAGGGCCGCGGGTTCGAATCCCGCACGGAATAAGTATTTGTATGGCCTACGTATGGCCTGTTATGTTTGTAAACTGCCTCCACGACACAGGAGAAAATCCTAGTGTGGGGGTAACGATTTTAAAAAACTAAAAAAAAAATGGCGTAAACATATTATAGTCATTTTTCATTTATACTCCTATTTGAAACCAGAGGCCGTGTTGCTACCCTGGCTCTAAATGTGATAGTATTAATTTCATATATGCGTCATTGTGGTTTTTGATCGCCATGTTTGTTCCGATGATTGACCCTTGTCGATCCCTACAACATTTGTTCGAGCACCACCAAACTACTCTTAACTTTTGCTAGATTATAACTCTTTCAAATTAGTAGGGCCGCCATCTTGTGTTCCGCTATTTTGAATTTTTTTTTTCACCACCGCTAGAATATGCCCAGGGTGTAGGTCGATATTAAATATGGTAAATTATTTTTTTTAATTTTTTTTTATAGGATAAGGACAACAAACGAGCACACAGTCCACCTGATGGTAAGTGGTTGCTGCGGCCCATAGACATCTACATCTATCCTCTGTTACAAATCAAAATGTAGATACGTTGTCACCCATGAGGACTAAGATGGAATGCCTCATTTCCGGTAAAAAGGGCCTCCGGCCTCCTGCACTCACCAAGCGAAACGCAGAGGTAAACCTCTACTTCACGCTGGTTTTCTGTGAGGTCGTGGTACTACCCCGGTTCGAGCCGGCCCATCCGTGCGACAGCAAAAGCTGCCGCGTGGCTCTACCACTGTTAGATATGGTAAACTGATCTCTAGTCTATACCAGGAAGCTATAAAGACGCGCAATGTATAAAACCAAAAACTTTAAAATGTATCGACGTTTTTCTGAAGCATGGGTTAAGTTTATTATATTATATTTTAAATTATAGCAGTATCTGCGATAGTTACTGCCCTCTTACCTTAATAAGAATTAACATCTGTTAAGAATATAAGTAAAAAAGACAGGTTCTTTTATATTTTACTACAAACTAAATCAAATTTATCAAATGGTTTCCTTTTATTTCAACGATCATACTTTTTCCTTTCATTTGTTATAATAAAAATAATCAAATGTACAGTTTTTTCACAAACAAAATACTGTCGTAAAACTTTAGTTGTCGTTTCTGACCGCCTTTTCTGAGTTACTGCCATCTCGATTACAACGGCAATATGGGAAACCATCTCACGCTCCACCAAACGCTCTACACTTAGGGTTATTTCTATGTATGTAAGATACTTCTTCATGTCATGTATCCACATTTTTGGTAACAGTCTCATAAATATGTATTGTATTGGTTTATTTCAACTGTTGTCTATAGTCCGAATGTCACGGCAACTGTTTACCAGTAAAAAGGGTCTTCGGTTCTCTACACTCACCATACGAACAGGAAAATTAAGCAGAAGGTATTCTGTGAGAAGTTTATCCTTCCCCAGTCAATCCTAACTATTCGTCTTATAAATATAATACAAATATTCAGGAGGGTTGATCGATGGCGTTGATGTCGGGAGATCTCCCCTTTTCCTTTCACCCGCCTCAGTGACCCCAACGTGATATGAACATGCAACTAACAAGATTCGAAAAATACAACTTCAAAACCATCGTCATCGTCCTCAAGTACCCCATTCATTCGCTCCCGAGCATATATTGTCTGCAGTCTTCATATTCTGCAAGCCATCTAGCATTACAAAGGTTCATCGCAGCACTGGAATAATAATGCTTCCTGTTCCTTCAAGTTCCACTATAGCCGGTGGAAGGAAAAGGGGAGATCTCCCACCGGGCAAGGTGTTCTGCCCGGGGAGCGGCTATTTCACATTCTGTATTTTTCTACACATAATAAAGAGAAAATTACTTATTTTCTCTATGCTGATTTGACGCTACTATTCTGTGCACTAATTCTTTTCTTGGTCATTTTAACTGCAGCCATACAATTTCTACCACGCAAAAAGACATAAATAGAAATACTTACTGACATATTAAAGTCCTGCATGATAGGACGAAGTACTGCATGATAGAAGAATAAGCAGAACACATCATACACCGTGATAATTGAAAAAAAATGTTTATTCGTTCTTGACATAACAGAACCATATTGTGGTGTAGTGACAGTGTAAGAATGTCTTTTACCCCATACCATACCAAAGATGTCGTAAGGCGACGTCACACGAGAAGGCGACAGAGGGAAACTGAAGCAGCAGCGTCTTCCTGATAATACCTCAAAATTATAAAACATATCGAATTTAATAAGCGCGGGTTAGCGTGACGATATCAAGTCGACAGTAAAGCCCTCTGAATTCGCGATCAATGTGTGCAAAAGAGCTGTTGCCAATCTTCTTGCCAAGTAGGACAACAGATGAAAATATATAGAATATAGAACATGCGTGGGCCCCCAGTCGGCAATCTATGGCGGGGTCTTTGTTTGACATGGACTTTTATAGGATTTAATGGATGGAAGCTTGACATAACGACGTTTGTCTCTTCAATATTCATGTTGTTGAAGACTCTATAAAGAAGTTTTTGTTTTTATTGAACCCAAAAAATTCAGAGTGACTATGAAAACAACAATGAACGCTGAACGCCTGTACCAATTTGCTCAACGCAAACAGAAAGCGTCGCTCCAGCCTTTTGCATTCAAATGAATCACTCTGTCGTTACATTCATCGAACAATAGGCTGTAATTTATTCTTTGGGTTGATTTCGTAATCATTTTTACTTCAGGTAACAAGCTCTAACGAGTGGGTTGTCATTAAAGTCATTAATTTATTAGGTGATAGGACTTCTTTTCCGCCTAGGCCTGCCTTATACATTTCATTTCCAAGGCTCTGTCTTATACATTTTGTTTCTTAGACCTGGTACCTTAAGCTTGTCACGATATTTTTTATAGTATAAGGGTGACAAACTAGCACACAGTTCATATGATGGTAAATGGTTGCTGTGGCCCATAGACATCTACATCTATCCTCGATTACGAATCAAAATGCAGATGCGTTGTCACCCCTGAGGACTAAGACTGTCTCGTTTCCATTACAAAGTGGCATGCATCTCTACATATTTTGCAGCGATTCAAGATTTTGTCGTATTTCCTTAGATTTTCCTCTTTTTTATATCTCTTAAGCTTTTACAATGCCGCATCATTCGGGTGACAAACGAGCACACAGTCCACCTGATGGTAAGTGGTTGCCGTGGCCCATAGACATCTACATCTATCTTCGTTTGCGAATTAAAATGCAAATGCGTTGTCAGGCGTTAGTACTAAGATAGAATGCCTCTTTTCGTGCCACAACTAATATAGTTACAGTAATATAGCTACAGCATGGCTCTACCACGTAAAGGAAACGTAAAGAGGGTTGAGACATTTTTATTTTTATTTTTTGTTGTTATTAGGGAACCGATGCTGCCCAACTCCTGGTTTGTTTTCGTCTATCGCCTCTTACCCACGGGGCTATACGAAGTAGTGGATTTTCTTACACCGCCAGTACACGGTAGAGTGTAAATGGAATGGTAATGAAACATTCATTAATATTACAGCGTCTCACCAACTAAATAGACAGATGTCCTATTGAAAAGCGACATGACTTATAAGATCCAACACAGCTCGTATTGAAGAAGCGATTGAGAGGAAACAAAGCTCCAAAATGTTCGCCAGTGATCTAACATTTCAATAAAGAAGAAGCATTATTTCCGAGACAAGTGAGATTGAAATGTTTAACCGACAGCTGTACACGTCGTCGGTGCAGCCACTCGTTAGCCACTCACACTGAGTGTGACCTAAGAGCAAGCCCTAATTGATACTATTCCGACGATATCCCGGCTAGATTAGAATGGCTCTTTAGCACCTTTAAAACAACATGTTAATTACAGTGGATATAGAGTAAGCGAGTGCAAAACCAAAAGGGTTTTTTGCAATAACCGGCCAAATTTGTAGAGAACTTTCAGAATAAGTAATATAAGCAAATGGTAAGGAAAAATTAATATAACGAAAATCTCAAATATTCTGTCATTTTTAACTTTTAAATGCAAAATGCGTGGTAATGCTTCATTTTAATTGATTTTACTGCGCACGCACACATTTGTAAGGGTCGATCGGGAGGCAAAAGTATTGTTACCCATAAATCATATTCAATTTGGAATAATTTCAAATATAAGTAGAAGCCTTATTTACTCGTATTTTCAAAAACTGTAATAACGGTATGTCATTATTTATATATTTGAACTTAAACTGAAAAATAACCCCGTATATAGACTATATCATAAAAAAATATCAAAAATATCTGTTCTAATGTCACTATCCAGGGATATTCTTTGGGATTCGTATGAAAGTCACCCAAAAAAAAACTTATAGGGTATTTATACTTATAGGGTAACAGTACTAATGTTAGCACTCCTACAATGATTGGCACTTTGCTATTATAATCTGAATATTAAGAATGTTTTCTTTTTTCTATGTCATAACTACACAGATATTGCTAAGATATATAATTACTTACACTAACAATACATAGGTATTTATTATTAAAGCGTCAACTATTTTCCTAAAAGGGCTGTTTTAAATATGTGCGTGGACAAATCCCTTAAAATTTAACAAAAAGTTAAGGTTTTGCGGCTAGATATTGAGACAAAAATGTGATTTTTAGGAAGGTTTATATGCAAGTTTCTGTCTATTTTTATCAATTTACGTCATTAAAGCATATTAAACGTTATTTAATCGTTGTGAAATAGAAACATCGTTTTTTTAATTGTGCCAATGACTATTTTATTTTTTTATTTTGTATTTTTTTTATTTAAAAAAACGTTACCCCCACACTAGGATTTTCTCCTGTATCGTGGAGGCAGTTTACAAACATAAATTGCACAAGGACATACATCCAGACCCGGAACAATTATTTGTAGGCCTTACAAATACTTGTTCCGTACGGGATTCGAACCCGCAGCCCCAAGCGCTGGAACTCATTGCTAAGCCACTGCGCCATGGAGCCGTCGACTATACTTTACTTTGACTACATAATCATTGGCATATACCAATGATTATGTAGTGTGTATGTATTGACATCAATCACTATACTTTCTTTCTTTTGTCCAAAATCTACTCTTGACACTGCCAATGACTATATCCTTAGAGTAGTGCCAATGATTATGTCTGACCTTTTTCATATTTTGAATTGATGAAGAATACCGCTATTAAGAGCGGGCGCTTTAGAAAAATAACTGCCGCACTAACATTTAACATTCACTAA
This sequence comes from Parnassius mnemosyne, assembly GCA_963668995.1. Taxonomy (NCBI): domain Eukaryota; kingdom Metazoa; phylum Arthropoda; class Insecta; order Lepidoptera; family Papilionidae; genus Parnassius; species Parnassius mnemosyne. Next base: position 4,139,937 of record CAVLGL010000046.1, on the reverse strand, counting down.
ATAAATAAAGTAAAAAAAACTAAGAAGCTGAAAAGCCAACTTGGTCCTGGCACAGTTTTAGATATCATAACAATGTCAATGATGTGAGGTTTTTGAATAAATACCCCATATATACTAAACCGTTTTATAGAGGGACAATAAAACTTCTATGAGATGGATCATGCCTAATCGAAGTCTTGCATTACTGTTCTTTGGAGCAGATGGTAAAACCTATTATTTTCCCCCTATAGAAAATGTGATCAGACGTTCAAAAGTTGGTGTCTAGAGAGAGGGTTATTTACTATCTTTAATACGGTGCAACTTTCCCCAAGTCTCGCCATAATACTTATAGCCCTTAACCTGAATGCAACGCGACTATTGCAACAAGCTGATATCACTGCATTTCGGCCCACCAAAGATAGGGGGCGTAAACCTGTCTTCGAATAACGGACAAACAATTTGACACAAAGGTTACTAAAACAGATGCGGGCCTATATTAGCAAGATGTTTACCGTATTGAAATAAATTTACATTATGAAATGGTTTTGAGACATGTGGGTTGTGCCCATTTAGTCCAGACAAAGTGTACTAAACAAAGTGTCCGATGCCCTCGAAATCACAGCAAGCTGTTTTAGATGATCACCGTTCCGTGCCATTACGCCGAATTATCAAATATTTTAAGAATAACGACTAATAATGACTGAATCAGAAATATCTGTGTCAAATTTGCTTTATATCCTTCCACTTAATAATGGTTTACCAGTACCAGAGCGTATACAACCTGCAGAGATTATTGTTGAGTATCAGAAAGAAAACTAACCCTTATGTTTAGCATCAACTAGGCAGCAAATTTTGAATTTGTCGGAGGTGAATCGGTAATCGTGGATGTCGAAACAAACAAAAATCTTTTAGAAAGCCCTAAAAATATTTATAGAGTTTTTTCCATTGCCAAATACGTATCAAAAAGCAAAAAGCAGGTAAACAACGCCGTTATTTTGTGCTAACAAAGCACAAAATTGTTACATTACTGTGTCAGAGGCAAATGTCCAGCATTGACCAATGTGTTTATGATATAGATGAAATAATTTATATTTTTCACATTACGGTGTCAGAGGCACATGTTCAGCATTGACCAATGTGTTTATGATATAGATGAAATAATTTATATTTTTCACATTACGGTGTCAGAGGCACATGTTCAGCGTTGACCAATGTGTTTATGATATAGATGAAATAATTTATATTTTTCACATTACGGTGTCAGAGGCACATGTTCAGCATTGACCAATGTGTTTATGATATAGATGAAATAATATAATATTATATTTTTCGCATTACGGTGTCAGAGGCACATGTCCAAAATTGACCAATGTGTTTATGACATAGATGATATAGGTGCTTTGTTAGCACAAAATAACGGAGTGAAGATTCGGAAGCAGCGGAGCTAAAAAAATAATGGAATAATTAGGCACAAATGGAAAATGCAGAATTGAATTAGCCAAATATAGAAACAAACTTACAAACAAAACAAGACGAACGAAGCCAAAAACTCTCACATTATAATACTCTCTAAATGTTTAATCTAAAAAACCGAAATAAAGTTCTATTTCTACAAAATATCGAGAAAATACGAAAGGTTTTACTAAAAAGTCACATCAAAAATGTATACGAAGAAAAAAAAACATGGTAGACCAACGAAACCGCTTTCAGATGAAGATCTAAGGAAAATTTTTGAAGAAGATTTGTTCAAAATAAGTGTTATAACAATAAGATGGAGCTTAGAAAGATCTGGGTATAATTTTTTAAGACTTCCAATGGTGCCAATGATTATACTTAATTTACAGTGCCATTCTCTATGCTAAAGTGCCAATGATTGTAACATTCCCTAGAAAAAAGTTTAATTAGATTTTTAACTTAATTAAACATTTCTTTTTAAACGTAATGCGTTATTTTATTTATGGCTATCTAAACTAAAATCCAACATAACAATAAAAAGTAAAACAAATTTGTTTATTTACGAGAATTAACCACTTACAAGTAGAAATCCGCTTAAAGTGCCAATCATTATACTGCTTACCCTACATAATTCGCAAAATAATTGTGCCTAAGGACATATTCATATCAAAAGTAAGAGTAATTTGCCAAAAGTCCTTATTATACGTAAAACTAAATATTATTTCGTTTGTTTAACCCTAAATTAAAACAAGTTCATTGTTTACGACAAGGGACGTTTTGACCCTCACGGTATGCCGCTCGGTGACATGAACGTGACACTCAAGGGTTATTATTTAAAGGTTAACCTTAGTCCCAAATCGTACTTCGCACGATTTCATTTGAATTATTTTACAATAAAACATTATGTATACAGAGAATAAAATGTGTAATATAAACTTATTTTCTATTCGAAACGCCGTAAGAATTACGATATTATAATCTGTACTATATCCAATGTGTAGTTTAACATCAATGTAATAAATTGTCAACCGATTACTAACAAGGAGGAAGTTAACAATCCGACTGTAATTTTTTTATGTTCGAATATAACGCAATATCTTCGTCAATTTGGAAACGGTTTTGATGATGCTCTTTGAAGTGAAAGTTTCTTTAGAATCGTTGTGAATTGAAACTATATGACACGAAATAGCGACACTAAAAGAGACAAACATATACATCCATGGGATTTAGCTTGCGATAGAATAATATAAAAACAGTATGCAGTGTTTAGTATAAAATTATTTTCTTACGTGGTAGAGCCATGCTACAGTTATATTAGTAGTATATTTGTAGCACGAATGGGTCGGCTTGACCGGGGATGAAGCACACTCTCAAAGAATACCATTGTAAAATAGCAGCTTAACGCTGCTGTGTTTCGTATGGTGAGTGTAGAGAACCGGAGACCTTTCTTAGAAATGAGGCATTACATCTTAGTCCTCACGGGTGACAACGCATCTGCATTTTGATTTGGAATCGAGAATAGATGTAGGTGTTTATGGGCCGCAGCAACCACTTACCATCAGGTGGACTGTGTGCTCGTTTGTCACCTTTATCCTATAAAAAATGTATTAATTACATAAGCCCTACAATTATCCTACTCCTGACGTCTACATTCGTCTCATTCTCCCGTCGGTTAGTTTTTTGAAGGGGTCGCTTCTTTCGCGTGTGAAATGCACACAAGTTTTTTTATTATAATGGTTTTTTATTTGTACAGCTGATAAAAAGAGACGCAGCTACCCATATCCTGTTTTATTTCCCTCTGTCGCCTGTTACGCGATAACATGGGGAAGTGAATATTATATATACTCATTCTTTAGAAGAAGGGTCTTGACAGCAGACAACTAGGTACAAGGGTTTCGATTTATACGTGGTAGAGTCATGCTGCAACTATATTTTTAGTATAGTTGTAGCCATTGAGTTAATATGTACTACGTACTAGAGAAGCCATTCCGAACATTGACTATGTTCAACTGAACTGTAGTGCAGTCCATACAAACTAAATATTGCGTAAATTGAGGATTTGTGAATTCCATAAAAAAATATTATTACATTTTAAATATGTTTATTTAGATTAAATTATAAAATATATAAAAATTGTGTCCTACTCTATGTCTTCGCGCATGCGCGGGAGTAGTAGTCGCGCATGCGCGAAGACATAGAGTAGGACACAATTTTTGTTTGGAATGGCTTCTCTAGTACGTAGTACATATAACTCAATGGTTGTAGCACTAATGGTTGTATGGTTCATGTACTGGCAAATAAATAAATAATCTGAAATCAACAAAGGTTCTTATTGAACGATTTTTATTTATTATCTTAATTTTTCATTTTTATTTAACTTTTCTTTATTATTACAATTAATTATTAACAATAGGGTATGTTCTCACCTAATTATATTAATTATGTAATATGATCCATGTTCGTCGAAATGAAGATTTTCGACCGGGGAAGGACAACGCTCTCTCAGAATACCAGCGTAAAATAGCATGGTATTTCGTATGGTGTAGAGAACCGGAGACCCATTTTACTGGGAAAGAGGCATTCCATCTTAATCCTCACGGGTGACAACGCATCTACATATTGATTTGTAATCGAGGATAAATTTAGATGTCTTTGAGCCACAGCAACTACTTACCATAACGTGGACTATGTGCTGGTTTGTCACCTTTATCCTATGTAAAAACTACGCTCGAAGTTTACCTGGAACAAATTGTCCGACTACGTAAATCTAACTGCGACCGAGAGGTAAGTCGGTGGATCCAACTCGGCTGGACAGCTTTTGGGAGATAACAACACATAGTCTCGTCAAGTATCTCTCAAAACTTAATAACAATAGTGTTCTTAATAACAGAGTGTTGCCAGTGACAACATATGGTAATGTCAATTGATCCTTCACTGCTAGCCGTATAAGCATGCTTAAAGCCGCTCAATGAGAGTTTACCTTTGTGGTAAAGTAAGGCTGATATCCGCATTAGAACCAGAGTAAACTATATTATAGTCCAACGAATTAATAAGCTGAAGTCATCATCATCATCTGAGGCATTACAGCAGTGGGTGGGCCTTAGCCTGGTCCAGCAAAGCTCTCCAGTCCGATCTGTTAGAGGCTATCCTTCTCCAACTTATTACTCCCAAGATCTTGATATTATCTTGTTCGACGCCGTCCAACCATCTGAGCTTGGGCCTGCCTCGACTTCTGCGGCCCTCCGGACGGCCTTCTAAAAGGCGTTTGGGTACTCTGGCCTCGTCCATTCGCATCACGTCACGTGCCTTGCCCAACGCAGGCGCCCGATCTTTATGGTCTTAATTACGTTTGGCTCATCGTACATTTGGTATAGCTCGGCATCTCTCATTTTCCATCACAGCTCCGAAAATGCGTCTTAGTATTTTCCGCGCAAGTTTTATGCTTCTTGAAGCTGAAGTGGCCAGTTATATAGCTCGAAGAACCGCCTACGGATAAGAAAGAGTGGTTTTCTAGTGGCAGCCTGTTACAGGCAAGCAAAGCAAAGGACAGACAGTCCACACCAGATTATATACCAACAGGGTAAGATATGCAGACTGTTTATGGATGCAGATGGGTTATAGCTAGTTTAGCCAGCATCACCAGATCGTCTTGGTGAATCATGTCTAGGGAATCGTGGTAGTCTTTCCTTATCGACAGAGACAATTGCAGTCATTGGGTCATCGATACGCAGTAGTATAATAAGTTTATGCATTGGGTACAGTGCGAATGACCTTTGATATGTTTATTGCTAAAAGGTAAATGGAAAATAAATAGTAAACATCAACCCAGTTTTATCTTTAAGCGAATATTTATGTTACAATTTTATTCTCAAAGGAAAAATATTTTTCAACAAAAAAATAAAATATCTATATCGATTAATGTATGATAAGCAGTAAATGAAAATTGTAAATTGCACAAATGTATATTTACGCCACCTTTGACAAACGATAGCCAACAGTTAACATACATGTTTCATTAGTTACACGTTAAGTACGTTAATAAAACATAGATGGCTCTGTAAATTATAAGCAGTATTTTTCTTAATAATTATATTATTGAAAATTAAAATAATGTTTCTTAACAAAATATTCAAAACGTCACAATATAATGCAGAATACTCTCATGTATAAATGATTAATTACAATTATTGCTCGAACTAGATATGTGATCCCTTTATAATGCTAAAGATTTATAATGGCTTAAAATAATAAAGGTATTATCCATTTTATAAGTATGAGTTGGTATTGGTAATTTGAGTTTTTATAATAAATTTTATTGTGAGAATTGTGTAATGGATCTATGTTATTAATATGGCTCCACATGGCTCTACCACGTAAACTGGTTGACTGTTAAGTAGGTATAAATATTGTGTCACAGTAATCAATTAAGTATTATAATATTAGGTATGTGTCTCTAAATGCCTCCCACATGTGTGTAAAATACATTGAGTTATATGCTTCGTACATATATATCGATAGTAAAATATAATGTTTTTAATTTTGTTAATGTTTGTGTGTGAATATCAGAGCAAAAAGATGGCCGTTGCTGGTAAATACCACGAAGTTCTTTAAGCCATCGTTAGATGGCGTATAAATAACAAACACTATATTATTTTAATTCTTTACTGCCTCCACACCTACAATTTTTTTACATTTTTGGCTTCTCACCAACTTACTTATCTTCTTTATATGTATGTAGCTACTAAAGAAAGTGGCAAAGGATTTTTTTCACAGCCGAATATCATTTTTCCATCATGAGGAAAAGTAAAAACATAGTTTGAGGACATGGAAGGCTGCTAAGGCGCATTGGTGCAGAGTGGATGACTCTTTCCTGTCTTAAAAACCCTTCAATCGGAATGGAGTATGTGTAGGCTCTAACACATTTTTTTTAAATCGCTTAGTAAATACTACGTTAAACTTAGATTAGATTTTAGTACATAGACATTATTTGTATATAATTACTAAAGTAAATCAAAATCTTGTGGGAATTATTGAGTATCGAAATACTAATCATAGCATTTCTTGCTGGAAATGGCTCGAGGTGGTAGATAGACCACCAGCATTCATTGGCGGCGTAAAGGGTAAGGGGGCGGGAGCGGTTCGCCCCGGGTGCCAAGCACCAAGGGGTGACAACGACAACGCACTTTGCACATCCAAAGAATAATTACAAAAGCATTACTCTGCAAAGACATACCAATAAATAAATATCTAGCTACTATAGTATCTACCTGCAAGGCCTCAAGGATATGATAATGATGCAACCTTGGTGGATAAGCGTTTATGGTGGCGTACAATCCAGAATCAAAGAACGCAATCCCAAAGCGTTGTTTACGCCTTGTGCTAAACATTCGCTAAATCTATGTGGAGTGCAGTCCTTTGGGAGCGTTAATTCAAGTTTAACTTTTTTCGAGACAGTAGAAAAAGTTTACACGTTTATTTAATTGTCCACAAATTTTGATAATGTAATAGAATATTTAAGCAAAATAAGGTCCCATATGCATGTGTAGCATTTTTTCTTTTTTTTTTCTTTTTTTTTATAGGATAGGGTGACAAACGAGCACACAGTCCACCTGATGGCAAGTGGATGCTGTGGCCCATAGACATCTACATTTATCCTCGTTTGGGAATCAAAATGCAAATGCGTTGTCACCCGTGAGGACTAAGATGGAATACCTCTTTTCCAGTAAAAAGGGTCTCCGGTTCTCTACACTCACCATACGAAACACAGCAGTGTTAAGCTGCTATTTTACGCTGGTATTCTCTGAGAGCGTGGTCCTTCCCCGGTCGAGCCCACCCATTCGTGCTACAACTATACTACCAATATAGCTGCAGCATGGCTCTACCACGTACAAGATGGATCTCTTAAAGAGAAGTCTGAATAGGCTTTTGTTAAGCTATGTCAGTAAGTGCTTTGCCATCTTTTGCGTCATCGCCACTTACCATCAGATGGGATAGACTCTAGCACTGGCTTATATATTAATAGTTAAAAACATTAAAAAAATAAAACAAATTGTAAATTTTAGGTAATTTATTTCAATATTTACATAAAACATAACATAATATCCACTCTTGGTATTTAATATTGAGATTGATAATTGAGTTCATTTAATTTGATTTTATACATTTAAAAAATCTTACAATATCTATAAATACACGAAAATAAAATAACTTTTGCTTTTTAATTAAATGAATAATTATATCACAATATAAATTCAGTAGGTTTTCCTCAATTATTACTTTAATTCTAGAATTTATATATCGAGGATAACGTTCTGAAAATATACTCGATGTATATTTTTTATTTTTCAGACTATCTCTTGATTTTAATCTCAGATTTATAATATAAAGATAATAAGTAGTAACTTTTTAAAAACTATTATAAAAGTACGAACTTAAATTTTATATCCCTGTTTTTAAAATCTAAATGCAAAATAAATTTATTCTTATAATAATATGGGAAGTTAAATAATGCGTAAGTAAAATATTAATAATATAAATTGTCAAGTGTTTTAATTTTCTCCATTACTTAATTATGAAAAAGTAATTATCATTATACTATCAATAACATCAGTCTAGATTATTTAAAAGAAGGAAATCTATTTTAATTATATATTTTTTGTAATAGCTCTTAATAATGTTGGTAAAAGTTGATCTAATTCAAAGACTATTATTTCCACGAAATGAAAGTAAAGCCATTACTTTATTTGATATGTCAGTAGAACAACCACAATTAATGTGCCGTCTCTTTCCTTCCTTCCTAACATTTGCATACATAATATCCACGTACCTTTTAACCTAGATCGGTTGGGTTTTATTGATTCATAAAAATATAACTGTCGGAATTTAAGCAAATAAATAAGTCTTTAAATCATTGAGTATCTTTACCACTTAAAAATAAATTTACATTCTATTTATTTGAAGCTCTGGCTACCTTTTTTACTGTTTCTTCCATACTCTTTAAATATCTATTTAGAGACTCTGATGTAGTCTGTAAAATATTCATGCCAAGTCTGTATTTAAACTCAACTAGACGTTTCAGAAAACCGATAAACCCGCCATCTTGATTTGATGGGGGATATGTTATTACATCAGGGCCATTAGTAGGCTTTGGCATTGAAGTTGTGGTTGTTATTGATGCTTTTGGTTCTGTTATCGGTGAGGGAGAAGGAGGCATAGTTGAAGTTGTTTCTGATTTTAATTCTGTAGTAGTTTCAGTGTTCATATTCCTTATTTGAGTTGTTGTGTCTGATTTTGGTGCGTCATTATTAATCACTGGACTGCTCTTTTCCGTATTATCTGTTGGATTGTTTGTAGAGAATACTTCATAGACTTTAAATGATTTCGTAGTTGTTTCTGATTCATTTGAAGTTCCCGATTCTGTAGTAGTGAATTGTTGCTTATTATTTTCTAATGCTAAAGTGGAAACACTTTCAATGATGTCGCTTTTTATCGTAGTAGTTGGGGTTTCTGTCGGGGACGAATTATTAGCCGAATCTATGGACACTGCATAGATTGGGTAAACCTTTTTGCCTTCTGAAGTTTTTGGCACATCTTCTGTTATCATTTCATACATGCTCTGTGGTGGAATATAGGGTATTTCGTCTATTTCATTGCTCAGAAAAATATCTTTATTTTCTTTTGCAGCTTTCAAAATTTCTTCGATTGATTGTGTTATACTTCTCCTTTTACGTAAATTTCGTCTCTTCCTCAAATTTCTTGGGCCATGTTCTGGCACTACTGCTGGCGTAGCTGATTCTTCACTAAGCTCTTTGGGTACGTTACCTACAACAAATTTATTTTCTTCCATACCTCCATTTGAGTTTGAATTTGAATCTTCCTCATACATGTCCGCAGTATCTTCAGATTCGTTATTGGATCCTAGATACATGGATGTTTGAGAATAGGTGACTGGGTGATTGGTTGTTTCGCCATAAAATTGGCCATCAAACGGATACACTGGCTTAAAATCAGACTCCGCTGACGGTTTTACACCATATACTACTGAATTTGCTGTATCGCTGCCATATGATGAGATTCCTGAAGGGCCTGTATGCGGAGCTGTATAAATGGGTTCCACTGCTGGATAAGGTGTGTAAGAGGTTGGCCCTTTATCATATTTGGTGTCTGATGTGTATGCATGCCGGGTTTCATATTGATGCCGATTGTAGTTAAATGGTTCAGGGTACACAGCACCATGTGCTATGCCAGTTTTTTGTTGTGCATAGTGAACCTTATAGTGAGGTTCGTAACTTGGAGAGTGTTGCACGCGACGATACCTAATATCCTGGTCTTTGTTTACAGGATATCTCTTTATATTAGTAGTTTGAGCAGCATAAGGATTGATTTTGTGCTTTGCATGAGCGGGCATACCTGCAAGAACTGTTCCAAGCATTTCTTCTTCCGCTTGACCGTTACCTTCATTTGCATATTCTTCAGCATTGTGTTTGTAAATATCATCTTTTTTATCGACTTCGAATGTTCGTCTTACTGGTGTTGAAAACGGATATAAGAAATAGCTAGCAATACCAACTAAACTTGCAAGCCCAATAACACCTACACCAACGGTCGGCATTACTTCTCTTGAAAAATAGTTGTAAATCTGTGTCGAAATTAGCCCATTTTTAGCGGGTTTGGGCTTTTTTGATGACTTTGTCTTGTTAACAGTTTTCAATTCAGTAGGAACAACCGTAGCATTTTCAGGCTTAGGCTTTGTTGTTTTCCTTTTCTTCGTTTTATTCTTCTTTCTAGTAGATGTACGTTTCGGTTTTATTGTGGTAGTTACAGGCGTGCTTACTTCTATTTCTATCTCTTGTTCTTTTGCTTCCATTGGTAAAAGAGCTGACTCGCTGACGTCCGGAGCACTCGTACTTACTTTCAACTTATTCTTGTTCTTCTTTTTTACAGGTTTCGAAGTAACTTTAATCACTGAAGAACTAGACGCCTTTGTGGCAATTTCTTTCTTTGTTGTTGGTGGTTCCGTTGTTGTCACATGGGTAGTGCTAGAAGTAACATTTGTACGTTGTGCGGTGTTTTTATTCTTTTGGACGTTTGATAAGACTGTATCTTTGATTTTATTATAAACATTTTCATTTATAGCGGACCCACCAGCGACTAAATCAGATTTATTAGTGCTACCAATGATCGGCCTTTTTGCGACTTTGTTAATTTGTGGACGTTTAGTCTTATTCTTAGAGATTACTGGTTTTTGTTTCTTTATCTGTTCTTCGATCTTTGTAGATTCTGTAGTTGAAGATGAACTTTCTTTACTTATTGGATTATTCAAAAGAATCCATGTTGAAATACCTTCATGGGGTGTCGATGATTCACTAGCTGCATTTGTAACGACATTTTCAGATTCTAACTCCTCCATTGTAACAGGAACCGCTATGCCGGCATGAGAATTTTCCATCTGATCATCACCATCTTCATTCCTTGATTTAATTCGGTGCTTTAGTTGATTTTTGAGTTTTGGAGGTATTCTTGTGTCGATTACAACAGGATTTTCAACCGTTTCATTAGAAGTTTTGTGAATTTGTTGGCCTGTGACCGTTTTTATTGAATCCCCAATTACTGGTGCCTTAGTCTTAACTTCTCTCGCCGTACTGAATGGCTCCACATCCGATGTAGATGACTCTACTGGCTTGTTTTCTACGATGCTTTGATTTCTGAAAATAAGAAAAAGAAAATTTACCTCTAGTAATATAGGAAAATACTATAAGTTCTGTGCAATGCTATACAAAAATAAATACGATTTATTTCAGTGCTTTGATTATTAATACAAGTACTAGTCACAAAAACGAAGGAACTTATATTCTATAATATCAAAGACAAGTAGTAAAATTAATAATTTTGTACACCCGACCACATAAAATGTTCCAGCTTTCAAATAAAAAAAGAATCATCAAAATCGGTTCACCTAGAAAGAAACTTTCACTTAGAAAATATATCTGAGGTTATACACTTAAAAAATACAGTAGAATTGAGCAGGTACTTCCTCCTTTTTTAAGTCGTTTAAAAAAATAGAAATTCAGTGTCCGAGGTGAGCCAACAGATTTATATAATACAGGTCATAGAACCAATGATTTATTAAGGTCCAAGTACTTCGCTCATCCATCATCCGTCCATTCATCCATTCATTACAGCCTAACAAAAGTATACTAGGTAAGTACATATAGGCCTCCATCGTAAATTGCATTATTTGGGGGAATTTTCGCATAGTTATCACAATTGGCGGGATTTATTTAAGTTCAAGTATTTCGCTCATCCATCATCCGTCCATTCTATCAAAATTACAACGCTAAACATAAGCCTTATTTTGAGTTGTTATTCTTCTTCTTCTTCTGTTGCCACTTACTGTGCCTACAGGATAAAATTTAACACAGTACACGACAAATCGAAACTCTTAATGTTTTATACCTCTTGGTAAAAAATAGCTGTAAAAATATTGAAATATTAAAGAAAAAAATACTGGAATTGTGGATCTGGTTGGAGTCCACACCAGTAAATTTTTATTCTGCAATTCGTGGCCGCTTAAGAGAATCCATCACAAAATGTTGCCGTAAGTGTCGGCTAAGGAAAATGGAAAAAAAATATCCTGCAGCGCTGTGCTAGAACTAACATACGTCTGCGATGGCATATCCACTGGCTGAGTTTGGTGATTATAGCAAGACCTTTCACAGTATCAGAGGCTTATGTCTTTTCATGAACTATTTGAGGCTGGTGATATTTTTTTTAATATAATATTTTTATGAATGCTACGATTGAACAAGACATTTATACGTGGTAGAGGTAGAGACATGCTGCAGCTATATTATGGTTGTAGCACAAATGGGTCGGCTCGACCGGGGAAGGACCACGCTCTCACAGAATACCAGCGTAAAATAGCAGCTTAACGCTGCTGTGTTTCATATGGTGAGTGTAGAGAACCGGAGACCCTTTTTACTAGAAACGAGTCATTCCATCTTAGTCCTCACGGGTGACAACGCATCTGCATTTTGATTCGTAATACAAGATAGATGTAGATGTCTATGGGCCACAGCAACCACTTACCATCAGGTGGACTGTGCGCTCGTCTGTCACCCTTATCTTAAAAAAAAAGACATATTTTATAGATTTCATCGCGTTTTATTTTATTTTATTTTAAATCCCGGATGCTTTACAACAACTATCGTCACGGGGGACTGAGGTGTTTGTCGTCCTTATCTTATAGTTAACCCGGGCTACCTTCAGCTTTTGGATATTAACAGGTTTCCTGTTCGCGATATAGACACAGTAATTAACCAACTGAATTGTCCATATATGATTCGTGGGACAGACAAAGAGTTAATTTTGGTACAATCTACACAGAAAGAGCTTACTGTATTTTGAAGTCTTTCAGTGACATGCTTGGTTTTCGATTTAATTTTATTAACTATAGGATGTCGAGCAAATGGTAGCACGAGACCATCTCCTCAATTGAAATTAGTTTTTTTTTTAATTTCAATCTTCTCACGAACATCTTTGGTAGGAATCGGTCTTCTTTTGTGTGGATTTGTAGTTTATAAAATCTGATGTAATTTGATGTAATTCGATGTGATGTATATTTAGTATCATATTCCTCTTACTCATTTCATCTCTGCTCAGATATTACTGGATGAACAGCAGCATCTCTTACGTGATAGAGCCATGCTACAACTATATTACTGATATAGTTGTAGCACGGTCCTACCCCGGTCGGCTCGACCGGGGAAGGACCACGCTCTCACAGAATACCAGCGTAAAATAGCAGCTTAATGCTGCTGTGTTTCGTATGGTGAGTGTAGAGAACCGGAGATCCTTTTTACTGGAAAAGAGGCATTCCATCTTAGTCCTCACGGGTGACAACGTATCTGCATTTTGATTCGTAATACAAGATAGATGAAGATGTCTATGGGCCAAAGCAACCACTTACTATCAGGTGGACTGTGTGCTCGTTTGTCACCCTTATCCTATAAAAAAAAAGCATAGTCCTACTGTTTTTCGTATGGCGAGTAACGTGACCAGTGTTTTCGAGACATTCCGTTTTAGTCCTCTGAGGTGACAACGCATCTGAATTTGGATTATTATACGAGGATAAAATTAGGCTTATACTCGTAGTTAACTGTACAGATTTACTGCCATCGGAGGTTGTCAGATCTACCACTACATTTACCTTTTATGATAAAGGTCACCTTTTATGATAAAGTGCATTTTATTTTTATATTTTAAACATACAGACATAAACCTTCAACGTGGTAGAGCCATGTTGCAGCTATATTACTGTTGTAGCACCAATGAGTTGGCTTAAGCTCTCACAAAATAGCAGCTTAAAATAGTAGCTAAATGCTGCTGTGTTTCTTGTGGTGAGTGTAGAAAATAGAGTAAGTAGAGAGTAGAGAAAAACTCTCATATAGCCGCAGGTGAAGGCTTAAACTACGGACTATCATTATCTCGCTTCTTTCACAACCATGTCTCGCTTCTGCAGCATAAATTTACTTTATCACTCTTTGCTTCTTCTGTGTTAAAACCACCGAAGCATTATTTTCTTAACCGTGGTCACAACATCTTGCAAACTATACACACTTTTCTCCCATCGCCAGATCATACCGAATCACCCCTAGCATAATTATTAATGTCCGGATTTCTACAGAATTAATTTTACTGTCATGCCTCTTTTGCCACGCCCGACTTTCACTACAACAAGGAGACTAACACAGCATTGTGATTTGCCATTATACGTGCCTTTTTGACACATTCTGACTTCACACAATAGAATGAAAAGCCCTATTCACTATTTGTCTTGCCTTCATTTTATCTCATCGTTCTATATCCTTTTCTTGTCTATTCTCCTTGTTAAACACGTATCCACGTACACTTATATTATTATTTCACATGTCGTCTTACTTTCTTTTCTTCCAAAAACCATCGCTTTCCTCTTACTTGCGTTTACTTTCATTTCCCTCTCTTTTATTGAAAGAATATAATAAAATTTTGTTATATATAATACATATATACAAATTATTTTATTGAAAGTAATTTTTTAACCCCCGACGCAGAAAGAGGGGTGTTATAATTTTGACCGCTATGGGTATCTGTCTGTGGCACCGTAGCTTTTGTGGTGTCGGGTGAACTGATTTGTGTACGGTTTTTTTATTTAAAAACAGGTTTTCTAGTAATGGTTCTTAGACCTGTTTTGTCAAAATCGGTTCAGCCATTTGAAGATCATCAGCTCTTTTTGTTTCGGCTTTTTTTAATTTTCAATTTAAGTTATACTTAGATCACTCTTTTTTTAATTTCATAAGCACACTTACAATATACATATTAAACATTAACACTACATTATATAACAAGTATCACGCTCACTGATATGTATATCAATAACGAGTGTACATAACATTTACCAACAAAAATACATGTAAACATTGGGAATGAACAAAACAGGATAAGAGAAAATACATACACACATACACACATATACACACATATACGCGTACATATAAATACGCGTACATTGTCGTGTAGTGACGGTTAAGAATATCCACTACGGTGGCGAACATGGTAACGGCGGGGCTGGGGGTCTAAAAATATCATAGGATTATCCGAGGTCCGAAGAGAGGGGGAGGACACGGTAATCGTCGAATCCGGAAACTTGTTTTATTACCGGGAGGGCGACCATCTGTCCCAAGGAGGTGTCGGATTTATCGTCCACAAGTCTCTCGTTAACAACGTTGTAAAGATTGAGAGTGTGTCGACGAGGGTTGCGTACCTTATACTCAGAATCACCAAACGGTATTTGCCGATGGTCATACAGGTTTACGCACCAACCTCGGCACACCCCGATGAGGAGGTGGAGAAAATGTATGAGGATATCTCTAGAGCCATGCATTCCTCCAAAACCCAATATACGGTGTTAATGGGAGACTTAAATGCAAAACTAGGCACAAGAGAGAATGGTGAGCTGAAATTAGGGAAATTTGCAATAGGGCAACGGAACCCAAGGGGCCAGCAGCTGGCCGACTTCACGGAGAAAGAGGGACTCTTTATGAGGGCAAAGTGTTGGGCGTCCCCCCACTAGATGGAGTGACAACCTGGTAAGATATGCAGGAAGTCGATGGATGCACCTGCATCCATCCTGAGCCACCTGGCTCAGGACCGTGCTTTGTGGCATTCCTTGGGAGAGGCCTATGTTCAGCAGTGGACTTGTGAAGGGCTGTAGTGATGTAATGATGATGATGATGACGCGTACATGCGCATATGTATATATACATACATACATACATACATACATACGTACATTACACACACACACATACATACACATACATACATACACATATATACACACACACACACATATACATTTCTCCTTTCTCTCAATGTAAATGCGGCCTCACCGATAGATGATCGGTGAGTTTTTTTTAAAGACAGCATAAGAGTTGTGAAATATGTCGATTCCGATTCGAGATATTTCATTATATTTCGCACATATGCGAACCATGGGAGCTTGCTTACCAAGATGTGTTCTAGTGAAAGGTATGTGAAATGTTTTTCGAGAATTATTGCAAGAGGGAGGATATCTAATTGGTACTGATAGAGAAACCTGTTCAAGCAGCTTACTGCACTTGACTTTGGAATTAATTATTTTATGCAAGAAGCACAGATCAAGTATCTCCCGCCTGTTCGGAGAGACATCATTTTAAATTCAGCCAATCTTTGATTATAGGGCTGTCTGTGTGAGATACCAATTTCATGGAATGCAAGGTGCCTTGTAAAAGCGCGTTGTACGTTTTCAATGCGTTGGGAATGTATGTGATAGTAAGGATTCCAAATGACACTGGCAAACTCGAGGCAACTTCTCACAATCACAAAAATAAAATTTAAATAGGGAACAAAGATTTGACATGTTTATATGACGAGTGGCGACACCTCTCACCCCTTTTGAACCTCTCACCCGTTTTGAAATAAACCTCAATCGATGAACCAATATAAAACTCGACTGGACATTTTTTCAATGTAAGATTGTACAATAAGAACAAATGTTGTACAGTTACTTTCAAAACTCATTTAAGAAACAACTTGGAGTGTTCACCTCAATTTCAGGAAGTTCATTAATGTACCATCATTTGCAACTCACCTGCCAACTACTTGATCGGCGCTGTACAAAAGGCATTTAACAGCTAACTCAATCGTGCTTAACCTACATTCTTCGACTTTCAAACTTGCCAAACAAATGTCCAAAATCATATTACATAGCCACAAGAAAGCTCTGTCTGACACAAGCACTTGAGTCCCTATAAAATATTGCAATACTACGCTAGATCGTTTTCTAGTTCATTTGCTCTTTTCTTTACGTCGATTTCCATTCGTACCTCCTCGCCTCACCATATCGTATTATTATTCCAGTCATTCTTTCTCTTACTTATACCTCACAACTGCTTATTTATTTATTTATTTAAACTACGTTGCTCAAAAATGTACAAAGGCGGACTTAATGTCTTAAGGCGTTCTCCACCAGTCAATCTATGAGTAACCAGAGAACACAGCTTCCACCAAACCTCTCTTAAGTTTACCACACAGTCTCCAAGTCCGAATCTCTTCAACACAATTCATTCAAACCACTATTCTTTCTATTCTTTATTTCGAAGCATTACGCTGATATATTACGCTGGTGTTCTTCACCTTACTTTAACAATAGTTTTGAAGTCCATTGCTGTATAATCAAAGACTCGAAGCATGATAATAACGGGACCATATCACATATTTCAACAGCTTGTAATAGTCCACAGCTGGATATACTTTTTTATAGGATAAGGGTGACAAACGAGCACACAGTCCACCTGATGGTAAGTGGATGTTGTGGTCAATAAACATCTACATTTATCCTAGATAAGAATCAAAATGCAAATGCGTTGGCACTGAGGACTAAGATGGAATGCCTCATTTCCAGTAAAAGGGTCTCCGGCTATCTACATGCACCATATAAAACACAGTAGCATTAAGCTGCTATTTTACGCTGTTATTCTGTGAGAGCGTGGTCCTTCAAAGCCAAGCCAACATTTTCACGCTACACCCATAACGTAGTTGGAGCTTGACTCTACTACGTAAAATAATCGCTTAGTCATAAATAGTGACCTTAATTATTTAATAAAGTATATCTTATCACCTTAGCCGTTACCGTCAAATTAGTTAAATTATAGAGGCCCCGAAATAATGATTCGCATCGCATGACTCATATAGTTTAATTTACTAAAAGATCCATAAAAACCAGCGTTAAAGAACACATAGCTGATGTAAAGAATCGACGCTCCGGGAAGTCTGCAGTCTGTGAACACGTACAGGATCGCCCCCGTCGCAACATTAGATTTGATAGACCACTAATCCTCGCTAAAGAACACCGATTCCGTCCAAGGATGATTCGCGAATCAAAAAACATCCTAATTTCAATAGAGAAGAGATGGCTGGGTGCTACCATCTGCTTGGGATTCCATAATTAATAAAATTAAATCCCAACCCAAGCATACAACTGCAAGATTTCAAGATACTGTAAGATCATACTGCGTCGATCGGTTAAATTAATAATTTTTAATCTGGAAGTAGCCGTGGTTAACTATGACATTGGGACGTCATACACCTCAGTCCCCCCCGTGACCATGGGTGCTGTAAAGTGCTCGAAACTTCGGGAATATAAAATAAGTTAATATACGCGATAAAATTCGTTAAATTAGTTTTATTTAAATGTGTAGTGTTCGCGTTAATATAAGAAGTCATCATAGAGTTTTATTCATTATCATCATCATCATTACAGCCCTTCACAAGTCCACTGCTGAACATAAGCCTTCCCCAATTTACTTATTTTTTATTCAATTAAATAATAATATCTCACTAGATGGTAGCTTTTCTCTTCCACCTACGAGTCGTCTGAGTAGGTACTACCATCTTACCCATTTTTGCCGCCAAGCCGTTATGCCTGCACTGCTGGTACTCGATTAGAAGGGTATAGAAAACCCGTAATTGTTTGAGTTATACCGTATTTGTTCTCAGAGATGACAACACATTTTTGTAACCTACTTTTCTTGGCTGCAGGTTTTGGTGGTACGCAGTAGCTACTTAGCATCAGATGATAGCAATGCTATCATCAGGTGGACTCTTACTTCAGTTTTAAAAAAATATTTAATTTAAAAATACTTCTTTTTTTCTCAGCCGATGTGTCTCTGTCTGCTCTAAGATGTCCCTAGATGGAGCAAAACCAAAACGTACTCAGTCCTTTACTTGGTAAAGTACATTATATTTTTAAAAAAAAAAGTATTTTATATCGGATTTCATACATTGATCTTACAAATAATTAAATATTAAAAAATACAATAAAAAACCTTAATATAAAAATAATTTATTTGACACCACACTAAATTAAAAAAAAATTAAAAACATTAAAATATTAACAATACTAAAATAAATAATTCTTAAAATAAAATGTTGTTAAATTAATTAAACATGTTTATATATTTACAGCTTACTTTTTACGTATATTGAATAAATTAATACTGAATGTGGAAATACTTCTTATAAATAAAGTTTTTGTTGCTTACATTTTAAAATAAATTACTTACACTATTTGTGTTTAAATACAGAGAGCTCACATGAGCAAAGCAAAAATGTGCATTTTTTCCTTATGATTTTTCTCTGATCAGATAAAGTGATCCAAGAATTAAATTATAACGTGACTGAATAATAAAAAAGTAAAACAAATGAACTATTTTAAACAGATATCTGTAAATTTTAACTTTTTATGTTGTATTTTTTATTAGGAATAAATTTTATCTGGTGAAAGAAAAATCATTCCTTTGGACACTTTGCGGTTTTCGTATGGTTAGCTGTATTTTGTTTGTTCGAGTACTCTCTCTCGTGTGTTCACAACTTGCACGTCATGACAGAATGTAAAGGTGTGAAAAATAAAGGTAAACATGAGATCTGATTTTTCAAAATGTCGTTGTTTCCCTACCTCAATGCGAGTGAAAGGATACGTCGTTTTTGTTCTAGTTTTATGAAGAAATCTATAATGTCATCTTTATTAGAAGAAAAGTAACACAACAAAGCAAATTATACTGTACATTAATTAGCATTCCTTTTATAGGATAAGGGTGACAAAGTCGCACACAGTCCAACTGATGGTAAGTGGACGCTGTGACCAATATACATCTATGTCTATCCCCAATTAAGAACAAAAATGTCGTTGGGTTGTCCCCACTGTAGACTGTAGGCTCCGGTTCTACACTCACTATACGAAAAACTCCCTCACGCCTGTAATCCTGTTGTACGTGGTACAACCATGCTGCAGCTATGTTAGTAGTATAGTTGTAGCACGAATGGGTCGGCTCGACCGGGGAAGGACCACGCTCTCACAGAATACCAGCGTAAAATAGCAGCTTAACACTGCTGTGTTTCGTATGGTGAGTGTAGAGAACCGGAGACTCTTTTTACTGGAAAAGAGGCATTCCATCTTAGTGCTCACGGGTGACAACGCATCTGCATTTTGATTCGCAAACGACGATAGATGTAGATGTCTATGGGCCACAGCAACCACTTACCATCAGGTGGACTGTGTGCTCGTTTGTCATCCTATCCTATAAAAATAAATAAAAAAAATGCCCGAAGGGGTAGGCAGTATTCAAAGAGAAGCAAACTATTCGGACCACAATTTGCGAAAAAGGATACGTTTAGGTGGAAAATTGTGAAAATAGTGATGGGTTGTTACGCTTTTTTTTTATAAGTCCCATATAAGCATTTGATCCATATAGGTGTGATACAGGTCCAGACATTTTTTTCTTTATAATATTTTTCCACCTGCTTTTTGAAGTTTTTATTGACGGGGATGTTTTAAAAATGTTCTTGGTAGCTCGCTTGCTTTGGGCGCTGTGGGCCGCGGGATTGAATTTTGAACACAGAACAAGTATTGCAGTCAACAAATAATTATTTTAAACCAGGATGTTTAACAGGTTTTTATTTTTAAAAAATCTTGAAGCATCATTTTGTATAGAATTATTATTTTAGCATTATTAGTATGTTTATACTGATAGGGTGAGAAACTGTGAACTGTGTAAAAGAAAAGTGTACTTTCAAGAAAATGTTGTGACTTGGATTAAGAAAGGAATGCTTTGGTGGTTTTTTTTTTTTATTTTAATATGAGATTATTGAGATATATATATATAAGAGAAATTGAGATATGAGAGTTATAAGAGTAACAAATAAAATTAAAACTAATTAATTAATCAAAAAGTGAAAATTACTTTTAAAACTATTTAATAATTCATTATTTGATAAGTAATTTCCGATAAATCAAGAAAACTGCTTCCCAGCAGGTTACCGTATTGCTAAACATTTTTCGGCAATATGGGTTAGGTTAAAAGTTATTGAACTTTAAAGTGGTTTAAAATTATGCTAAATTTTCATTCATTTATTTTAGCGCTTCTTTTTCATTACGGAGATTTACAATTCGTGTTTATGTAATTTTTTATGTATCTTATGCGATATTTACGCCAATTCATGACCGATTTTAATTATTCTTTTTAAAATGTATTATTAATATATTAATCTTTATTTTCATACGTATCGGTTAACAATATGTCTATTTCTAAACTACAAAGGAATATTTTATCTTATAACATGAAAAATAGCATCCATTGCCGAACAAGGCCAAAACCTGTATTTCAGCATATGGTGCCACTCCCCAGACATAATAACCATAAATTAATTGTTTATATCATGGAAAAATTACAAAACTTTATTCTTTATATTACATATAAGTTGTATAAAAAATGGAAAATGGAAAAAGAATGTGTAAAATGTACCTCTTTTGTATATGGTGTTACCTTAGGTTGCCTAACAATAGAAGTTCGAGTTCAGTCCATAATAACTCAGCGTAAATAATTTATACTTCAAGGATGGTCCCATATAAATTTGGAGAAAAACTTCCACCCTTAATTTTGGCAAAATAGGGACGATATTTAGGCGACATTGAGGTTATAATATTCCTCATAAATAACGTTTAAGTGCTTTTATTGTTCTATACACTATCACTTAGCACCGACTTCAGAATGTTAAGTTACAGCCTATATACCGTCCCACTGCTGGGCACAGGTCTCCTCTAATTTCTGAGAGGGTTTTAGGCCAAGGAAATGTCCGCCGCACTGCCCCAATGCGTATTAGCGAACTTCACATGTCTTCGAAAATTTTTTCTTATTTCTCAGACATGCAGGTTTCCTCACGATGTTTTCCTTCACCGTCGAGCACGTTGTAAATCAGCACTTAAAATTTATATTAACAATTTCATTCGGGATCGAACCCGGGTGACTTTGACACAGCGAGCGCTAACCATCTGAGCTACCACGGCTCCATGTGTCTATATGTGGTCTATATGTGAAATTATTTTCTAACGACTTCAAAAAGGAGGCGGTACTCAATTCGACTGTATGTTTTTTATGTTTGTTACCTCATAACTTTTTACTGGATGAACCGATTTCGATGATTCTTTTTTTATTTGAAAGCTGGTGCTTCACATGTAGTCCCATATTAATTTGATTAAGGTCTGACTAATAGTTTTTATTATTATATTTTTGGTATCTTTGATGACGGCTTTTATTTTTTCTTTAAGTCATTTTTGACTACCTGTTTTATCACTAAACAGCTGTGCTCTAGTTTGTAGAGGGATCTGGTATCAGTCAAAGGCTGTGAGGTATTTCAACTTAGTCCGAAGTAATGATAACACATCTGTAGCCAGCCAGGCTTCCAGCTTGAAGTTTGTGGTTAGAGCTTATGCAGTTACGCATTTACAAGGTGAGATGCTAGCTCGTTTAGCATTTCAATATTAAGTAATAATTTAAAATTAAAAATCTTGTGCAACCGACTTCAATATAAATTATTAAGAATAACTCAAAAACGATTGGTCAGACCTTGATTAAATTTATATGGGACTACATGATAAGTAACAGCTTTCAAATAAAAAAAGTATCATCAAAATCGGTACACCCAGAATAATTATGAGGTAACACACATTAAAAAAAAAAGAACATACAGTCGAATTGTCTCCTCTTTGAAGTCTAATTTGATATCTATTTGGAATTTTAATGTTTCATTCGTTTGTACAACTTAATTTTAATATCATTTTAGTCAAATTTTGCGTTATTAATATACGAACAACCCATTCATCATTTATAATCATCATTATCCCCTCCTTCACTATAGATTACCTCATAGTGGGGGAGCTATATTTGCCATACTTGGCAGTTGAGAAAGGAAAGGAAAAGGAAAGATCAGAAAAATGCTGCTGTCTATCTCTACTTTAATTTTCCTATGACGCCTACGAGTGTTAATATGTAGTAATAGATTTTCTTATGCCGCCTCTACACTTGTCAAAAATAGTGACCAACTATAATTTAAAAAAAAACTGCTTGAAAGGTATTTTTACAAATAAAATATTAATAAGTTATGATTTATGGAGGGTTAAATCTTAAGCTATATTATTATCACCACATGATCATTTGATTCGACCTGAGATTTTTATTGAATACGTATTCTAATACTAACACAAAAAAGGTACGCCTAATAATTTTACAATACATGCGACGTTACTAGTTCCTCTTCCCACGCGAAATTTCTCCACACTAGACAGAAAGACTTATCTTGATTTAGACTTAGATTAGACTTGCATTTGAATAATTTCGATTTTTCGCAAAATAGAGAAAGTTATTAGCTTTTCGAATTTCTCGGAACGCTTCTAAGAATTCACTGAAGTAAATTAATGTATGATTATTTTGTACAAAGTTTTTATATACCCTCCTACAGTAATAAAGCATTATTATTCAGCGAGATAATGCAACCAGCGTTTTCGATACTAAGTAAACGATTATGAGTAGGGCAATTTTTTATAGATGGGGAGCCATTGAGTGTAAGTGACTGCCACCGCCTATGGCAACTACACAAGTGGAATCGCAGGTGCGTTGCCGACCTTTTTAAAAATTATGGTTTTATTAAAACTTTAGTTTTTAACTTTTTTCGTTGTGCATATTTTGTTTTCATGAGTATGTATTATAAATAAAAGTAAATATCTTTTTCAATGCGTATGTGCGGTCACTATAAAACATTTTATTTGTATAATCACGTTTGCTAGCCTTAACTGAAACTTCTAGCTTCCGAATAACTTCAATGGTCGGATCTCTATATATATTCTATCTTTAGTCGCTTCATTTCAATCTAAATTGAAGTGACCTATACTTTTCAGAACTCTTAGATTTTTACCATCTAGTCTTTTTTTCTTTAATTTTGTTTTTTTGGGATTTTTGTCAAAATTACATGTCTAGTCTTGATTATAGAGATTCGTTCTTAAACTATTATGCCGCTATATCAAATTTTATTTTTAGTATCTATTCGCCATTTTTACAGCCTATTTTATCAAAACATTCGTTACGTATCCTGGGAATGTTTTTATTAGACCACCGTTTTCTTCTTATTTATTATATGGCTACTCTTAATAAAATTGTTTTTTATTCAGAGACAAGGTAAATGTTTGACTCATAACTGCTGATGGTCCGAAAGTCCAGTAATAAAAGTTTATATCAGATTATATTTATTCCATCTTTGTCCATGTGCACAGGGCCTGCTTTCATTTATGATAAGTTTAGGGAACAGTAAGTACACCGCGCTGTTGGATTGCCTGTTGGCGAACTTCACATATTGCTCCAAATATTTTATTTCTCAGACATGCATGTCTCCTCTATTGGCTTTCTCACAGTTAATGGGTTATTGCCTATTTTTCTGCCGACTTCCAAAAAGGAGACGGTACTCAATTCGACTGTATGTTTTTTTATGTGTGTTACCTCATAACTTTTTACTGGGTGAACCGATTTCGATGATTCTTTTTTTATTTGAAAGCTGGTACTTCTCGTGTGGTCCCATATAAATTTAATCAAGGTCTGACCAATCGCTTTTGAGTTATTCTTAATAAATTATATTGAAGTAGGTTGCACAAGATTTTTAATTTTAAATTATTACTTATAATATTGAAATGCTAAATTTGATCAAGGTAAGACTCATAGTTTTTGAGTTATTTTTAATAACTTATATTGAAGTCGGCTGTACAAAATTTTTAATTTTAAATTATTACCTTTTAATTTTAGTTTCCTCAACGCATCATAAAATACAAATCTTTTGAAGGTGGTAAAGCTCTTTTTTTCTATCTAAGAGTCAATCTGGGTGGAACTTTATTTATTGTTGTCCGATTTATTAAGAGATATTACTTATTTTAGTGATGGATATTGGGAGTCAGTGTGTGATTTCTCCTTAGACTATAGAGATATTATCATCTCACGCACGTGTAGCTTGCTTTATCTGAAGTCAGAGGTAAGTCAAAGGTATCTATTTCACTACAATATCATAGAAAATCTAATATATTTTTTAAAAGTCAAGTGTTTCAGCGTTATAACAACAGTTGAATGCCCTAATACACCTTAAACGCTTGATATATTGTATGAAAGTTTCTCGACTTTCATGTCCAAAAGTTGCAGTAACACGTGTATACATTTTGTATATTACTGAAGTACCTTGAAAAATTTATATTAGTCTTTCTTCTCTAAAACTATCATATTACGGAAGTTGAAAATATTTGTAGAATATACAGTAAATATATTTCTATATTACCTACATATAATCAAACCTAAATAAGATCTTGAAACACCGGTAAAATGTTAGTAACGTAACCAATGCCAAACAAACCGTAGCGTTTTAACTACTCGTAACGTTATATGATTTAACGTTAATCAGTGAACAGATAACGGTAAATCTAAATAGCAAAAGACGTAATTTTATTAATAATACGAACCGCAGGAGATGCTGTCTATCACAAGGCCCGCAGAGGGTACGACAGACAATGGTGTTACGGAGATTTTTATGTGACATATTCGTAGTTCGTTAAAACTATAATGCCGTCACGATTTGACATTTTGCAAAATGAGTTATAGCGACAAGTCACAAATCAACTCTTCAAATTGCCATGAACTATTTCATAGATGCGCAGTGATTGCGGTGCTCTATGATTTATTTCTTAACGATTAATTTCACTCCATAACGTTATTTTTAATAATTGCTATGAACCTAACTTTCTTTTATTGTTAGGTAGTAAGGTAATTACAAGCCCTACTACCGTTATAAAAATATTTAGGACTTGTTAATTTCGTCAAACTCTGGTTGAGACCAAGTATATTTGCTAGTCAATTTTCGTTAAAATTGAATTATCAATAATTATGTATAACATATATATATTAAAGGATTCTTTCTAACGTTTCCTTCGCTTATTTTTACGACTATTTATAGTAAAACTTCTATTATTATTTCTGAGTTTCTGTGTTAAGTTCTTCATCCACTCTTTAAATCTATAAAACAATGTCGGCCTAATGGAAAATTTTTCATTTTCACTGAAAAATTTACCCGTCTCATGCATAATTGGCATCAAGTTTGTATTAGCAGTCAAAGGAGCATATGAATGTTTATGGTCACTTTCCAAGAACCACTGTGGTTGTTGGAATTGAACTTCTTCAGGCGCTTCTCTAGCATAGCTTAGTGCAAATGGAGCAAACAACGCAGCTATTCCTGAAGTTCCCGCAAAAAGAATTGCTATCGGTGTCAAAATAAAAGAAATAAATCCGAAACTTAAAGGATTGATTGCTGCTAACCAACTAAAAGCGTTGAATGCTGGTTTAAAGAAGTCTATCATTGAAGAAAAACTAAGTCCGTCATCATCATTATCATTTGGGCGTCCATATTTTCCAGGTCTTGAAATTGTCGAAAATGCTGAGCTAGGGGATGCGAAGCTTCCCGGCTCTGCTGATTCTTGATCTGTATTAGCGTTATAGTTTGTTAATTTATTAGAATTTTCAATAGATGTGCTTTCAGATTCTTCTTCATTATCAGCTGATTCATTGTCATCATTTAAACTCTCTCCTGATTGCGAGTCGTCCATTAATGGTATACCAAAAATATTAACTAATGAATTATCAGTATCTTCTTCAGATTCTACCACAACGTTCTTATTAACAACGTTAGTGTTGACAGCAATATTTAGGTCAGGACATGCTTCTTTACCTTGACCTTTGAAAGTATTATTTAGTGTTAGGTATATCGTAGGACAGTCGTCTGATGAAGCACTGTACTCTTCCGGTCTTATTACAATTCTGTCCGTGTACGCTGAAGTTGGCTCGAAAGTTGTGACCTCATAATTATTGACTGGGTATTGAGGATAATTATTATGGACAGCATTATAATGGTTATAATGATCTTTTACAGGACGTGTAACTTTAGTTGGTCTTTGCGTTGTCGTTTCAGGAAGGATTTGAAAATGTTGTTGAGGCCAAGGTGGAGGGTAACCTACGTTTGTTACAATAGGAGTTGGCGTTGGTGTTGCAAACAGTAATGTAGGTCTAGTTGGGTAATATGGATAATTATTGTTAGGATAACCTGGAAATTCATTAGTGTACTGCGGTTTTGGTTTATAGTATACCTTTTTTGTTAGTTTTGGATGATTATCTTTTGACAAAACATTTGACTCATTACTTATATCCTCCCTACTAGTATACTGCTTAAAATCCCCAGATTTGTCATTTATTTTATCGTTTTCTGAATTAATATTTTCAGTACTAAAATCTAAATCCTCGTATTTAGTTTCATCTGTCCATTTTGTCACAACTTTTCTAATAATTGGTTTATTTTTTTCACTAAATAATTTATTAGTCTTTATTTGATTTTGTTCGCCTAATTGTAATTTTGGCATTGATTGATAGGCTCTATTACTAAAATCACTTTTATAATTACCTTCATTTTTAAATGTATTCGAATCACCTGGAAGTAGGCGGCTTGATCTTTTTGTTGAATTCTGATTAGTATTTGCAACTAATTTTTTCATATTATTTGTTAAAAATGAATTACGTCTATTAAAATTTTCTGTTTTTGAATTTGTTGAATCATTAGTAATACTTAAATACGATTTATTTGCAAAACTTAAGGCTACAGGTGATACAAATTTGCTTAAAGTAAAATTATTCCTAAATCTATACCTTATTGAATTCTCTGTTGTTCTGTCTGTAGCATTAGGTAGAGTTGAGTTTACGACAGCTAATGTATCATCTTGAGGTCGCGCATAAACTGTTGTCCACAAAGTACATAAAACTAAAACTAATGTCCCTCTTATACACACACTTCTGCGCCGCGTCATCGTGAACAACGCGAATGCTACCTGGAAAGGAAAAAAAACAATTTTAGAAATTTAAAGAAAATATTTGGAAGAAGAGAGATTAATGTCTTTTATATGAATTTGTTTTATTAAATCATAGCAACAAAAAAATGCGTGAGTGTCGTGGAACAATCGGTTGGAACGAAGTTCCTTGCGTAGTATATTATTATTGATAAACGTAGGTATTATATTATTGATTAATAAATAGAACTAAATCAATTACTAGCGTCAATTAAAATGAAGCGTCATTTAAAATAAAATAATATTTCTTTCATGGCAAGATAATAAAAAGTGCGAGAAAGATGGATATTATTCCATCTCACTTCCTTATTTCGCCGCCAAGGCCGTCTACACTATGACACAAGGGTTAGGGACGAAAAAATCTAATCTAAGGAACTTCGTTCCAATAAGATTTATTCAATTAGAATTACAATTAAAGATGGCAAATGAACATTTAGTCCACCTGATGGTAAGTAGATTACTGTTTCCTTCTCCATTTTACGCTGCACATTGGTACAGCGTAAAATCTCTACTATATACAATAGAAAAAATGTTATACAGCTTGTTAGGTGGTAGGACTCCATTTCTATATAGAAGTCCATCTGAGTAGGTACCACTCTCTCTTACATATTTGCCGCCAAATATCAGTGCTTGCATTGCTGCGTTCCGGTCTAAAGGGTACAGATAGCCAGTTTAATTACAGGCTGTGAGCCGTTCCAATGTAATGCTCAGTGGTGACAACACATGAGTAGCCTTCTTTGTTTAAAGTTGACTGTAGTTATCTATGGACTGCAATAGCCAGTAGTCAGTTTATACGTGGTAGAGCCATACTGCAGCTATATTAATTGTATAGTTGTAGCACGAATGGGTCGGCTAGACCGGGGAAGGACCATGCTCTCATAGAATACCAGCGCAAAATAGCGGCTTAATTCTGCTGTGTTTTGTATGAGGGTAGAGAACCAGAGACCCTTTTTACTGTAAAAGAGGCATTACATCTTAGT
Organism: Parnassius mnemosyne; assembly: GCA_963668995.1. NCBI lineage: Eukaryota > Metazoa > Arthropoda > Insecta > Lepidoptera > Papilionidae > Parnassius > Parnassius mnemosyne. The sequence goes on along the minus strand of CAVLGL010000046.1, from coordinate 4,111,194 downwards.
CTTCACGGCTGACAACGCATCTCCATTTTGATTCGCAAACAAGGATAGATGTAGATGTCTATGGGCCTCAGCAACCACTTACCATCAGGTGGACTGTGTGCTCGTTTGACATCCTTATCGTATAACAAAAAAAGCCATTACTATCAGGTGGACTACAAGTTCGTGTGTTACTTATGTATCAAAAAATTAAAATACTTTTGTTAAAAAAGCCATTCAAAAGCTAATTTAAGTAAAAATCCAAGACCGAAATCGACAGTGTGTGGAAAATCCGTTAACTAATCATTAAGACGTAAGGCGAACGGACCGTTATAAATGTAGATTGACTAGCTTATAATGATGGGGGACGTCAAAGGCAAGAAAGATATCAAAATCAAGTAAAATAGCTAATATTGCATTCATCTTTTATAATCGATCATTAAACTGATAGACAGAATTTATACTGTATTATTTATTTTTTAAAGTAACCAAATAAGAATAATAATAATGTTATCTTGGCCGAATCCCGGTCGTGGCGGCCAGTCTTATCGCAGACTAACCATCTGCACAGGACAGGATTATAATGCCCGAGTGTATGTGTAAGCACAGGTGCACTCTCTATTCCCTCCTTCTCATAGTCCGCCAGGACGGAAATCCGATACGACTGGAGAGAGGTCAGGTGCAGGAGCAACGGCTTAACGTGCTGCCGAGGCACGGGCATAAAACACTGCCAACTTCCTGACTTCAAGCTTCTACTGAGAATGTTTTTACAGAAAGACCCAATTACTGATTTTGGCCCGACTGTCAGAGTAACGAAGAGTACGTTTATGGTCACAATCGCTCATATTTTAGACGTGCCTATTATTTATCGTGTTGTCTAAACTTTTTCTAAATGAAAACCAGTTTTTGAACGGTAGCTTAGTGACACTATTCGATACATTACTTCAGCGTATGTTTCACACATAGTATCAATAATACGAAATTTAAACGGTATAAAAAATTTATGAACAATCTTATCCCCTAAGCTGGCAATAAGATGCTGTAAGATGTAAGTTGTGTTTCGTATGGTGAGTGTAGAGAACCGGAAACCCTTTTTACTGGAAAAGAGGCATTCTATCTTAGTCCTCACGGCGAACAACGCATCTGCATTTTAATTAGCAAACGAAGATAGATTTAGATGTCTATGGGCCACAGCAACCACTTACCATCAGGTGCAGTGTGTGCTCGTTTGTCATCTTTATTCAATAAAAAAATATATACAAAGTTGACGTATCATATCGAACGGGAACATTATATTGTATAGAAAACGTGTGCGAAAACCTACCTTTGCAAAGTTTACTTTTGTGATTCATACAGAATAATGTTAAAAATCACACTGTTGTGGTTTCTAAAAGAATAAAGAGACTTACAAAATTAATCATCGATACACCGTAAAGTTGTTTTTTAATATTCAAATAAAGACTTCTACATTGTATTATGAATAACCGCAGTGAATATAAAATTATTTGTGGTAATATTATTTTACAATACTCTTTCGATCATTGTGTATTTAAAAAAAATGTGTTTGAAGACAAAGAAAGATTTATTTGATCTTTTTTGCATAAAACATTTTTATTTTTAATGTAGTACCTATGTGTGATAATAGTACCGAACTTTTTGTAATGTGGGAATATGTCAATAGGGTTTGTGGTCAGGTTTCTACTTGTAAATTACTAAATATTAATCTGTTCATCAGGTTGTGTGATTTGTTTGGCTATATACCTATACAAATAGTTTAATATCAAGACACCGAGTTCTTCATTATAAAAAGCAAAAAAACTTACATATTTATTTATTTTTTTAAACAAACGACAATCGAGTACACAGTCCACCTTACGGCAGTAAGTGCTGTGGCCCACAGATATTTCCGTGATTAGGAATAAAAATGAAAACAAGTTGTCACTCATGAGGAATAAAATTTAATGCCTCATTTTTTATTAAAACAGCAGTATTCTGCTGATATTTTACGATTGTTAATATAGGTATATTCCATAAGACCGCGGTCCATCCTCAATGGAACCGGTCGGCTTTCACATCTCACTTTAATACAGTTGCAACATGCCTCTACCAAACGCAAAATGGTTTTATGTTTTATGACGTTAATGTGGCGTCATTTTTTTAAATAATTCTTTTTTTTATCTCTAAAAAGTTTTATCACAAATAGTTCAGCCAATTCGAAGATTAGCCCGGACAAAAACACAGACAATAATTTAGTTATTCATGTCTTAGTCACGTGGAAATAACCCGTTGAGCTTGTTATGTGATTTCGATATTACAGATAGACACTTCGATTTTATTTAGATTTTTACATTTTTTTAAGGACTGTTCGTGCCAAAATAAAGAGGACAATAGAACAATAACATTCTATTGTAAATCTTAAAGAATTTAAGACACTATTATCGTATAAAATTTCCTCGTTGAATTTCATTCAATGCGGCCATGTTGGACAGAGGTAAATGACCGAGCGGCCATGACCGACGCAACTGGCTCGTATTATTTATATACGGCATTACTGACCTCTATAACTAAAACAGGATTTTTGGGTTTTCGGTTTCGGTTTACCCGTTACAGAAATGAGAATGTGTGTCACTAGCGTTCCGTAGTACTTTTTTTTATTATTATATAGATATTTTTAATATTTTTTTTATATAGTTACAGGCCTCTCAGAAATGAATGGGACGTTTATAGACTATAACTTTACTTTTTTCTCTTCAGAACCGCCTCTACGTGGTTTTCGAGTTTTATTACGAAACGTCTCGGGAGCAGACTTGACGACTTCCAGCCTCCCGAACAAACTGGTTTCCGAAAAGGTTTTAGCACCATAGACCATTTAGATACCCTACGTCAAATTGTATAGAAGATCAAAGAGTACAATCTGCCACTTTGTCTTGCGCATGTGGACTATGAGAAAACCTTTGATTCCGTCGAAATTTGGACGATGCTGCAGTCCCTTCAGTAGTGCCAAGTGGACTATCGGTATATCGAAGTGCTAAAATGTTTATACAGTGGGGCTACGATGGCTGTCCGAGTACAGAAACAGAGTACGAAACCTATCCCACTGCAGAGAGGTGTAAGACAGGGTGACGTAATATCCCCGAAACTCTTCACCGCTACATTGCAAGACGTTTTCAAGCTACTGGACTGGAAATGATACGGTATTTTATTTTACCTAGTAGAGCCATGTTGCAGCTATATTAGTAGTATAGTTGTAGCACAAATGGGTCGGCTCGACTAGGGAAGGACCAGGCTCTCACAAAATACCAGCGTAAAATGGCAGCTTGATAGTACTGTTTCGTATGGCGAGTGTAGCGAACCGGAGACCCATTTTACTGGAAAAGAGGCATTCCATCTTAGTCCTCACGGGTGACGACGCATCTGCATTTTGATTCTTTATTGAGGATAAATGAAGATGTTTATGGGTCACAGCAACCTTCTACCATCAGGTGGATTGTGTGCTCGTTTGTCACCCTATCCTATAAAAAAAATTACGTCAATGGCGAGTACATCACTCACGTTCGATTTGCCGACGATGTAGTCCTTATGGCAAAATCACTGGAGGACCTAAGCACTATGCTCAATGACCTCAATAGTGTCTCCCAACGTGTTAAGATGAACATGGATAGAACAAAAATCATATTTAACGTCCATATCACACCTATGTCGGTACCTGGGACAAATACTACGACTAAGTAAGTCCAACTTCGACCGAGAGTTCAATCAACGGATTCAACTCGACTGGGCAGCGTTCGGGAGATTACGATACATCTTCTCGTCAGACATACCTCAGAACCTCAAAACTAGATTTTGCAACCAGTACGTATTGCCAGTGATTACCTATGGATCTGAGACGTGCTCCTTCACTGCTGGCCGTAATAGGAAGCTCAAAGTCGCTCAGCGAGCTATGGAGAGGGCTATGCTCGGCGTTTCTCTGCGCGATAGACTTAAAAACGAGGATATCCGCAGTAGAATCAGAGTAACCGACATAGTCCAAAGAATTAGTATGCTGAAGTGGCAATGGGCCGGCCATATATCTCGAAGAACCGACAACCGATGGGGAAGAAAGGTTCTCGAGTAGCACCCCAGAGTCGAAGTGTAGAGCGTCCCCCCACTAGATGGAGTGACGACCTGGTAAGACATGCAGGAAGTCAACAGATGCAGGTGGCTCGGGACCGTGCTTTGTGGCATTTCTTGGGGGATGCCTATGTTTAGCAGTGGACTTGTGAAGGATTGTAATGATGATGATGATGAACGCCAAATAAAGCTCTTCCACTAAGGTAATGAAACCGTTACCTGCACATCACAACATATGTCCACTGCTGAAAACAGGTTTCCCCCAGGAATACCACAAATCACTGTCGCAGTTTTATATGGTAAAACCACTCTGCAGCATATTATATCTGTAGCATAAATAGGTTGACTCGACTGGGGAAGGACCACTCTCTCACAAAACATGAGCGTAAAATAGCAGCTTAATGCTGCTTGTTATGCAATGTGAATGTGGAGGAGAGTAAAGAACCGCAGAGCATTTTCACTGGAAACGAAGGCATTCCATCTTAGTTTTCAGGGGTTATAGCGCATCTGCGTTTTGAGTTTTAATTGAGCATAGATGTAGATGTCTATGGGCCACAGCCTCCATTTACCATCAGGTGGACTATGTGCTTATTTGTCATCTTTATTTTATAAAAAAAAATGGTCGTCATTCGATCTAATGACGGGCTGCCCTGCCCTTGCCCATTCTGTTCGACTGTCAGCAAAGCTAGCAAGATTTCAGATTTTTAGAGAGCCATGACGATTACGCTACAATTAAATCACTCATGTCTCAACAAATGAATAAATGAATGAACAAAGAAAATCCACCTCAAGACTTTAAAGAACACCGACTTTCATCAAGACAAAATACAAAAGTACTGCTTACAAAAAAAGAAACAAACGAGGTTTTATATGCTTACCGCTAGATGGCGGTATTAACGTCTCGTTTGCCAAAGACATAGCATTTTACTAGACGTCAGGCATTGCGTTTATCAATCTGCCAACCAATCTTGGCAATTATAGCAAATCAGCCTTACAACCAGAAATGCTCACATGCAGCTTTTTACCCGCTACCGCTTATGACTCACGCCGTCTTTCGAGTCCGACGATTATGTTAATGGTATAACAGCAAACGTGTATCGGAATGCGTTCTCTTTTCTACCAAGTCATCTACGCTCTTTCTTCAACAGGTTTTATACATTATACTATTTAAACTAGTGGGTACTTGTACATGACTCTATCATGTCTTATTGATGAGAGTAATAAGCTGAGTCATCAATAGGCATCCACGACTTTTTCAGCCACCAGGGTCGCCTCACTTAGGAATAAGGAGTAATAATTGACAGGTTTTGTAGCAAGGGAAGTTAATTTTTTAGAAAAGTGTACATTACTGTTTCTTTATGAAACATTTGTTATATTTTGTATGAATTAAAAAAAATGTTTAAACAATTGAAGAATACAGCAACAAGGCATTGTAATGTACATAAACGTACATGAGAAACCGAAAAAGTAATAATTAAATCACAACTTTTCAATGGTGATGACACTGTGACCATTTGTGTATCAATTAAGGTCAACTTAGTCCCAACTAGCTATATAATATAATAATATTTATTTATTATATATGATATATTTATCTATATGATATAGCTAGTTAGGTTTAAGATGTTATTATTTCGAAAAGCGTACTCTACTAACTAGAATCTAAAGAAATGTAATAACGAAAGAAACGAAAAGAAAACACACAAAATGGAATCTGAACGCACGCAGTGTAAAACCTCTCCGTTTACCTGAGCACCAACTCTTCGTCAATATATTCCAAGAGGCTCCTAAATCAAGAGAGATAACTTACAGACATCTGACGGCCGTACGCCATTATGTACTTTATTGTAATGGGGCGTATGGCCTAAAATTGTGTCGTTTTACCACTCATTCGAGTAACCGAGTAGCATTGGGGAATAGTAAGAATCCTTAGAACAAAAATATATTTACAAAATAAAATTTGAGGAAGTGCTTTAAAAACCCCAATGGTGAGAGCCGTAATTTAAAATAAGCCGATTACGTAAAAAGTTTATTTAAAAGAGAAAAATTTTATACTCTATGTCACTTTCACATCTAAGACGAATCTAACGATACCCCCTACCTATATCTAGTGAGCGTAAAATTATTAACCCTTATTCGAATCCCAGCGAGCTTATATTTTGTAGAACACATTAAGTGTAGTCAGAGTGTCTTTGTGAGATAATCGTTATGGGCACAATTTAAGGGTTAGTAAAGTCTTGATGAGCACTTGGCTCTTTGTATCCTCTTGTACTTTCTTTATCGGTTCAAAAAATCCCATGGCTGGACAAAGGCCGGGAGAGGCTTCTAGCTGAGGTTTTGCTTTAATCATCAGATTTGGCGGATGGTCTCACGATCGCAGTGCAACGTCTTGCACCTTTGCCGTTGCTACCTGTCGACGGTCTGACGTAATATTTTTCTTCACCAACGAGCACGTGGTATATCAGCACATGAAATTGCAATTAATAATTTCATTAGTGCTAACATGGACCGAACCCGGGCTGCACGCGTACTGTGAAATTTACCAGGGCTCTAATAAAAATTTTAAGTTTTTAAAAATTTAGAAAAAAGCTAGAAATCTCTGGCTTGGATACAAATAACAGGTGCTAACCTCTACGAAAATAATCATGACGTACCGCAACGTTATCACATCGCAGGTCAACGTCATTTTCCTGACACTTAAATTATAGTACGTATTCATACTTCGAAGTACAGTTATCACGATAAAAACGTGTCACACTCGACTTGTGACGCTTGTAACACTTAATGAACACTTACAGGGCACGCGTCGCAATACTGTTGTTACAAATGCCGCGGAAATGCTTTCCACTTTATGTCACTTTATGGTTGATGGGCCACGTGCAATATTTGAAACACCTACGAAAACTTCGCCATGTTGGGGTTCGTATTTACAGCAATAACGCACTTGACTCATTTCAGTGTATTAGACGGGAGCCACACACGTATAGAGCACCGGTATTTGGTTATGGACTTGTGTGGTTGCCAGGTAATTCCCTTCTCTATGTTATTGGTAATTTTAAAAACTTACTACGATTCTTAAAACCGTGTAATGTAAGAATATCCACTACCCCATATCGAGATCGAAACTGAAACAATAGATGAGTAGTAACATGTTCCTGATAGCGGTTGAAAATAATAAAAGATCTGCGGCCAACCCACCCGCCATGCATGTCGACTACGGCAAAATCCGGTCTATGAGGCATACAATAGGAGGCCTATGTTTAGCAGTGGACTTTAATAAACTGTATTGTAATGGAAGATTCCTCAAGGAGCTTGTGGGGCTCGGATAGTAGCGCGCTCAAATCAATCAATCAATGGACTTATTATACCTTACACCTGGAACACTCGCGTGTTTAGTGGCGGCTCAGACGAGAGCTTTCTGTTAGCCTGCCATCTTCTGGTACTCTCGGAGCAACAAAGAAAGATAGACGGAGCGTTGCGTACATTTTAAGTAACGCCAAAACCAAGTTAAGTCCATGCTTAACTTATTGTAAGAACACGCAGTGACACATTCATATTTGCAGCCAACAACATAATTGTAGCTGTATTTTTTGTTGTGATATTAGAATTTAATACGAGTTTACAGTCTTGATACTAAATGACTACTGCAGCCTATGGATAACTACAGCCAACTACAAACAAGTAAACACAGAGGACCATCACTAACACCAGAGTTGTTAAGCAGCATTTTTCATACGTGGTAGAGTCATGCTGCTGCTATATTAGTAGTATAGTTGTAGCACGAATGGGTCGGCTCGACCGGGGAAGGACCACGCTCTCACATAATACCTGTGTAAAATAGCAGCTTAACACTGCTGAGTTTCGTATGATGAGTTTAGAGAACCGGAACCTTTTTACTGGAAAAGAGGCATTCCATCTTAGTCCTCACGGGTGACAACGTATCTGCATTTTGATTCACAAACGAGGATAGATGTAGATGTCTATGTCTCACCACACTATACCAATGAGGCAGTCAACTTGCATAATATCGTAGTGACAAACCTTATTACGAATAAAACTTCTTAAAGGGCGGTAACATTGCATGCTTCACATGGTATTGCGTTTTTCATAACGTAACATGGTACTTAATAACCATGAAATTTCACTTTAGGAGTACTTCTTTTTATAGGATAGGGTGACAAACGAGCAGACAGTCCACCTGATGGTAAGTGGTTGCTGTGACCAATAGACATCTACATTTATCCTCAATAAAGAATCAAAATGCAGACGCGTCGTCACCCGTGAGGACTAAGATGGAATGCCTCTTTTCCAGAAAAATGGGTCTCCAGTTGTCTACGCTCACCATACGAAACACAGCAGTGTTAAGCTGCTATTTTACGCTGGTATTCTGTGAGAGCGTGGTACTTCCCCGATCGAGCCGACCCATTCGTGTTACAACTATACTATTAATATAGTTGCATTTTTAGAAACTTATATTACTTCGGGTCAATTAATTTGGGTCACAACGTTTTGTAAATCTTGCAACTGCAACTTATTCATCGATCTTTTCGCAATAGTGATCTCTTCATTTATTTTTGAATATTGGCTTCTATCTCTACTGATAAGTGGTGGAACATGAACTGAAACACAATAGCTATCAAAATCATCCAATTATAAGAATTTAACGTCTCATATCTTTAATACGTGGGATAACTAGCAGGGAATTGCTATCTTAAAATGCACTTTCCTCAGTACAGTGGTAAAATTAAAAGTTTTGTACAATCGACTCCAATATAAATTATTAATGATAACTCAAGAAATACTGGTCAGACCTTGATCAAATTTATATGAGACCACATGAAAAGTACTAGCTTTGACACAAAAAAGAATCATCGAAATCACTTGATACGAATTGAGTACCTCCTCCTTTTTAGAGTCGGTTAAAACATATTACTGTCTAACAGTAACGCAACTTGTGTTGATAATTCACAAATTTTGTCGATAGATTGGATAGACTGCCGTTCCTATCTAAGCGTGAAAGGTCCTCCGCTCGTCATTTGTCAAGGGTACGCATGTCTAAGAAACGTAACTGTGCCGCATTGTACACATTCATTAGAGTACCGTTGCCTGTCGAAATGTGATGGTATTCGGCACAACACACCTTAACTGGACGTTCCTTATACCTGGCTCTGAACAAAAGGATTGTCAGCAGTTTCACGTGTGCTCGAATTTGGAATAGTTTCTTTTTTATGTTTAAACTAAGTCTGGATGTAGTTCGGCTAACACAGACGCGTGTGATAGTATGGTTGTGGGAAAGTGTGTGCGTGTGTGTGTGTGTGTGTGTGTGTGTGTGTGTGTGTGTGTGTGTTTTGTTTACGGAACGAGTATAAGACACTCCTTTTTTGGTTATAAACTGTTATGTATAAACCACTTTATGTCAGTGCCAAGAAATTGAAAACCTTCAATGTGGAAGGTTGTTAGTTCAATACTATCAAAAGAAAGTTATGTCAGTGACATTTTTAACTACTTTCCTAAAATTTAAAAGTAGAGACCCACTTTATACTACACGTTTATTTATTTTTTTCTTTACCTATTTTATATGTTTTATTCGGGAGATTTTCAGCTTAATAAACAGAGTAGTTATTTTCTGTAGAAACTTAAATTTAATTAATAACAGATCTACCAAAAATAAGTTACACTATAAATTGCAAATATGAGCAGTTCATTTTTTTATAGGATAAGGGTGACAAATGAGCACACAGTCCACCTGATGGTTTGTGGTTGCAGTGGCTCATAAACATTTACATCTATCTCCGATTACGAATCAAAATGCAGAGGCGTTGTCGCCAGTGAGGACTAAGTTGGAATGCCTCGTTTCCAGTAAAAAGGGTCTCCGGTTCTCTACACTCAGCATACGAAACACAGCAGCGTTAAGCTACTATTTTACGCTGGTATTCTGTGAGAGCGTGGTCCTTCCCCGGTCGAGCCGACCTATTCGTGCTACAACCATAATATAGCTGCAGCATGGTTCTAACATTTATCATAGAAACATGCAAACTTATGTACCTATTTCAACAATACACCTTTATTTATTTTTGTTTTAATTTACTTTACTTGAGAACATTAATTACGTGCGTTATTTTTTGCGTGCGAATTCGAGGCTATTTGCCAGATTTTTTTTAAGTTGTACTCTGTATTGAATTTTACTCTGTGGTTTAATTTTTTGAAAATAAAAACTTCCAAATAGAGCCTCGGTTACTAACACAGTTCGATGCGTATGTCGAAATGTGGCCCAAAATCTTTAGCGGTAGTTATGCAACGCGAAGATTCTGCATATTATATAATTTTTATGTCAACAAAACAAGATGAGGTCATTCATATAATGGCATGATAGTAAGGAACGATATACGTGGTAGAGTCATGCTGCAGTTATAACCAACCGGCTCAACTGGGAAAGGACCACGCTCTCACAAAATTCCAGCGTAAAATAGTAACTCAATGCAGCTGGGTTTTGTGTTGTAAGTGTTGAGAACTGGAGACTCTTTTTAGTGACAACGTGAGTCCATCTTACCATATTCTTAAATAAGAATGTTTCTTAAATATAGGAATCAGGTACTAGATAACGTTCTGTTTAGTTGGACCTAAAATCATCAACGACCTACCACTAATCATAACTGTAGCCAAACAAAGTCAAAGTGAAATATTTTTATTCAAAATTGGCCTTTACGAGTATAAAGCACTTTTTGAAAGTCAAAACAGTCAAAGCAATTGAGGTGCACGCCATCGCTTTCACAAGTCCCTACTACGGACCTTGAACCTGAGACCTGGTGAGAAGAAGCAGCAAGAAACTCACAAGTAAACTATCGTTTTTATTACTCTCCCAACAATTTTTAACCTTATAATATATACACATGTAATAATTCACAAGGAATGGAATGCATTCAGAATGTGATTTAAGATTGGCTATGGTTGAGTAATGTTAAAACTGTGACTGACTAGACTAAAAAATAAAACTAAAACCACTGCCCCATATCATCCCGTGGGTGTCGTAAGAGGCGACAGAGGCAAAGTGAAACAGGGGATGGGCAGCAGCATCTTCCTGGTAACAACTAAAGTAATAAAAGAACTGTGGTTGCCAACCCGCCAGCCTAGCATGGCAAGTATTTCAACCCCAACCTATGAGGCAATCGAGCCTAGCAGTGGACTTTTATGGGCTCTAATGGATGGATGGATCGTTTGGTAAAAAAAGATTGGAGTATTCACTCTCATTTTTAAAAGACGGTGAACAACGAATAACGTAGAGTTGCTTTAATAATCCAGATTTATTAAGATGTTATGGGTAAAAATTTAAAATAAAACATAATTTCAAAACAATTCTCGTGCAGCTTATTTTTATATCCCACATACATAAGTAAAAAAAAACCCAAGAAATCTAATAATATTGCCACGCATTTTTGTCTATTGTTCTAATTTATAATATCCTTTCTTCATAAGAATGATTTTCTACCGACTTCAAAAAGGAGACGGTACTCAATTCGACTGTATGTTTTTTTGCATGTGTATTACCTCATAACTTTTTACTAAGTAAACCGATTTCTTTATTTGAAAGCTGGTGCTTCACATGTGGTCCCATGTAAATTTGTTTAAGGTCTGACCAACAGTTTTTCTTAATAATTTACATTGTAGTCGATTGTACAAAAATTTTTAATTTTAAATTATTACATGCACTTTCAATTTCTTGAACCCTGTTATAAATAATTATACAATTAACCCAAAAAGGAGCCGAATGCAATGTAACGCTTGTACGAAAGGATCGATGAATGAGATGCAAAATTTATAGAAACATTGAGATCCAAACGAAGTGATTTGAATTGTTGATAAAAATATTTCTATGTATAGCTAGATTTAGAACTCGGGACTCGCAAATCAATAACTAGGTACTCTCTCCACTACACAGCTAAGGAATAAGGTCACAGGCCCTATCGGAAACTTCCAGCACTTAGGTGCATTAAAAAGGAGAAAGGAAAACGCTCGAACTAAATACGCAGGAATGTCAATACCGCGAGGATGGAATGCAATCGTTTATGGTTGCGTGAAAGAGACATACAATTACAATGAACATATTTTCCCTCTCTAGTGAGTAATTTTGAGGTAACTGAACGATCAGAATAAAAGTCCTTTATGGCATTTTTTGGCTGTAATGATAATGAACGATCAAGCTTAGCAATCAAGAGAACATTGCAAATATTTAAAAAAAAACTTACAGTAGTTAATCCAATCGATCAATAATCACAAATTCAAGCGATATATAGGGATTTTATGTCAGATCTAGTTATGACGCTGTAGGTCCGAAATTGGATTCGTTTCTTACTTTGATCATCTGAAACGTCCGCTCAGATCATCATCATTAAATTTAAGTTACGTTAGGGTAAGATCGGATGGATTGTCATTAAGATGCAATTTTTTTCTCAGTTTCTACTAACACTTTTGTATATTATTATAATATTGAGCAACTGTTGTTAAGAATTTTGTACAGCCGTCAAGTTAAAACATTTGTACAATCGACTTCAATATGAATAAAATGAGAATATCATCAATGTAGTCGAAGTAAATTAATACGCATTATTAAGGATAACTCAACGGGCTTTCGTTCATAAATTCGCTTCGGAAGCCCTGGGATTAGGTGAAAATAAATTGCGCATTCTGGTAATAGCCCTGACTAGACACTGTTGTCTAAAAAGTACATGTCCATCCTGGGACTAAGCAACTCAAGGATGTGCCGATTATGCTCCCTAGAGGAGGAAATGCCTTTACACATCCTGACGAATTGCGGACCCTTAACGCGCATACGCAACACCCATCTGAGAAACTATGTACTTCGCCTAGAAGAAGTGAAATTACCCACAGCTAAGCAACTCCTTCAATTCATTGAGGACGTAGGACTTAGCAGGGAACTATAGACATAGCAACGATCACAATAGATCTTTTAGATCGCAGTGATACTGGTCTCTCTAGACCTGCATAGCTGTTCGTACATAATAAAAAAATAAAAGGATAATTGAATAACTACTGGTCAGATCTTGATCAAATTTATATGGTACCACATGAGAAGTACCAGCTTTCAGATAAAAAGGAATCATCAAAATTGGTTCACTTAGAAAAAAGTTTTAAGGTAACACACATAAAAAAAATACAGTAAATTTTTGAAGTCGGTTGAAAAGACAAACTCTTGCACTAATTTTTGCATTCTCAGTAATCACAGCCATTGTGAGTTTATGCGTAATTGATATCAAGATATTTGTACAGGTGTAGAAAGGAATAGTACTTAATATCGTTTCTACGGCCATAAGGACACAGCTAAATATCCGATTCTTCAACTTTTTACTGTGTAGAGCTACGCTGCAGGGTATTATATGGTTGCAGATTTTTTTATAGAATAAGGGTGACAAACGAGCACGCAGTCCACCTGATGGTAAGTGTTTGCTGTGACCCATAGACATTCGTACAATACAAGAGCTCCAAGGCAAAATACACCTTACGATATTAAAATATTTTTTTTATCTAAAACAAAAAGCTCGTAATATAATGATAACAAAGATTCCGTCTACGTGCTCTTGTTTTGCAAGGAAAGTTCCAAAAACATATACTACCTATATGTATATATTTATATACAAGTAGTGACTTAGCCCTAAGATTTCGCAGAGAAAGTGACCTTAATTTCTGTAAGTATCGGCGAACAACGCCAGTGCATCGGGACCATAGATTTACGATTGCGCAGAGCCGGCCACTTTCACCGGCGACTGTTATTGTTTGGATATTTTATTTACATTTTTTAATAGTGTCGCTAATGTATAAACATATGTGTCATTCGGTCAAATACGTAATATCTGTATTATTTATTAAAATCAATTAAGGAGAATTTAGAAGGAAATTTTTATGAATTTTAGGAATTTTCTTTGGTCTATAATAATTTATTTCGTTATTTTCAAACTTTGTTAATAAAATTTGACTTAAAACAGGTTTTTATTTATGTAATTAAATAATAAATTATGAGCCAATAAATTCGTTTAGATATATAAAAAATGCCCCTTTGGATCTATCGTAACAGCTGTCTACGAGATATCTCGAACCTTAATACTCTTTACTTTACCCATAATTAATAAATTGGTATCTTAAAAGTTTATTCTTTAGCTAAATCGTATCATTTATTGAAATTTCTTTTTTATCCGTTACTTTAATTACATTACACTGGCAAAAATGAGAGGCGTGCTAACGTTTACATATGCCGTTAGTTTATTTTTTTAAATAACTATACACCCGTTGTACTGTATTTTCTATTCCTCCATATCATTTGTCCTCTCTATACAAATGGCTATATTTGATAGTGACAATAAAAACCTTACTTAAATATATATATATATATAAAGTTATTGCTATTTATAATATCAATAACTTTGTATTTGCTTCGTTATATTTCGAATATCTTGATTTACTCAAGTTCGTACCTATACATAACAAAAAAAACTTTTCTGTGATATACTTAAGTATCTAAAAATGTCTATTTTATTAGAAATGTGAAAATGAATGTAGGAATGGAATATGAGACGATGAAAGAAAAGGAATATTACGTTGATGATAGATAAAGATAAGAGAGAATGAGGCATAGATGGTTATAGATAAATAGAACACAGTGATTAAACTACTTTTTTATATAAAACAACGCCTTCCTGATTTATTACTGTGCTCTATGTATTTGATAGAACGGAGATAAAGATCTAAGACGTAAAACGTACCATTACGACGATGGTTACTGAGCAAATTGTTTTATTTTGTATAGCATACTGAATATCAAAAATTTATGTAAATCGAGTGAAAACCGTCGTTTATAAGAAGCCCAAATCCCATATAAATATGGTAAATAAATGCATTAAAAACTTGCGGTGCCTAATAAACGATTAAGCGTGCCACTTCTAGTAAACGATTAAATCTAGTATCCTAACGGAAATATATATTTGAATAACTTTTTTTTAATAAATAATACCAGCAATACTTTTAACTCTACATGTAACTGAACTAAAAATGCTCCTGCTAGGAGTGGTTTGTGGCTAGAACATGACGCTACTGTCGCTTTTTAATGCAAATACACCTTTTTATTAACCACCGAAGAAAACAGAGGGGTGTTATAAGTTTGTAGTATGTATTTGTTTGTTTGTTGGTCATGGATGAACCGGTTTTGACTAAGTTTTTCCGTTTGAAAGGTGTCTTATTTGGGAGTGTTCTTAATTATATGTATGTTCCAAAAAAATTGTTCGGTCAAAGGACCGAAGATCATCAGCTCTTTTTTTTCTCGCGAGTTTCTTAAATTTTTAATTTAAGTTACCTAGTCTATTCTTAATCCCTAACACTTTTTACAAAAATAAGGGCGACAAACGAGCACAAAGTCTACCTGATGGTAAATGGATGCTCTGGTTCACAGTCATCAAAATCTTTCCTCTTTTAAGAATCAAAACTACCTTTAAGGGCTGAGATGGAATGCCCGTTACTATTAAAAAAGGTCTTCGGTTTTCCTCACTCAATATACGGACAGAGCTACATTATGCTACTATGGTTGGTTATATGTTGGTTGCCTCATTCAAGCTTTTGTTCTATGCGAGCCTGGTCCTTTCCCGATCGAGCTGACCCAATATTGCTGCAGCCATATTACGCTGCAGCGAAAAGAAACATACATAGTAACCTAGCATTATGAAATTGACAGATCTCGAAATTTGTTTCTTTCGTATCAGTATTATAAATGATCTATTTCAACGCTGCAGCGAAGAGAAATATACATAACCTAGCATTATAAAATCGACAGATCTCGAAATTCGTTTCTTTCGTATCGATAGTATATATAGATGATCTGTTTAATTTTTTTATAGAATAGGCGTGATAAAACAGCACACAGTCCACCTGATAGTAATGGATGCTGTGGCCCAGACATCTACACCTATCATCGAATAAGAATTAAAATGCAGATGCTGATCAGTAAAGTGTGTCGCCAGGTCTCTACAATCACCATTTATGAAACGCAGCAGTATTATTCAGCTGAGAGTGTGGCTCTACCACGTAAAAATACTAATGACCAGAAATTTCAAATTTCTTACGAAACTCTCTGATAGATTTTCATGTAGGTACATCTTTATACACTTTATATGACTGAGAATGCAATCCATTTGTTAATAAAAAAGTACTTAATAAATTTTGTTTGACGAAAAAGAAGAACAGTATTTTATAACATTATCATCCTCTATATATTAATATTTTATGTGATGCCATAATTAACTTTAATGAACAAAATATTAACCACAAAAAGTCAGTCCTTTTGATTGAAATCAAACTGCTAATTCAGATCACCGATAGCATTATCAATGAAAAGTTTAGTTTTTAAACTTTAGTTTAACTTTCCGTAATTTATTATTGTTCGACCACAAAACATATTTTAAAGAGAAAAAGTATAAGTAAAGTATGTAAATGTGTGTATTATACATGCATATTCACGACTGTGTACTTAAAAAATAGGCAGAGTACAAAGAGCAGCGAGCTACTTGAACCAAAAAAATATGTTTTAGATGGAAAATTGTGAAAGAAGAGATAGATGGTTAACTATATCATGAAATTTCAACATTCCACTAGTAGTTACGACATGCTAGCCAAGTGACACAGTTTATACTTTTTTTGGTATAAATCTCACATAAACATGGGACCTGTAAGTCTCAAAACCACACGGGGCTAATACTGGCAAAAAGTGGCATTAGGCGGCAGCCATATTTGTGACCGTCGGAAATCGCATTCGAATTAAACATTTTAAAACAAAAACAATTAACGCATAATATTAATTAATTAAATATTAAGGGGATTCTGATTATTTTGAGCTTAGTCATAGAAAATAGAATTAACTCAAAAAGTTCTAAAATTCTTCATAAAAGGCTTCGTCCTAATAAGCTGTTTAAATCTTTAAACAAGATCCTTCACAAGTCGTATAACTTACCGTTAACTTAAAACCCGTTGGTCGCCGTACGTTTAACTACGCGTCGGTCCAGACCGCAGACCGAAGATCACAAGACACGAGTGTTGGTCACCGCGTTTACGAGTATACTGATGAGTCGGACGATGCAACGGTACATTGGTCTACTTCCTTGTATGTTTTTCTTATGCACGCATCATTAAAAGCAACGTGACGGCAACGTGACGGCAACGTGACGTGAACGGGGTCCTCTATGCATTACACGTTCGAAAATATTTTTTTTATTTTTTTATAAAAATGTTTCCCTGAACTAAAATTTTCTCCTGCATAGTGGAGGCAGTTTACAAACACAAATTGCACAAGAACAAACATCCAGACCCGGAACAATTATTTGTAGGCCATACAAATACTTGTTCCGTGCGTAATTCGAACCCGGCCCCCAGCGCAGCAACTCATTGCTAAGCCACTGCGCCACGGAGCCGTCATGGATATAGGTCTTCTCAAAGATTGGCTCATAAGGGGGATACTTGTGAAGTTTTTTATTTTCTAGTTGTTACTAGGAAGACACTGCTGCACATCTCCTGGTTTGTTTCCCTCTGTCGCCTCTTACGACACACACAAGACAATATTATATTATTATTATTATTATTATAAATATAAACGTTACCCCCACACTAGGATTTTCTCCTGTATCGTGGAGGCAGTTTACAAACATAGATATGAGGTAGTGGATATACTTACACCACTACTACACGGTACAAACACATAAATTGCACAAGGACAAACATCCACACCCGGAACAATTACTTAGGCCATACAAATGATTGGTAGAGCCATGCTGCAGCTACATTAATAGTATAGTTGTAGCACGAATGGGTCGGCTCGATCGGGGAAGGACCACGCTCTCACAGAATACCAGCGTAAAATAGCAGCTTAATGCTGCTGTGTTTCGTATGGTGAGTGTAGAGAACCGGAGACCCCTTTAACTTCAACCATTATATTCCATCTTATTCCTCAGGGGTGACAATGCATCTGAATTTTGATTCTTAATTGAGGATAGATATAGATGTCTATGGGTCATAGCGTCCACTTACCGTCAGGTGGACTGTGTGCTCGTTTGTCACCGTTATTCTATAAAAAATACAACGGGCCACTGTAATCCTGTCGTGCGCCGATGGCTGGTCTCTGGAGACT
The DNA here is from genome assembly GCA_963668995.1 of Parnassius mnemosyne. NCBI lineage: Eukaryota > Metazoa > Arthropoda > Insecta > Lepidoptera > Papilionidae > Parnassius > Parnassius mnemosyne. The sequence goes on along the minus strand of CAVLGL010000046.1, from coordinate 4,092,932 downwards.
GGCTGTCTTGACCGAAATTCGGTCTGCAGAATATTATTACACAATGTGGTTTTTTGATAATCTTGGGTTTAGATGAGTCTTTCTAACAACAAAAGTCCCTTAACCGCGGCCCAACAATCTTCATTGCATAATTCACATTTTAGTTTACATATTTCTTCTGAGAATTTTTTTTAACTATTTCTTTTAATAAGTCGGACAGTGGTCTAAAAGATGGCGTGAGTGTGGCACATCGGCTTAGCAATGAGTTATAGCGCAGAGGGCTACGGGATCCAATCCCGCACGGAACAATATTTTTTTTTTATAGAATAAGTGTTGACAAGCGAGCACACATTCCACCTGATGGTAAGTGGTTACTGTGACCCATAGACATCTACATCTATCTTTGTTTGCGAATTAAAGTGCAGATGCGTTGTCACCCGTGAGGACTAAGATAGAATGCCTCATTTCCAGTAAAAAGGGTCACCGGTTCTCTACACTCACCATACGAAACAGCAGATCAAGCTGCCATTTTACGCTGGTATTCCGTGAGAGCGTGGTCCTTCCCCGGTCAAGACGACCCATTTGTGCTACAACTATACTACTAATATAGCTGCTGCATGGCTCTACCATATAACTTCAAATTTAGTTTGCGTAATATCTGTGTGGGACTTGTTTATGAAACAGATTCTAAGTAGCTTTAACGAGAGACTAAAATATAGACTACTTTTTGTAATAAGTATATTTCGTCTCAACTTAACGACTTTGAAGATATCATCTTAGCTGAATTCAACAATTCAACTTCCGAATATTGTCGATAGTTATCAAGAGAATATTATAACAAGCGGTACATAAGCCTATCAGGCTTTCGTCCAATATGGTGATAATATTTTCAGTGGTAGAGCCACGCTGCAGTTATATATGGCTCCGGCACGAATGGGTCGGCTCGATTGGGGTATCTCGCTCTCACAGAATACCGCGTGAAACAGCCGATTAATGCTGCTATATATGATGATTGTAGAGAACCGGAAACCCTTTTTACTCGTAACGAGGCATTACATCTTAGACCTAAGGGGTGACAACTCGTCCATATTTTAATTCGGAATCGATGATAGGTGTAATGAGTTCATAGTGTCTTGATAGTAAGTGGACTGGATGCTCAGTTGTCACCCTTATTCTACAAAATAAACATAGTATTGCTTATCTAAAGGTGGTTTATTAACTTCGACTGGCATTCGAACACGGGATCGCCTAAGCTCTAACGTAATCGTTTGTTTAAAAGGAGTTAGTTTACAAAGAAGTTTAGATCACGTCGTACCAAAACAGCTTTCAATATAAAACCCAATACAAATATGACAAGAATAAGAAAAGTATGAATACAGTTTTTATAAAATTTCTAGCCGACTAGACAGACGTTCTGTCCTTTACGGCGACCCTTTGTCCTATAAAAATAACAAATATTGCGGTTCACTTATCGGGATAAAATCTATCTCTCAAGTTGGAGCAAGCAATACGCATTCAAAAAATTTCACTATAATCGGTTGAGCGATTTCGGAGATTAGCGTGAACGAATATCGTGACACGGGATTTTTATATATATACTAGCTGGTACTCGGCGCGTAGCAGCCGCAGAAGAAATAATTGTGGAAATATCGTTTTAATTAAATTTTTTCGTATTTTATCGCGTTTAATTTTACTTTATAATTCCCGACGTTTCTGGTTTAAGAAATTTATTTCTCATAAGAATAAAACATTCATTTGTCTGAGAAATACAAGATTGACTTAAAATAGATACGTATGTTTACATCTGAACAAATGCTGGAGCGACATTATTTTATTATTGAGTGATCAGTGATCACTATTGTAAGAACATTGACAATTACATTTCAAATTCAGATTAACATAAAATAAAAATAAAAATGTAGAAATGTGGGTAAGTTGAAAACAATTACATCGACAAATTCAAAACATTGCACATTTTTTAATATTGTTAAACATTGAGTATAGCAAACGGCTATGGTCTTATTACATGTCAAAAATCGAGGCACATCTATTACTATCATAAATGTCTATCTAGCATATAAAGTCGTTAATGTATACGTGGAATATTAAGATTTATTTTGTTGCGCATTCAATTTTAGACGATCTTATTTAAAATTAGATTATACTGCATCTAAAACTTACTTATTGAATACGTTAAGTATTGTTACGTTGCTTACATAGTATGATATAATATTATTTAGGTATTTAGATTATTTTCATATTGTATTTAAAAACATTAATTTATTAGAAATACTAAATTTGAAATTATTATAATATGTTATATTATTAATTTTTTTAGAAAAGAAATTATGTAATGACATTATATTATATTATTACTATTAGATTTGATTACATTATTAATATATTGTAGTAAGCTTTTTTTATTGGATCTATAATTATTTGTGAAACTTATTGAATGTGTAAAGTTAAATATTAATAAATATTTTGCATAGTTTCAGATAATCATAATTAACTAGATTTTGTTGAAATTAAATACATTAAATTACCCTGAATATTATGATATTAGATTATATTATTAATGTATTGTGCAAAAGTTTGTATTTTTTAAATTATTTAAATATATTTATGTAACTGTTTTTAAGATATGGTATTTCAATTTCTTCTTGAATAATGATAAGGATTGGATTTCTTTTATATCGTTTGGTAGCTTATTGTATAGTTGAGCCCCTTCATATTTGATGTTTTTCCTTCCGTAATTAGTACGTCGTGCCTGTAAACATATATTGTTGGCACTTTTCATTAAATGTCGTTGAATTTGGGCCTTTTTTGTGAATGTTATTTGTGTATGCATACTTTTTTTCAGGATTTTTCTTATTAGAATACACGTATTGTGTTTGTACATTTGCGCTAATGTCATTAGGCCAGTTTTACTATATATTATGTTTGTCGGTGTTAGATAGTTGAAGTGGAATAACATTTTAATTATTTTATTTTGGGATATTTGCAATTGTTTTAAATTTGTTCTGGCAGCTGAGCCCCAGAGTTCTATTAGATAGCATAGGTGAGATTTGATCAAGGAGTTATATATAGTGTAGCAGACAGATTTTGGAAAACAACGAACAGTATGCCGAAGCCTACCCATAAGGGCAGAAAGTTTTGATTGGATTTTCCCTATGTGAGGCTTCCAAGTAATTTGTCTGTCAAGAATAAGTCCGAGATATGTTTCAGATTCTACTCTTGAAAGCGGTTCACTATTGATGTATAGCATTGGGCATTCAGAAATTTTCTTATTCTTGGCGCTAAAAATCATATAATTGGTCTTGGATACGTTTATAGTTAACAGGTTGTATTGAAACCATGTAGTTAACAAATTTAGGTCGTTCTGAGCTTTTTTAAATATTGTTTGTATATTATCACCAAAGTAAAAGAGACTAGTATCGTCAGCGTATAATGTCACATCGCCAGCTAAACCTATTTCGTGAATATTTTTTATGTAGATGATAAATAGAAGGGGCCCAAGAATAGAGCCTTGTGGTACCCCGTAAGTGATAAGTTGAGGTGTACTGTGAGTATTGAGAATTTTAACAATCTGGTGTCTATCAGAGAGGTAAGACTGAAGCATACTGAGCACAGTTCCTTTGATACCGATATTAAATAATTTGTTTAGAAGTAATTTATGGCTTATTGTATCAAAAGCTTTTTTCAAATCGGTAAAAACTCCAAGAGCTATTTGCTTTTTATCTATATTGCTTTTTAGATTGGTAACTAAGTCTATACAGGCCGAAAGAGTGTTAGATTTGGAGCGAAAGCCGTATTGTTTGGTATTAATGAAGTCAATCGATTTTAGATAGTTATCCAAGCGATTGTATAGAACTTTTTCAAACACTTTTGAGAGTACTGGAAGTATTGAGATGGGGCGATAGTTTCCTGTATCTGTTTTGCTACCTGATTTAAATATTGCGCTAACTTTCGCCAATTTTAAGGAATCAGGAAAGTAACCCCTTTCTAAGCAATTATTTATACAGCATGTTAATTTTTCTAATTATTTTTTTTAATTTCGGGTGCTTTACAGCACCCATGGTCACGGTGGGGCTGAGGTATTTGACGTTCCGATATCATAGTTAGCCCGGCTACCTTCAGTTTTTAAATATTAATTTTTGGTCCGATCTACGCAGAATGAGCTTACAGTATCTTGAAGTCTTGCAGTGGTATGCTTGGGTTTGGATTTAATTTTATTAATTATAGGATCCCAAGATGTCAGCACCCATGCATCTTCTCTATTGAAATTAGGATGTTTTTTTATTTCAATATCCTCGCGAATCATCCTTGTTAGGAATCGGTGACGATCTCGAACATTCACACACCGCAGACTTTCCAGGCAGAAGTCTGCAGTGTGTGAACATGTTCAAGATCATCGCCGCCATTATATTAGATTTGATACACCACAAATCCTCACAAAAGAACACCGATTTACACGCCTGCATTATTTATTCAAAATGTCTCATCAAATTATTTATCTTCTCATTACTTCAAAAAATTGGAACCGTCGAAAATGCGTCGTAAATCCTAATTTAATTCTACACGTCCGCTACGCACGATGTCTGTGGACGCCGCCAGTCTAGCCGCACAAGCGGCACAAGCGAAGTTCATCGCGATAAAACGCTTTGATTTGCGAGAGTTTGCCGACGGCAAAGCGATGTGCTTGCGACTTCGCTCTAATTGACAAAGTATTTACGAATATGTGGCCATATGTGTGGTCGCAGCATAAGAGCGTGGTCCTTCCCCGTTCGAGCCGACCCATTCGAGCTACAACCATAATAAAGCTACAGCGTGGCAGCGTGGCTCTACCACGTCAAAAAACGTATTACAACCAATTTTTTCACGTTTTCTACAAAAGAATATTATAGGCATTATACGACAAATTATGTAACAATTATAAATTATAAATTCTTTACATAACAGAATAGTCTAGACTGTACAAAGTGCATTTTGAAATTCGGCATATTAGGTATGTTGTAAAGTTCCTAGAGACACACAGAAGACATTTTTATATCTTTAGCCAAATTGTAGGATGCTAAACCTAAATGCATAAACAATGCCATCCGCTCATCCAATAATATTTAAGGAAGTGAACGCAATTTAAAATTTACGTTCATATTAAATAGTTCTTGTATACGATTTTAATTTAAAAGTTAACCTCACACTATGATTTTCTCCTACACTGTGGAGTGGTTTTACATCTGTATACAATGTACGTGTACTGTGTATACATTTTTGTTTGTAATTAATTAACTCTAACACTACTTAACCGATTTTAAAAATTCTTTCAACTATAGAAAGCTACGTTACACTGAGTAAATTAAGGTATTTCCAATATTATAGCCCAAAGTTTCAACAAATTGCCTATAAGAGTCATTACAGCGCTACGATAACTGTTGATGGTAGGATCAAATGATGTATGGAACTGGCTGTTATAAAACTTATGATTATCTATAAAAAGGTCCACGAGAAATAAGTCCAACTTTTTGTTTTATAGGATAAGGGTGACAAACGAACACTCAGTCCACCTGATGGTAAGTGGTTGCTGTGGGTCATTGACATCTACATCTATCCTCGATTACGAATCAAAATGTAGATGCGTTGTCACCCGTGAGGACTAAGAATGAATGCTTCGTTTCCAGTAAAAAGTGTCTCCGGTTCTCTTATGTCTTTCTTATTTCTTATTTTTAAGAAATAACGTTACCCCCACACTAGGATTTTCTCCTGTATTCGTGGAGACAGTTTACAAACACAAATTGCACAAGAACAAACATCACCCAACTCAACAAACATCACTCAATCGACCAACACCCGGAACAATTATTTGTAGCCCATACAAATACTTGTTCCGTGCGGGGATCGAACCCGCGGCCCCCAGCGCAGTAACTTATTGCTAGGCCACAGCGAACGGAGCCGTCTATACACTTCACACCCACCATACGAAACACAGCAGCGTTAAGCTGCTATTTTACGCTAGTATCCTGTGAGAGCGTGGTCCTTCCCCGATCGAGTCGACCCATTCGTGCTACAACTACACCAATAATATACCTGCAGCATGGCTCTACCACGTAAAAAGTGTTATAGTTGTGACAATGTGGCGGCGCTGTCGTCGTGCCACAAACGAAACACATCGAAGCCTAAATCGCACTAACAATGTTCCGAAGTTAAAGCAGCATATATAGAATAGCTCCGAACAACCTTCGGAAACTACAACTTCAAAACCTTCGTCATCGTCCTCAAGTACCCCATTCATTCGCTCCCGAGCAGATATTGTCTGCAGTCTTCACATTCTGCAAGCCATCTAGCTTTACAAAAGTTCATCGCAGCACTGGTATGATAATGCTTCCTGTTCCTTCAAGCTCCTCTCTGCGCTACAGTGTTCGGCACGGCTCTGAGCTTTACTGCTCGCCTCTGCTTCACGACACTCTCGCAGATTACTTGCCTTCTTCTCGACTCACCGCAAACTACAAGGCAATCCCTAGCACTTGCTCCGACTCATCGTTCTCACCGGCATCACTTGCAAGTGCGTAGTACGACATGCATCACACACCGGCATATCGTTCGCACCGGCGTCACTTGCCTTCACGCACACAGCACGCATTTCCCACCGGCATTAAGGACGCACCGGCAATCGGACTGCACTATCGACCTCCGGTCTGAGCAGGGGGGTGATGTGGCGGCGCTGTCGTCGTGCCACAAACGAAACACATCGAAGCCTAAATCGCACTAACAATGTTCCGAAGTTAAAGCAGCATATATAGAATAGCTCCGAACTACCAATCGGAGCGTTGGCCGCTCTCCGGGCAGAACACCTTGCCCGGCGGGAGGTCTCCCCTTTTCCTTCCACCCGCCACAACAATAACAGCTTTTCTGTTCTTGTATACTGGCAGACTTGTATAATGGTGTGGAACCTTATCCAGATAATTAGTTGAAACGAAGTTTTCGAATGATGTTCCTTATCACACGGTACGAATATGACGGACGAGGTTTTTTCGTCACGACCCCGTTTCTATACTGCGAACGAGATGGAACAATATCCATCTCCCTCGCAGTTTTTCTTATTTTTTTTGCCATGAAAGAAATATTATTTAAAATGACGCTTCATTTTTAATAGACGCTAGTAATTCATTTATTTGTATTTGTTAATCAATAATATATGTAATACGTTTATCAATAATAATATAAGTACTACGAAAAGAAATTCGTTCCAACCGAGTGTTCCACGACACTCACGCATGTTCTTTTTATAATCAAAGTTGTTTGTGTATAATATGTAAATTCCTTTTTAAATTATTACAAGTTCCGAATATTTTGCCGTGGTAGCTTAGATAGTTAGCGCTCGCTGTGAATTTCACAGTACGTGAGCAAACCGGGTTCGATCAAAGCCAGCACCAATGAAACTGTTAATTGCAATTTTAAGTGCTGATTCACGTGCTCGGTGGTGAAGGAATACATCGTAAGGAAACCTGCGTGTCTGAGGAATAAGAAAAAAAATATTTCGAAGATATGTGAAGTTCACTCACGCATTGGGGCAGCGCGACGGATTCCTAGCCCTAAAACCCTCACAGAGATGAGAGTGGGCCTGTGCCCATTAGTGGGACCCCTATATAAGCTATAACTCTAACTTTAACGTTTTTACGAGTATTTAACTTTTCTTCTTTTTTGGCTTGTAAAATCTATCGTTGCTTCAGTATCAATCTGTCTGTCATAAAACTATAGTATATGGTGTATCATAATACGAATATATGACATACTTACAAATATACAAGTAGGCTTAACTTACAAAATAATAACATATAAATATAACAAATATATAACAAATAATAACAACAAGTATTCTTTTTGGACAGCCCTGGTGGTACCGGAAATTTTCTGAAAAAATTTTTTTGTTTTTTAATAATTTAATTATTGGCAATTTGATATTGGCCAAAGTACGGCAATCTTGAAGAATAGCACAAGCAGTTTCGTCATGCGGAATTGCTGCTACTTTGTTAAACGACGGAAAAACTGCTTATTCAACGCTTAAATTAAGTATATACACTGTGAGATTAGAGTTAGTGAGGAGTCCGTATGGTCAATTCGAAAAATAGTATTTTTAATTGTGTTTAAAAAAATTAAATACCACGTTTTTTCGTTAATATTCCTATATTGTCATCCCATTCTGAGCTATATTTAAAATTTGAAGTATCGAGCTCATCGGGAAGTGCTCGTAATTTGAGTTGCAAGATTCCACCCGGCACGACAGACCGGCGGACAGACAAACAAACAAGAAAGTGACTTAATAACTTGATAAAATGGTGCGCTTGGAAAAAAATTGCAAGAGACGACACTTATTATTACTTATAAGCATAAAAACCTTAACTGCCATAACATAAATTAGGACACAATTTTTGTTTGGAATGGCTTCTCTAGTATGTAGTACATATAACTCAATGTGTGAAACTCATTAAACACAACACGAAATGACGAAGCAAAAAGCCGTCAAATAAAATAAAAATAAAAATAGATATAATGTGATGGGATCTCATCTAATTTTTTTAAAGCGTCATCTACTGTTGGCTTGAGAAATTGCTTAGATTTGACGGAATGAGGGCTAATAATCTTTCGCTCACTAGATGTCGCTAGTTGACACTAAAGTTGAGTTTTTTGTTACACAATTGAGAAGTGTTTTTCAATTTCTAGATTAACACACATAAAATGCCTCAAAAGTTGCCTCAGAAGTTTTCTCATTAATTTTTTTCACATTTTAACTTTTTTTAATTTTTCTACTTTAATGAATATAATATGTGGTTTGGTTTATCTATTTTACTCTAATTAATATAAAATATAACTAGTAGTATAGAAAGAAACATTAACCCTTACATTCTTCGAACAAATTAACTTCCCCGCTATGAAATCTGTCAAATAATACAATTCATTTTTAGTGGCGGCACCCTGGTGGCAGAAAAAGTCGTGGAAAAGAGGGAAAACATATATAGTAAATTACAGCCATTTTTACTAGATGGCGCTGTAAGTTCTACGAAGTAGAAAACTAAAAACTAGATGGCGTTGTATTTCTAACGGAAGGCCGTAATTGCTATAAAACTTTTCTTTGGTATATGACATAGATGGCTCTAGTATAAATTGTTAAATTTTTTCAACTTGTTTATTTAGCAAATTTTTCAATATATTAAATGTTGGTTCTAGACACGGCAGTGAGACCGCCAAGTACGGAAAATAGAACGGCGACGCACCGACAGGACTATGTGAATTTACGAACTATTGCGAACTACTTTCAATACATCAATAATCCAAAAATTGTTTGACCTAGGTAGGTACTACACACTACACACCCTTGTAATATTGAACGTTTTATAAGGTTCGCTTTAATACCTACCTAGAATCCCAAATAATCATTAAACAAACCTATTACAGTTCTTAGTTACAAAGGTCTAAATGTGCTAAAGTAGTTTCTAACTCTCATTGATTTGCTGGCTCATCAAAAACTACCTTTTTACTAAGTTTCAATTTCTGTTACCTACCTAGAACTTTAGGGTGACTTATGTTACGGAACTTGACATTTGGCATTAAGTTTCTAAGAACGTTGTCCCTACATACGTATAGCTATGAAACTAAGCTACATAGCAGTGTTCTTCGGTAGTGGCTACCCGTTTAAGTACATCTCAAATTTTTTTAGGTATGCGATGCGCAAAACCCAAAAGTCGATTGCATCGATCTTTTATGGAATTGTATGGAATTTCTACGGAATTATATTATAATTTCTACCAACACCATTGTAACCTTTTACAAAACTTGCATAGGTAGAGTATGTTATGGTTATGCATATTCCTGATAAGGGCCTAGAATCGATTCAATTACGTATTTGAAATACCTATATGCTTTCACATGAATTTTATTGTTCACGGGAACAAGGTAGTTGAAACTGCTCTTGAATAGCAAATACATAAAACTTTGAATGCCTCTATGTTCCTACAAAAGTCATTGAAACAGTTATACCAGTTCTTTAACATATCAAACGTAACAATAATATGAAAGCACGTTGTAAGTCATAATTATAAATGTACCTAAATATATTTACTACTAGTTACTTTAGTTACGTATTATTTTTCAGTTAATATGAAAATTGTCAAAATTAAGAAGAAACTTACAAGAAATTTCTAGCTCCGTTAAACTGCGAATATAGGACGCAAAAAATATAGAAGAATGCACTAATTTTAAATAATTTAATTAATGCCGCGGCTGGTCGTTGCTGCTGGTGATAAGAGGGCTGGTTCTTTTCTCGCTCAAAGGCTGAGTATAGCTATTCAGCGGGGAAACGCAGCCAGCGTTCTTGGCGCGATACCGCGGGGAGTAGGGCTATATGATAATTAAGTTTCTAGTTTTAGTTTTTTTTTTATTATTACATATAGTTTTTAATATTTTTAATTAATATTCGATGTAATTAAAGTCAAAGTTAAGCTTGGACACAATGCTAAGAGACGAGATAAATTTAAGCGGTCAACGCTAGGATTAGATCGCAGAGTAGCCGTCAGCACTCGGTTAGATAAACTTATCCGTATGTACACCGAGTAAAACCTAGTAGCGGAAACCTCAGACACATACCTACATTTTCATTCACCGCCGAGGCACGTGGTAAATCAGCATTTAAATTTGCTGCAAATAAAATTGCAATAACCAATTTAATTGGTGCCGGTATGTTTTTTTTTTTTATATAGAATAAGGGTGATAAACGAGCACACAGTACATCTGATGGTAAGTGGCTACAGCAGCCCATATACACCTAACTAACTTCAAACAAAGAATGCCTCACAGTCGCCAATGATTCTGGCCCTCCACTTCCGACCGGAACAGAATAGCGTAAGCACTGCTATTTGGGCGCACGAATAAATAAGACGGTGGTAGTTGTTGTGAGACAGTTTTTTTTTTTTAAATGTAATAATATAGTAATATTGTGGGTAATATTACTAAGTGTTGAAAAATTTGTTCTATAAACTGAAGGTAAAAGCAAATATTTCTGGCGCCATTTGTCAATAACGCATTCTTGTATAATTGAGATAAGAATGATCTTCTCATCCTGCGACCGTGTATTAATAATACGATAAACTTTAGATTTTAAAAAGATAACTTAATAAGTTTGTTGATCACTTCAATTTAAAAGAAAAACATCCTTCTCTCTTCTCTTAATGACTGGCTTTACGGCTCTGGAATCTAGCCCTTCTGAGCCTGAAGTTACAATATATTATAATAATTATCCTTCATAGTATACTGCTTCACAATATGTTGATGCGTCACATTGTGCAGCCCTTGGGAGATTTTGACGGCAACTTGAGCCAGCACACAGCTGAAGGTTGGCAATGGTATCTCAATGCGCCTAAGCAGACAGACACCTTATTTTGAGAATCACATCACCATGAGAGCACTTGTTTCACAGTTTCCACCAATATTTCACATGCGCGGACACTTAATACACAAAATCGCACCACTTTTATATATCAAAGTCCACTTAAACTATTATTTAAACAATAATACAGGAGTAGCAAACCGCCGCCGGTCAAGTTCCCACCCAAACTCCAGAAAAACTTCCGATGGGATTAGAACCAGAGAGCCGCGTCACTGTCAGCGATCAATCGACACGATTGGTGTTAGCTGTACTCTAGACATAAATCTCAAGATCTCACAAGAAAGCGCGAAAAATTAATCCTAGACAAACTAAACGCATTAAATGTTGTGATATTAGCGGTTTGATTTCCACTATATCGTGTCATGATAAGGCAGCGCATGTAGGTAGGAGCGGAGCGGAGAGGAATCACAGAGTACTTTTTATAAACCGGAACCCATTTTAAATTTTGCAATTTTAGTTGTCAATTCTAACGAAGGCGATTGGTCAATATTTTCACACTTAATAGTACTAAGGTTAAAAGGCCCTTTTATTTAATAAAGTTCAAAGAATTATATACATTCTTAACTTATTCGTAGTATAACGATGCTAGTGACATCTGATAGTTATACATGACATCATGTTCATGTTATTATAACGCAGTAAAATCAAATGTTGCATTTACTACGTCTAAATTTTATTTTGATGCAGTACATTTAAATTTTATAGGATAATTTTAACCAATTTCCATATTCATAGTATGGAGATTGCACTGCCTCAGTGGAATTTTAGTGTAGAAAAATATTTACAGTTAATACTTGCTTTCTTTATTAATTATATTAATCACGAAGTCGTAAAACTCCGTTTCTGTCTAGGTGTCCGTCTGTGTCGATACCATCCTTTAACCTATTTCTTTTTTTTATAGGATAGGGTGACAAACGAGCACACAGACCACCTGATGATAAGTGGTTGCTGTGGCCCATAGACATCTACATCTATCCTCGTTTGCGAATCAATATGTAGATGCGTTATCAGCCTTGAAGACTAAGATGGAATGCATCTTTTCCAGTAAAAATGGTCTCCGGTTCTCTATACTCACCATACGAACACAGCAGTGTTAAGCTGCTATTTTACGCTGGTATTCTGTGAGAGCGTGGTCCTTCCCCGGTCAAGCCGACCCATTCGTGCTACAACTATACTACTAATATAGCTGAAGCATGGATATACCACGTATTAAATTTCTGTCACCAAATGTAGCAAAAGCAGTGTTTGCACTCGTGTATTCTGTTCCGAAAAGTGTAGAAAGCCAGTTTAATAACAGGATCTTTCGAGGTGACAACGCATCTAGAGCCTCTTTTGTTTATAGTTTATTGTAGACTAGCTGTTCCCCGCGGCTTCGCCCGCGTATAATTTAGGGTTTTAACTATGTTGCGCGTAACCCTAATTATTTTTACAAAATATAAGTAGCCTAAGTTGCTCCTTATAACATCAGCTATCTGCCAGTGAAAGTCCCATCGAAATCGGTCCAGCCGTTTCGGAGATTAGCCGGAACAAATAGACAGACAGACAGACAGACCGACAGACAGACAAAAATGTTAAAAGTTGTGTTTTTGTTATAAGGACCGTATATACTTTCATATGCATTTAGTAAAAAGCTGTTATTTTAACATTACAAACAGACACTTCAATTTTATTTATTTGTATAGATGTCCATCGGCTGCAATGGGCACTTACCATTTGGTAAAATGTAAATTCGTTTGATACTCCAATTTATTTCATGTCGAAATCATTTCAAAAACGTAATCGTTAGAATTATTTTAACTTCGTCTTCTAGCTAATAACTCAATGGACGTGTTTCCGCGCGAAACTAATACTATTACACACTGCTTGGCACAGGTCACTTTTAATATCTGCGAGGGTTATAGAGCAATTATTTCGCCGCGCTGCTTCGGAGCGTGCTGGCGGACTTCACGTGTCTTTGAAATATTTTATTAATTAGGAATGCAGGTTTCCATACGATGTTTTCTTCATCGTGATAATCCTTTGATACAGAAAAAAATTCTGGTATACCAGTAATTGGTATACCATGAATACCAAAGTAAAATAGTATCTTAACGCTGCCGTGTTTCGTATGGTGAGTGTAAAGAACCGGAGACCCATTTTACTGGAAAAGAGGCATTCCATCTTAGTCCTCACGGGTGACAACGCATCTGCATTTTGATTCGTAATCGAGGATAGATGTAGATGTCTATAAGCCACAGCAACCACTTACCATCTGGTGGACTGTGTGCTCGTTTGTCACCCTTATCCTATAAAAAAAAATATGATTTTCTTCTAAACTAGCCGTGTTATAAAAAAAATCTTACACATTTTGTAGTTTCAGAAAATGTATTAAGATAAGTCATTGCCGTAGCCGAAATTGGTATTTATAAGAAACAGTAGCAATTATAATGAGTTGATTCAAACTGCTCGTAAGTCGTTACCCACACCCGCTGTTTCTTATCACCGCACGCAGAATACAACACATTAATATAGTCGAGAGCGAAAGCGATTGGTGACAGGAAAGCATTTCACCACCGATCAACTAATAAGGTACGGTATTCTACGTAAATATAAGTATACGCGAGGAAATCACATATCCATACGGAGAATGATATATGGTTTTAGAGAAAAGTTTAGTAAAACACATAACCCGTTTCTTGATTACTTTAAACCTCAGCTACAACGGTTATTTTTATATCATTGGGCTTATTATGAAATTTCGAAGTATCAGAAATATATCTATGTATTAGAACATTGTCAACAATTAAAAATTAAAAAATTAAAATAAAATGAATATAACTTTTATTTATATTAAAGTGATTGTAGTACATGGGTTTGACATTACATTGTTTGTACAAATCTATAAAATTTGTCCTTAAATCTAGTGGATGTAGCTCTGCACTCCTAGCTAGGTTACAGAATAACCTGTATTAAGGAGTAACAGCTGTAAGTGATAATTGCAATTAATAATTTTACGTGGTGCTTTAGCTATATTTTGGTTACAGCACGAATGGGTCGGCTCGAACGGGGTAGAACCATGCTCTCACAGAATACCAGCGTAAAATAGCAGCTCAATACTGCTGTGTTTCGTATTCTTGATTGAGGATAAATGTAGATGTCTATGGACCACAGCATCCACTTACCATTAGGTGGACTGTGTGAGCATTTATCACCCTTATTCTATAAAAAAATGCGATTAAAAAGGTATGCGATATTTATAAAATTATTTTTTTATGATAAATATTTACCTAATATATTTTTAAATTTCTCTGTCTATTCGAATTATATCATTGAATTGTTTTTAGCGACTCGTAAACTTCCAATTGCATTTGAATTAATGAGTCTTGGTTTAAAATCACAACAGGAGTGACAACCCTAAGTAAAGAGTAAAAAAAGTATGAGACGCAGGAAGTCGATGACTCAGGACCGTGCTTTATGGCATTCCTTAGAGGAGGATTTTGTACAGCAGTGGACTTGTGATGGGCTGTAATTATGATGATTTTTTTTTTATATAAGAGGGAGCAAACGAGCATGCGGCTCACCTGATCGTAAGTGACTACCGTAACCCATGATCAACTGCAACACCAGGGGAACTGCAAATGCGTTGCCGGCCTTTTAAAAAAGAGTAGGTTCTTTTCTTGAAGGTGCCTAAGTAATTTTTGATAGAATTTTAATCTTAATTATATTTAAATTTGTATGTATTGCTAGTATTGCTAATATGTAAACGATGACATGCCGATTAATATTTTAATTGAATTTTATATTGCAATATAGTAAACGTGGTAGAGTCGGGAAGGACCACGCTCTCACAGAATACCAGCGTAAAATAGCAGCTTAATGCTGCTATGTTTCGTATGGTGAGTGTAGAGAACCGGAGACCCTTTTTACTGAAAACGAGGCATTCTATCATAGTTCTCACGCCCGACAACGCATCTGCATTTTAATTCGCAAACGAAGATAGATTCAGATGTCTATGTGCCACAGCAACCACTTACCATCAAGTGGACTGTGTGCTCGTTTGTCACCCTAATTCTATAAAAAAAAATTATAAAAAAATGTATTTGCATGCAATGTATTATAGATGGCTGAAAAAGCTGAACTACACTTTGAAACCACCTAAATATACCCCTTTTTCAAAGCAGATAAATCTTATTTCATTTCATTGTATCAGTCCGGAAAAATCGCTGGTGGTAGTCGATTCCACAAAATTGGAAGTTGTGCGAGGAAGAAAACTTCTAGAAAGGTGCATGCGATAGAATATGCAAAGAGATGCAACGTCTCTTCCCAGCGCAAGTAAGTCAAGCCGTTTAGAAGTAACATTCAAACCACTATGCGCTGGATGCGATCAAGTGGAAGGAGCTGGAACTGGGGAGCCCCGGCCCAGAGATGAGAACAGTTTTCCATGTGTTTGGTTCGGCAAGTTCGGCCTAGCGCCTTGTAAAGTTGCAAGCGATGTGCCGGCATAAAATACTGTCTCGCTCTACAAAGCACGTCAAGCTTTTTAGAAGCCAATTTGGCCTTCTCTTCCAAGTGACCAAGTGACCACGGAACTGAACGTCATTCGATATGTCTACGTCGAGGATTTCGATGCTAGCTGAGGCAACGAGGGGAGTGCCCTGAAATTGAGGAGATAGAGGGTGACGATGATGATGATTATGTGTAAAATAAAGGTGGGGGTTGGGTGAAAGAATCGATATCTCTTACTCCCTCTTTACTTTGTGTATAAAATAAAAAGTTCTTTTTTTTAAATTTAACTTTAATTTAAAAAAAAAGAACTTTTTTTTATAAATTTAACTTTAAAAAAATTGGTAATATTATGTATTAACGTGATAGGGAGTGTAAGGGGCTGGAAACAACACCTTTACCAGCCCAAACGCCAACCCCACCTGCACGTGGTACACTCTGCTGACCTACGGACGGGGCTCTGGCGACCGACGTCTGGCGGGATAACCAGACAGCGCTTCATACAGGAAATACCCTGTATACTGGATACAACACCTCCATAACGGGTTTCCCTACCTTGAGCGGGTAGGTGTTTTTGCGTCAGATGGCAATCGGCAATAGACTAATAAACCCCAAAAGCCAAATCTTTAGAAAAGAAACATGGAAAGGTTACGTAATGGATTGAGTTTCACGGATAGGGCGTCGCCGCGAAACGACGCGCAGTCACATCGCCCTAAAACTGCGAATAGTATGCTAGGGCTACCGAGTCAAGGACGGGCTCGGCTAACGACGCTAGTCCCAAATCGTAACCTAAAAGTCCGCTTCGCTACCTTAAATGTAGGAACATTAACGGGGAAGACTAAGGAACTTGCCTCTCTTTTCAAGCGCAGAAGGGTAGATTTTATATGTCTACAAGAGACTCGATGGACTGGATCCAAAGCCCGTAATATCGGAGAGGGCTACAAACTTATGTACGTAGGTGCAAAGCATGGTAGGAATGGCGTAGCAATTGCTGTCAAAGAAGATCATCTTGAAAACATCCTGGAGGTCAACCGTATTAACGACAGACTCATGTCAATTAAGGTACTGGTGGAAGGTGAGGTACTAAATATTGTAGCTGCATATGCTCCCCAAGTGGGTTGTAGCCAAGCAGAGAAAGACAATTTTTGGACTTCCCTAGAATACACTCTTCAATCAATATCTCCTAAAGAAACTACTTTACTGGGAGGTGATTTAAACGGCCACATCGGAGAAGCAAACAGCGCTTTCAAAAGGGTGCACGGAGGTTACGCATACGGAACACTAAACGATGCTGGTAAAGTCATTCTCTCCACGGCAGCAGCCTTCGATCTTGCTATTGCCAATTCCTTCATCGCTAAAAAGATCGAACATCTGATCACGTATAAAAGCGGCCAAACATCTTCACAGATTGACTACATACTAATCAACCGAACTCACATTGGCCGTGTAACAAATTGTAAGGTTATTCCGGGAGAATGCGTCGCCCCCCAACACCGTATTATTGTAATGGACGTGCTATTCAAACGACATCCCAAGGAAAAACCAACTCAAATTCCTGAACTCACCAAATGGTGGAACCTAAAAGGTGAGAAAATTCCCGAGTTCTGTGAACGTCTTGCTGATTTAAAGGTTGATGTTAAATCAGATATTGACACCATATGGGAACATTTACGTAAGTCCATTATAACTACTGCAAACAACATTCTTGGCCGTACAAAAAGCGGTAAAAAATCCGACAGAGAGACGTGGTGGTGGACAGAGAAGGTGCAAGATGCAATACGGGAAAAGAAAAATGCTTTTAAGACCTGGCAGTCCACTTAACCCCAGAAGATCGGGAAAAGTACAAAGCAGTTAAAAAGTTACCAAGAAAGTTATAGCCATAGAACGTGCGCAGTCCCAGAAAACGCTTTATAGTAAATTAAGCACAAAAGAAGGCCAAAAGTGTATATATAAGCTAGCAAAACAGCGTTGTCAAAGCACAAAGGATCCGGCCAGGTGTAAAACTGTCAAAGGACCAAATGGCGACTTGTTATATAAAGACCATGATGTCATAACAGCTTGGCATCATTACTACGAACAGCTACTATCCCTACCCCATCTAGCTGCCACACAACTTCCTGGAGTGGAAGTGAATGCAGGACTTATACCTCCAATACACCCTGATGAGGTAAAGAAAGCCCTACACAAAATGTCCAACAAGAAAGCCATTGGACCTGACGGAATACCAGTGGAAGCTTGGAAATGCTTAGGTCCACGCGGACTCGTGCTGCTAACCGATTTCTTTAACTGTATGTTGTTCTCTTCAAAAATGCCAAAGGCGTGGAGATTGAGCACTATAGTTCCCATCTACAAGGGAAAAGGTAGTAAGTACGAGTGCAACAACTACCGCGGAATCAAGCTCCTCAGTCACACCATGAAGCTCTATGAGAGGGTAATTGACAGCCGCATAAGATCCGAGTGCGAGCTGTCTAAGAACCACTATGGCTTCGTACCTGGATTGTCTACCACGGATCCGATGTTTGCTCTTAACACGATTGTCGAAGAGTATCGCGCGAAAAACCGACCATTACATGTCGCATTTTTGGACATGGAAAAGGCGTTTGACCGTGTCCCAAGGGATACGATCTGGTGGAGCCTTCGTAAGAAAAATGTCCCCGAACACTACGTTAACATCATTGCCGACATGTACAGAGATGCGAGATCAATGGTTCGGACGGTGGTGGGTGAGACCAGGTCGATAGCGGTCACAGAAGGAGTGCACCAAGGTTCTGTATTGAGCCCTTTTCTGTTTTGTTTGGTTCTGGACTCACTCACCGAAGCGGCACAGAATTCAGCAACGTGGACATTTATATACGCTGACGACGTAGCCATCTGCACAGACAGCCGCGCTCACTTGCAAGAGGCACTCGTGTCGTGGAAACATCAGTTACAGACCGGTGGCCTTGTGCTGAGTGTGGCAAAGACTCAGTTCATGTCCTTCAACGACCCAGATACAAACAACAGTCCGATTTCCATCGATGGACAATTGGTGAACTCGTGTGATCAATACAAGTATCTGGGTAGTATGATGAGCGGTTCTGGGGACTTGGAAATTAACATTCAGCACCGAATAGCCGCAGCGTGGCTAAAGTAGCGAGAAGTGACTGGTGTCACGTGCGATAGGAGAATGTCGGTCAAACTTAAAGGTTTAATCTATAAGACCATCATCAGACCAGTCCTATTGTATGGCAGTGAAACATGGGCCGTAACTCAAAAGAATGTGCATACCATGCAAGTTGCTGAGATGAAGATGCTGAGGTGGATGTGCGGCGTTACCAAGCGCGACAAAATCCGCAACGAGTACGTGCGAGGAAGCTTGGGCGTGCGCGACATCGCTGACAAGATGCAGGAAAGTAGGCTGCGATGGTATGGGCACGTGAAGAGGAGGCCACCCGACTACGTAGGGAACTTGGCACTACAACTCTCCATCCCAGGTCGAAGATCCAGGGGCAGACCCAAAACACGATGGAAAGATGTAGTGGTAAAGGACATGAGAGAGTGCGAAGTCTCCGAAAATGAAGTCGAGGATAGAGCGAAGTGGAGGCGTAAGACAAGAAAGGCTGACCCCACCACCATGTGGGACACATAGCCAGGAAGAGAGAGATGTATTAACGTGATAGAGTCACACTGAAGCTGTATACGGCACAAATGATTTGGCTTGACCAGAAAAGAATCACGCTCTCGCGGAATACCAGCGTAAAATAGTGTGTGACAGTATATAACCGGAGACCTTCTACCGGAGATCAAAATTTATTTTACTAAAGATTATTGTATCCCACCAAAAACATAAATGTGACAAAGCGGCCTATTTTGGTACAGATGTCGTTGGGAGTTGTCGGCTTCACCAATAAGAGTTGGAATCTGAACGGGTGCCAAGCTGCATAGTAGTTCAAGGAACGTTGTAAATTCCTATATAGATTCTATGTTTTAAACAACTGCTATGGAGCTAGGCGTCCGTATAAGATATTGTTAAGAAAATAAAAATAAGTAGGTATAAATCTTTTGAAAAAAACAGTGAACTGTTAAGGACGCATTGCATCTTAGTTCTCAGGGGAAAAGGCCGGCAACGCATCTGCAATTCCCTCCCTGGTGTTGCAGTTGTTCATGGGCGGCGGTAGTCACTTACCATCAGGTAAGCCGCATGCTCGTTTGCGGCTCCTATAAAAAAAGGGGAGAACAACGCTACTGCATTTTGATTCGTGAGGATAGATTTGTTTGTAGGTCTCTTTAAGCCACATCCAGTATTCATTAACTATAAGGTGGAATATATGCTTGCTTGTCACCCTTAATTGTTTAAAAAAGAATTCCGGCTTTAACGAGCTAACAAAAACTTTCAAATTTCATTCATACAAAAACTTGTGATTTTCGTTTGCAAGGCATAACGCACTTTTCTAACGGTCAGAAAGGGCAAAGCAATAAAAAAGCCGAGTACCATTACGTCTTACAGATAAATCAAGTCCATTCTTATTTTAACAAGTCAAACTGAACTTTATAACGTTATTATACGAATGAATATCACTTGATGAATCGTTACACAGTAAAGGCTGTTTACAGATAAAAGAAATGTAACAAGTTCTATCACGTTATGTTATTTAACAGTGGTCGTGCAGTTGGAATAACAATAATTACATCACAATCCGTGTTAAATCAAACGTGTTGCGGCGATATCAGAATGTACACTACCTCATATAATCCCGTAGTGTCGTAAGAGAGGACAGAGGGAAAAAATCAGGACATGTTTTTCTTTGTTTTTAAAAATCGTTATCCCCACACTAGGATTTTCTCCTGTATCGTCGAGGCAGTTTACAAACATCACAAGGGCAAACATCCAAACCCGGAACAATTGTTTGTAGGCCATACAAAGACTTGTTCCGTGTGGGATTCGAACTCGCGGCCCCCAGCGCTGGAACTCATTGCTAAGCTACTACGCCACGGAGCCGTAGATGTGCCGCAGCGTCTTCCTTATAACTATCAAAAATGAGTAACTGCGGCTGCTAACCCACCCAAGCGTGGCGACTATGCCGAATATTCTATCCTATCCTTTTCCCCTATGAGGCAATTTATGGGGGAGGCCTATATTCAGCAGTTTATTTCACATGCGGTCCCATATAAATTTGATCAAGGCCTGACCAATAGTTTTTGAGTTATTCTTAATAATTTATATTGAAGTCGGTTGTACAAGATTTCTAATTTTAAATTTTGATTACAAGAATAAATTTATTTCTTTCTTAATTCGTGACAATTTCCGTGAAATTTTGTACGTAGGTAGTAAATGACCGTGTATAACATATAGGCTATTTTTATCCGATTACAGAGGAGATAAAAAGGAGGTATGTTTTTCCTTTTTTTTATTTATTGTCATTATAGTTGCTGATGGTTCTTTTAGTCCTAAAGAAGATTTACGCTTAGGTAGAAAATGAAACTCATCGTGCAATCAACCAGTAAGTGCAGAATAACGTCTGCCAAATCAGCTAGTTTCGAAATAAAAGTAGTAAAAATATTTTAAATAACAAATTCAATCAAATCACTCACCCATCCACTTCAATACACCCTTTGCTGCGACGATGTACTTGATCTTCTTCCATTGAATCGGCTTCTGTCTATGACGTTACATCACACCGCTTTCGAATGTACCTTCCTTTCGATTTAAGTCGTTTTCATACGGTTGCTAAACTGCCTGTTATTTTAGTAATTCCACCTTTGAATTTGTAGTTAAGCTCGAACAAACAATGTTGGTAATTTGTTCAACCTTTCCAAAGGTTATAATTTAGAATCTTTCTGTTACTACGTTTGTTCGATTTAATATTCTTCGCTTTTGTAGTCGATAAGTCTTAAACTTTGTTTACTGATGTCAGAATCTGGATGAATTACAAGGTGTGGTGATATTTTGTCAATTTCTTTTTTATCACCAATCAATACGTCAATTTATTCTTTAAATTCCGTAAACCAATTTATCGGTTAATATCGATATTGCGAGTTTACTTTTCACTAAATTTTATGAGGCGTGAAAATTGAATGTCCTTTTGGTGTTAACAATGATACTTTTAATATTTATTAATAGATTTTTATAGTTATGCAATTGCTATTGTTTCAAACGTTGCTTCTGTCTCATCAAATATGTTTTAGATATGTCTATCCCTTTCTATTTCAATCTTTTTGAGAAAGTTCGAAAAACAAGACGTAAGAAATGATGTAAATTATGATTTCCTCCAGTAGTTAGTGTTCAGTTGTTCTCACTTCTTAATGACCCCAGTGATGAGTGTGGCGTGCTGTAATAAAAGAATTACATGCAATGATTACTCACTTTTATTATCACATGTTTGCATCATCGGATGCTGTTCAATTGCATTAAATTGATAGACCATTGTCTATCATTATCATTACAATCTGAAGTTTTATACAAACGATAATTGGCTTAAGATTAAGGCCTTTATTAAGTTGGCACAGGGCATACACCAATTTTTTTTAAATAACTGAAGTAACAAGTGAACATATACTCCATCTGATGGTAGGTTCAAATACCAGCGTCAAATAGCAGATTAACATTGCTGTTTCGTATGGTGAGTGTAGAGAACCGGAGACTCTTTTTACTGGAAAAGAAGCATTCCATTTTAGCCGTCACGGGTGTCTACGCATCTGCAGTTTAATTCTTTATTGAGGATAGATGTATATGTCTATGTGTCACAGCAACCACTTACCATCAGGTGGGATGTGTGCTCGTTTGTCACCCTATCCTATATAAAAAAAAAGGTGGCTACTGCAGTCCGTAGACACATGTTAGCTAACTTCAAACAAAGGAGACTACAGACTCGTTGTCACCTCTGATAACTAAGTAATTATATATGTGGTAGAGGCATGCCGCAGCTATATTAATTGTATAGTTGTAGCAGGAATGGGTCGGCTCGACTGGAGAAGGACCACACTCTCACAGAATACCAGCTTTAAATAGCAACTTAACGCTGCTGTGTCTCGTGTGGTGAGTGTAGCGAATTGGAGACCCTTTTTACTGTAAACGAGGCATTCCATATTAGTCCTCACGAGTCCCACCTCATAATAATTTAAAACTAAAATTTTTGTACAAACGACTTCAATATAAATTATTAAAAATAACTCTAAAACTATTAGTCAATCCTAGATCAAATTTATGTGAGACCATATGTGAAGCACCAGCTTTCAAATAAAAAAAGAATTATCGATATCGGTTTACCCAGTAAAAAGTTATGAGGTAACACAAATAAAAAAACGTTTTTATACGTGGTAGAGCCATGCTGCAGCTATACTCGTATTATGGTTGTAGCAAAAGGTTAAACAAATTAACCAAAATTTGTTAATAATCTAATCTATACGTGGTAGAGCCATGCTGCACCTATATTATAGTTGTAGCACGAATGGGTGGGAATGGGTGGCTTGACCGGCAAAGGACCACGCTCTCACAGAATACCAGCGTAAAATAGCAGCTTAACGCAGCTGCATTGCGTATGATAAGTGGAGAGAACCGGAGACCCTTTTACTGGAAACGAGGCATTCCATCTTAGTCCTCACAGGTGACAACGCATCTGCATTTTAATTCGTAATCGAGGATAGATGTAGATGTCTATGGGCCACAGCAACCACTTACCATCAGGTGGACTGTGTGCTCGTTTGTCACCCTTATCCTATAAAAAAAACATACAGTCGAATTGAGTACCGTCTCCTCTTTGATGTCAGTAGAAAAATGACTTCTAAACTGAAAAAAATAATATAATTTACGTTTATTAGATTTTGAAATCGGGGCATTAAATCTTCGAGATTCTAACATAGTCAAAATAGGCTTCACAAACCAGTTGTTAGAAAAAGGTATACATTTTAGAGCTGCAAAAAAATATATGCTAATCTTGATCATATTTATGGGTTCAAAACATGTTTTCGGTAAATTTTCTCGCCGATTTGAAATACTTATGTGGAAATTATTTAATTCATTTCAGTTTTAAAAGTCGACTTTAACTTTTTATATAAAGTTGTATGGTAATGGTTTCTTATATTTGCGCTAACATCATCATCATCATCATCATTACAGCCCTTCACAAGTCCACTGCTGAACATAGGCCTCTCCCAAAGAATGCCACAAAGCACGGTCCTGAGCCACCTGCATCCATCGACTTCCTGCATGTCTTACCAGGTCGTCACTCCATCTCGTGGGGGAACGCCCTACACTTCGCCTACCGGTACGAGGCTGCCACTCGAGAACCTTTCTTCCCCATCGGTTGTCGGTTCTTCGAGCTATATGGCCGGCCCACTGCCACTTCAGCTTACTAATCCGTTGGGCTATGTCGGTTACTCTGGTTCTACTGCGGATATCCTCATTCCTAAGTTTATCACGCAGAGAAACTCCGAGCATAGCCCTCTCCATAGCTCGCTGAGCGACCTTGAGCTTCCTCATACGGCCAGCAGTGAAGGACCACGTCTCAGTTCCATAAGTCATCACTGGCAACACGCACTGGTTGTACAATTTCGTTTTCAGGTTTTGAGGTATGTCTGACGAGAAGATGTGTCGTAGCTTCCCGAACGCTGCCCAGCCGAGTTGAATCCGTCGATTGACCTCTCGGTCGAAGTTGGACTTACCTAGTCGGACTATTTGTCCCAGGTAAACATACTCGTCAACAACTTCGAGCTTAGTGCTCCCAACAACTACCGGCATAGGTGTGACATGGACATTGAACATGATCTTTGTTTTATCCATGTTCATCTTAAGACCTATCCGTTGGGAAACACTATCGAGGTCATTGAGCATAGTGCTTAGGTCCTCCAGCGATTCTGCCATAAGGACTATATCGTCGGCAAATCGAAGGTGAGTGATGTACTCGCCATTGATGTTGATACCGTATCCTTTCCAGTCCAGAAGCTTGAAAACGTCTTCCAATGCAGCGGTGAAGAGTTTCGGGGATATGACGTCACCCTGTCTTACACCTCTCTGCAATTGGATAGGTTTCGTACTCTGGTTCTGTACTCGGATAGCCATCGTAGCCCTACTGTACAAGCACTTCAACACTTCGATATACCGACAGTCAACTTGGCACCGCTGAAGGGACTGCAGCACCGCCCAAATTTCGACGGAATCAAAGGCTTTCTCATAGTCCACATGCGCCAGACATAGTGGCAAATTGTACTCTTCGGACTTCTGTACAATTTGCCGAAGGGTATGTATGTGGTCTATGGTGCTAAAGCCCTTTCGGAAACCGGCTTGTTCGGGAGGCTGGAAGTCGTCAAATCTGCGCGCGAGACGATTCGTAATGACTCTCGAAAACAGCACGTAGACGCGGCTCAGAAGGGAAATCGGTCTGTAGTTCTTCAAGAGAGCGTTGTCACCTTTCTTGAAGAACAAGACCACCGCACTTCTGCTCCACGCCTCCGGTGTAATGCCACCATGGAGGACGGAATTAAAGAGCTTCTGAAGGACTTCAAGTACCGGTCTTCCACCCGCTTTCAGAAGCTCCGCTGTAATTCCATCCTCGCCTGGGGCCTTACCGTTTTTAAGGTGCTGGAGAGCCATTGTAATCTCGCTCAGACTGACGTCCGGGATATCTTCGGAATAGTGTCGGATGAGACACGCTCTTGGATCGTTACTCACACTTGCGTGTGGCTCCAACGATGACGTGTACAGCTGCCCATAGAACCTCTCAATCTCACTCAAAATCTCAGGTGTCCCGGAAACGATGCTGCCACATCCTGTCTTCAGCTTTGACAGGTGGCTCTTTCTGGCAGACAGATCTCTGGCAAAGACTTTGGAGCCTTGGTTCCGCTCGATCGCTTCTTCAATACGAGCTGTATTGAAGTTGCGTAAGTCCCGCCGCATGCATTTGGAGATCTGTCTGTTCAGATGCCTGTATGCTGTCAAGTCTGTTGAAGAATGTAGCTTCATCTCCCGTCTAACAGCCATGAGATTAAGAGTGTGATCGGAGAGTTTTTGTGTTCTTCTGCGGCGGGTCTTGCAGAACTTAGCTCCGACCGTATGGACAGTTTCCACGAGCTTGTCATTCATATCGTCCACTTCATTGCAGTCTTCTAGGCACTGAAAACGGTTTTGTAACTCGAGCTGAAAGGTTTCGGGACTTTGGATTAGAGCACGAGGGGGACGGAGCGTTGACTTCATTAGACGAGACCTCTCCAACTTAACGTTTAGGTTCAGTGTGCATCTAACCATTCGGTGATTGCTACCAGTTTTCACCCTCGCGATCACGGAGACATCACTGAACAGTTGTCGTCTGGTCGTCATAATGAAGTCAATCTCATTTTTTGTCGAACCGTCGGGGCTCGACCAGGTCCACTTCCTGTGGGGCCGCTTCTGGAAGAAAGAGTTCATCATAAAGAGTCCCTCTTTCTCCATGAAGTCGGCCAGCTGCTGGCCCCTTGGGTTCCGTTGCCCTATTCCAAATTTCCCTACTTTCAGCTCACCGTTCTCTCTTGTGCCTAGTTTTGCATTGAAGTCTCCCATTAACATAGTATATTGGGTTTTGGAGGAATGCATGGCTCTAGAGATATCCTCATACATTTCCTCCACCTCCCCATCGGGTTGTGCCGAGGTTGGTGCGTAAACCTGTATGACCTTCAGCGAATACCGTTTGGTGATTCTGAGTATAAGGTACGCAACCCTCGTCGACACACTCCCGATCTTTACAACGTTGTTAACGAGAGACTTGTGGACGATAAATCCGACACCTCCTTGGGACAGATGGTCGCCCTCCCGGTGATAGAGCAAGTTGCCGGATTCGAGGATTACCGTGTCCTCCCCCTCTCTTCGGACTTAGGATAATCCTATAATATGCCAGCGCAACTTGTCTATCTCTTCTTCCAGCTCCACTATCTTCTCGTCAGTCCTCAGGGTGCGTGCGTTGTACGTTGCCAGGTCGAGTCGTCTAAGGTGGCAACCGAACCTCCACCGGAGATTCTTAGCACCCCCCGCCCCGCCGTTACCATGGTCGCCACCGTAGCCAGGCATAGCGGGGCCGCCGGGGACTGGGGGCCGTCTCTTTGTTACATTCATAGGGGGGTATTTGCCATAGTTGCCACGCTTGGCGAGCGGGTTGGCAACCGCAGTTTTTTTATTGTAATATTGGCTATTATCAGGAAGATGCTGCTGCCCATCTCCTGCCTGTTTCCCTTTGTCGCCTTTTACGACACCCACGGGAGGATATGGGGTAGTGGTATTCTTGACCGCCACTACACGGCATTTGCGCTAACACTAAACACTAAATGAAACTAGTTTTTAACCGACGTCAAACAAGGAGGAGGTACTCAATGCAACTGTATTGTTTCATGTGTTACCTTAGAACTTTTTTCTAGGTGAACCCATTTTGATGATTATTTATTTATTTGAAAGCTGGTGCTTCTCATGTGGTCCCACGTAAAATTGATCAAGATCTGATCAGTAGTTTTTTTTATAGAATAATGGTGACAAACGAGCACACAGTCCACCTGATGGTAAGCGGTGCTATGGCCCATAGACATCTACATTTATACTCAATTAAGAATCAAAATGCGTTGTCACCCCTGAGGAATGACATGGAATGGCTCGTATCCAGTAAAAAGAGTCTCCGGTTCTCTACACTCACCATACGAAGCACAGCAGCGTTCAGCTGCTGTTTTAGGTTGGTATTCTTTGAGAGCGTGGTGCTTCCCCTTGTCGAGCCGACACATTATTGCTACAACCACTAATATAGCTGCAGTATGGCTCTACCACGTATAAATAAATGAAAATTTATTAATACATTCCCAACATTTTGGGCACTTTACAGCACGTTTTATTATTAAATGTAACTAGGTTTTTACGGTTTTTATCCATACCGCTTTGGCTTGGTAGTGTAGTTAAATATAACATCAGAACGTCGAACACATTAGTCTCTTTTGACTATAGATGTTGTAAAGTATTAGAAACGTGGTGAATATAAAATAAGTTAATGAAACGCGACAAAATCCGTAAAAATCTAGTTTTATTTTATAGGATAGGGTGACAAACGAGCACACAGTCCACCTGATGGTAAGTGGTTGCCGTGGCCCATAGACATCTACATCTATCCTCGCTTGCAAATCAAAATGCAGATGCGTTGTCACCCGTTATTTATTAGTTTTATATAATGTGTAATGTTCGCGTAAATATAAGAGATCGTGAAGTTCTTTTATAATTCCAACTTTCGATATTTTAATGCTCAAATCACAGGTGCAACTTTTTAGTACATATCATATACGATTCTACAAGCATTGAGGGCACAAAGCGCACGATTCAGAGTGCATTCGGGTCGAACACGGTCACGGAATCAAACCCGCGATTGAGGCGTCTTCAGTCACGAATTGCATCGATTAAAAATCGCTATAAACAAGGATAGTCCATTTCTCTTTCGTTTAAAATAGCACTTTCTAATGTTTTGATAGAAATTCTTTCATAATTTCAATCCGTTTTTGACTGTCACGAACTGCGGATCTAATGAGCGAATTTTTTCTAGTACTTCATTTTCATTTCTTTTTTTTTTTTTGATTACAGATTTAGATTATAGCTATCTTCTTGATGTGGAACACTGAACACAAAATTATAAATAGTTATATAATTGATCTGAAGACCCGAATCATCACATGTCATTAGATAATTTTTGGAACGAAGTTTCTTATCGCACGGTACGGACTTGACAGATGACAGAAAAAGTGTAAGATTTTTCCTTCACTACCCTTTCTATAGTGTAGACGGCCTTGGGGGCGCTATAATGAAACGAGATGGAATAATATGCATCTCCCTCGCACTTTTTAACTTATTTTGCCATGAAAGAAATATTATTTTAAATGACTCTTCATTTTAATAGACGCTAGTAATTCTTATTTGTATTTGTTAATCAATATAATTACAATTTGTTAACTGTCCACCTTATTTTATAACGATGATAAGTGTTATCAATACGAGGTAATGCGACTGACATCGCAGCTATATTTGTTTTGCAACAGAGAGCCGTACGGGGGTGATTTATAATTTAAATTGTAATGAGTCACTTAGAGAAAATTTTAAAGAAATAAACATATTAACTTTGGCATCGCAATATATTTATGAAAATGTAATGTATGTACATAAAAACATATATAGCTTTGATAAGAATTAAGATGATCATACTTTAAACACTAGGAACAAACATAAGCTTGTAATACCAGTTACTAGATTCCACAGAATTAGTAATTCATTTATAGGGCAATGTATACGCTTTTACAAAATGTAAAAAAAATTGTCAATAAATAATTTTAAATGTTTTATTAAAGAAAAATTTTACAATTATAGTTATTATAATATCAAAGAATACATAAGTGAAAAAACGCCTGGGAATGAGGTGATCGCCACCATGCTGGTTCTATTAGAACATTTAAAATTTGTACAAACAAAAAACAAAATTATTGTAAAGTGAAATATGTTTTTAAAAAAAAGTACCGTTGGGTTTCTTGCTGGTTCTTCACAGGACAGAGGTATTTTCCGAACCAGTGGTAAATAAAAAAATGTCTTTCAATAATTATTAAGTGATAATTTATATTGAATAAAAATTATTCTATTCTATTCTATTCACTTGGTTACACCTAACATCGTAGGTGGCTATTGAAGTCCGGCAGCTGCAACCAAATTCAAACAAATAAGTCTGTAGATGCGTTGTCACCTCTGAGGATGGAATTCCTGAAAGTCTGTGATTATACTGACTCACTACACCCTTCAAATCGGAACACAGTAGTGCAAGCTCTGCTATTTGGCTATAAAAATAGCCAAGTTCATTATAAAGTTATTGTTTTAATAAATACAGCCATACCATTCTAATGCAAACTAAATAACCGTGAAGAGCTGAATAAAAAGTCTTCTTGCGGTCCTTATGTCTCCACTGTATGTACCGTATTTTGTTTTATTCGTTATTCAAATGTTAATCTAGTGTTTCGTCGACATCAGACGAAAGTAAACCGCATGTACAGCCTTAACAAGAGTAATCATTTCCGCCATTATTATACCCGCCATTGTTGTTTAGCTTTTGTGCACATCTGTTATAATTTAAAATAAGGTTAGGTTCTAAATTAAGTAATAAGAAAGTCGTGACCTAATTTACGCGTGTTACGTACACCTTTTCTTTAATTATAGAGTTATATAATAAAACATGCGTGAGTGTCGTGGAAAACTCGGTTGGAACGAAGGTCCTTTCGTAATATATTATTATTGATAAACTTATTATATTATTGATTAACAAATACACATAAATGAATTAATAGCGTCTATTAAAAATGAAGCGTCATTTAAAATAATATTTCTTTTGTGGCAAAATAAGAAAAAGTGCGAGGGAGATAGATATCATCCCATCTCGCTCGCACTATAGGAAAAGGGTCGTGATGGAAAAATCTTAAACTTTTCTCGCCTAGCCCCCATCCGTCAGATTCGTACCGTGGGATAAGGAACTTCGTTCCAACAAGTTTAAAATAATGAGGATATTCGACGTGAACCAGTAAAAAACATATTTAAAAACAAATTAAAGCAATACTTATTGGCTAGTCTTAGTGCTTAACTTTAACATTATTATGTAAATGAGACTCAAATGTTCCTGCAGATAAACTGCGTAAGCAGTTTTGCGGGAATATGTATATTAAAAACCAAACTTTGTACTTTTAATAATAAATAAATAAAAAAATAATAAACAACACGCATTGATCATCTGTGATGATTCTAGTGAGAGTAGGCCAATCAAGAAATTATTGCGTTGTCTTTCTCTCTCTCTCTCTATCTGTTCTTTTTTTATAGTATAAGGGTGACAAATGACGCACAATTCACCTGATGTAAGTAAATTGATGATGTAGGCCATCTATCCTCGATGAAGAATCTAATTTAAATGCAGATGCTTTGTCACCATTGACGATTAAGATGGAATGCCTCATTTCCTGTAAAATCAGGTCTCTCGTACTCTACACTCACCATACGAAACACAGCAACGTTAAGCTGCTATTTCACGCTGGTGAGAGCGCGGTCCTACTCATTTGTGCTACAACCATAATATAGGTACAGCATGACTCTGCCACGTAAATATCTTAATACGAATGCAAAATTATAGATTAGGTACCCCTCACATATTCAGGAAGTGGAGGATGAGGTCCGCCGTCGGAACTCACGCCCTACAACCTCTGACCCCATTACTTTTTTTATTGATGAGATCTCGTCCCTCATCAAAGGACTTAAGCCCAAAAAAGCTCCGGGCGCGGATGGCATCTCCAACCAAGCCCTTAAACACTTTCCAGAGCAGGTGTTAACCCTCTTAGCTATTATTTTCAACGCCTGCTTCAATCTTAGCTACTTTCCAACTACGTGGAAAGAGGCAACTGTCATTGGTATTCCCAAGCCAGGCAAGCCTCTTAACCTCCCCTCCAGTCATCGTCACATTAGCCTCCTCAAGGCCATGGGCAAGCTCTTTGAAAGAGTCATTCAAAATCGAATGAGGCGCTATCTGTTTCCCACAGACGGTGACCCTATTGTCATCCCCCACCAATTTGGGTTCCGAGCGAAACACTCCTGCCCCCAACAAGTTCACCGCATTGTGGAATACATCCTCAGCGGTTTTTATCCTCGTCGACATAAAACCATCGCGGTCTTTTTCGACATCGCCAAAGCCTTCGACCGAGTTTGGCACGAAGGCCTTATATTTAAACTATACAGAGTAGGTTTCTCCGATCGTCTAGTACGTCTCGTGGCCTCTTACTTACAACATCGCACCTTTCGTTTTAGATACGAAGGCACGCTCTCCTCTCAGAGACCCATCAAAGCTGGTGTTCCTCAGGGATCAGTACTTGCTCCCCTCCTCTACATCTTGTACACCAACGACATTCCAATCCCGTCGAATGGTGTACAGCTCTCCCTATTTGCAGATGACACTGCCCTTTACTTTAAAGGTCACACACTACCTTTCGTAAGGAACAAGATCCAAAAGTCAGTCGATGACCTAGGAGCTTGGTTCCAAAAATGGCGCATCGATGTGAACCCGGATAAGAGCTCCACAGTTCAATTCGATTGGAAACGACGCCGATTCAAAATCAATAAAAATATCCCACCGATACGTATGTTAGAGACCACAGTTCCCTGGCATACGTCTGCTAAATATTTAGGTGTCACCCTTGACACAAGGCTTACTTTCGAGCCTCATATCAAAAGAGTCACCCGTCTAGCACGGTTCTATCTAGGTAGGCTTAACAGTATGTTAGGTCGACATAGTAAAATGTCTTTAAGAAATAAGCGAACCCTTTATAAGGTTTGTATACGACCGGTAATGTCCTACGCGGCCCCTATTTTTGCACACGCAAACTCTAAAATCATAAACGAACTTCAAATAGTCCAAAATCTCTTCTGTCGTCGAGCTACGAACGCACCTTGGTACGTCCGTAATGCCGACCTCCATAGGGATTTAGAAATCCCAACAATACAACAATTTATTAAAAAACTCTCTGAAAACTTTTTCAAAGTCTCAGAGTCGCATAGTAACACATTAATTCGTGAGGCAGCTACTTATGCAGCCCCACTCCCCTCCCGCTATCGCATCCGCAGGCCGAGAAACTCTCTCTCGGATCCGCCAAACAAACTGTCAAACGACTTGAACTGCCTCCTGACGGCTCAGTCAAATTCATAATTTTAATTAAGAAGAAGGCATTTTAATTAACTTTTCATAATTAAAATGCCTTCGTAGGCACTCCCTCAGCGGCTTATAGCCGCCTGCGCCCTCTTTTTCCCAAAAGAGGGTCGCTTTACGACACGGCATGTGAAGCTTTAAACAGCTAGTTGTCAGTCCCCAAAGGCGGTTTTTAGGGGGTATCACTTAGGCTCCCCAGTTAGGCGTGAGTCCCCCATAGCCACGATGGATAGCCTATCGTGGTATGCGTAATGCATTTTCCGCCTCCCTACGTAAAGGGTAGCCCTTTTCCAATTGCTTCGGGCGCAAAAAAAAAAATAGATTAGGTATTCTGACGTTCAGAAGTAGCTGAAAACTGAATTATAATATTCCGTTATATTCGTACACAATACACGGTTAAAGTTAATAAAAAAGTGTTAAAAAGTATGTAGAGTTAGTTCGAAGTTGTGTAAGTTTTTTTTTACTAAAAATGTAATTGTATTAACACACGTATGTAAAAATATATAAGTTTTCATATACATACAGTGCCGTGGTAGCTCAGATGATTAGCGCTCGCTGTATGTTTTACAGTACGCGAGCAACCCGGGTTCGATCCCCGCCGGCACCAATGAAATTGTTAATTGCAATTTTAAGTGATGATTTACCACGTGCTCGGCGGTGAAGGAAAACATCGCAACAAACAAAGAAATAATATTTGGAAGACATGTGAAGTTCGCCAACACGCATTGGGTCAGCCCGGCGAACATTTCCTTTCCCTAAAACCCTCTCAGAAATGAGAGGAGGCCTGTGCCCAGCAGTGGGACGTATATACGCTGTAACTTTAACTTTTTAACTTTTATACATACATATATATGAAAACTTAAATATTTAAAGTATAAGGTATAATAATGGAAACACGAAGAAACACATTCCGTATAAAGGTGATTACAAGCGCACAGTTTACTTGATGGTAAGTGGACGCGTGGACGTTATGGCCTTAATCATTTCACAATTAATAATCAAAATGCAGATGTGTTGTCACCAAGAATATGACATATGTATTCTCTGACGTACAAAACACAGTAGCATTATACTGCTATTTAACCCATTCGATGCCACCTTTTTTTTAAAGTTGTTGACCAGGTGCCACCAGTTTTTATTATGTTTTATGGTAGGAAATGGATTACTAATGATGTATTTAGATTTTTTTTTAAATAAATATTGTTGATAAAAACGAAAAAATACACCAAACGCATACGGTACGTGGGTGGCACATGGTGAAAAAAGTTTATCGAGAGATCCGAGAACGCACTTTTGAGAGTATATAGTGGATGGCTTTATGCACGACTGGGAAACATGAACCAATAGTTAAATTGTTAGGGTGAAGGATAGGTGATAGAAATAAAAATACTCATATAAGATCAAAGCAGTCTTTAATTCTCCTTTTTCATAATTATATTATAAGTACGTATTTTCATTTATTTGAAAATACGTACTTATAATATGATATTTATAATCAATAATTATTATAGTAAAATGAAAAATATTTATTTAGCAAATACAGAATTTTCCCTAGGCCAGCTATATCTGTTTCTGTTTCTGAGTTTTGTTTCAATATTTTTCCGGTCCTGGAACTTTTTCCAACATGTCCACCTCTTGTTCTTACACATCGTTTATTGCTTTCTCCGATAGGCAATGAAATTTCAATATTTTTGAACGATGTCGTGGGTTCATTATATGCGGTGGAAGGTTCATTACATGAGGTGGAAGGTTCATTATATGAGGTCGAAGGTTCAATATATGACGTCGAAGGTTCATTATATGAGGTGGAAGGTTCATTATATGAGGTCGAAGGTTCAATATATGACGTCGAAGGTTCATTATATGAGGTGGAATGTTCATTATATGAGGTCGAAGGTTCATTATATGAGTTCGAAGGTTCATTATACGTAGTCGAAGGTTCATTACGTAAGGTCGAAGGTTCATTACACGAGTTTGAATAATTTATTTCAGTTGGTGAAGTCTTGTCATCACAGTCTGCTTGGGCAACCATATCGATTACAATGGCCTTCGAAGTTGAATGCAATTCTGACACATTTTCGACACACCAAGTTTTAACTACACCACTTCTAGTGGTGTAGTTAAGTTAGATGTGCAAAGTACTGGAGACTGATTGAATAGTTGTTGTTTACTGAAACAACAATATTCTATTGAAAAACTAAACTTAAGAATACTCTCAAAACTAAAGAAAAGAAGTGTGTAGGTTACCTACCTTTGAACAGAATGTGGGAATGGCAATATTGGGCATCGTGTTTCAATAGAATTTCGCCGAATATTCTTAGGTTCCACTTCTACTGCCGTATATAAAGAGATCGCCCTTTTCCGCTTTAAACCTGATGTGTTACTTTTATCTCTGAAACATTTTTATCATCCGATTAGTTGAACTTTAAAAAATAACAACATTCAATATATTGATTTTAAATAGATAAAATCATTCTAATCATTCATATTAATAGATAAAGATCAACTGTCTGTATTATTAACTCACCTATCTTGTGAATAACTTTCTTTTCTAGCTTGTAAATTAGTACCTTCGGCAGTATTAAGTGACAATTCAACCAAAGGACGACCTCTATTAATATTTGCCATAATGCTTGAGGAGAAAACAAAAGACCTATAAACGACAAAAATACTAGTTACTTTACACAATTCATCCCATTCAAATTTAAAACTAAAAGCGTTTTTTCACAAACGGCTTTATTTTGTACCATGTAGGGTATGTAATACGAACACTGCAGTAAAATATCTCAAGTTATAAAATAACATTATAAAGTTACAATAGCAGTAGTAGGTAACATTGAGCGATTATTGTCGATGTGTAACACCATCCATGAACAAAGTCGTTCATAAATGCCATTGAACGCACCATTAGCGTTGGTATGTTTTGGACTTCAAAATTTATCCAAAATATTATCAGTAGACTTAAAATTACGTTGTTGTTATAAATAAATGACGAAATTCGATTAAAAAATCATATTTACTTACCTTTTAACATCTAAATCACTGTAAAAACTTGATTTATAATACTAGCAAAAATCACAAACACAAAAACCGGCGTCAATTCAAATGTGACATTTCTTTTACTACTGTAACGGTGTTGCTATATCAGAAATATAATCTAGATTGAGGTAAATTAAAAAATGGCAACAATAATGCAACGCACAGTGAATAAATGATACTTTATTAAAACATACACTACACGCATACGGGTGCGTTGCAGGCACACAAGTAAAAAAAACTAAAACGCACGCGAGTGCGTTGCTGGCATGGAATGGGTTAATGTTCGTATTCTGTGTGAAGGATATGAACTATCTTCTATCTACGTGGCAAAACCGTACTGCCACCGAACCACAGCTGCAGCGAGGTGTTATCACGTAGAACCAGATACCGTGAAATAACTTATTTATAAAATTAGAGAGCGAATTCATGAAATTAATGTTCAAAAACGATAAAAAATGGAATTGGTTTGACTTAACAAAAGCCTATTCATATATTGAAGTAAAGATGTGGTAGCTCAGGGGCTAAACGCTCGCTATAAATTTCAAAGTAAGTGAGCAACCTAGGTTCGATCCCTGCCGGCTCCAATTTAACTATAAAAAGTTGATTTATCATGTGCGGGGCGGTGAAGTAAAAGTCGTGATGACTTGCATATCTGAGAAATTAAAAAATCAAAGACACGTGAAGTCCACCAACAAGCATTGGGACTGCGCGGAGGCACTTTCTGGGCCTTCTTAGAAATAATATGAGGCCTGTGCTTAGGAGTGTGCTTATACGTATTTTGGATGTAACTTTCGACAAACTACAATTCCAAAAAAAACTATGCTATGTTCGCACGATAAGGGAATGGGACGGTCAAACTGACATTTCACTACACAGTGCACTTCTATACACATATATTTAATAAATATCTATTTTTATTTTATTTTTTAACTATTTAGTTGTATTTTCTTAAAGACAATAATAAATAATAATACAAAAATTAAAATATACAGAAATTTTTTAAAGAGTGAACTTGACAATGAGCCCCTATTGTTACTCTGTACGTATTAATAATCTATACTAAAAATGTATAATCATGTTTCGTATTTTCGCTAACATAATAGCAGAAGATTAATAAAAACTAATTTAAAACGTTTTATATAAGTTATACATTAATTGTTAAATTATCTTTTTAAACTATGGGCTACCTCTGGGTGACTTACTGAGGCCACAACTATTATTGTATGTAGCTTTGTGAAGAAAATTGGCAATCATGATGTGCAATACCTACAAGCACTACGGCTTTCTACCCAATAAATTTAATACAAATAGGGTACTCAACTTGCAGATTGTATCGTCTAAGGTAACAGGTGTAACTTTCTAACAATAACAATGGGCGCTTGTGGTACTGTTTATACCGGGTGATTGATGGGCCGCGTTCCTTCAAATTTTCACGAGAAGTCTATATTCGTCCGTAGATTGTTACGGGCAGATAAAGAAGTAAGAAGAAGGAAGAAGTATGTTAGATTTTACTAGCTGGTGGGGCCGACGGCGGTACTAATTTCTCTTCGAATTAACTCCGGAAGTTGGAATGAAAAATTAATTATTATCTAATAAATCGACCCATTAGATCCAAATTTTGTGATCTCTTTTTGCACTAAAACAACAATAACTTTTGAGATGATGAGGCATTTTGGTCCATAAATATGTAATTCGATAATAATTTGACCATACACCTATTCGTATATAGCCACCTATTAGACGGATGGTTCGTAGCTATGAACCATCTCGACAAATTATACTATGTAATATGACCGGTCAATGAGGGCATCCACGACTTTTTCTGCCACCAGGGCGGCGCCACTTAAAAGTGAGGTATAATATTTGACAGATATCATAGCAGGGAAGTTAATTTGTGCGAAAAATGTAAAGGTTAATGTTTTTTTCTGTGGTATTAGCTATATTTTACATTAATAAGATTAAAAATAAATAAATCAAACCACAGATATTCATCAAAGTAGAAAAAATTAAAAAAAGTTAAAAAAGTGCAAAAAATTAAAGAGCAAACTGAGGCATTTTTTGTGTATGTATTAATATAATACTTTTGAAACTGGTATACTTTTATTAAAAACTAACTTCTCAATTAAATGACATTGTGTAACAAAAAACTTTACCTCCGTGTCAACTAGCGACATCTGGTGAACGGAAAATTATTAGCCCTCATTCATTCATAAGTTACACGGTAACTAACAGACGCTATAAAGATTTTATTGCAAACTTTTACCGCAGCAAGAATAAAATAGTAAGTGAATAAATAGTATTAATTGAATAAGTTACGCGTAACCGTTTCGGTGGATAGCTTAACAAATCGAACCGATTTATTTATAATACTCCATTATATCAATTCCGAAATTGTAAGAATATTTCAGTAAGATTTTTTGTCATATATTTATTTGTGAATATCACTAAAACACTTTCCTAAAATCGTCTACGTTTTGGCGGCAAAAGGAATCTCAAATATGGAGTCTATGTATACTGTCTTTGGTATGGAGTATGGAGTTATGTTTTAAAATAGGAATGCAATTTGTCCTTCCTACAGTCATTACGATGAAAAAGACTATGACCGTGTGAATTCATCACCACGTTTTATGTCATGGGTGTCGTTAGAGGCGACTACGGGAAATTCCAGAATAATCTTATGGATTCCGATAGGTGGCGGGACTACATCCTTTTCCTTTTACACCGGACGTAGATTTCCTAGACCAGCAATATGCTGGTGCGTCTAAGGTGCGAGACGTCTGACACTGCGATCGTCAACCTGCCTGCCAAGTTTGATGATTAATGTAATACATATATTATTTCTACATATCTCGCTTTTGACAGCATAAATTGTTCACTACTCCTGGAAAAATTAAGCTATTACGGAATTTGTGGGCGAGTTCTTCAACTTTTTCAATCATACTTGCAAAATAGAAATATGTTTGTAGATATGAAAAGTGTATCAAGAATTGATTTTAAAACTAATAAAAAATTACAATATATATATAAACAAATCATTAAAATATTGACGGAAGGAACTTCATGCTTTGACCACAACATCAAACGCCTTGTAAAAAGAAAAAAAAAAACATTATGTCGACGCAATCTCGTTTCGCGCCAAAAGTGAAATGCTCGCATGTCAGAGAATAAAGATTGCATTCAGTAGCGAAGCGTGATTTACCGCTTTAATTAATGAACTGAACATCGAAAGCTATTATAATATTATCTGTAACGAGATAATAATTACCGCCATACATATTTGCATACGGACTTGTTTGGTAGAGCTAGTACGTCCTATCATGTTTTTCAATTGAAAGAAATAAAATATGTTGCACATTGTTTTACATTTAATACCGTTTTGTTAGTTCGCTTTTTTATCTGTCTGTCTGCACGTACAAATTTTGGTATCGATTTCAAACTAACTTCTTGATAAGCTAGAGACTTGAAACTTTAAATATAGCCTAAAACTGGATGACATTGCTATATTAACTCTTATGGTAAGTTCGTTTGTATATCTATTTCATACGAATTTCGTAACTGATTGAAAACTAACTTCCCGTGAAGTAGACTTGATAATTTATACAGAGCTTCGACCTGGATAAAACAATAAAAAGCAGAAACATTTTTTTTAAATAAATTAATTGAATAGTCTATGTTTTGTAAAGGGACAAAAAGGTATAATACATTTTTATAAACGCATGCGGATTAATAACACCGTACAGATAAAAAGAAAGACGTGGGACACATGCAATAGATAGTTCATCTGATTCATTACAATTTTATTGCACTGAAAATGCTATGAATTGCTGTGTGAATTTTCTCAACGACAGCTATGCTAACGTTCTACGAGTTCTCGTAGTTATGGGAGTGGAAAAGGGTCTGATTTACTCTCCACGGCTATCCGGTTACAGATAAGATATCTAAAGTCATATAACATATTAAATTTGTAATTAACAATTTAATTGTGTATTATTTATTGATGTCATCCGAAGGGCTCTTGTTTCTATAAATGTTCCCTCGGTTTTAGAGCCTGGTGGAATATTTAGAGACGATGGCAGCAGACCCGACGGTATGACATTGGTCCCTTGGGAGAGAGGTAAAGCACTAGTGTCTACTTGCGTAGACACTCTGGCGGCCTGTCATCTCAGGGGTACCTCGTTTAGAGCCGGGCCGGCATCAGAGGCAGCTGAACTGAGTAAGTGGCGCAAATATGAGTCTCTGAGAGATGACTACATATTTGTGCCAATTACTGTAGAGACTATCGGTCCGTGGGGTCCACGTGCGGTGAAGTTTCTTTAGAAATCCATCCGCGGCTGGTCGTTGGTGCTGGTGCTAAGAGGGCTGGTTCTTTTCTCGCTTAAAGGCTAAGTATAGCCATTCAGCGGGGAAACGCAGCCAGCGTTCTTGGCACGATACCGCGGGGAGTAGGACTATATGATAATTAAGTTTCTAGTTTTAGTTTATTTTTTTTAAATTATTATAGTTTTTAATATTGTATATAATTAAATTTAATTATGAATTGCAAATTGAAATGATCGGATGTGAAGAAAAACATCGTGGATGAACTTTATTGATTTTCACTCTAATTGTAATAGCGAAAGCTTTAACGCCTGTAAGTTGTTTACTTACGAGTATAGAATATTTTAGAAAAACAGATTTAAATTTCATGCTATGTAATAATGTTATTTTTGTAAAATGACAAACGAGCACACAGTTCTCATAATGGTAAGTGCATGCTGTGAACCGTAGACACATCACATCTGAAACATGATGCGTGGCGTCCCTGAGGACTAATATGGAATGCCTATTTTCCAGTACAATGAGTCTCCGGTTGTCTCTACTAATATAAGACTACATCTACACAATTATACAAAACACGGCCGCACAGACCTTCTATTTCACGCTGGTATTCTGTGAGAGCTTGGTTTTACCATAGTCGTGCCGGCCCGTTTATGCTACAACCATAATATAGCTGCAGCGTAGTTCTACCACATATAAAATGTTGTACTATTTCTAATAGCATTATGTAATTACGTTAACAAAAGTTTTATTATTCCTTAATCACATTTCTGCAGCGAAATCTTCATTTTACGATCGTCACAATTTACCTGTCATAAAATTTACGAGTAATGGTTCAAGTGGACGCATTAAGATTCAACTCTTTTTTAGCTTTCTATAAACGAGCGAAATTTAAAAAAAAATATTACTTTTTTCATACAGCGCGTTTTTTTAGCTCAGATTCCGATAGTAATGTAAGAATATGAAATTCTTACATTACTATCGGAATCTGAGCTATGTACAAAATTTTAAGTCTCCAGCTCAGAGGTTCCCAAAGGGCGTCCTGGTAACCTGGAACAAAGAGGGGTGCCGTGAGGCGCTCCTGTTTACCATTCCCCGGATTTTGGTATTCGCCTTGCACTTTCCGTTAGGAAAATGATACTTTAAGTTCAGCTCTAAGAATTCTTCTTCTCTAGGAATTCTTAGAGCTGAAACTTTAAGTTCAGCTCTAAGAATTCTTGTTCCCTTTGCTTATCATCTTATCAGCTTCATATTGTGGATGTTGTAAATTTTTGTGTATCTACGTAGTATCATTATAAGTACCCAATTTTTTTTCTTTTCTTTCTTTTAAAAACGTTAACACCACACTAGAATTTTCTCCTGTATCGTGGAGGCAGTTTACAAACATAAATTGCACGACGGCAAACATCCAGACCTGGATCAATTATTTGCAGACTATACAAATACTTGTTCCGTGCGTGATTTGAACCCGCGGCCCCCAGCGCAACAACTCATTGCTAAGCCACTGCATCATGGAGCCGTCTAGCTCTCGCATTTCGACTAGCTAGGGCGCCGACGTCAGATAAGCCATTACACCATTCGTTCTGTGGATGTTGTTAAAGGCGACAATGGGAAACGCTAGGAAAACTGACGGCTCATAACAAATGGCAGTGGCACATACGTAAAGTACATAGTCATCTCCCAATCTACATTTAGCAGTAATTTTATGGGCATTTTGACTGACAGTCTTTGGCTAGTAAATAAAACTTAAACATACATAATTCGAATGTAGTTCTGTCACAAGTAACCACAAATTAATCATTTGTCGATTTAGTTCATCATTTAGTCACGAATTCTTACTAATAGTATATTAAAGTATACGAGAACATAATGTTTGCATCGAATATATATACGATCATCTGAATGTTGTCTTACTTTCTTAAAAAAAAGTGGAGGAGTGTAGTAATTTCGAGAAAACGGATTGCTGAACCGATAAAAATATTTAAGGTTTTGAAACCCGTAATGAGATGCAAAAATCAAAATGACAGTGCTAAAACGTAGTGACTATATACTCTTTGGACAGTGGTTTTTAATTCTGATGTTACACAATTAGCTCGCCATCAGAATGTAGATTTAAATACTTATTATAACGTTATTACTGATTTAAATATGTCCATTACTGCATTATAAAGCGACAATTTTAAGTGAAAGTTAAAAATTGATTCGAGTATGCAAATAAAATTGATACCGAATAAATATACCTCTTTTATGGAAGTTAGTAGTGACTCTAAAGTTTTCATCCATTACTGATTTCAATATTTTGATTATGGCAACCATTTACAATGATAATATCCAACAAATTACTTTTATGGTGATGTTGATTGATTATGATCTAACAAAGTCTATGCTAGGAAAGAGTTAATACAACTTTAAAAAGACAGATTAAAAAGCAAGCTAGTCGTATGTTCCCACTAAAATCTTTTCATATGCTATAACCTTATCTCATAAGTATATTATAGCTCTGTACGTCGCACTAAGCGAATGGACACTGCCCTGAGTACAGGTCACATCATGATATCACCATAGAGGGAATTGGGGTGTAAAAGGCCATTTCTCGCATGATAGTATAAGTCAAGAAAAAGATGGCATCTATAAATACGTTTAGTCTCCATCCGCCCGTCCATCTTTGTATGTTGATGAAAACATAATATGATGTGTGTTTTTATTTATAACTAATAATCCACCTGGCTTCACACAGGTGTGAATCTAAAATTCTAAATTATTTAGATTCAATCACACACACAAAACATTTCATTCAACTCGGTCTAGTCATTTTCGAGTTTTAGCGAGAATAACGGACAACATTTTTTTTTTATATATAGAGATAGTTTAATAAGTTTTTAATAAAAAAAAATCCTGTGTTATATTTAAAAAAGTGTGTTAATTTGTTAATGTAATTATTTGCCCACATGTCTTGAATATTGCAAATTGAAGAGCTTGATGACTTCCTCATGGATCGCATCATCAGACTTTACGGGATCACCCCTAATTTAATTCTTTTCTAATAAAAAAAGAATAATTGAAATCGGACAGCGTGGTAAAGAATTATGCGGAAGCCAACAAAATAAAATAAATAATTAAAAAATAAAAAACCCGACTGCAAAAAAAGAGAATTTAAAAGTAATGCAATGAAACGACCGCAACAAGATTGAGAATAGAATACATAATTGAAATAAAGTATTAACAAAGTAAACTCTACTTCGGTTTAACTGACTGTATGAGCTGAAAGCCTACGTTAAATACCCAAATGAAGTTTAGTAGCAAGCGGAACCCATTAATTTACTTTCTTTTTACTATTTGCAATCGGGATTATAGAACAAATTTCTCTACACTTAGTAATAGTATTTTTAGTGACATTTCCTTTAGTTCGATCATCAGTGCGTGTTGCCAATGATGACTTATGGATCTGAGACGTGGTCCTTCACTGCTGGCGGAGGACGTTCAAGGTCGCTCAGAGAACTATGGAGAGGGCTATGAGCCATGCTGCAGCTATATTAATAGTATAGTTGTAGCACGAATGGGTCGGCTCGACCGGGGAAGGATCACGCTCTCACAGAACATCAGCGTAAAATAGCAGCTTAATGCTGTTGTGTTTCGTATGGTGAGTGTAGAGAACCGTAGACCCATTTTACTGGAAAGAGGCATTCTATCTTAGTCCTCACGGCTGACAACGCATCTGCATTTTAATTCACAACTGAAAATAGATGCAGATGTCTATGGGCCTGGGCCACAGCAACCACTTACCGTCAGGTGGACTGTGTGCTCGTTTGTCACCCTAATATTCTATATTAAAAAAAAACAATCTTGAGGTTATGATTTTATTAATGAATATAATTAATGAATATATTGTAAAAGCTTTTATTAATGAACATATCTCAAGATGCGGCTTAGGTTTACGATATCAACTGAGTGACGCACTGATTAAAAAACGAAACTCGACTCTCAAGTGTGTGTATTTGAGACGCTAACATCTGAGTGCGGACAGTCCATGACTTAAGATCGTTGACATGGAGATATAATATAATATGGAAATAGGAGGTATGATGTAATAAAATATTTTAAGAGAAATTAATTATTACGACGAAATTGAGTACAATTACAATTTTACGATCTTCGCGATATCGTTTAACAAAAATGTATATAAAGGATGCCTCCGACCTATTTAAGTTACCAAGTGAACCAAGTGGTTTGGTCAAGAGTCGGTAATATATATTGTAACATTAATAAAATACTCATTGTTGAAATTATTTAAATTAATATAATGTATTAAATTTCAATGTAGATAATGAGGGCGTCCACGATTTGTGCGATTTGTAAGATAAAATAAATGCCATGACTAGGTATATGCTGCTGTGGAAATTCATATTACTGATGTTATGTTTAAAAAGTGATATTTGTAGTACTAAGGTACGTGAGGGTAATATGGTCACCTTAAGCTTTGCCGCCTTATAAAACCAAAACTAGGAGGAGGACAGAGACAAATACACAATGTCGTATACTATAACTAATATACAAAAAAATAATAAACAAGCCTTGGCAATAATTAGCAGCACTTTGAAATATGAACTTAAAAAAAACTAACTATAGTACGTGAGGTTGATATGGTCATCCGGTTAATATGGTCACTTTC
The DNA here is from genome assembly GCA_963668995.1 of Parnassius mnemosyne. Lineage (NCBI taxonomy): Eukaryota > Metazoa > Arthropoda > Insecta > Lepidoptera > Papilionidae > Parnassius > Parnassius mnemosyne. The sequence continues at coordinate 4,048,321 of CAVLGL010000046.1, read as the reverse complement.
ATATAACTGAAAAACTACAGCGTCGTTTGCATAGAACGCTCTGTGATACGTTAGCTCATCTATCAAATAATAAAGGGGCAAAAAGACGCTCCTTTATCGACGCCATTTTGACAGTTGATATTATTGAAAATATTTTAATCGATGTTTGTATTTTTTTTTTCGAAGTGTTCCTAATTATTTCCAAAGCTTGTTTGCTATTTTTTTCTTAATATATTAGTTATCGTATACGACTTTATGTTTTTGTCTTTGTTCTCCTCCTAATTTTGGTTTTATAGGGCGATAAAGCTTAAGGTGACCATATTACCCTCACGTACTTACTATCTTACTATAATATCAACAGTCAAAATGGCGTCGATAAAGCGGCGGCCTATTGACCCTTTATTATTCGAATGACTGATGAAGAGCTATCGTATCACAAAGCCATCTATGCAAATTAGGCTGTAGTTTTTGAGTTATAATAAAGTAACCATATTAACCGGATGACCATATTACCCTCAAGTACTCTATGATTAATTAGCTAGTAGCTACATAGATAAATGCGGATGGACTAGCGTTGTATTCTACATTTATTGCTCCAGGCCTCATGTTTAATATTTAGAAACGTCCCATCGGACTCCTTATGTTCTACCATAGCCCTAAATTTTTTATAATACCGCGAAAGCATTTTTTCTCAATCGGAGTAAATACATGCTTCTTGCTTTCTATTTTTGTACAAATTAAATTTTCCGCGAGATCAAAGATTTATTTAATTAATTTATTATCTATAAAATTTAGAATATAGCATTTCAATATTATATAAATTAATTATTGAAACGCTAGATTCTGATTAAAATCATATACAATATTAAAAACTATAATAATAATAAAAAAAACTAAAACTAGAAACTTAATTATCATATAGTCCTACTCCCCGCGGTATCGTGCCAAGAATGCTGGCTGCGTTTCCCCGCTGAAAGGCTATACTTAGCCTTTGAGCGAGAAAAGAACCAGCCCTCTTATCACCAGCAGCAACGACCAGCCGCGGATGGAGTTCCTTTAAGAACTTCACCGTACGTGGACCCTAAAGACATCAAAGATGTAATCAATATGTTGTTTTCCAGTGTCAAAAACGATACGTCCGTTTTATACCTAAGTATTTGACACTGACGCTGTCGTCGCTTTAATGCGTTAGTTTATTTGTACATTTTGAAATTAGTAGTAACTAATTACTTCGTATTTACAAATACATACACAACAGTTTTAACAATTTAAGTTTTCGTAAGAAGAAAACAACTTTATGACGTGATACAGTTAAATTTATAGTTTAGTTAAATTTATATTTATATACAGTTTTATCAAGATAAAAGTGTTCAATAAATCTCACGATATAGCAAAAACTAAACGTGCAAAAGAATATTCTAAATTTCGGTGTATGTGACGTAATCAACGACGAGATCAACTCCTTAAGTCACAGAACAGTACTCTTAAGTACAGCGTCTTGAGGAGCTAATCTTGGTAACTGAGATATGTTTTTTATGTGTTTATTAATTAGCAACGATCTTGAGATGCTGATATCGCTACGAGGGAGTATCAAATAATAACGCGCTTAAGTTCGTCGTTGAGTGGCATCTATTAATACGAGCCTAGGAGTTGGGCAGCAGCGTCTTCTTAATAACTAGTAGAAAATAATAAAAGTGCGCTTGCCAACCAGTCTACAAAGCGTGGTAACTATGGCAAATATCTCCCTTATGAGGCAGTCTATAGAGAAGTTTATCTTTACTAATGGACTTTAATAGACTGTAATGAATGAATGAATGAATCACCAAACCTATTTTTATAAATATACTAGCAACTACTTTTGATAACTTTGAAACTAATACTTTTTTATACGTGGTAGAGCCAAGCTGCAGCTATATTAGTAGTATAGCTGTAGCACGAATGGATCGGCTCGACCGGGGAAGGACCACGCTCTCGCAGAATACCAGCTTAAAACTGCTGTGTTTCGTATGGTGAGTGTAGAGAACCGGAGACCCATTTTACTGGAAAAGAGGCATTCCATCTTTTTACCCTCAAGGGTGACCACGCATCAGCATTTTGATTCGCAAAAGAGTGTGTAGATGTCTAAGAGCCACAGGCAACCACTTACCATCAGGTGGACTGTGTGGTCGTTTGTCACTCTATCCTATAAAAAAAACTTAAAATGCTTGTGTAATTAGTGGTTCACAATAGTAGTTGTGGCAGATTCGAACCCACGACCTTTTAAATTTGCGGTCCGCGCCCTGTCATTAGGCTACTGCCGCTTAAAATTATCAAAGACTCCCCCATACATGGCTGCAAAATACGGTCCTGTGTCACCTCATCAGGATGGATGAATTGGATGAACCATCTACTAGATGGAGTGACTTCTCGTATAGGGCTGCCCAACACTGCATTTGCCAACACTACTAGGTAAGGAAACGTATTTATTTATAGAAGCTTCATACTACCACTAGCCCGGCGGTAGTGGGCTGAGGGACAAAATAATTTCAACTTTGCAACTGAACGAAATTTAAAAACAGAGGCAGCCATAAGGACTGGCGACAGAAGTGAAAACTCAATGAATATGTACTCAATGTATATACGCAGGCCGCGTAGTAGTATGTCGAGGTCATCGGTGACGAGAACCCATAAGTTTTTTCCCTACCAAAAATCACTCAACGCGATTAAAGAAGTTTTTACTTCAAAAATGCCACTAAAATCACGTAAAAACCTACGAGTTCATCTTATAAGTATGTCTTTATTCTGAGAAATTTATTTAAAATAAATAAAGTGTTACTGACGTCTCAATTTTCCGTCAAAACGTCAAGTTCTTTAACTTTGTTATCAATTACGTTTCCCGACATCTCGTCAGAGCTGAAATGAACTCTAACCACTCTTGCTTGAAATACGCATAAAAATTCGCGCGCTTTTAAAACAATGGCGCCTAATATATTTGCAAATACATTCTCATTTAAAATAAAATAAAATGCCTTAAAGTCCCGAGCGGCTGCACCCCAGATGTTATCGGATAATGACTGCAATTGAGCCCCGAGTAATTGTCGTGCCATAGTTTACCGGCCCGGTTTACATCTAATCCATCTGTATAATATAGCTGTCTGTATGAGAGCTTGAGACTATGGTTTTTTACGTCTGTGTTTATGTTTTATTGAACGAAGTTTACGATAGATACTAAAACGAGATCTCTTAAAATGAGCAGAAGGACAAAGTGTTCATTGTTATGGCGCGTCTCCACCAAAGTTTTGTTGTCAACACAACATTTCATTATCATCATTACAGCCCTTCACAAGTCCACTGCTGAACATAGGCCTCCCCCAAAGAATGCCACAAAACACGGTCCTGAGCCACCTGCATCCATCGACTTCCTGCATGTCTTACCAGGTCGTCACTCCATCTCGTGGGGGGACGCCCTACACTTCGCCTACTGGTACAAGGCTGCCACTCGAGAACCTTTCTTCCCCATCGGTTGTCGGTTCTTCGAGCTATATGGCCGGCCCACTGCCACTTCAGCTTACTAATCCGTTGGGCTATGTCGGTCACTCTGGTTCTACTGCGGATATCCTCATTCCTAAGTTTATCACGCAGAGAAACTCCGAGCATAGCCCTCTCCATAGCTCGCTGAGCGACCTTGAGCTTCCTCATACGGCCAGCAGTGAAGGACCACGTCTCAGTTCCGTAAGTCATCACTGGCAACACGCACTGGTTGTACAATTTCGTTTTAAGGTTTTGAGGTATGTCTGACGAGAAGATGTGTCGTAGCTTCCCGAACGCTGCCCAGCCGAGTTGAATCCGTCGATTGACCTCTCGGTCGAAGTTGGACTTACCCAGTCGGACTATTTGTCCCAGGTAAACATACTCGTCAACAACTTCGAGCTTAGTGCTCCCAACAACTACCGGCATAGGTGTGACATGGACATTAAACATGATCTTTGTTTTGTCCATGTTCATCTTAAGACCTATCCGTTGGGAAACACTATTGAGGTCATTGAGCATAGTGCTTAGGTCCTCCAGCGATTCTGCCATAAGGACTATATCGTCGGCAAATCGAAGGTGAGTGATGTACTTGCCATTGATGTTGATACCGTATCCTTTCCAGTCCAGAAGCTTGAAAACGTCTTCCAATGCAGCGGTGAAGAGTTTCGGGGATATGACGTCACCCTGTCTTACACCTCTCTGCAATTGGATAGGTTTCGTACTCTGGTTCTGTACTCGGATAGCCATCGTAGCCCTACTGTACAAGCACTTCAACACTTCGATATACCGACAGTCAACTTGGCACCGCTGAAGGGACTGCAGCACCGCCCAAATTTCGACGGAATCAAAGGCTTTCTCATAGTCCACATACGCCAGACATAGTGGCAAATTGTACTCTTCGGACTTCTGTACAACTTGCCGAAGGGTATGTATGTGGTCTATGGTGCTAAAGCCCTTTCGGAAACCGGCTTGTTCGGGAGGCTGGAAGTCGTCAAGTCTGCGCGCGAGACGATTCGTAATGACTCTCGAAAACAGCACGTAGACGCGGCTCAGAAGGGAAATCGGTCTGTAGTTCTTCAAGAGAGCGTTGTCACCTTTCTTGAAGAACAAGACCACCGCACTTCTGCTCCACGCCTCCGGTGTAATGCCACCATGGAGGACGGAATTAAAGAGCTTCTGAAGGACTTCAAGTACCGGTCTTCCACCCGCTTTCAGAAGCTCCGCTGTAATTCCATCCTCGCCTGGGGCCTTACCGTTTTTAAGGTGCTGGAGAGCCATCCTAATCTCGCTCAGACTGACATCCGGGATATCTTCGGAATAGTGTCGGATGAGACTCGCTCTTGGATCGTTACTCACACTTGCGTGTGGCTCCAACGATGATGTGTACAGCTGCCCATAGAACCTCTCAATCTCACTCAAAATCTCAGGTGTCCCGGAAACGATGCTGCCACATTCTGTCTTCAGCTTTGACAGTTGGCTCTTTCTGGCAGACAGATCTCTGGCAAAGACTTTGGAGCCTTGGTTCCGCTCGATCGCTTCTTCAATACGAGCTGTATTGAAGTTGCGTAAGTCCCGCCGCATGCCTTTGGAGATCTGTCTGTTCAGATGCCTGTATGCTGTCAAGTCTGTTGAAGAATGTAGCTTCATCTCCCGTCTAACAGCCATGAGATTAAGAGTGTGATCGGAGAGTTTTTGTGTTCTTCTGCGGCGGGTCTTGCAGAACTTAGCTCCGACCGCATGGACAGTTTCCACGAGCTTGTCATTCATATCGTCCACTTCATTGCAGTCTTCCAGGCACTGAAAACGGTTTTGTAACTCGAGCTGAAAGGTTTCGGGACTTTGGAACAGAGCACGAGGGGGACGGAGCGTTGACTTCATTAGACGAGACCTCTCCAACTTAACGTTTAGGTTCAGTGTGCCTCTAACCATTCGGTGATCGCTACCAGTTTTCACCCTCGCGATCACGGAGACATCACTGAACAGTTGTCGTCTGGTCGTCATAATGAAGTCAATCTCATTTTTTGTGGAACCGTCGGGGCTCGACCAGGTCCACTTCCTGTGGGGCCGCTTCTGGAAGAAAGAGTTCATCATAAAGAGTCCCTCTTTCTCCATGAAGTCGGCCAGCTGCTGGCCCCTTGGGTTACGTTGCCCTATTCCAAATTTCCCTACTTTCAGCCCACCGTTCTCTCTTGTGCCTAGTTTTGCATTGAAGACGATTTGGCATGATACGATTTGTCAACAAATGTTTCTGTCAACAAGCGTCTCCACCGAGGGAACAAATATTGGCAACAAGCGTATTCCTTTGATGTTGCCGCCGAAAATCGAAACAAGTTTTGTTGGCAAATGTTGTGTTGAAAACAAAACTTTGGTGGAGACGCGGCTTAATACTTCGTTGTTGTTTACTTGTTTACCGTGTAGTGGCGGTGTAAGGATATCTACTATAATATTATCGTCCGTGGGAGTCGTAAGAGGCGACTATGGAAAATTCCAAAAAAATCTTATGACGTCCAATAGATGGCGCTGTAACCATTCTCCAACTTATTATCTTCGTAATCTTCCTGTGGGTGTAGTAAGAGGCGACAGAGGATACCGAAACAGAAGATGAGCGACAGCATTTTCCTGATAACAACACAAAATAATAAAAAACTGAGGTTGCCGTCTCGTCTGTCAAACGTGGCAACTATGGCAAATCCCCAAGGCAATCTGGACAATTTTTTTTATAGGATAGGGTGACAAACGAGCACACAGCCCACCAGATGGTAAGTGGTTGCTGTGACCCATAGACATCTACATCCATCCTCTATAAAGCATCAAAATTCGGATGAGTTGTCACCTGTGAGGACTAAGATGAAATGCCTCTTTTCCAGTAAAAAGGGTCTCCGTTTCTCTACACTCACCATACGAAACACACCAGCATTAAGCTGCTATCTGCTATGTGGTCATGGGCTTCTTCCACAGTTGGCACAACTTGCTATAATCTACGCTTGACAATGGCATATAATGTGAAGTGTAGTAGATACCCAAGTCTTTTATATTATGTGGTACTCGTAGAGCCATGATGCATAATGCCGAGTTGGTGTCCTTTTCGTTGTTGCAATTTAATTATTTATTTGTATTAATTTCTCGTATATTATATGAATATGTTTTGTATTGTTTTATAGCAATTCATAAAGTTTTTTTTTATCTATTTCTATTATTTATTTTATAAAAAATTGTTAATAATTTAATATAGCGACCTCATTTTAAAGTTACAGCCTATATACGATGCATTGCTGGGCACAGGCACGCGCTGCCCCAGTGTGTGTTGGCGAACTTCACATGTCTTCGTAATATATTATTTTTTTTTCTTATTCTTCTCCGTCCAACATGTGAAAAATGAGAACTTAACAATCAATTTTTGAATTGTTCTAGAACTATGCATTAACACGACAAAAATGTATAAAGAAAAATATGAATTACAGCAAACCATTATCTACTGCTGAACATACACCTCAACATAGACTGCCTCATAAGGGAGATATTTGACATAGTTGCCACGCTTGGCAGGCGGTTTGGCAACCACAGTTATTTTATTTAGTTGTTATTAAGAACACGCTGCTGCCTACCTGTTGGTTTGTTTCCCTCTGTCGCCTCTTATGACACACACGAAACGGTATAATGGATATTATTACACCGTCTTTGCTATTATTTTCTTAAATTTCTATTTATTTCTCTTTATTGCTAAAAACCACTCTTGCAATAGTATTAACTATTTGCCGTCAATCTTTCGAGCTAAGCCTATAATGCTTAGGAAGTGGTTCACGACACCATAATGGCGGATAAGATCCATGATATTACTTCTACTCCGTGACCCTAACCCTTAGGCCGGATTTAGTGCTCGACCGACGGTGAGCGCTGACATCGGTTGAGCGTAGCTATATCAATGAAAACCTATTAACGGCTACAGTGCAGCACTGATGAAGTACTACGCGCGTACGGCTACGTCGTGCGTACGAGTCTATGTATAAAATGTGCGTAAATAGTACGCACATATTATAGAGTTAACAAATGGATTCATTTTTCTTTGTAATTGTACACGCCTAACGCTTGGCCTCGACCGACAATCAGGACATACCGTCAGCGCGTACGGTACTTGCTGACCGTCGGTCGAGCACTAAATCCAGCTTTAGGCTACTATCGGTCTGACTCCATTATTCCCTACATATAGTATTGTATACGATATATCCTACATAAATCCATCCAAATTGAGAAGCAAATGCTATAGACTATTTGAAGCCTGTGGTCCCGTAATAGGTAACGTGACTCGACAATATAATAACATACCCGTACCTAATAGATGCGGTATAATTATTATAGATTTTGTCAGTAATTACCAGTTAAAAGCGGATAGCGTTCATTTGGTAACATTTACATAAGTGGTAAAAGTAAAAAACATTTTTAATAACTACTTATTATAATTTATGTTGAATCACTATTATCACTTAATGTGATATTATTAAGAAAATTGTAATGTACACTTACACTTGGTTTTTAAGTATTGTTTTTTGTTTGTTTCGGCATTTAAATAAAAGTTTTAATTTTTTCAAGTACTAATATAATGATATGGTAGTATCGTATGTATGTGTTTTATTTTAGCTTTTAACCAATTAATTTATATTTATAAATCGAGTTTTATTTTATATTTATTATTATAATAAGTGTACAGATGATTTTGCGTGATAGAGCCACAATGTAGCGTCAGCACGAATGTTTCGGCTATACCGGGAAAAACTATATTCGCACAAAATACCGGCGTAAATTAGCAGCATAAACATCGGGCATAAGGCTGCTGTAAGCCGTATATGGTGAGTGACGGGAACCGAAGATTATTTTTACGAACAAAAAGCCATTCGATCTCAGCCCTCTAAGGCGAAAACGCATCTGCATCAACTGAGGAGAGATTTAGGTGTCTATGGGTCACAGCATCCACTTTCCATTAGATTCTGTGTACTCGTTTTTTACCCCTACTCTATTAAAAAAATCTAGCAGAATAATACCATCTAACGATATGTCGCGAATTTGCACACAAACCAACAGTGCTGCGATGGATCAGTAGAAAGTGTTTTCTCTTTACGACATAAGCGTGCGAATTCGATTTCGATGTATATTCGGTACAATAGTTTAAAAAGGAATACAATAGTCACATCCATCCGATACGGTATATACACCAGGTGACATTTCAATACCTTACTGTTGCTTCGTTTACGCAGGTTGAGCAAAAAATGGTGTAATTAAAAATAAACATTGATACAATACAGACTGAGGACTAAGATGGAATGGTTCTTACCAGTAAGTCTCTGTTTATGGATGGTTACAGCCTATATACGTCCTACAGCTGGGCACAGGCTTCCCCTCACTTCTAAGACGGTTTTAGGGAAAGGAAATGTCCGCCACGCTGATCCAATGCGTGTTGGCTAACTTCACATACTTCGAATATTTTTTTTTCTTATTTCTCAGACATGCAGGTTTCCTTACGATGTTTTCGTTCACCGCCGAGCACGTGGTAAATCAGCACTTAAAATTGCAATTAACAATTTCATTGGTGCCGACGGGGATCGAAGCCGGGTTGCTCGCGTACTGTGAAATTTACAGCGAGCGCTAACCATCTGAGCTATCACGGCTCTTGGTTCTTTTGTTTATGGATACTAATATGTATTGCAGATAGAGATAGCAACCCTGTCCAACACAATGAGGACAAATATTAAGCTTTTGTTTAGTGGTTTTTTAGAAAAACATTGAATCTAACTGGGATTCAAAGATATCCGCGACTGTGTAATATACTATGATTAAATCTGCTATTTCTAGGCCTAAAGTTTCTAGGAGGGTTTTTGGGTAGAGAAAGGTCGGCCGGACTTCATCTTTTATAGATACGTGATTAGTTTTTCATTTAGCATGTCATCATCAACATTACAGTCCATCACAAATCCGCTGCTGAGAATAGGCCTCCCATATATAGCGACTTTTTTGTGGCACGGTCTTGAGCTTGAGCCACCAGCATCCATCAACTGCCTGCTTGTTTCATCAGAACTCTAGTGAGAGGACTTCCAACAATGAGGTTTCCTCTCGAAACCCTTTCTTTCCCGTCGTTAGTCGGTTCTTGCGGCCGCCGGCCTATTAGCACTTTTAGGCCGGCCTATTAGGGTAATGCCTTAGGAAGCTTTTATTGCGTGAAAATGAAGTTTATGAAATACGTAACGTATTTATACATATAAATAAAAATTATGTATCTGTCTGTCTGTCGTGTGTAAATGACTTCTATTAAACTATTAATTTTTTTTATTAATTATTGTTACCGGCGTCAGTGGCCTAATGGCAGGGCGTGCACCGCGAACTCGAGAGGTCGTGGGTTCGAATCCGCCATTCGACTACTGTCGTAAACCACTTCTAACACAAGCATTTTATGCTTACCAGAAGTGGTTAAAGGGAATATTAGTAATGTTTAATTGCATTACTAGTATTTTTTCGAACAAATAAAGCTCAGGGGGTTAATTGCATGCTATTAAGACATAAATATTTTTTTTTAATTTGTCCTTTGTCTGTCCGTATGTCTGGATTAATCTTCGGAATGACGGAACCGATTGTGGTGAAACTTTATGAACAGATGGAGAGCAATACCAGCAGGGATTGAGGCTATGTTTTATCCAAATAACGTTGATTTTTAAATTGTAATAGCCAAACTAATTCGTCACCAAAGACAATACTATATTTTTTTATTCGATAGCGTGATAAACGAGCACACAGTCCACCTGATAGTAAGTGGTTGCTATGGCCCATAAACATTTATATCTATCCTCGTTTGCGAATCAAAATGCAGATGCGTTGTCACCCGTGAGAACTAAGATGGAATGCCTCTTTTCCAGTAAAAAGGCTCTCCGGTTCTGTACACTCACCATACGAAACACAACATTGTTAAGCTGCTATTTTACGCCGGTATTCTGTGAGAGCGTGGTCCTTCCCCGGTCGAGCCGACCCATTCATTCTACAACTATACTACTAATATTGGTGCAGGATGGCTCTACCACGTATAAAATGTGTGGTCCCAAGGCAATAATTTTTTTTTATTTTCTACTTTCATGAATATAGATTCTAGCGTATTAAGCCAATTTTCGTAATGGTTAAACCTATTGTAATGAAAAGTTACGAACAGATATAGAGACTGGGTTGGTCTAGTTTATATTTTATCCGAAAAACTTTTGATATTTTGTTTTGAAACGACGAAAAATTTATAAAATAAAAGGTCTTTGATTATCTTAAATATATATAACGCCACATTAATTGCTTCTACCCAGGCGAAGCTAGGGCTGCTCAGTGGTTTCTTTTTTTTTATGGGATAGGGTGACAAACGAGCACACAGTCCACCTCATGGTGAATGGTTGCTGTGACCCATATACATCTACATCTATCCTCGTGTGCGAATCAAAATGCAGAAGCGTTGTCACCCGTGAGGACTAAGATGGAATGCCTCTTTTCCAGTAAAAAGAGTCTCCGGTTCTCTACACTCACCACACGAAACACATTAGTGTTAAGCTGCTATTTTACGCTGGTATTCTGTGAGAGCGTGGTCCTTCCCCGGTCGAGCCAACCCATTCGTGCTACAACTATACCAGTAATATAGCTGCGGCATGGCTCTACCACTTATGAAACATATTCCTACCATCGAACAAAAAGCGATAAAGTATTATTCAAACATTTCATCATCATCATTTGAGCACATCACATGTCCACTGCTGAACATGAGACTCCCCAAACCGCCACAGAGCACGATCTTGAGTTCTTTAGCCACCTGCATCCATCGATTTCCTGCATCTCTAACCAGGTCGTCACTCCATCTAGTGTCTCTTTACACTTTGAGTAATTAATCAATTATAGTTTGATTCTTTCTATATCTGTAGTTTTTATTACAAAATTTATGTCAGACATTTATTCGCGGTTGTCGATTAAAAAACACTTTTATACGTTAGTCGATTAATATTAAAAAGTGAATAATTTCGCACATCAAATAATATACTAGCGTAACTTTGATTTTAATTTTTTAAAATTAAAAAAAAATAAGTTCCAAATTTAAAAAATGGTAATGAAATAACTTACAATTAAAATCTTGCACACGTGAACTGGTTTTTAAATCACAGATTGTCATGTACAAACACCTCACTTGCACTTTTCAAAGAAATCAAATAAAAACCAATATATACACCACGACGACTGCTCCTTACCACCAGCAAAGGTGTAATGCTTGAAACGATTTAGCCGAGTCTAAAGACTTTGCTTGTTTAGGTTACATTTTATCAAGGCAAAATCACCTCTATGTTACATAGAAAAAAGAGGTATTATAGTAAACCAACCACGATGGTAAGGTAAAAGTGAGTGTAGTGAACATTAATGTTTTGCTATGTTTTGGTTGTATTCGCCATATTTCATTGAGAAGTACATCCTTTAATACGGATGTACGCAGTGGTTTTTTATGCTTTTCATGCCAAATGAGTTAGGCAGAATTTCGAGAGAAGTCAGAATTATTAGGGCACGGAATTGATTGCCTCTAGATTTCATATTCATGCTTTAAAAAAGTCATTATGTACGATATGATATTATTAAGTTACATTATATTTTCATATTACGTTTCTATATTTTAACGATGTAATTTTCTTTCTCCTTTTTTAATTTCAGAATCGCACGAACTGTGCTTAAATTTGCCAATATAAATTACTGTTCTTTTTCTTTATTTTTTAGGATTCCGTACCCAAAGAGTAACGAACGGGACCCTATTACTAAGCTTCCGCTGTCCGTCCGTCCGTCTGTCAGCGAGAAGTTCTCATGATCCGTTATAGGTTTCACAGAATGTGTATTTCTGTTGCCGTTATTACAAAAAAATAATAAAAATAAATTAAAAATGAAAGGAGGCTCCCCTACCAGAAACGTGTAGATGGTACGGAAACCTTCATGCGCGAGTCCAACTCGCACTTGGCCGGTTTTTTAAATTAAATCAGAGCTTACCAATATCGACATTTGCAAGTATCAATAATTGATTTTTTTAAGAGCTTCTTCGAGTCAAAATCGGTTCTAAGACTCTACCATGTCTTATTCTAATAGATTAATGACTTTTTTACAAAGTCTTTAGAGTGATAAATACGTATAACTAGCTAGTACCCGGCCCGATACTGTTCAAGAAGAAATAATTGTGGAAATATAATATTTTATTTGGAAGAGTTATTATTAAGAGTTATAATTAAACTATAATTAGGAATGATAATACATTCATTGAATATGATGTAACTAACTATTCAAATATATGTAACTAACTAAAACTAATTAAAATAAATTTGCTGTTGCGATGCTCGAAATTCGAAAATCGAAAAAATTTCGCGAAAATGCAAGCAATAATTTAAAAAAGTTTTACCGCAATCTGATGAACGGCATGGCAGCGCGTAAAATACGGACACACAAAAATTAGTTTTTACATATTAGATTTCAATTCACTTTAATTGTCAAGTACCAAGTGCAGTGTGTGGTTCTTACCCAGTGGTAGTAGCGGGTAAGAACACCCACTACTCCCTATGTTCCCGTGGGTGTCGTAAAAAGCGACAGAGGGAAACTGAGGCAAAAGATGGGCAGCAGCATCTTTCTGATACCAGCAAAAAGCAATAAAAAGACTGCGGTTGCTAACCCGTTCGCAAGCGTGGCAAATATGGCAATATACCCGCCATGAGCAATGACACTACTAAACGGCCCCCAGTCCTCGGCGGCCCGGCTATTTCTGGCTCGGTGACGACCGTGGTAACGGTGGGGCAGGGAGTGCTATGAATCTCCGGTGGAGGTTCGACTGCCACCTACGACGACTCGACCTAGCAACTTATAACACACGCACCCCGAGGGCTGACGAGAAGATCCTGGAGCTGGAAGAAGAGATAGACAATTTGCGCTGGATATTATAGGATTATCCGAGGAGAGGGGGAGGACACGGTAATCCTCGTATCCGGCAACTTGTTCTATCACCGGGAGGGCGACCATCTCTAACAAGAATTTTTTTTTATAGGATCGGGTGATACACTAACACCCAGTCCACCTGATGGTAAGTGGTTGCTGTGGCCCATAGACATCCACATTTATCCTCGTTTGCGAATCAAAATGCAGATGCGTTGTCACCCGTGAGGACTAAGATGGAATGCCTCTTTTCCAGTAAAAAGGGTCTCCGGTTCTCTACACTCACCATACGAAACACAGCAGTGTTAAACTGCTATTTTACGCTGGTATTCTCTGAGAGCGGGGTCCTTCCCCGGTCGAGCCGACCCATTCGTGCTACAACTATACTACTAATATAGCTGCAGCATGGCTCTACTAAGTATAAAATGTCGGATTTATCGTCCACAATTCTCTCGTTAACAACGTTGTAAAGTTTGAAAGTGTGTCGACGAGGGTTGCGTACCTTATACTCAGAATCACCAAACGGTATTCGCTGAAGGTCGTAAAGATGTACGCACCAACCTCGGCACACCCCGAGGAGGAGGTGGAGGAAATGTATGAGGATATCTCTAAAGCCATGCATTCTTCCAAAACCCACTACACAGTGTTAATTGGAGACTTCAATGTAAAACCAAGCGCAAAAGACGGTTATTTGAAGGTAGGGAAATTCGGAATAGGGCAACGGAACCCAAGGGGCCAGCAGCTGGCGGACTTCATGGAGAAAGAGGGACTCTTCATGATGAACTCTTTCTTCCTGAAGCGGCGCTAAAGGAAGTGGACTCTTTAGTTCCGTCCTCCATGGTGGTATTACTGCGGATACGTGGAGCAGAAGTGCGTTGGTCTTGCTCTTCAAGAAAGGCGACAACGCTCTCTTGAAGAACTACAGAGCGATTTCCCTTCTGAGCCGCGTCTACGTGCTGTTTTCGAGTTTTATTACGAATCGTCTCGCATGCAGACTCGACGACATCCAGCCTCCCGAACAAGCCGATTTCCGAAAAGGCTTTGGCAACATAGACCACATACATACCCTTCGGCACATTGTACAGAAGTCCGAAGAGTACAATCTGCCACTTTGTCTTGGGTATGTGGACTATGAGAAAGCCTTAGATTTCCGGCGAAATTTGGGCGGTGCTGCGGTCCCTCCAGTGGGGCCAAGTGGACTGTCGGTATATCGAAGTACTGACGTACTCGTATTTGTACAGTGTACATTTGTACAGTAGGGCTACGATGGCCATCCGAGTACATAACCAGAGTATAAAACCTATACAACCGCAGAGAGGTGTAAGACGCTGCGTTGGAAAACGTTTTCAAGGTACTAGACTGGAAAGGATACGGTATTAAAGTTAATGGCGAGCAGATCACTCACCTTCAATTTGCCGATAATATGCCCTTATGGAAGAATCGCTGGAGGACCTAAGCACTATGCTCAATGACCTCAACAGTGTCTCCCATTGGATAGGTCTTAAGATGAATATGGACAAAACAAAAATTATGTTTAACGTCCATGTCATACCTATGCCGGTAGTTGTTGGGAGCACTAAGCTCGAAGTTGTTGACGAATATGTTTACATGGGATAAGTAGTCGGACTAGGTAAGTCCGAATTCGACCGTGAGGTCAATCAACGGATTCAACTCGGCTGAGCAGCGTTCGGGAGATTACGACACATTTTCTCGTCAGCCATACCTCAAAACTAGATTGTACAACCAGTGCGTGTTTCCAGTGATGACCTATGGATCTGAAGCGTGGTGCTTCACTGCTGGCCGCATGAGCTCAAAGTCGCTAAGATAGACTTAAAACGATGATATCCGCAGTAGAACCAGAGTAACCGACATAGCCCAAAGAATTAGTGTGCTGAAGTGGCAATGGCCCGGCCATATAGCTCGAAGAACCGACAGCCGATGGAGAAGAAAGGTTCATGAGTGGCTGCCTCGTACCGGCAGGCGATGTGTAGGGCGTCCCTTCACTAGTTGGAGTGACGACCTGGTAAGACATGCAGGAAGTCAATGGATGCAGGTGGCTCGGGACGGTGCTTTGTGGCATTCCTTGGGGGAGGCCTATGTTCAGCAGTGGACTTATGAAAGGCTGTAATTGTGATGATGATGATGACATGATTGTAAGCTGTTATTTAAAAAAAAGGCTCCCCTTTTGTTAAGTAGTGGACTTGTGAAGGGCTGTAATGATCATGATGATGAAGTGTACTTAACCGCCACATTTTTTTTTAATTTGCAGTATTGAATGCAAGTGGAATCAATGTAGTATCTATGTAATCGCTGAATGTTACAATTTGTCATAATGGTTTCGGTTCGGTTAGCAAGAGATCTGGAGTGCGATCCGTCAACTAAGTAAGCCACGACTAAGTTCCTCCAAAGTTTGGATAGGTTAAGTGTTGGAAATGGACGATTAAGCTGGCAATGATGTTACACTGTGACTCTGATTCGATCGCGCACACTCGAATTTCACAGTACGCCAGCAACCCGGGTTCAATCCCTACCTGAATTTGAAAGCAATTTCAATTACGTGTGAGACGGTACAAGAATAAAACCTGCATTTCTAAGAGAGAAAAAAATATTTTGAAGACACACAGCCAACACGCATTGGGTAGTGCAGCGGACAACCCCTTGCTTCAAAACCCTTTCAGAAATGAGGAGGCCTGTGCTGAGCAGTGGGTAGTATATAGACAGTAACTTTACTTAAGGTAGAGCCACGCTGAAGTTGTCATAATATGCTTGGCACAAATGGATCGACTTAACCGGGTTCCGACGCTCTCACTCATCAGTATACTGCTGCAGTTTGGGTGTAGTGACGGTGTAAAAAATCCACTATCCCGTATCATCCCGTAGGTGATGTAATAGGAGACAGGGGGAAATATATAACAGGATATATATTGATATATGATTGAATTGATATTGTTATTATAGTAGTAATCCAAAATACTGTAATATTATTAAATTATATAATATGTATGTGTGAGTATGTATGTACATGTGTATATATATATATATATATATATATATATATATATATATATATATATACATACATACATATACATATACATATACATATACATATACCTATATATATTTTAATCCGGTAATCCGCATTGGAGCTACGTGACGGACAATCCTCTGCCAATATATATATGTGTGTGTAAGTGTGTATATGTGTTTAAGTATATATTTATGTATATAGACTATAAATAAAATGAGGAAGACATTTAAAGTACGGCAAAGCTTTGTAAAGTCAGCCGTGCACTAATTCTGTTTTTGTTAATGTCTGGTCAGGTCACAGGTCTGCGAGCCTAGTGTGCGAACCACTGCTAAATTATATGTAAGGGTGCTAACTGTCAATTAAAGTATTTTTCATTTTAATTTTTCATTTTCAGGAGATCGGCAAAAGCATCTTCATGATAACACCTCATATTAATAAAAAAAGCTGCGGTGCCAACTGGCCCGCTAAGCGTAGCTACTATGGCGAATATCCCCCATTAGGTTATCTATGAGGGAGGTCTATGTTTAGAAGTGAACTTTTGATAAGCTGTAAGGAATGAATAAATTACACAAGCGACTAGATTTCGAACAAAAAATTGTTATACGCAATTTCACGTGCCAGTACACCAAATACTCGATGATAAAAGGAAAGATGTTAAGGAAATTCAGATCACAAAATATTTTAAGGTATTTTGACATGTTAAAGCCATGCTGCAGCTATTTTACGGTTATAGCACGAATGGGTCGGTTTGACCAGGGAAGGACAACGCACTCACAGAATACCAGCGTAAAATAGCATCTTAATGTTGCTTTGTTTCGTATGGTGAGTGCAGAGAATCGGAGACCCTTTTTACTGGAAACGAGGCATGCCATCATAGTCCGCATCTGCATTTTGATTCTTAATCGAGGATAGATGTAAATGTCTATGGGCTACAACATCCACTTACCATCGGAGCCATCATAGTCCGCATCTGCTTGATTCTTAATTGTGATGTCTATGGGCCACAGCATCAGGTGGACTGTGTGCTCGTTTGTCACCCTTATTCTATATAAAAACGATTTAACCGACAGTAGCCTAAAGAGTACGGACTGTAAACAAAAAGTAGTAGGGTTCGAATTTCGAACCCACTATTCGACTACTGTCGCAAAATTTAATGTGTAGAAGTTGGTTTATGAAAACTGTATCGTCAATTTAATGCACTACTCGTATTATTGAAATTTTTAAAAAAAATACAAAAATAATCGAAAATGAATTCTTTATTTAAAAAAAAAACATTTTTTTAATCCGGTAATCCGCATTGGAGCTACGTGACGGACAATCCTCTGCTCTACATTTGTTTAAAATGCCTTTTACTTTTACTTTTATTTTGCGTACAGTGTGATCGTATCATTGCTTAAACAGAGGTTCCCAATCTTTATTTACTGCGACTTTACAGTTTTTTTTTTGCGATGCCCTTCAAAAATAAGCAAACCTGTGTGTAGCTACAGCAGACATTTACAATATTTACTTACAATTTTAGAAAACTCCAAAGAATGTGGAAGCTTAATTATAATTTATCATAAAACATGAAAAACTTTAAACAATTTAATTTGTGAGGGGAATGACCGAGCCTTGTTTCCAGTAAAAAGGTTCGCCGGTTCTATACACTCACCATACAAAACACAGTAGCATTAAGCTGCTTTTTTACTCTGGTAGTCTATGAGAGCGTGGTCCTTCCCCGGTCGACCCGATCCATTGATTCCAACACCATAATATAGTCGCAGCGTGGTTCTACCATGTAGTAAACTTACTAACTAATCAGGGAAAAAAGATATTTTTTACTATTACAGTTACAAATAAGAATCTAAGTAGCACGCATATTTCAATGCGTTACGTGCAGTGCGTATCGCTTGACGACTCCAGTAGATATATTAATTTAACTGTTATTTTGATTTGTTTCATTTATGTTTAATTTTATGATGCATGAATATATATATTCGTATGCTGTAGAAGCAATTCGCGGAAATACTTAAGAATTATAATATTGTCAACCTTGTTACCTGTGTTTGTTACCTTTATAAAAATAAGTGATATTCATTCTGTAAATACTAGGAACAGACACAAGCTAGTAGTACCAGTTACTCGACTCCATCGAGTCAGTAATTCATTCTTGGGGCGATGTATATGCTTTTACAACAAAATTCCAGAAAATATCCAGTTTGGCTTGTTCAAAGTTCAAAAACTTTATTAAACTAAGTTTGTATAAAAAGGGTTATTATAATATTAAGGAATTTAAGGATGATAATAACCCCTGGAAATGAGGTGTTCGCTACCAATCTATTTCTAATTTGTTGTGTTGTTAATTTGTGTAACATCATGATTGTAAGCTGTTATTTAAAAAAAAGTCCCGCTGGGTTTCTTGCTGGTTCTTCCCAGGACAGAGGTTTTTTTCCGAACCAGTGGTAATCAAACAAAATAGTGACTTTCAATAAGTATTATTTATAATCTATATTGAATAAAAAAGTTTCTGTTTCTGTTTCTGTGAAAATGAATAAATAAATTGATTGATTGATATATGAGCGACTCGCCTAGGAAAGCGAAGCACGGTTAGGGAACCCCCGGCCTAATACACAATACTGTCTTGTTTGATAAGATCACTTTTTTATTTTTACGGACAACTTTTATAAATCTCTAATAATTATTTTTAAAATGTTTTACCCAGGTTTTATCTTGATTCTCGTTAGGTAAAACGATTCCGGCGGCACGTTTTAACGTGGGACACAATTGTGCACTGTGTCGGACTCGTATAACGTGTGATGCTTTTGAGAACGATGTCAGCACAATATACCAGCGTTTGAATGGCGTGCGGCGACTGTGTTGAGTGCTGGAAAACTTTTGAGTCGCTGATTTTAGTTTTAATGTTGGCCATACTGAAGCGATTATAAATTTACATTTTTAATTCTTTTTTTTTTACGCATTAACAGCCTGTGTTTGAGTACAATCCGACCTCGTAGTAAATGATAATGAAGCCTTAAATGTCAAATCGCACTGTCTTAGAGTAACAAAAGTCTATTCACTCTTGCCGTGAATATTTATAAGATTTAAAAAAAAATATTCACCTTGCCTTAACGAAAAGTTGTAGTTCATACTCACACCAAGAAAGAAATACGAGGGTTGGTTAAAAAGTACGAAGAACGAGAGGGAAAGGGGGTGAAATTAAACACGCCAGTTTTCCTTTTTGATAATTATATTCTCCATTAACCCTAATTAATACACTTCTCAGAACGTTCAAACAACTCGTAGGTATAAAGGGAGCGTTGCGTAGATTTTAAGAGTTGCCGAAACAATGATCGGCTTCCTTACACGCACTCACGTTTCTTCTTTATTTCTTTATCGGCCCGTAAAATTTCACTGCTACACGCACACATATGCACTTAAAATAATGCTGTTGGTTGCAAATGATTTTAGATGTATATGTGTGCGTATTCGTCTTTGTTTCTTTGGTGGTTTAATAGTTCATATGCCGTTACCAACCTTACCAATATCCACTAATAGGAGCGAAATTTATCATAGTTCCCACGCTTGGCAAGCTAGCTGACAACCGCAGTCTTTTTTTAATTAATTAGTTATTATTAGTGAGACGCTGCTACCTTTTTTATGGTTTTCCCTCTTTCGCCACTTAGGTACGATACCCACGGAACGATATGGAGTAGTGGATATCCTTACACCGCCACTACACGGGCAAGAGTTCATAGTTTTTTTACGTGGTATATCCACGCTGCAGTTATGTTATGGTTGTAGCATGTAGTTGAATGGATCGGCTCGGCCGTGTTAGAACCACGCTCTCGCAGAATACCAACTTAAAATAGCAGCTTAACGCTGCTGTGTTTCGTATGGTGAGTGTAGAGAACCGGAGACCCTTTTTACTGGAAACGAGGCATTCCATCTTAGTCCTCACGGGCGACAACGCATCTCCATTTTGATTCTTAATTGAGTATTAATATGTCTATGGACAACAGTATCCACTTATCATCAAGTGAACTGTGTGCTCGTTTGTCACCCTTATTCTATAAAATGAAAAAAAATATATATTACGAAACTTGCAACATTTACATTTATTAATATTAAAATTAGTAGAAAAAGAAGGAGTACCACAAGACAATTTAGCGATTTGTTAAAATAGAATACGGGAAACCAAATTACAAAAAAATTATCAAGTAAAATTAATAAAAAAAAATTATGGAAACTAAAATTAACAAACTACTTACAATTTAAAAAAAAGGAAAAACTACTAATGTTTGGGTCATGAGTTCATATTGCATAACGGGACAGCAGAATATCCATGCGGCAGTATGAAAGCAACAGCTGTGCAGGTGCACTGTGATCGAAGCAACGGCAGGTTAGCAGGTAACCGAAGAATTGGGCAGCACGCAGCCCAGCCAAGGAACAGCAATACAATATGTTATTTATATATTATACTAGCTATTCCCTTCGACTTCGTCCGCGTAGAATTTATTACGGTTAAATTTCATGGGTGTAATTTTATTTTGCGCGGAACACTATTCCTTTTTCCAACATAAAAACCACCTAAGTTACTCCTTATAACATCAGCTATCTGCCAGTGAAAGTCCTGTCAAAATCGGTTTAGCCATTTCGGAGATTAGCCAGAATAAACAGACAGACAAACAGAAAGACAGACAGACAAAACTTTAAATTTTTTTGTTATTAGTATCGTATATGCTTTCATTTTTTTTATAGGAGAGAGGGCAAACGAGCATGCGGCTCACCTGATGGTAAGTGACTACCACCGCCCATGAACAACTGCAACACCAGGGAAACCAGGGGATTTGCAAAGACGATGCTGATGCTTTTAAAAAAGAATAGGCTCGTTTCTTGAAGGTCCCTAAGTGTGGTGGTAATCGATTCCACAAGGAAGTTGTGCGAGGAAGAAAACATCTTCTAAATCGCACAGTGGTGGACCGCCAATTATCCAAATGGTGTGGACGGTATCGGGAGTTCAGCCGCGATGTGCATTCGTGAAATTTGGCGGCTGGGATTAATCCGAACAATTCCTCAGAGCACTCCACGTGGTATATGCGAAAGAAAATGCAAAGGGATGCAACATCTCTTCGCAGCGCCAATGAATTGAGCCGATCGGAAAGGACTTCATATGCATTTAGTAAAAAGCTGTTATTATACCACCACTTACCTTGCACTTTAATTTTATTTATTTGAATGTATAGTTTAAATAGATTTAAAATGAATTAATAACCTACACATATTCCTATAAGTAAAATAATTTAAAACAGAGTTAAAAATGTGCAAAGAATTAAAGAGCAACCACCGAGGCATTGTTTTGTGTACATAATTCCATGCACTAGAGACTGAAAAACTTATTTGAAACCCTCGATCTTTTTATTAGTGATCGATGTTTGAAACGCTACTGTTCACTTAAGGTGAAACTGTCTAATAAATAACTTTGTCTTAGTCTTAACTATGCTTATCTTAGTAACGACTATCTTCTAAATACTATTTCTTGTATTTCAGAATTCATTGATGCGTTATTGATTTTTTTAAAGTTTCCCGAAAACGCTATAAAATTGTTACTTTTCAATGCATCTCCAAATTAATCCCGGAGAAATTTCATGTCAGATTGTGTTTTTTTTAAACGTTTGGAAAAGAATTGAGGGAAACGCCTTCTAAGTTACGCTGTGGACAGTAAACATTATCACCACAGTTATGCTATAAACAATTATAAAAAATAAAAAAAATCGATACGGTCTTCCGTCGAACCCAGTTTTTATTTTTCGTGACCACTGCAAGGATGTAGGAATTTAAGATTTTTTTTAATCGTATCTAATGAATCCACGACTTTTTCTGCCACCAGGGCGGCGCCACTCAAAAATTAGGTGTAATATTTGACAGATTTCATAGCGGGGAAGTTATTTTGATCGAAGAATGTAAAGGCTATTCATATTTCATAGAAATTAGATTAAAAATAAATAAGTATACCAAACCACTGATATTTATAAAAGTTTTAAAATAAAGAGTTAAAAATGTGCCAAAAAATTAAAGAGCACACCACTCAGGCATTGTTTTGTGTATTAATATAATACTCTAGATTTTTATTATATTTTTATTTAAAACTAACTTCTCAATTAAATGACGTTGTGTTACAAAAAACTTCACCTGGGTATCAACTAGCGACATCTAGTGAGGGGAAAATTATTAGCCCTTATTGGTAGAACTTCTTCTAAGTTCAGAAGTCCTTCTGTGTTTGTACCACCCTTCTGCCACCAAGCAGTCGTACACTTATTTCTGTTTCAATTTAAAGGGTCATTGAGTGTTTGTATACAGGCTGAGACATTTAAAATAACATAAAAAAGGAAACTGTTGTCTTCTATATTTGAATTTGGTTGCATTTGGTTGTAGCCTACAACTAGGGTTGCCAGACGTTCTTTACGGCCTCTATTTCACACCCAAATATTGATCTTGTCCCATAATTTTAATTATTTAATAAAGGAAAATACAATATCGCGCGTATTCAACATTCCCTCTGATATTTGAAATTAAAGGTTTTACGAGTCGAGGGATACTCATCCCAATTTACCTGTCCGGTAGTTGTGGTATGGTATACGGGTATGCGACCCCGGCTTCCCTAACTATTACTGTCCTATCCCGTGCCCTCCTGGACGGTAATATCCTACATTTCCTATTTCCTACCCTATCTTACCTTACTCTTCCTTTTCACACCACCTATCCTTCCCCTTTTCCTATTCCTACCCTCCGCCAATCCAACGTCTGCCGCGCGGATGGATGCATGGCTAGCGGCGAGCCTAGTCGTTAGCGTGCCACACTGCCTTGGGACCGGGCGACCCCAGAATTAGGCTAGCCTTACCCTGGCATGCGGGGCTCTGCTGGGGGGGACAAACCTTTCCCTCGCTATTCGTGGGAACGCAATGGATAATCATAAAAATAATTTAATTAACCAAAATGGCGGCGATGTGGTTCGCCACCCATCACGTCTCGTTTCTCGCGGAGGCGAAAATCGGCCCACGGAGAGCCGCTTCGCTACGTTGAATGTAAGAGGAGGAATGGATGGTAAGGTAGATGAAGTATGTCAGATGATGGATGAACGTTGCATTGATATTCTGTGCGTGAACGAAACCAAGAGGAAAGGATGTGACACCACGGTTCATGGCCCCTACACGGCATACTGGTCGGGAGTCCCCCATACCAGCCGCGGCTGTCAGAGAGTTGGTGTGATTCTTTCATCTCGAATGGTTGAATGTGTGATGGAGCATGAATGTGTAAGCCCAAGACACCTCTGGATTAGGTTAAAAGTCGGACTCACTCGCTTGTTTATCCTTGGGGTCTATGCACCGACGGATCTGCGTGGAGGTGGGTCATTAAAAACACAACAAGAGAGAGAGGAATTTTGGGATAGCATGGGAGAGGTCTTGAATAAATGCGCAGAAAATGAACGGATCATGATGTTAGGGGACTTTAATGGATAGGTTGGAGTAAAGCGTGATGGGTATGAAGGAGTTCTGGGTACGTTTGGGGACGAAAGAGTGAATGACAATGGGAGAAGCCTGCTTGAAGTATGCTTGGAATGGAATCTGTGCGTAGCCAACACGATGTTTGACCACAAAAAGATCCATTTGTATACAAGAGATGAGGGTGAGTCTAGAAGTATGATTGATTTTGTAATAGTGGATGAAAGACTGAGGAAGAAAGTGCTAGACACTCGGGCATACCTCGGTGTAGGCCTCGACACAGACCACTTTCTGGTCATAGCCCGAATGCGTGGCCTCTTTAAACGGTGGCGACACCGAGTGGCCGAGCCTACGAGTGTTTTAGACAGAGTAAAAGTGGAAAATCTACAAGTAAAAGAAAAGAAAGACGAGTATGTAGAAAAACTGAAAGAAAGTTTTAAAGGGATAGAAGAGATAGGAGTGATTGAAGATTTGTGGGAGACATTTAAGAAAGGGGTCGTAAATGTTGCTATTGAGGTATGCGGGGTAGCTAAAAGAAGGAAAGGAAGAAAGAATGATAACGTGTGGATGGATAAAGATGTACAAAGGGTTGTGCAAGAAAAGAAGAAAGCGTGGTTGGATTGGTTAGCAACAAAAGCTAACCAAAAAGTTCAAAAGGCAACGGATGACGAGATAAAGGAAGCAAGAACGAAGTATAAAAGATTGAAAACAGCAGCGAAAGCGAAATTGTGTCTAGAAAGAAAGAAGAACGAAAGGATGATTTCGATAGGAGGCTCACTGAAGATTTCCAGTCAAACATTAAGTTTTTCTGGAAAACCATCAAAACAGCCAGAGGAAAAACTTCTACCTCAGAGCTGA
The DNA here is from genome assembly GCA_963668995.1 of Parnassius mnemosyne. NCBI lineage: Eukaryota > Metazoa > Arthropoda > Insecta > Lepidoptera > Papilionidae > Parnassius > Parnassius mnemosyne. The sequence continues at coordinate 4,023,508 of CAVLGL010000046.1, read as the reverse complement.
GTACAATCAGGAGTCAAGATGGGAGCATTATAAAAGGAGAAGAAAGTTGAAAGTTTGAAAGTTTGTTTGAAAGAGAGGAAGTGCAGGTGCAAACTAATATAAATCTTGATGAAAATGAGATAAGCATGGATGAAATAGTGAAAGCGTTGAAAAGTATGAGATTAGGTAAGGCTGCAGGGTATGACAGGATTACCGTCGAGATGCTGAGGGCTGGACAGGGCCTGGTGGCTAGTCAGCTGTACCGCCTTTTCAATCTGTCCTGGCGAAATGGGCAAGTACCGGGAGACTGGTGCAAAGCCGTAATCGTGCCATTGTATAAGAGAAAAGGGTCACGGCAGGACTGCATAAATTACCGCGGTATAAGCCTTCTCAGCATCGTCGGTAAATTGTATGCGAAAGTGTTGATTGAAAGGGTTGTGAATGAAACAGACGAGAAAGTATGGGATGCACAAGCGGGATTTAGATAGGGAATGGGATGTACGAATCAGGTCCTTTCCTTGCGATGCATAGCCGAAAAGTATTTGGCTAAAAACAAGAAAGTCTACTGCGCATTCGTAGATCTAGAAAAGGCCTATGATAGAGTGGTGAGGAATGAATTGTGGTCAGCACTGTCCGTGAACGGTGTGAACAGTATCCTCATACGAGCAATGCAATCTCTTTATAGGGATTCTAGTGCTTGTGTAAGGATAAACGGGGCATACACTGAATGGTTTAATATCGAAAAAGGTGTTAGACAGGGATGTGTAGCGTCACCGTGGCTGTTTAATCTGTTCATGGACAATTGTTTGACAGATTTAAAAGAGAATGAAAGTGGGTTGAGAATGAATGAGTTACTCGTCAAATGTTTTCTCTATACTGATGACCAAGTATTACTTGCGTCTTCGGCCGAGGAGTTGCAGGAGATAGTAACTGCTATGAGTGGAGCTTTTGTTAGAAAGGGAATGAAGATGAATGTAAGGAAGACGAAAGTGATGGTGTTTGAAAAAGATGAGGCAGTGACAGACTGCAATATTGTGATTGAAGATGAATAAATTGAACAGGTGAAAGAGTTTGTGTATCTGGGTTCAAAGTTTACAAGAGATGGAAAGTGTGAGAGTGATATCGAAAGAAGAGTGAATGCAGGAAACATGGTGAATGGAGTTTTGCACTCCTTTATGAGCAGTCGGAAGGTGTCTAACAAGGCTCGTTTGGCTGTGCATGAGGGGGTGTTGGTTCCGACACTCATGTACGGAAGTGAAACTTGGGTATGACAGAAGAAACATGAAAGCAGAATAAATGCAGTTGAGATGAGAGCATTAAGAAGTATGATAGGAGTTAAACTGAGTGACAGGATAAGAAATAGTGAGATAAGGAAACGTTGTGGTCTGAAAGAAGATGTAGTGACAAAACTTGAGAAAGGTATGCTGAGATGGTTTGGCCATGTCGAGAGAATGAATGAAGAACGATTGACGAAAAAAGTGTATAAGGCGAGTGTGAATGAAAGTGTTGGAAGGGGTAGACCTAGGCGGACATTTCTAGACCAAATCAGGGACGTCTTGAAAAAAGGCCAGGTCAAGAGTACCCTAAACCGTAGAGCATGTATGAAGGGAATAATGAAAGTGGACGAAGCAAAACAAGTATGTAAGGATCGTAGCAATTGGAAAGAACTGGTCTCTGTCTACCCCTATGGAAAAGAGGCGTGATTATATGTATGTAAGTAAGTAAGAGTTTAAAAATCACGTTGAGATGACGCGCGATGTTAGAAAGAAACATTATGTTACATTGCATATTAACATTGCTTTTTGTATCAATAAATGTCGCTACTGATACAATAACAACGTTTTATTGAAGACAATATGATAATATCGTCTACTTTTATCCCATGTCCTTTATTTTTTATCTTATCAAATCCTCAAGAACATAAAACAGGAGCTGGCAAACCTAGTTACATTAACCTCCAGGTGAAATGTCAGCTTGTTTGTTAGTCTAACAATACCACTGACCTCTATATCAGTGAACAATACAAAAAGGACGCTGTTAGCTTAATAAAAAAATATATTTGAACTTTCTAGTTATATCATTTAACTAATAAGACATACTACAAATTGATATACCTCTACATAGTATAAAACAAAGTGGCTTCCCGCCGTCTGTACGCTTAGATCTTTTGAACTACGCAACGGATTTTGATGCGGTGTCCCTCAATAGACATAAGAAGGTTTAAAGTATAATACATGCATATTATTCTGTCCGTGTGTATGTGAATGAACTCTTCCTAAACGACTGGACCAAATTCGATGAAATTTTTGTTTGATTAGGTTGATTAGAAAATGATTTAGATTCACAATTAGACTCGCTAGTATCGCTAGTTTTTTTTTTATAAAATGGGAAAGTCAAACGAACTTTCACCCACACACTGAGAGTAAGTGGTTACAGCAACTCGTGAACAAGTGCAACAATTTAAAAAAATAATTTAAATTATAAAAATTTTGTACAATCGACTTCAATATAAATTATTAAGAATAACTCAAAAACTATAGGTTAGAACTTGATCAAATTTACAAGGGACTACATGTGAAGCACCAACTTACAAATGAAATATGAATCATCGAAATCGGTTCACCCGGAAAGTAGTTATGAGGTAACACACATGAAAAAAAACATACAGTAGAATTGAGTACCTCCTGCTGTTTGAAGTCGGTAGATAAGGTTACAAATGCGTTTTCACCACTAAGGACGAAGATGGAATGCCTCACAGCCTATAATTGTGTTGGCTTTCTATCTTTCTAAGCTCTTCAGTAATAACACAACAGTGAATACTCCTACTTGGAAGCAGTAATAGGTAAAAGAGTAAATTCCTAATGATTTCTTATATTTACGCGAACACTACACATTGAATGAAACTACTTTTACGAATTTTATCACGTTTAATTAACTTATTTTTATTAATTCCCGATGTTTCGGGTGCTTTACAGCACCCATGGTCACGGGGGACTAAGGTGATTGACGTCCCGATGTCAGAGTTAACCCGGAGTACCTTCAGCTTTTTTAATTATTAATTTTGGTCCGATCTACGCAGAGTGAACTTACTGTGTCTTGAAGTCTTGCAGTGGTATGCTTGGGTTTAGTTTTAATTTTATTAATTACAGGATCCCAAGTAGGTGGTAGTACCCAGCCTTCCTCTCTATTGAAATTAGGATGTTTTTTAATTTCAATAGCCTCACGTATCATCTCTGACAGGAATCGATGTTCTTTCGCGAGAATTTGTGGTTTATCAAATCTAATGTAATGGCGGGGGCCGTCTAGAACATGATCACAAACTGCAGACTTCTCGGAACGTTGGAGCTTCACGTCAGCTAAGATTCTTTTACGCGGGTTTTTGTTGATCGTTTTGTTTGGCCTATATATGAGAGACCACATTCACAATCAAGCTTACACACTCCTGCATCTTGTAGAGCGATATTGCACTTGACGGATGGTAAGAACTGACTGATCTTCTTCGGCGGCTTGAAGAATGTTCTAATGTTGTCGTGCAGAACCTGCTTGATGTGCTGAAGCTCGACGGCCAGGTGTTTACTGTCACAGATCCCTCGTACTCTCTGTAAGAAATATTTGCCCACGGTAGCTAACCTTGAAGGATGATGGTGGGAATCGATATTTAAACGGTGAATCCCACCATCATCCTTCACAGTTGTGTGGCGCAGTCGCCAGGGAGCCTTCGATGATAAGCTTCCAGAAGCAATCGATGATAATGCAACGCAAACGAAAAGCTTTTGAGCATTGCCTGCGGAGTGGAAACAAAAATAGCAATTTTGAATGTAACAATTATTGTAACACCCAAAAATAGTGGTTAAGTTGTAAGACACAGATTAGTCGATGTAAATCGAGCTCCTTGATTATTCGTTAAAAGATACTGACGAGGAGCCCACAACCACATCGATTAATTGTCGATCGATGATTGAACAATGTTTTATCGACCAGTATCCATCGAACAGTTAAAGTTACCACACCAATCGATCGACATCAGTAGACGTCGTTCAATAGCATCCGTCGACAATCAGTCGATTGGTGTATAACACCCTTATATGTATTATAAATTAAACAGCAAATGTATAACACTTCATTGACAATAAATATTTTGAATTTGAATTTTGAGACATTCTGTCGAAACATTTACACTAGGAAACCAGTAAACTTCAAATGTAAATGAAATCGGTGACCTATGATTTATGTATGTACCGATAACGTTAAAACGTGTGTATAATTTACGTTAGTGCCATGCTGTAGATATACATATTATTGTTGTGGCACGAAATTGTGGAAGATGTGGAAATGAATTACGTGGTAGAGCCATGCTGTAGGTAGCTGTATTGTGGTTGCAGCACGAATGTTTCAGCTCGACCGGGGTAGCACTAAGCTCTCACAGAATACCAGCGTAAAATAGCAGCTCAATGCTGCTGTGTTACGTATGGTGTGTGTAGAGAACCGGATACCCTTTTTACGGGAAACAAGGCATTCCATCTTAGTCCTCACGGGTGACATAGCTTATGCATTTTGATTCGTAATCGAGGATAGATGTAGATGTCTTTGGGCCATAGTGTCCACTTATCATAGCAAGTGGACTGTGTGCTCGTTTGTCACCCTTATGATATAAAAAAAAAGAAATGACCACGCTCTCACATAATACCAGCTTGAAATAGCAGCTAAATGTTGTTTCGTATGGTGCGAACCGGAGACACTTCACACTAAATAGTAGGCATAGTAACTTAGTCCTCAGGGGTGACAACGCATCTGTATCTTCGAGTATAAATGTAGATGTCTATGGGCCACAGCATTAACGAGATACGAGATCTCGTATTTTACCATCAGGTGGACTGCGTTTTTTTTATAGTACCTATAAGAGTGATTAAGCACATAGTACACCTGATGGTAAATGGCTATTGACACCTATAGAAATCTACATCTACCTATCCTGGATTACGAATCAAAATGTAGATGCGGGGTCACCCGTGAGGACTAAGATGAAATGCCACGTTTCCAGTAAAAAGAGTCTTCGGTTCTCTACACTCACCATACGAAACACAGTAGCATTAAACTGCTATTTTACGAATGGGTCGGCTCGTCCGCGGTAGGACATTCGTGCTGCAAACAATACGAGTATAATAATAAACCTAGCAAGCTAACAGCATAGCAAAGTGGCGAAGCAATCAGCTTTGTAGCGGTTTCTAACGGTTGCCGTTGAGCAATCAGTTTCAAAATAGGAGGTTCAGATGCCTGGGTGATCAGTAATCGATTGCTGAAAACAGAATTTGAAAATTCAAAACCGTTCTCGAGATAATCATGGGACAGACGGACAGACGGACAGACGGACAGACATCGTGAAATCAATAAGTGACTTCGCAAGCTTCGCCACTTAATAATAAACCTAGCAAGCTAACAGCATAGCAAAGTGGCGAAGCAATCAGCTTTGTAGCGGTTTCTAACGGTTGCCGTTGAGCAATCAGTTTCAAAATAGGAGGTTTAGATGCCTGGGTGATCAGTAATCGATTGCTGAAAACAGAATTTGAAAATTCATAACCGTTCTCGAGATAATCGTGGGACAGACGTACAGACGGACAGACGGACAGACATCGTGAAATCAATAAGTGACTTCGCAAGCTTCGCCACTTAATAATAAACCTAGCAAGCTAACAGCATAGCAAAGTGGCGAAACAATCAGCTTTGTAGCGGTTTCTAACGGTTGCCGTTGAGCAATCAGTTTCAAAATAGGAGGTTCAGATGCCTGGGTGATCAGTAATCGATTGCTGAAAACAGAATTTGAAAATTCATAACCGTTCTCGAGATAATCGTGGGACAGACGGACAGACGGACAGACGGACAGACATCGTGAAATCAATAAGTGACTTCGCAAGCTTCGCCACTTAATAATAAACCTAGCAAGCTAACAGCATAGCAAAGTGGCGAAGCAATCAGCTTTGTAGCGGTTTCTAACGGTTGCCGTTGAGCAATCAGTTTCAAAATAGTAGGTTCAGATGCCTGGGTGATCAGTAATCGATTGCTGAAAACAGAATTTGAACATTCAAAACCGTTCTCGAGATAATCGTGGGACAGACGGACAGACATCATGAAATCAATAAGTGATTTCGCAAGCTTCGCCACTTAATAATGTGCTCCTCGATACCGCCCGCATCGTCCGCTGGTTTCTTTCCCTTTCCCCCTAACACTCGGTCGTTTGGTCTCCCCTGCCGAGGGCTTCCATCTGGTTGGGTTTTTATATATTTATGTAATTTTTATATATTTATTTTATTTTATTGATATTTATGTAAGTTTATCATTTTCATTTACAATTATATATTTATACAGTCCAACGAGATGAGGAAACTATACAAATACCCCACAATAATAATAAGCATGGCTCTACCACGTAAACTAACGTAAAATTCCTGTAATCTCGTTATTCTAGAAAAAAAAGTAATTTTGTAGTTACGCACAGCTTAACCGCGAAAAATTGGCGCCATTTTATATGAGATGGGAAAGTACCTACCTACTTGTAATAGCGTGCGAAGAATTCTAATAGTCTTGTCTGTTCTCAAGGTGTTAGTCATTAGTTTAAGTATCTTGTTAAAGGTTAAACAGCCTAACGCCTATTGGTTCATAAGAGAGAGTGCCTGTTTATACAGAATTTTTTAATGTATTTAACTTACGACTCGATATTAAATCAATATAATGTCAAAAGTGTATAATTATGTTTTTCTCACTAGTGTCACACATTTTTAACTAGTGATGTAACGAATACGAATGCGATAATCGAGTATCGTCGAATATCGTAAAGCTTTACGACATTCATTATCGCAGTATTTATTACGATTCATAACGATACATACTTTTAAAATAAATCTTGTTACATAGCTCATTTTTTTCATGAAACACACTTGATTAAAATAAGTCGAAGTGCAAGATCTAAAAAAAAATACGTTTTTTAAACAAAAGCCTTATAATGATGAGATATATATATAGTATTATATTTAAATTAAATTGAAAATTTATTAAAAATTGGAAGAAATAATGGTAAATTCAATTGTGCATTGCATGCCTTAAGCACATTAAAAAAATACGTATAACATGATTATACTTAATTTTTCTAAGTAGTTTAAATAGACACAAGTTTTCACTAATAACCATACTTAAATATAATATAATAATAATAAATAATATAATATAATAATAACTATACTTCCAATTTTCTGATATCTTTATGTCAAACTTCAATTAAAAAAATTTTGGAAAATCCAAAAGTGCACAACTCACAATGCCCAAAGATAGTAGAAAAATTAAAAAAAATTGTAAATTGTAGTTCTATTCGTCAATGAGTTCCAATAGCAGTCAACGAAGTACACCTTGATGTCAGACAGTCAAGTTCGGAGGCAAGGTCTAATCTATATATCTATTATATTCTATAACTAACAAAACGAGGCTAAACTCGGCATAACTAGTTCTCCTGGTCGAGGAGTTTCATTAGCAGTCAACAAAGTACACTTACAAGTCACTCTATCAAGTCCGGAGGTAAGGTCTCATCATAACTTTTGTTAGTTAACAAAACGAGCCCAAACTCGGCACATCTAGTTCTCCTCGTCGAGGAGTTCCAGTAGCAGATACCGACACACCTTCAGATCTATAAAGTCCAAGACGTATAAGTATATAAGTATATTTATATATTAATAATAATATATAAATATACTTAATATAATAAAATATTATTAAAATTGATAATTTTTAAAACCTAACTTTTATAAAACGCTTGAGTATAGGTACATTCCGTCATGTATGGTAATACATTTGTATTCAAGTTCAGAGCGACGGCTAGCTCTTTTGAATAAATAATTTTGGCGCTTTCACATACTAGACGTCGCCTTTAGAAATTTTTACTCCGGTATGTTACAAAATATCATCACAGCCTATCAAAGTCCACTGCTGAACAAAGACCTCCCTATAGATTGCCACAAAGAGGGATATTTGCCACAGTAGCATGCTTGGCAGACGTGTTGGTATATGCAATTTTCTGATTCCTTTTAGATGTTATTAGAAAGATGCTGCTGACGATTTCCTGTTTCCTCACGCTTCTTACGACACCCAAGGGAAAATATGGGGTAGTGGATATTCATCACTGCCACTGCACGGTTGCATCTGGGTTTCTTAGAATAGTTACTTAATATTAATTAGTACCTAGTAAAAGTATTAACGAAAACTACGCGGTGGTAATTATTCTATAACCCCGTTAGATATGTGAGCAAACCTGTGCCTATCAGTGGGACGTATATAGGCTGTAACGTTTACGTGGTAGAGGCAAATACCGCAGCTATATAATGTTTGCAGCACGGATGGGTAAAATAGCAGCTCAATGCTGCTGTGTTTCGTATGTTTAGAGTAGGTTACTGAAGACCCTTTATACTGGGAACGAGGTATTCCACCTTGGTCCTTAGAGGTAACAATGCATCTGCTTTATGATTCTTAAACGATATATAGATGTATATGTATATGAGCCACAGCATCCACTTACCATCACTTGGACCGTGTGCATCTTTGTCACCCTTATTCTATAAAAAAATATTTTTTTCTCTTTCATGTATGTATACCTATGTATTTTCTGCTTCTTCTTCATCAGATTAAAAACCATAGTCATGGTAACAGACATGGTGCTATAGAATTGTTTTGAGGATTTGCTTGGCATGCAGTTTGACGTTAGCATTGCCAGACATGAGCACCTTTGTCGGTTTTTAATATTTCGTGGTGGTGCCAGTCATTGCTTTGGCTTTGGCGACAACACGTTAACATGGTTACAACGCCATCTATCGGAAGCAGTAATAACTATTTGTGGTCTTAATTAAACAGCCTTATAATATGTTCTCGTAAAAAGCTTACAAATCAAATAACTATATAAATAAAGAGTAACCTATACGTTGTTGGCACCAAATTATTATATTCCTTTTTAATACTTTGAAAAAACAAAATACTAACTTTTGCTATTACCCGAATTTCACGTGAGCGAAAGCCAGTGTCCTTGTTTATTTTACACCAAAGACATTTAAGTAGTTAGTAGGTACCTATATATATTTAAAATCTCTTTGTTTTACACTCATATTATCATGTGCCTACATAAGTTTTACTTTGTATTTTATGTATAGGTAAGCGGTATTGCTTAATTGTATGCTTCGTGGGGAAATTGATGAATCAAATTAATTTTTTGCGTAAAGTACCTATGTGTTCAATCAACATTAAAATATTTTGTAAATTTGAGATGGAAAGTGTAAAAAGATATTCATGTTACACGATTATTAGAATAATTTAATAAAAATGTTCACACTGTCGTCTAATGAATAATACATCGCTAATTAATTGAACAAAAAAGCCCATCCATCGCTAAATTAATAAGCACAATGAATGATGAATAAACCGATAAAAGATAATTATCTATGTGATATAATTATTGTGTAATAATTTCATTACAAAGGTAATACCTATATCCTATTATGTAAATTGGTATTTTAAATTGTTCTTTCTTATAACGTTTAATATTATTAAAAGTGCCATCTACCAACGCAACATTGAATCAGCAATTTGATGTAGAAGCAGTTCTTCAAAATTAGTTCTTAATAACACGAATAGATGGCAATAACATTAATTTTTCATTATTTTAATTCTGAACTTTACAATCCGGTAAACTTCGTAGCACCTACATATATTTGTGAAAAATATTGTCAAAACTTAATACAAAATTATTATTTACATTAAATGCAACACAGTCATCCACTTAATCAATTTAAAGCTTTCTGATGTACTATATTTCTTGTCTCTTTTTGCGGTGCATAAATATATCTTTGGTTTTCCGACTCGCGAACACGCGACGTATAATTGCCCCGCACATGGCCTTGCGATTTTTTTTTAAAAAAACGATTATGATATTTATGATCATCACAAAGGCCAGACGCAGGGGAAATTGTAGACGCTTAAAATCTAATGTCAAATCCGTTGGAATCATAGGTGTACGTGGGATCAAGACATTCTCTACTTTGTATTTTCCTTTGATGATCTTGGCCTCGATGACGTTATCTCTAGCTCTTTCACATTCCAGTCTCGTTCCATTGCACAGTCTGGGTTGATTAATGTTACGCAGCATAGTCACAACTGATCCTGCTTTTAATTGTAAATTGTGAGGTAGTAGTCCAGGCAAATTCAAAACTCTGTGGGATAGTTGACTACGTCATCCTGGTTTGTAACTGTGTCAACTGATTTGTAAGAAACAACTCTCTTGAAAGTGTGAATGGTCGCATTGATATCATCGGCATTTTTGTTTTTGGCCGCCAATATTGCTCGTTCACTCAGTCAATTTTGGTTTTTGAACTGTTCTATATCCGTAAAAACACGCTGAATAAGCTCTTCTTTTGAGTCGACGAAGTGACAAAAATCCGTGGGTAGCGTAATTAATCCGGTCGAGGTGTCAACTGCGACCTTACCATTTCTAATATCTAATAACTGCGTCGAAAACATAATCGCAGTTTGATCTTGTTGCTACATGCCGCCACAAATTAGATGATTTTAATATAATTGGAAGAATCTGACGAAAATCACCTTTTTTTTTTTTTTTTTTTTATAGGATAAGGGTGACAAACGAGCACACAGTCCACCTGATGGTAAGTGGTTGCTGTGGCCCATAGACATCTACATCTATCTTCGATTACGAGTCAAAATGCAGATGCGTTGTCACCCGTGAGGACTAAGATGGAATGCCTCGTTTCCAGTAAAAAGGGTCTCCGGTTCTCTACACTCACCATACGAAACACAGCAGCGGTAAGCTGCTATTTTACGCTGGTATTCTGTGAGAGCGTGGTCCTTCCCCGGTCGAGCCGACCCATTCGTACTACAACCATAATATAGATGCAGCATGGCTCTACCACGTATAGAACATCCTGACAACAGAATCATGGCTCCACCAAAAATGTTTTGGTTGTCACGAAGATCTTTTAACGTTCTGTCCAGTGCCTTCAGTGACCTCTTATGGGTCATTATACATTCATCCCAAACGATTTATTTACATATCTGTAAAATCTTCGCCATTGCGCTGTTTTTAACGATGTTGCAAACTGGTGCTACGTTGGTTTGCATGTTTAGTGGTAATTTCAAGGCAGAATATGCAGTTCGTCCTCCTTCTAACAATGTTGCAGTTACGCCAGATGAAGTCAAAGTTAGGGCTACTTCATTTTGCGATCTGATCTTTGCCAACAGCAATGAAATTAGGAAAGATTTCCAGTTCCCCCGGGAGCATCAAGGAAGTAAATTTCAGCAGATCCACTGTTCACAGCTTCCATCAAAGTATTTTCACAATTCTTTGTTGTTCATTCAATTGCGGAACATTTGAACGAACTGTTTCGGCCAATACTTCAGTATCGTATTGTTGTTCTTTTTGCAACTCGTGGTTAAATGCACCGCATGCATGGGACGATTGGGTGCTGTCATGCCCAAACATGACAATACTTTATTTACCATCAATAAACACATGTCTTTCATGATTAATGTCTCATTGTAAATTTATGCACTAATTTGTAGTGTAGGATACAAAGTTTAACAACACACACGATGCAACACAATTTCAGACATGTCATCCTTATATTTCATTCACAAATCTTCCAGATTCAAGGGGAAACATGTCGATATTATAATCGCAAACAATGTGCAAATTTAATGTGACGATGAAGATATGACGGAATCCTTAACCGTATTATCCCAATGTGAATTGTTTTCGAGCAACTGTAGTAGTTGATAAATATCCATCAACTGTTCTCAGTTGTCGCAGAAACGAAGTTGGACCACGGACATTCACCAACAACAATCGAAGATAATAAGATTCATCGTTATTCGGCTGTGCTGCGTAGATGCGGCCCAGAGCGTCTGAGGCAAATACATTTGGGTGTCCTTCAACTGGTGTTCCTTGTTTCCGACGCTGAAATGATTTCGATGATTCGTTCCACGTGTAATAGCGTGGCATATCAGCACACAGCAAAGTGCGAGCAAAAACATCTGTTTGACAAATTGAGAAGAAACTTGTTAATGTGGTCGATGGTGGACGTGCCGCTCTATCCACCGCGTTCTCTTAATTGAAATACACTCGTTGACCATTTTCTAGATGAACTGCCAAATGGACTGCTGTAAGATGTCTTTTGTGGATCGGAAATGAAATAATGCGCCAAATAGCTTCGTTGCTGTTTATCGCTATATAAACTCATGTGATACTGAGATACTTCATCATTTCCATTTGTTACAGCAAACATGGCCATGTCACTACCTTTGTTAACATATTTACATATATAGTTTATCGGTTTAACGGAGTCACAATATTCCACAATGATGTGAGCTTCACATCAATGTGGAATATTTTTTATAGCACAAAAAATTTTGTCGTTTTACCTTCAGAACTACCGATCGCCCACCGTCCGTAATTGATCGCCGACGATACAATAGGTAACCGTCATATGCCGTGATGGTTTCAGCAATCAGGTCTCTCGGGTATCGCTTGGAGCACTTACCGTCGACCATACAGGATGAGTTCATATTGTAAACTCCGCAAGGTTCATGTGTCATGTGTTTAGTCACTACTGCATGCAATTTTGGGTCAACTCTTTCATCGGGAATCTCAGCTGAAATTACTGAATCAATTTAATTTGGACTTACTTTGTCAACTAACCAAACTAATATATGCGCATGAGGCAGACCACGCTTTTGCCAGTCAACAGAGTACATCCAACAACGGATTTGGCCATACACGCGATGCTTTATAATGAAATTCCTTAGAGATTACAATTTTTGTTTAAAAACTCTGACTGTGATGTCATGCCTATCAAGTGATGTTTGGCTGTGTAGCAATTCCTTCTTGATTTCTGTCTATTGTGGGTTACAGGTGAATGTAATGAATAGGTCTGGGCGGCCATATTGTCTAACATACGACATCGCATCTTGCGCGTACTCGTTAATGTGGCGCAGGTTACCAATGTAAGTGGCTGGCAAAATTGTCATTCTTCCCACATTATTTACGTTGCCACTTGCCACCGACATTAATAGCATCACGGAGATGAATGTATTCTTCAGATCGAAGCTGCCGTTGGTTCAGACGAATGTACGTCAATCGTTCAATCTCAATTTTAACATACATGTCAACTGCAAACTGATGAAAAAGCCGTTGATATATCAAATTATGATTTACTTCACCTTTACGGATCATGAGTTTATATGAATCTAAATTCATAGCACTAATTTTTTTGTAAAAATGCTATCAATCTTCTCTCTGCCAGAAAGTAAATGGGTATTGTAACACGTCATAAGCCCTATTTTCAGATACACGTTTTAAAACATTGTTCCGACGATAAAGCGTAATATCTCTAGACAACAAATTTTCTCCAATAATGACAATAGCCACTACGTCGATTGTCGTAGAATGAAACCTCCTTGCATGCTCACCTGCAAAAGTTTTGTCAGCTTTAATGACGATAATATAGCTGTCCGATGGCATCCGATCCAATGCCATTTTGAACATTTTGACTAAGTCATTGTTCTGATGAAGAAACGTGTGCAGTTCTTAAACAATGTTTCGCTTCACTGTTGGATTATGAGCACAACGCTTATCACCTTCCGCATCTTGATTGCCCATTAAATAAATTTGCAAGAATTGGTGGTCTGCATCTGGCAGCGGCAGCAGCGCTCCCAATAGCTGATAAATTTGTCCTTGTATCTGCAATTGTATACGATCTTTTTAAATTATTTGTTTTTGATAAGGATTGGTTGGCATAATAATCTATTTTCGAATCGTAGTGGATTACTACTCGTTCCAAGTTTACAGGAACACTACGTCTGCGGAATCGCTCTATTTCATTGTGTCGTGCTCGCTGTTGTTCTGTTTGGTGTGCTCGAACTTGTTTTATTTTAAGTCATTTTAAGTCTATCTATTTCATTATTATTCATTGTGGAACGCAATTCTGCAATACCAATACGAATGTTATTATTATCTGTAACTCGCTGGTCGTCTGCGGTTTGAACGTGAGGTGCTCGTCGCACATTTGATTGACTTCGACGATCTAAGTAAGGTCGTCATCTCTTTGGCATTTTAAAACAATAACAATAAAAAGTTCTCGCGCACTGACAAACTGATGATAGATTTTATTAATCATCTTGAAATTTACTTATTTTCTTTTTTCGACAGCTAACACTTTTACACTTTTTTATTTCTGAAACAAAACAGACCAAAGAGACCAAACCTCACTTCACAGCTAGGAACACACCCAAGAGATCGGACCTCATTTCACACCTAGGAACATTTTGTATTGAAAAACTAAATTGTCGTTTTTAGTATTTTCTGTTAGTTATTATTTATGTTTCCCACCGTGTAAGCCTTCCCTGAACTTCCACAAATATTTATAGATCTAAATTAGCCAAATTGGTTCAGCCATTCTCGAGTTTTAGCGACACAAACGAACAGCAATTGATTTTTATGTAATATATAGATAAGCATTTCCATAGGATGAAATTAGAATTAAGAATACAATACCTGTAATATTCCTATAGATGAATGTAAGCATTTTCCGTAATTGGAAGGTGATATTATATAATTTTTTTGATTTGAATTATAATTTATTATTTCAGAGAAGGATTTTTTTTATATTTAGCTAGTTAGTTTCAAATAACGTAGATCATGACAATGTTTTTCAAACAGAGTCAAATAATATTTTTTACAATTAAAATGTAGTTTGTTACAAACTACATTTTGAGATCATAATTACAGTCACTGTCTAGGGCTGCCATCAACTAAATTGTCAATGCCGGAAAAATACTTCAAAATCTCCGGGCATTTGGTTCAAATCAAGGTTTTATTCAAAATGTTTACACCTAAAATAAAAAGATCATTTTCATTTTTTGTTTGTTTAACTATTACCGTGTAGCAGCGGGGTAAGAAAATTACCCGCGGACCCCATATTATCCCGTGGGTATGTTTATGGTTGTAATTTGGAAACGAAAATAATTAGGAACGCTCGTCTTTTTGATAACAAATTAAGCTAGCTATGCTAACGTTTGGTTGTTTGTGTAACAAATGTTTGTTTCTACAAACTATAAGTAGTTTAATATAATGAAATCAATAAATTAATAAGTTATCTAGTTAGCCTAGGTACCCTAAATATATACCACCACATATACTTGAGTGTGGTGTGATCTATGGTCTTACATTTGGCAAATTCAAAAAGCATCTAAAAATCATGAAGGCTATTCCTTTTAAAAAGGCAAGCAACGGAGACGTAATTCGTCTAAAATTGCCTCAGTTTTGTAGTTCTTCATAGACAGCAGTGGTCACTCAATCTCAACCTATAAAATAATAATTAAGTCTGCCACTTCTATAAAAATAATATGAGGATCCTAGTCTCTTGCGTCGATGTTTACTCTCACAACTCCGGCTACAACGGCGTCATCCGCCTTCCGCCCTCTCCGCCTGAGAGTTTGAAGCAGGAATATCTAACCAGTCTGTCAGTCTTAGAGTTGGTGCAGCTGCTTTCTAGGTATGGGTGCCCTGATAATTACCTGTGCCGTATAGCCAAAATAGAGCCAATAACGAGTGCTACCACTGTGGTAGCGACAGGTAGAGGTATTCCTTGATTTGTATAAGTTGCGTCTTCAACTATGGTCGGAAACAAAAGGTCATTGGGTCATAGGGTTTTTCAAACTTGGACACAAAATGAGTCCATGTTTTACCCGAACACTTTTTGTGAACCTCTCCCGGATGACCCCCGGACACCCTCAAAACTAAGATTAATCCGGGGGAAATCTGACGGATGGCAGCCCTGACATTGTCTCACATTCAACCGTTCGTCGTAATCAGACCGTAAGCCGTATTTATTTAAGATAGAGTCATTTTCGAAAATCGGTTTTCGTGCGATAGTTTTTTATAACTTTCAACTAAGTTTATCCACACACGAGTTATACGAAGAAGTTAATTGTGTATTTGTTTTTTTATAGATTAAGAGTGATAAGCCACCTGATGGAAAGTGGATGCTGTTGCTCAAAGACATTTATCCTCGATTAAGAATCAAAATACGTTACGAGGGCGACAATAAAGTTTTTAGATACTGGCCACTTGTAAACGCTATAATAAAAAAATAAGTTCAAATTTTGAAAATGGAACTCTTTGCAAATGTGTACGCGTATTTTATTAATTTGTCATTTGTTTACCATTTGGCGGCAAATTGATAATTGTCTGTGTCACGTCAGCATGAATTTAACGCGAGAAAATTATCGTACAATGATTTTTTATGATTTTCGATGTCATTTAAGTCAACAAGAAAGTTATGGCAGATTTCGACTAGCCTTTCACGATAAAGCCCCATCTGTTTACAACTGGTTTACTGAGTTTAAAAGTGGTCGCATTAATCTCACCGATGATATGCGCGAGGGATGGCCTTCTACGGCGAAGACTGAACTTCTCTGAGTCTCTATCATACGCAACACAATACTGAAGATAACATCAGTATTGTGCTGCGTATGATAGAGACTGACAAAAGAGTGACTTATCGGCAGATTGACGGTTCCGTGGCGCAGTGGCTTAGCAATGAGTTGCTGCGCTGGAATAAGTATTTGTATGACCTACAAATAATTGTTCCGGGTCTGGATGTTTGTCCTTGTGCAATTTGTGTTTGTAAACTGCCTCTACGATACAGGAGAAAATCCTAGTGTGGGGTTAACGTACTTTTTTTTAAAGAAGAAAGAAGAAGAAGAAAGAAAGATTCGGACAAGCTTAGGCATCGGTATGAGTCAAGTGCATAAAATCCTCCATGAACATTTAGCGATCGGGACGATTTGTGCCCGGTGGATACCCCATAATTTGACAGAGGCCCAAAAACTCCGTCGTGTTGATTGGTGTCGTGAAATGGTTCAAAGATTTAACGGATGTGACTCAAATGCTGTGTTCGACATACGAAAGCTGGATTTATTCTTACGATCCTGAAACTAAGAGACATTCTACTGTCTGCGTGTTTCCTTCCGAGGATTTGCCAACTAAAGTGTCGAAGCGTGGGAAAAATATGGTGGCCTCGTTCTTCGGAAGGACAGGTCATTACGCAACAATTGTTTTAGAGGATCGAAAAACAGTTACTGCAGAGTGGACCACTAACAATTGTTTGCCACTCGTCTTGGAAAAAGTTCGGGAGAAACGACCTCAGAGTAGGATCCTCCTTCACCACGACAACCGCCAACGCACACCGCCAAGCAAACAATTGACTACTTGGCGACGTCAGACGTGGAATTATTGGGTCACCCGCCCTATAGCCCCAACCTCGCTGCTTGCGATTTGTATTTATTTCCGAAAATAAAAGAAAAACTACGAGGAAAACGTTTAAGGACGCCGAGGTAGCAGTGGCTGGCTTCAAACTGCAGTCGAAGAGACCCCTAAGGACGAGTGGGCAAAGTGCTTTTCTCAGTGGTTCCATCGGATGCAGCGATGTATTGATGTAAATGGACACTATTTTGAAAAGATATAATAAAACTAATAACTTGCTAGTTTGTTCAGTTTTGATTTTCTAAGACCTTTCAGAGTCACCCTCGTATTATCATATGAAACAAAAAACCTCTGAAAAGATGTTCCGAAATGGACGTTTATTTTACGATACATTTTTACCCTTATGGTTTGCTAGAAAGAAATCGCGTTCAAAATGTTACAACCCAGTACATATTATGTCGCCATAACTTTCCTAAATGTTGTCATAAATCAAATCGTCATAAACCTAACTGAATGCGTGCCCAATCACTGAGCGCCATCTATTGACAAGTAGCGTATATATTTGCACGAAAAACTATTTTCAAATGTTTACTGAATCATAATATTTCTTATTGTTTCCATCTTGTCTTCTCTTTGTCCCTCCCTACTTGAGAGCCTTCGTATTTTATTTCTTGCGACATTGGTCTGTAACAAATTACAATAAAACTTAAAATGCCTTACACGTTTTTGTAGATTCTTACTAAGTACGTAGGCTGTACATATACACACAATTTGAGCGAACAATAAATAAGCAATAAATAATAAGAATCAAAATAACTTACGTTTAATGTAAGAAACAAGTCTATTATGAGAATATTTTTACTTTATTTTGATATGATGTTTACTATATCGAAATAATAATACATAATCAAAGAATGTTTTACATAGTGAATAAGCTTAAGTTCTTATACAATTATAAATCCTTTTTTGTTTCATCATCATCATTACTGCCCACGGAGCAAATACAATTGCTCCATGTTACAGCCCAACAAGTCCACAGCTGAACATATCCATTCCCCAAGGGATGCCAAAAATCACGGTCCTGAGCTACTCGTACCTGCATTCATTGACTTCTTGCATCTTTTGCCAGGTCGTCACTCCATCTAGTAGGAGGGCCGTCCCATACATCGCTTACCGGTACGAGCCTTGACCAGCCATTCGAAAACCTTTCTTCCCCATCACCGTCAGTTCTTTCTGTTATATGAATGACAACTTTACCCCATTTGATTTTTCTTATAGGATCGGGTGACAAACGAGCACACAGTCCACCTGATGGTAAGTGGTTGCTGTGGCCTATAGACATCTACATTTATTCTCAATAAAGAATCAAAATGCAGATACGTCGTCACCCGTGAGGACTAAGATGGAATGCCTCTTTTCCATTAAAATGGGTCTAGGTTCACTCACCATACGAAACACAACAGTGGCAAGCTTTCATTTTACGCTAGTATTCTGTGAGAGTGTGGTCCTTCCTCGGTCGAGCCGACCCATTCGTGCTACAACTATACTACTAATATAGCTGCGGCATGGCTCCACCACGTATAAAATGATTTACCCGAATATAGAACTTGTTAATAACCTTAATAAAAAACTGTATATCTGATCCTAGCATAGGTATAAACCATCTGTCGACATGCAAAATATATTTTGTAATCATATTAATATCACTCTCAACTATCAGTTTATCGGTCAAGTTTTTTAGAAATAACACTATCACTAACAGACGCATATAAATGAACATATTACATTATATAATACTAGCGACCCCCCCCCCCCCCCCAGCTTCGCCTGCACATGCTCGATTAAAGTGGCGTTGTTAAGATTATCAAAGACCATTTATTTTATAAACATTTCGTTTCTTCAAAAAAAAAAAAAACTTTAGCGCCTAATCTTTACCTTACGGCTCGTGTATGAGAAGAGTTTTAGAGATTTATATATTTATTTTTATGGAATAGGGTGACAAACGAGTACACAGTCCACCTGATAAGTGGATGCCCATAGACATCTATCTACATTCATTCTAAATTAAGAATCAAAATGCTGATGCATTATCACCCCTGAGGACTAAAATGGAATGCGTCGTTTCCAGTAAAAAGGGTCTGCGGTTCTCTATACTCACCATACGAAACACAGTAGCATTAAGCTACTATTTTACGCTGATATTCTTTGAGAGCGTGGTCCTACCCCGGTCGAGCCGACCCATTCGTGCTACAACCACAATATAGCTGCAGCGTGGCTCTACCACGTAAAAATATATGTGTTATATGTATTAAAATGATTTGAATCCGACTTTACCTTCAACTTTAAGACGCCTCGTGTAAGATTTAAGCTAAAGCCATTGAGAGATTGAAGACAGCCCTTTGATCGAGCTACCTCAATTTGAGAAAGTCTTATGTGATGGAAGGTATTAAACCTTTCACTCATCGCTTGATGAAATGCTTAGGCGGTAAAAGATTTAATACCTTCTATCATAAACGAGCCTTTGTGTTTAGTAAAGTGGGTACAATTTAGATTCAATTTTTTATGGGTCTATCTAAATCTTATTAATTTCATGGT
Organism: Parnassius mnemosyne; assembly: GCA_963668995.1. Classification (NCBI taxonomy): domain Eukaryota; kingdom Metazoa; phylum Arthropoda; class Insecta; order Lepidoptera; family Papilionidae; genus Parnassius; species Parnassius mnemosyne. Next base: position 4,003,632 of record CAVLGL010000046.1, on the reverse strand, counting down.
AAATTAAATTGTAGAGCGCCTGTAACTTTTCTATCAGCCATCTAAAATTATACAAATTGTTGCGTAAAGTTTAAATGTAGGAGTCGTATTATATTTTTAATTATAATGTGTGGTGACGAACTGGTACACAGTGCTTCTGATGCACCCTGATGGTTATAATAAATTATGCTGAAAAGCAGCAGTGAAGGAAGAGACAATCAGTATATTTAAAGATTGTATTATTTCATCTTTGTCCTAAGAGTTAATAACGCCATCTGTGGTCTTTGCAGATGTACATTGGGAGCTGCAGAAATTATTTGCCTTTTTTCATTCGTTACATAATTTTTTTCTCGTATAAAACCAATTATTGTGCTTTGGACGGCAAATGAATTGGGAAAATCTCCCAACGGTAAAATATTCAGTTCCGGGCACATCTAATTGTCCGTGAACTCAGGGAGCTATAATCCGTGTGGTACTTCAGAAGTTGTTACAATATATATATATATATATATATATATATATATATATATATATATATATATATGCAGCTAGGGTTACCATATCTCAGGATTTGTCCTGAGATTTCAGGATTTTTAGACTCTTCTCAGGATTGCGGCTGGATTTTGCAAATCTCATGAAATCTCAGGATTTTTAGAACTTTCAATATAATACAGCTTACATTTTAAAAGATCTCTTAATAAAAAGTTAAAAAAACTAAAAATAATTTTCCTTTGGTAATAATTCCACAATTAAAATCAAAACTTATTTATCCAAGCAGGTACTTAAACAGTTTTATCATACTTAATATGTGAAGATACCTTTTTAAGTAAGGTTTTCTTCTCAAACTGTAAAACAATCTCAGGATTTTTAAATGGAAATCAGGCCTCTTCTCCGGACTTTTAATTTTTTCATCTGGTAACCCTATATGCAGCGTCATTCGAAAACTTCTATAGCGTGATATAGCCTTCTGTTGTTGTTGGGTCCGTTACTATGGAGTGCCATTCTCGAGCACAGGCGTAGTAACGTCTCTCAGAGAATCTCTCAGTATTCTCCTGGATACATTTTGGTAGGTTACTCCCCTGAATTCCGGGATCCTATTTACATGATCAGGTTTCCACTCATTTGTTGTCGACATACCATGAATTCAAACCAAACGGCTTGTGTCATTGATCGTAATCTCTACAGTAAAACAGTGAAATCATTTGCCAGCATCTGTATTTCCATCCCATAACAACGGGGATATCGTCAAGGCAACAGGGAATGGGCTTTTGATTTAAACCATACATGTAGTCTGTCTGTAGTCTTTGGAATAGGACTGCATTATGTAATTTACTTCGCCTCCTATTATGCACTAGTTTCAATTGAATAATGTGGGTTGTATGAAAAATGTAACAAAAAAAATCATTTAATAAATAATTGTTAAGATGTACAAAAATATATAAAAAAAGTGTTTAATAAACGTCCGTTTTCTATTTATATTGTTACATGTTTTATGTCTTGTCCGCATTTTTTTTTTAATAAACTTTTATTAAAAAAAATTCTCACTTAAATTACATTGTGTAACAAAAAAACTTTAGTTTAGTGTCCACTAGCGACATCTAGTGAGCAGAAAATTATTAGCACTCATTGGCGTCCTCATGTTGTATAATTACCCGGTTCTCCACAGTCCACAGGTATAAAATATCAAAATGGCGCCTTGTCATAACCCATTGAATTATAATGTAAGTACTACGTAACATTCTAACTCAATGTCATAACGTCATAAAATTGACGTTTAGAGAATGAATATCTTATGATATCCTGCGCCTACGCACGTTAACACACTGTAAGCAATCTACAAATTCTTGAACAACATAATATTTTAAGTGAAGATTTACTTGTAAAGATGTTAATAAAGATGACATAATTAATGATAATTACTTAATGCTAGTAAATATGAATTAATTGGCTAAGAAAGTCAAAATAAGATGGTGTGTCATACCTAGTTTGAAGAACACCTATGTACATCTTACATCCCTTCCTAAATTGCGTGTCATCTGTGCAAACCCTAAAACCAACACTATCTCCAAAACCACTACACTAGGAATGACACACCACTGTCTATTATTCCACACATGTTTCGCCTCTAAACCAGAGGTTATTAGGAGAAAAAGACTGAGATGGCTTACCGCGAACCTTAGCAACTTAATTATCTTAAATGTATTGCGTCCATCCAATCTATTTTAACAAATGAACACATACTTTACTAAAGTCACTGTAACAATGCATCTTTTCTGTTGCTATACTCAGAAACATCCATTACTGTTCAACAAATGGAAACCACGTTAATGGGAAAACTTCGCAGTATTTACAATCTCTAGATTAGCACACAAAAGCGTTCGCAAACCATTTTCAAGAAAAAAAGGGATTAATTTTGAAACAATGGCCTCATATCAGTCCGTGGCAGGCGTCACGTGAACAAAGAAGATTTTGTTCCCTCGTCATTCATTCATACTTTTTGGAAATAGATAACTTTATAATTTTTTTAAAAGAAGTTTTAAAGTTAAAGTTGTACCCTATATACGTCCCACTGCTGGGCACACACCTCCTCTCATTTCTGAGAGGGTTTTAGGGCAAGGAAGTGTCCACCGCGCTGCCCCAATGCGTGTTGGCGAACTTCATATGTCTTCTTCATGCAGGTTTCCTAACGATGTTTTCCTTCATCGCCGAGCACGTAAATCAGCACTTAAAATTGCAATTAACAATTTTATTGATACCGGCGGAGATCAAACCCGGTTTGCTCGCGTGCTGTGAAATTTGCAGCGAGTGCTAACCATCTGAGCTACAACGACTTGAAAGGAAATCTTAATTGAAATATTTCTTAGTTATCTGTAACGTCATTGTACAGCATAGACAGAGCACGTAGTGATTACACATACACTTTGGACAATCACAAAACAACGATACTTTTCAACCGACTTCAAAAAAGGAGGAGGTTCTCAATTCTACAGTATTTTTTTAATGTGTATTACCTCGAAACTTTTTTCTAGGTGAACCGATTTTGACAATTCTTCTTTTATATGAAATCTGGTGCTTCTCATGTAGTCCCGTATAAATTTTATCAAGATCTGACCGGTAGTTTTTTGAGTTATACTTAATAATGCGTATTTAATTGACTTCGACTACATTGATGATGTTCTCATTTTATTTATATTGAAGTCGGTTGTACAAAATTTTTAATTTTACCAATTGTACTTCTTGTTGTTAGGCTAAGTCATTAAGCTCTACCATCTTTTATTGCATCACTCAAATGAATGGTCTTTCCTCATCTTAAATCAAAATCTGTGGCATACATTAATAATAAGGACGATATCCAGGAGAAGCCGAGAAGTGTTGCTAGTTTTCAATAAATTATTTTGACTTGAACCAAGTATTATGTATTCTGCTTGGACTTTATAAACTATAAAAATTATAAATGGTGAAATAAACAATTGCGTAATTCTAGCGGGAATCGATCGCGGCTTCGTTTTCACATTCGATTTATTCAAAATTGGCATTTTCAAAGCACTATTTAGGGTTCCGTACTCAAAGGGTAACCAACGGGACCCTATTACTAAGCCTCCGCTGTCCGTCCGTCTGTCTGTCAGCGTAGACAGTTGAAATTTTCACAGAATGTTTATTTCTGTTGCCGCTATAATAACTAATAATAAAAATAAAAATTAATTAAAAATTAAAGGATGCTCCCCAACTAGAAATGTGTTTTACGATGGTTCCCCTGCGATGATGCGTGAGTCTGATTAGCACTTAGCCGGTTATTGAAAGTTAAGACAGTTACGCCATCGCTTCACCAACTCCCTACTGCAGGGGACCTTGTGAGAAGCAGCGGCAACCGGCAAGAAACTTGAAAGAGATTATTTCTCTAACAACAGTTACAGTTAATTTAATACAGTTTATTATTGTAAATTAAAAAGCAATGTGTTGTAAAAATGTGTCAATACCAATTTTATGCAGATTTCTATTTTACTCGCTCTATATTTACCTGTTTCTATGTATTTTTTTTAATAGTAGAGGGGCAAACGAGCATGCAGCTTACCTGATTGTCTAGAACCTCCTATCCTCGCTTAATATCCGGTGGTGTTTTTTTTTTTATATAGTATAGGGTGACAAACGAGCACACAGTCCACCTGATGGTAAGTGGTTGCTGTGGCCCATAGACATCTACATTTATCCTCGTTTGCGAATCAAAATGCAGATGTGTTGCCACCCGTGAGAACTAAGATGGATTACCTCGTTTCCAGTAAGAAGGGTCTCCGGTTCTCTACACTCATCATACGAAACACAGCAGTGTTGAGCTGCTATTTGACGCTGGTATTCTGTGAGAGCGTCGTCCTTCCCCGGTCGAGCCGACCCATTCGGCACGATTCTGACACACCTCTCGCAGCTCCTTTACATACTTATACATCGTCGTGAGTATTTTAAAAAACTTGGGATTATCACTATGAATACCAGTGTAAAATAGTAGCTTAACGCTGTTGTGTTTCTTATGATGAGTGTAGAGAATCAGAGACTCTTTTTACTGAAAACGAAGCATTCTATCTTAGTCCTCATGGGTGACAACGCATCTGCATTTTGATTCGTAATCGAGGATAGATGTAGATGTCTATAGGCTACAGCAAACACATGCCATTGAATGGACCGTGGATTGTGTGCTCGTTTGTCACCCTTATCCTATAAAAAATATACCTGCTTAAGTTTCGATTCGGCAGAAAGGCCTCATAAGCCAATGCCTGTCTCACAAGTGGTGTTTAGTGGGTAGGCACTTAGGTTGGTTAGGTTAGTCGCAGTGAGTCCCACATAACCACGACAGTCGGCTGTCTTGGTATGCTTAGAGCATTCACCACCTCCGTCACTCGTTTCCGGGGGGTAGCCCTTTCAATTGCGAGTTCAATTGCGAATTCTGAGAGCAAAAAAAGTTTTAGTTATATTGAACGCTATGTTTTAAGTAGTCATTACACTTACCTTAATGAACTTTTCTGTTATTTAAGATGTTATGTCATTGTGTAAGTTAACTGTTAGTAAGCCATATAAATAAGATAAAATAAAATTCTCGCTTAAAATTAGGTGGTGGTCCCAGGGAGGTAGACAGAGAATAGGGATTTCCATTAGGTATAGAATAGAATAGAATCATTTTTATTGAATATAGATTACAATACATAATACTTATTGAAAATATTTATTTTTTATTTTACTACTTTTACCACTGCTTCGCAAAAAAACCTCTGTCCTGGGAAGAACCAGCAAGAAACCCAGCGGGAAGTTTTTTAAAAAAAAGCACAATTTACAATATACATACATAAACACTCACGCCTGTCACCAGGAGTATGCTAGGGCTGAATCTGAATGACAGGGTGAGAAATAGTGTGATAAGAGAAAAGTGTGGTTTGCAAGATGACGTTGTGACAAGGATTAAGAAAGGAATGCTTCGGTGGTTTGGTTATGTAGAAAGAATGAACGAGGAAAGAGTGACAAAGCAAATTTATGTTGTGGAAGTGAACGGCAGGGTCGGGAAGGGACGCCCTAGACGAAGGTTTATCGACCAAATCGGCGATACATTAAAAATGGGCCAGATTAGGAGTACCCATAACCGACGAGCGTGTATGCGTAGATATATGGATGTAAAAGAGGCGAGAGAGGTGTGTCAGGATCGCGCCAAATGGAAGTCCGTAGTCTCTGCCTACCCCTCTGGGTGACAGGCGTGAATGTTTATGTATATGTATATGTATAATATAATATTTTATACAATTGTTACGAAAACATTAGAAACAGCATGGTAGCGATCACCTCATTCCCAGGGGTTATTATCAGTCATGTACTCTTTAGTAGTATAATAACCCTTACTAGACAATTTTTTCTTAATAAATCATTTAAAGATTTTGATAGAAAAGGTCTGCATATTTTCTGGGACTTTGTTGTAAAAGCGTATACATTGCCCCATGTTGCTGACTCTTTGGGAGTCAAGTAACTGGATCCTGATACACCTCTTGCGCCTCCTTTACAAGCTTATACATATTCCAATGCATACATATCGTCGGTTAAGCGTACGTAATTTAAAGAAAGAAAGAAAGAAAGGTTTATTCTCCAAAGTGACGCCATCACAGATAACATAAAAAAGAAACACATAATTTACAAATAATATTGGCTATACAATACAAATTACAATATACTACATATTACAAACTATACAATACCAATACTCATATGTGTCTGGGAACAGGAGCACACTCAGCATAATGCCATGAATTTTTTTTTCTCTCCATGGCGCTGATTTTCAGTGTGTCCAACCAGTGACTTACCGAAATCAGTGCTATACGTATACTCATGACAGAATTATGCATAACAAGGGGGAAAGAAACAGTAACTATCTTAAGTGAGAGGGAGAGAGTAGAGTTCAAGGTCGAATGCCACTTCGACACAGCACGTCCCGTTTATGTAGCTTTCAGACGCTCTTAGAAGGGCTATACGAACACTACAAAAGGGGAGAACACTACAAATTTGACCCATCATCAATATATCGCCAATTTGGGCGATAAACTTTCGTCAAGTTCATCTTCAGACCGACTCTGAAATTCACTTCTGTGACATAAATTTGCTTTGTTACATTTCCTCATTCATTCTTTCTACATAACACAATGGGAAGTGAATAAGAATGTGTGAGCACACTAGTTAATTAAGCTTGGTAAAATTTGTTTTAAACCGACTACAAAAAAAATGAGGTTTTCAATCGCAGTGTATGTTTTTTTTGTATGTATGTTATTCGATATACTCGCGTATTGTGAACCAATTTAGATTTTTTTATTAAATAGGTTAACTTCAAGGATGGTCCCATGTAAATTGTAGAAAGAGATCCACCGCTAAGTGTAGCAAATAAATAACTTCTTTTTCAGCAATTTCGTCGCAAAGTCGGTTTTTACTTTTTGTTAAAAGGTATTTAATTATTTTTAACAATAATCAGTTCAATATTCTTTTTTTTTATAAGATAAGTGTAACAATCGAGCACACAGTCCACATGATGATAAGTGGTTGCTATGGCCCATAGACATCTAAATCTATTCTCAACTACGAATCAAAATGCAGATGCGTTGTCACCCGTGAGGACTAAGATGGAATGCCTCGTTTCCAGTGAATAGGGTGGGCCTCCGGTTCTCTACACTCATCATACGAACCAGAGTAGGATTGAGATGCTATTTTACGCTGGTATTCTGTGAGAGCGTGGTCCTCCCTCGGTCGAGCTGACCCATTCGTGCTACAACTATACTACTAATATAGCTGCAGCATGGCTCTACCCACGTATAAATACTTGCTTGACGGTTACGGCAAATCCAACCTGTGACAGGAGAGGCGCAAGTCCAGCGGTAGACTTTTACAGGCTAATAAAGAAGAAGAATCGTGACTTATTTTTTAAAACTATATTAATAAAAAAAAAGCAAACGCTTTCACAGCTGTCGATCAATAAAACCAACAAAATCACGCAACCCGATAAAGTCCATAAAAATCGGAGTGATTTGTGTGGTACGTTCCAACTACGATGTTATCGTTTGCCAGCGTGTAACAGTGACAGAGGATCAGTCGACAAATTGTCGCCATTGCGGCATAACAAGGGTTCCGCAGCTTTTGAGCTCGATTTATGCTCGTATACTCAACGGTGATTGTAACGGGCGCTATTAAATCAAATATTTTCAGCGATTGCGATGTCTATTTATTTATTTATCAATCAAATTACATTACAAAAACCCTTATAATAACAGTTCTGTTCAGTAATGTATATTGAATAAAAATGATTCTATTCTATTCATATCATCATCATCATTATAGCCCTTTACAAGTCCACTGCTGAACATAGGCCTCCCCTAAATAATGCCAGAATAGAATAGAATAGAATGATTTTTTACTCAATATTGCTTATTACATAATACTTATTGAAATTTTTATTTACCACTGGTTCGGAAAATACCTCTGTCCTGGGAAGAACCAGCAAGAAACCCAGCGGGACTTTTTTTAAACATATTTCACGTAACTATAAATTTGTTCATACAATTTTTAAATAAATTTTCATTGAACCAGCATGGTGGCGATCACCTTATTCCCAGGGGTTCATTTCATTCATGTATTCCTTGATATTATAATAACCCCTTTTTTACAGCTTTTCTTTAAGAAAACTTTTAAATTTTTTTATTGACAAACTTTGAACATGTTCTGGGATTTTGTTGTAAAAACGTATACATTGCCCCATAAATGAATTACTGATTCTGTGGAGTCTAGTAACTGGCATTACAAGCTTATGTTTGTTCCTAGTGTTTAAAGTATGAACATCTTTATTCTTATCAAAGCTATTTATGTTTTTATGTACATACATTCCATTGTCATAAATATATTGCGATGCCAAAGTTAATATGTTTATTTCTTTAATTTTTTCTCTGAGGGACTCTTTACAATTTAGGTTATAATAATATAGTCACAAAGCACGGTCCTGAGCTACCTGCATCCATCGACTTCCTGCATGTCTCCAGGTCGTCACCCCAACTTGTGGGAGCCCGCCTTACACTTCGTCTATCGGTACGAAGTTGCCACTCGAGAACCTTTGCTCCGTAACCCTCTTAGAAATGAGAGGAGCAGCATCACCGTGTAGTGACGGTGTAAGAATATCCACTACCCCTCGTGCCGTGGGTGTCGTAAGAGGCGATAAAGGGAAACAAATCAGGAGATGGACAACAGCGTCTCCCTTTTCTCTTTTTTCCTTTTTATATTTAGTTGACTAAAATTTAAAAATTACGACTACTCCATGCATGCACATATGAGGCAATCTATGATGGAACCCTATGTTCAGCAGTGGACTTTATTAGGCTGTAACAGTAACGACTGTGCCCGGCTGTATGACAAATATAAGCTGTAATTTAGTATTTTTTTACTCTTTTATGTGTATCATTACTAGATGTGCTCCCCGGTTTCACTCTTGTGTACCACGCGGCTGGGCCGCGCGACATGATACCTCGCTTATTCATCAGCTCGGTTCTCATCAGGCGGTTAGGGTTATGCGTTGTTCGCGTGTTGAATTATTATAATTTTTCATCCTCTAAATAACAATAAAATTTTCTTGATGATGAAGCAACTTCCGTTCTTAATCCTTACGAACGGAAGGACGATTAATTTTCAATGCCTAATAATAACCCTCATAAATAACTTTTTAATCTATACAAATAAATAAACTGAACTGTCTGTTTGTAATGTCAAAATAACTGCTTTTTACTAAATGAGTATGAAAGTATATACGGTACTTATAACGAAAACTCAATTTTTGAAAGTTTTGCCTGTCTGTCTGTTTGTTTGTTTGTGCCGGCTAATCTCCAAAACAGCTGGACGATTTCGGCGGGACTTTCAATGGCAGATAGCTGATGTTAAAAGGAATATCTTAGGCTACTTATATTTTTACAAAAAGAATTAGGGTTCCGAGCAACACAATTAAAACCCTAAATTACACGCGGGCAAGGTCGCGGAGAACAGTTAGTTTTTAATATTTTTTTCACAAAATACCTATCTTAATGTGGCTTGTGTATTAGAAATATATTCATATTCATATTATCACTTAAGGTGTTGAGAACATTTTAATTTTTAACTTAAATCTATGAGATCATTATGGACCCTGCAGGGCACGGCAAGTAAGATTACTTATGCCATCATAATGAAACCATAGAATTATTACGTAATGAGAATTATTGCGTAATAATTCTATGAATGAAACGATAATGATAAATACTCTATGTTATATTATTAATACATATATTATACATACACATATTGTACATAATACATATATTATTACAACTGTAGGTATTTTTGAAATAAAAATAGAATTGAAATACTAGGTAGGTATTTAAAATTTATTATTTAAGCATCGTCTCGCACGCAGACTTGACGACTTCCAGCCTCCCGAACAAGCCGGTTTCCGAAAGGGCTTTAGCACCATAGACCACATACATACCCTTCGGCAAGTTGTACAGAAGTCCGAGGAGTACAATTTGCCACTATGCCTGGCGTATGTGGACAATGAGAAAGCCTTTGATTCCGTCGAAATTTGGGCGGTGCTGCAGTCCCTTCAGCGGTGCCAAGTTGACTGTCGGTATATCGAAGTGCTGAAGTGCTTGTACAATAGAGCTACGATGGCTATCCGAGTATAGAACCAGAGTACGAATCCTATCCAATTGCAGAGAGGTGTAAGACAGGGTGACGTTATATCCCCGAAACTCGTCACCGCTGCATTGGAAGACGTTTTCAAGCTTCTGGACTGGAAAGGATACGGTATTAACATCAATGGCGAGTACATAACTCACCTTCGATTTGCCGACGATATAGTCCTTATGGCAAAATCGCTGGAGGACCTAAGCACTATACTCAATGACCTCAATAGTGTCTCCCAACGGATAGGTCTTAAGATGAACATGGACAAAACAAAGATTATGTTTAATGTCCATGTCACACCTATGCCGGTAGTTGTTGGGAGCACTAAGCTCGAAGTTGTTGACGAGTATGTTTGCCTGGGACACATAGTCCGACTAGGTAAGTCCAACTTCGACCGAGAGGTCAATCGACGGATTCAACTCGGCTGGGCAGCGTTCGGGAAGCTACGACACATCTTCTCGTCAGACATACCTCAAAACCTTAAAACGAAATTGTACAACCAGTGTGTGTTGCCAGTGATGACTTATGGATCTGAGACGTGGTCCTTCACTGCTGGCCATATGAGGAAGCTCAAGGTCGCTTAGCGAGCTATGGAGAGGGCTATGCTCGGAGTTTCTCTGCGTGATAAACTTAGGAATGAGGATATCCGCAGTAGAACCAGAATAACCGACATAGCCCAACGGATTAGTAAGCTGAAGTGGCAGTGGGCCGGCCATATAGCTCGAAGAACCGACAACCGATGGGGAAGAAAGTTTCTAGAGTGGCAGCCTCGTACCGGTAGGCGAAGTGTAGGGCGACACCCCACGAGGTGGAGTGACGACCTGGTAAGACATGCAGGAAGTCGATGGATGCAAGTGGCTCAGGACCGTGCTTTGTGGCATTCCTTGGGGAGGCCTATGTTCAGCAGTGGACTTGTGAAAGGCTGTAATGAAATGAAATGATGATTTAAGCAGTCGTTTAGTGTGTAGTAGTGTTTACAAATCAAAAAATCCTTCAGTTTATTTATAAAAATAGTTTCTTTTTTTATATTTTTTTGTCTAGTCTGTCGGAAAAATCGCTGGTGGTTTTTTTTTATAGAATAAGGGTGACAAACGAGCACACAGTCCACCTGATGGTAAGTGGTTGCTGCGGCCCATAGACATCTACATCTATCCTCTATTACAAATCAAAATGTAGATGCGTTGTCACCCGTGAGGACTAAGATGGAATGCCTCATTTCCAGTAAAAAGGGCCTCCGGCCACCTGCGCTCACCAAGCGGAACTCTCCTTCACGCTGGTATACTGTGAGGTCGTGGTACCACCCCGGTTTGAGCCGACCCATCCGTGCGACAGCAAAAGCTGCCGCGTATAGACATGACGAAGGGATGAATGTAGTCTAAGGCGAGATATGGGTAGAGTCAGTTTTTCTTTATGGCGTAATTGGTATCTGATATTGCTTTCTCCTCGTTTGATATAAAATTCCGGGTATTTTTTAATGAATTTGTAGATTTCCAAAATGTATATGCACGGTAAGGTCAGTATTTTATGTTTGACGAAGTATAGTTTGTAGCTATTATATTTTGTATGTTAAATATATATTATTCGATAGAGTTTTTTTTGTAGAGTTAAATAATCAGAATAAAAAAAAAATATAGACAAAATATAGACACCACGGCCTCGCGTGCCAGCGAAGCGCCGGTCGCATCCCGCGCCATGCAGCCATTAATGACGTCATTCGACGGGCCGTAACCAGTGCTAATGTACCTGCAATTTTAGAGCCAAGCGGTATATTGCGGGACGATGACAAGAGACCTGATGGAATGACGCTTATTCCATGGAAAAATGGGCACTCATTAGTATGGGATGCGACTTGTGTTGACACATTAGCGCAATCACATCTCGCGGCGACTGCACAGAAAGCAGGCGCAGCTGCTGCTGTTGCCGAGTCTAACAAGCGGCGCAAATATGCAGCCCTCGGAGAGGGATACATGTTTGTGCCGTTTAGTGTAGAAACACTGGGGCCGTGGGGTCCTGAAGCAAGGCGTTTGTACAGAGATATCTCATCACGCCTTGTCAATGTCTCTAGTGACCCAAAAGCTGGCAGATATTTTGGCCAGAGGATCAGTCTCGCAATACAGCGAGGCAACTCAGCTAGTCTTTTGGGCACACACCAACAGACATCGGCGATTTAGCTAGTATTTTTTACTTAAATTAAACTTTACATACCGTATAATTTTGTATATAACACCTTTTTGCTTTAATTTATTTATTATGCTAATTAGAAGTATTTATGTTTTAATTTGATTTGTTTGTGTTATATTATTTGCTATGTTTTGGATAAGTAATAATGTAATATATTAAATAACGAAAAATATTAACAAAAAATATGGGAATTACTGAATAAAATAAAAACAATTCACCAAACGAAGACAGACAGACGGGACAACAAAGTGATCCTATAAGGGTTCCGTTTTTTTCCTTTTGAGGTACGGAACCCTAAAAAGAAAGAATACATATGGTATCGTGGACTTTTCAAGATCAGTATTTTTGTAAAACATTTTATTTACGTATCACTAAGCATTACTCCAGTGCACGCCGATAAAGCAGTTCGGGAGCGCTTTTTCTTCCGACTTGCTTAACAAAAATATTTAAGGCTAGCTGAGAGGTGTAGCCTAATTCTAGATAACATGCACTATTTATTCCTCATGAATCTGGCTATCATATACAAAAAAAATTCAAATCGGAATGATAGTTCTAGGGATTACTGACGTTCTCTACTATAAAATATATTAAAGCGGAAGTGTTCTTTTGTTTGCTTGAACCATCGATCACTAATAAAAAGCTAGTTACACAATCAGTGACAAAAAATGTCCTTACCGAATGAGCACCCACTCAAACATTTGGGTGCGCTTTTAATTTGTACGTAGCTTTTGTGAATACAACTTTAGGCAATGCACTTAAGGTTGAATTTACATTAATGTATTTTTATTTCAACTAGGATTACGTCAAAGCAATTGGAGACAGTTTTTAGAGAACTTTTACATGGGATTGTGTATTTAGTTTTTAATAGTGATCGATGGCAGAGAAGTAAAGATAGGTAAGGTCACTCATTTATTTTTATTGCTCTATTATACCAACGACTGACGTAAGTAGAAAGGAAGTCAAGCTTACACATATTCTATTTTTAAGATGAAAACTTTTCCGACGACGTTCACTTATTTTTCAAATTAAAATAAATAATTTATTATCACAGGCATGAGGTAAATATAGCGTGACATTTAAGTCTTACGAGAATAATAGAATACGTTATTAACATTTTAAAATTTTTGGGCATTCCATTTATTAATTTTTATTTTTATATTCACGATGTTTTAGAGTGGTAGGTTCAGTAGCACTTTTTATAGGCTGTAGCGGTAACGGTAACAGCTTGACTACTACCGCACTTGATGGTAAGTGGCGATGCAGCCGAAGATGCCGTGTACGTGGTAGAGCCATGCTGCAGCTATATTAGTAGTATAGTTGTAGCACGAATGGGTCGGCTCGACTTTCACAGAATACCAGCGTTAAATAGCAGCTTAACACTGCTGTGTTTCGTATGCTGAGTGTAGAGAACCGGAGACCCTTTTTACTGGAAAAGAGGCATTCCATCTTAGTCCTCACGGCTGACAACGCATCTACATTTTGATTCGCAAACGAGGATGGATTTAGATGTCTATGGGCCACAGCAACCACTTACCATCAGGTGGACTGTGTGCTCGTTTGTCACTCTATTCTATAAAAAAAAGATGGTATAATGCATTAAATTATATACATTAAGATTACCACATTGTAATCTGGATAGATAGATATAGCATTTATTTGTTTCTCCAATCACACACGTAAATTCAGTGACTAAACTAAGTACAAAGTAAAGTATTACGAAAAAATAATAATTTCTAAAAACTTTAAATCTGAATGTACATGTGTGTTGCCGTTTGACAAATGGGTCCTAGCTCAGCGGTTAATATTGCTCATCTGGCAAATTATATCACTCCTTTGCTGCACGCATTACGAACGATGAAGCAAAGCGTTTGGTTCGAATGCGTGGTAAGTCGACAATAAAAGGGCGTAGATAGGTCGAGCATTTGGTTGTCGTGTAAGAGAGAAGGAGGAGCAGCATCTCCCTGATAAAAATTAAATAATAATAAAAAGTATGGTTGCAAACTGTAGTGCTGAACGTGGCAGCTATGGCAGATATCCTTTGTGAGGCAGTCTATGGGAGAGGCCTATGTACAGTAGTGGACTTTTATAAACTGTAAATGGACGGATGGAAAATACTATTCCCTCACAATTGGTAAATGTTTAAACGGATGGAATATCATCTTAGATTAATAAATTAATCTTCAATAGATTACACTCTAAGTTGTCCTATTGTAACATTCCTCCAAAACCCTTACTTATTTTCGTCTTTCTTTAGAATCTATATCTATAATATATATAAAATATTTCAAATTTATGTGACCAGTGTATTAACCATAATTATATTGATTTTTCTAAAAGTTTAAATATAGGCCGTTTAATAAATTTACACATATGTGTTGCGACCTCATGCATTTATTTATTTTTAATTTTATTATATATACATTACATATTGCCATACACTATCACATACACATACCTTTAATGAATATAAATAACAAAAGTAGCAATTATTTAAATATAATTAAAAATTGAAAATTTTGTACAGCCGACTTCAATATTGGTCAGACCTTGATCAATATAGGACCACATGAAAAGCACTAGCTTTCAAATAAAAAAAGAATCATCGTAAAGATCTAAGCGTACAGACGGCAGGAAGCGACTTTCTTTTATACTATGTAGAGATTTTTCAATAAGTAGACTTTTGAATACATATTTAGTGTTTTTGCAGTTATGTTTGACCGAACGAAAAGTTATACTGAAATGAACGAAAGGAGAAGGAGACGTCTCCATACATTCTTGGGCCCAAGTGTTAACAAGAAGAAAGTATTTTAACCATTTGAAAGCGTATATATAAACAATTCATTGCTGAAAATCTGGCAAGATTTGTCAATCTAGGAGCAGAGTTATTGTACAATAAGTAAAAGTGAAATTACTTTTACTTTACTAACTTATAGAGCACGTGAGGGTAATATGGTCATCCGCTTAATATGGTCACTTTCTTATAACTCAAAAACTACAGTCTAATTTGCATAGATGGCTTTGTGATACGATAGCTCTTCATCAGTCATTCAAATAATAAAAGGTCAAAAGGCCGCCGCTTTATCGACGCAATCTTGACAGTTGATATTATAGTAAGTACGTGAGGGTATTATGGTCACCTTAAGCTTTATCGCCCTATAAAACCAAAATTAGGAGGAGAACAGAGACAAAAACACAAAGTCGTATACTATAACTAATATATTAAGAAAAAAATAGCAAACAAGCCTTGGAAATAATTAGAAACACTTCAAAAAATCAACATAAAAAAATTAATTACACTACACAATACAAAAATCGACTAAAATATTTACTATAATATCAACTGTTAAAATGGCGTCGATAAAGCAGCGTCTTTTTGACCCTTTATTATTTGATAGACTGATCAAGAGCTATCGTATCACAGAGCGTTCTATGCAAAAGACGCTGTAGTTTTTGAGTTACCTATAAGAAAGTGACGATATGAACCGGATGACCATATTACCCTCATATACTATAGTTAGCTTTTTTAAGTTGATTTTTCGAAGTGTTGCTAATTATTGCCAAGGCTTGTTTGTTATTTTTTTCAATATTAGTTATAGTATACGACATTGTGTATTTGTCTCTGTCCTCCTCCTAGTTTTGGTTTTATAGGGCGGCAAAGCTTAAGGTGACCATATTACCCTCACGTACCTTACATTGTAATAAGTGTTTTTTCACTATTATTACACTGTAACAAGCAATTTTTACTATAATTACATAAAATAAACCCAAAAAAGCTGTGGTTAGTAATGAAACGAAATGTTGAAACGATTAACAAAAGTTAAAACAACAACAACTAAGTGAGAGAACATTAGGGATATCGATCTGAGATCGATTACTTGAATTGTCGTTGTAACTGTTACTTGTTGGAATGTTGATATTTTGTATTTTTATTATTATTTTGTAGATATAGGTTAGCAATTATTTTTATCTCCCTAGTTAAAACAGAAAAATAATCGAAAATAGATACTAAAATGCTCAATTTAATCAAGAATCGATTATATTGCGCTCGTTTCAAATCGAATCAAAATTATGTGTTTTTCTTTTAAGCAAATAGTTTGAAGTTTGAACTGTCAAGTCAAGTTTCAAAATGAAAAGTACTCTATTGGAAAATAAGATTCAGAAACAATTTCACAAGCGTATTCTTTATGGTAAGCGATTTATTGCCATAAAGAATACACTACAATTGATTATATTTTTTATTTTATTGCTTTTTTGAATTGTGGATTGTAAAAGTAGCTACTTGTTTGTGTTTACTTTAGAAAAAATATGGCCAATTTTTTAAAGTATAAACCAATTAGTTAAGTTCAGGTCCAAAAATCCCTATCTCCTTTAAGAATAATTTTATAAAGTTTTATTTAAAAGTGACAGTATCTTATCAAAAAGGGGAGCGCTCTATTACTCCCTACATATTTAGGTTTTAACTTTACTAATGTTAGTGATGTGCTTAAAGATATTTTAAAATAATAGTTAGTTACAACCTTTATATGACTACTACTACTAAAACCCTAATTTGGACTTATGTTAGGCTTCTGTTTCTAGTATTTTTAAACACATTGGAAATTAGTTTAAACAATCTATTTTCGTCTTTATTTTTTACTTTTTAAAACATTTTCTGTCAGACAAGTTTTTTTTTAGTTTAGAGGCGATTGCTAAAATAACTAAAATAAATTTTGCCTCCTATGAAAATACAAGCGGACCTCGAAGCCTCAAATAAGGTAACGCAATTTCTATTTGCATGTAAATTATGTGAAGTGAGGTCCACAAACAAATATTCGTTCTATTTTTCAAAGTATTTTTACAGCATTTTTTTTAAACTGAAGTCGCAAACGAACTTACAAAATAATAAAGATGCTTTACGGTTCTCATTTAGGCTTTGGTTTTATTCCTTATTCAGAGAAATGCAATTAGGTTACAATCTTTATATGTCACAGCCATCTTTTCAATTTTGTAAGGGCTGTGTAGCAATTGAAGGCTTAGCATTTTTTTTTTCTAGTTAAATAATTTAATTTATTTCTTATCAAAATCCATGAAACATTCTTTAAATAAACACTAATTTACTTCCATGAAACACATTTTTTATTATACAGTCTTAAAAATACATTTAATTACGCCAAATTCCTATTACAAATTGAAATCATAAAATGATGTTACATCTAATTAAAGTTTGCAAGTTTTTACAAAGCATAACAGTACTATTGATTTACGGCGTTAAAGGCTGCGGGTTTGAATCCCGCACGGAACAAATATTTTTATTGCTTACAAATAATTGTTTGGGGGGGGGGATGTCTGTCCTTGTACAATTTATGATGTAAATTTTCCCCAGATTACAGGAGAAAACCTTAGTGTGTGATTTAAGAAAACTCCAGTGCCTGCTGGTGGACTTTACTTGCCTTAGAAATATTTTATTCCTTAGACTTACAGAACACGCACAGGCACACACACACGCACGCGCACGCACGCGAGCAAACACGCACGTATTCACGCACGCATGCACGCACGCAGGCACGCTCGCACGCACACACACACACACAGTACACACACACAACACATACATCTATACAGTATACTTTTTGTTTCATTAAATATAATTTTTATTTTCTTCATTTCTTATCTTATATATTTCTTATCTCTATAGATTTTAGTTTGAATATTTATTTTGTGGGAAGACACTGGCGCCTGAGATACAGGTTTAGCTACATTAAGAGCCGGGAACTTCACATTTATTTGTAAAAAGTTATTGGTGAAATAAAACATTTATTATTCTATATTATTTATTATTATTATCTGGGTTATCTATTAAATTATCTCATCTGGTTGGGCTACTATTATTATTTAAAAAATGGTACCTCCATACTACGATTTTCTCTTGTATTGTGGCAGTAGCACTTTACATACTTAAATTTACATACTTAAACACTCATCCAGACCCGGAACAATTATTTGTAGGTCATTCAGATTCTTGTTCCGTGCAGGATTCTGTACTTAAATAACATAATACTGAAATTAATTTTTATCCGTGCCGGCGGGAATGAACTATTTAAAAAATGTTACCTCCACATTCTCCTGTATTGTGGGCGCGATATACATACTTAAACATAAGGACAAACACCCAGACCCAGAACATTATCGGTATTAGTAGGCCTATACAAATTCTTGTGCCACTGCGCGACCAAGCTGTCAAAGTATTGTAGCTAGTGGTACTGTGAAATTTACGAGTGCTTAACCCTTCAGCTACTTGAGAATTGCTTCTTATATCGTAAAACGAAATTACGTGAAAAGTTCTAATTCCAACGTATTCCAAAGAAACTAGCTTAATACCTCGTAAATCTGCAGAAACATCTGGTCCTTAAGTTGAAGGTAAGTGCTTAAACCTAACTTAGCCACTATCAGATCCTTCATAATATTACACTCAAAGCTCTGGATGATAAATCCGAAGCGTATCCAAATTGCATCCCCTGAAACAGTTCCGTTCAAAACTTCACGTATTGAGCTCAGGTATCCTTCATTGCTGTACAATTTCCGACTACATTACATTAATAATAAGAGATGAATTTGACGAGCTGTATCTACCTTTCAACGTCGAGCATGAGTGATTTGTATTCGGGTCAGTTGCAAATTGAACTTTGCTGTGATAAGTTAAAGATTGAAATCGTTGTGTGCATTTGAGAAGACGTGGGCCCGGGTCTAGAATTAATGCTGTATTCCCTCTCGAATAATCGATATTTGACGTCTGCTCCCTTCCCCTCCCTTGGTGCCCCCAGTTAGTGAGTTCACTCAGACGTTGTTTAGACGAGAAAAAATAAATTGATTCGATTATTCCACTTCTCGTTTGCTACATCGTTTCACCTGTAACGTTACTTACTAATCAAAAGAAACATTTGTATGCTCTTGATTGATGTAGAATTGATTTCCTATAAGGAGTGAAAAGCAAAATATTTTATATTTTCTGTATGATTAAAAGTTATTTACTCTTGTTTGTGATGTTATGAAAAAAAATAAAAGAGAAACACATTGCCTCATATAAAATGTTTGCGATATGTAGAATTTCCCGCGTAAAAAAACTATAAGCCGTCATTCAAGGTTTTGATATGACATAAATTAATTAGGACGAAATGTTTGAAACTGTATTTTTAAATTTTTCTTTTTTTAAATATTTTAACTTTTGGTTGTGTTTTATATGAAAATAAAACATTATAAAACTACATTGTATGATTTAAAATGATTTAAATATGTATTTCCCGCTTCAAGCTTTTTTTTAAATTATTCTAAGCCAGCGCTTAACTGCAATCTCACCTGATGGTAAGTGGTAATGTAGCCTAAGATGGTGAAGCGCACTGACTTAACGAAAGCCTATTCACTCTTGCCTTGAAGATACCCACATTGTAATCGGACGGAAACACAGATGCTGGCAACTTATTCCACTTCTTTGCTGTACGCATGACGAACGATGTAGCAAACCTTTTTGTTTGGTTTGAATGCGTGGTAAGTCAGCAACGAAGGGTTGGAGACTAGCCGAACGTCTAGTTGTCCGATGGTGGAACGAAGAGGGAGGAATCGAATTATGCAATTCCTGCGCACACTCTCCGAAATGCATCGTGTAGAAACCTGAAAGTCTAGCTACATTGCGCCTGTGTTCGAGGCGAGGCTGGTAAGATTCGTTTTGAACAGATTCGGGCCTCCAATAAGCCTCTAGGCACACCTTTCCATTGAGTCCAGGTGGCATTTTGCAGCACCAGACTATATATATGATAGCAGTACTCCATGCACGACCGGACTGAAGTGAAGTACCACCGCACATTTGCTAGGACTCCTAGCTTCCTTGCAGCTGCTCTAGCTGTGGACTCAATGAACCGCCCGAAGTTCTGGTTTGAGGATATCTCAATCCACAACATCTGTCTACAGTCGGTGTATTCCAGTGATACATTTCGGAAAGAAGGAGCCAAGGTTAGTTGGCTCCTTTTTGTAGTGAAGAGACACGATTGTATTTTGGAGGCGTTGAATTTCACAAGATTGGCGTCGCCCCATTCGGAGACTGCCTGTAGTGTGAGCTACACCCGCTCAACCGTAGCCTTTCTTTCGGTATGGATTTGATCCCGACTGGCCCGAGTACTTAGTTGGTATCTCACCACGACTGTGTTGTCGTCTGCGTACCCATAGATAACGGGCATAAGCAGATCATCAATATGCAGCAGGAAGGGGGTGCGTAGAGAACAGACCCCTGAGGAAACTATATGGCCCTGGCGAAACTATAGACGCCATTGAAAATATTTTGCAAATGAAATTAACTAAATAGGAAACGTGGTGCTTCACTGCTGACGAAGACGTTAAGTCCACCTACATGCAGCAAAGCAGCGCGGCGAACTATCCTAGATAAAAACTCAAAAATAAGAGGATGTTTGTCATTAGCAGTGGGACTAATGACTTTAACGGTAACTTTAACGTTAATTATAACACGATGTGAGATATATATGACTTTTGTCGAGTTATGAATTGCTCACAACAAGTTCGTTTGTTAATTAGTTAATTAATTAAATTATAATTAGGTAAATGTATACAGTTTTCTTGTCTGGATAGGATATCTATATCTATAAAAATAAATAAAATTGAAGTGTCTGTTTGTAATGTCAAATAACAGCTTTTTACTAAATGCATATGAAAGTATATACGGTACTTATAATAAAAATACAATTTATAAAAATTTTGTCTGTCTGTCGGTCTGTCTGTCTGTTTGTTCCAACTAAGCTTCGAAATGGCTGGACCTATTTTGACAGGACTTTCACTGGCAGATATCTGGTATAATAAGGAGTAACATAGGCTACTTTTATTTTAGAAAAAGAATAATTGTTTCGTGCAAATAAATTAAAACCCATGAAATCCAATCGTAACATATTACACGCGGGTGAAGTCCCGGGGAACAGCTAGTATGTCATAAATTTAAATTAGTTTAAATAGTACTTAGCTTTATTTTATTATCAATTTAAGCTGAGAGCGAAGAACGAAAGAAGATCGTTCTTTTATTATCTATATAAGCCGAGAGCGAAGAACGAAAGAAGATCGAAGAAGGGTTGTCGAGTGGCAGCTTTGATATCATTTCTCAAGGTCTACGATTAATACATAAATGTCACAGGATAAATGGAGTTCATGGATATATTTTAAGGCGACACCACACAGCTAGGTACAGCGCTAGTGATAAAAATCACAACTTGATCTTCAATCAAATTCGAAGACATATGAAGTTCGGCAACACACATTAGGGCAGTGCAGCGGACATTTCCTTGCCCTAAAACCCTCTCAGAAATGAGAGAAGTCCTGTGCCCAGCTGTGGGATATATATAGGTTGTAACTTTAACTTTTTTAATTTGTGAATATTAATATGGAAATTCAGTAAGCTGTATGGTTTATAAGTATAAACCATACAGCTTACTGAATTTTATGTCATAATTTCTTCCTGTTAACTTTATAAGGGACACTACACACTTATCGGCTTTGAACCTTTTGTTTTCAAAGGATTCCTCCACACTTAAATCTTCTCCTGTATCGTGGGGGTAGTTTTACATACATAAATTTCACAAGGACAAAATCCGGACCCGCAATAAATATTTGTAGTCCATACAAATACTTGTTCCGTGCGGCATTCGAACCCGCGGCACTTAACGCTGCAACATTGCTAAGCCACTGCGCCATGGAGCCGTTGAAAATGATACGTAAGTTTCTGCCATCTAATAAATCCCTATGATTTATCGTAACTGACACTTTTGACACGCGTATCGGTATTTATTCTGAATCTATATGAGGTGATGCCAGTCTTGTGAGAATTCAATATTACAAAATCAAGCCTATTTATTCCTAAAAGGAGCTTTCCTTCATCATCCCTGTCATCGCTTAATTTACCGGAATATATCTTTGGAACGCATTGAACGCGTTCAGTAGTTAGAGGTTAATGTTTCCTTTAACCATAATTTTGGTGTTTTTTTTTTTATATAAGTGACAAACGATCGTACAGTCCGCCTTATGCTAAGGCGCCGTCCTAATGCCATCGCTCGCGCGATCATGCATACGTCCGACGAAAATGATTGTGCGACCGTGCGTTTAAACATACTCATATTTGCGGAATGTCCTATTAAAAGTCGTGCGATCGTGCGATGGGACCGAATTGTTTAATTTTCGTCGTGTGATT
Organism: Parnassius mnemosyne; assembly: GCA_963668995.1. Classification (NCBI taxonomy): domain Eukaryota; kingdom Metazoa; phylum Arthropoda; class Insecta; order Lepidoptera; family Papilionidae; genus Parnassius; species Parnassius mnemosyne. The sequence continues at coordinate 3,981,044 of CAVLGL010000046.1, read as the reverse complement.
ATCGACGCATCGTATAGATCGGACGATCGTCCGATCAAATATACTAATCGGTACTGAATGCCCTAATGGCGCTAGCACGACCAAGGGGCGGAGACAAGGAAGGGGTTATCGTAAAAATCTTCTTCGTTTTGCCTTACGTCGTAATACGAGTACTAATTGTGAAATTCACTGCACTGATTTATGTTTTTATACAGTATATTATGTGGTGTACGTTATCTTTTTTTAATGCTATTTACTATTAAAGAAATATTGCTCGACAGCAAAAACTGCTCATCTCTGTTAAGAGCCATTTCGAGAGTGATCGCATCGCTCCAAAATAGTACACACGATTAAGGACGGCGCCTATGTGGTGACTGCAGCAGGTTACAGTTGTATTTTAATTGTCTATAATAGTTCATCTTTTTAAAGTAAATGTTTCTATCTCTTTCGTATTATATCTCCCCCTCTTTCACTCTATATTCTAAGTTCAATAAATATATGCCTTTTGTGAATCGCAATTTAGTGCCGATATTTGTGTACAAACCTTTATCGAAGTTCTAGAGATGCGTGGGTAGTTGGTGGGCGTCTAACGAGCATTCGCATGAGCGAGCCGCCAGGTTGCAGTGTATGCCATCGCTCCCTAATTGGGTCTTGTCTGGTCTGGTTTGCAGTGCACTCGATACCCTTACACTTGTATTCAATAGCGTAATTTGTCTTGTGTAGACGATGTACACACTTGTCTTTATTTGTGTATATTGATATTGCTCATATCATTGACTATGTTATTAACATTTCATATATGTGTTACTAGACAAAAAAGGACTGACTGCCTCTTTGCTGGTCATGAGGTTCCGGGTTCGGATCCCGGGTCGGTCAAAATCAGTTACTGAGTTTTCTATCAAGTAGTTCTCAGTAGCAGCCATGAGTCAGGACGTTGGTGGTGTTTTCACACCCGTGCTTCGGAAAGAACGTAAAGAAGTAGGGCCTGCGCCTGATCTCCATACGGTCGTGCCGGATTACCGTACCATCGGACTATGAGAGTGGGGGGATAGAGAATGGAGTGCACCTGTGCTTGCGCATTCACTGGGACACTATAATCCTGGTCTGTGCAGATGGCTAGCTAGTCTCTTGTTGAGACTGGCCGCCGGGCCCGAAATGCGGTCTCACATACAGGTTTTCTCGCGATTATTTTCCTTCACCACTGAGCACGTGGTAAATCATCAATTAAAAATTTCATTAGTGCTGACGGAGATCTAGCCTGGGTTGCTCATGTACTACTCATATACAGTTACACGGCACGGCTCATTCAATATTTATGCAAAAACATTTTTTTTCTTTGACGGCTTTTGGCATTGAGTTGCAGTTGCGATGCGTAGTGCCGCGGGTTCCAATATCGTACAGAGCAAGTGTTTGTATGGTCTATAAAAAGATTTTTCCGGATTTGAATTTTTACTTTGTTCAATTTATGTATCGACACTCCTACTGCACAGGAGAAAATGCTGTTTTTTTTTTTCAAAATAAATTTAGAACATTATTTTAATTGAATAAAACTATTTTTACGGGTTTTATCGCGTTTAATTTACGAGTATTTATTTCAAGTTTCGGGCGCTTTACAGCACCCATGATCAGGGGGGGGGGTACTGAAAAGTTTAAGATGTGAGCACTCACTCGAATAAGGAAGTTAAACTCGATAAAGCATTAACATTATATTACTTTTAAATTTTTTAAATCTTATGCTTTATATTATGTTTAACTTATGAATGAATATCATAAAATTTCGAACTTTTAGAGGAGATTATTGTCTCATTGAGCGAATAGCTATGCCTGTTTGTATATAATACATGTTTTAGCATCCATACTATTGTACAATATTTATTGCTTACGCCTTCCATATACGCTTTGACATATTATGCGAACTAGTGTATATTGGACCGTTACCGTTACGGTCTATTTAAGTCCACTGCTGAACATAGGTCTACCCCATATATTGCCACATAGGAGGATATTTGCCATAGTTGTCACGTGTGGCAAGTGTATTGGCAACCGCAGTTTTGTATTGTATAGTCGTCAATCCTGGAGCTGGAAGAAGAGATAGACAATTTGCGCTGGATATTATAGGACTATCCGAGGAGAGGGAGAGGACACGGTAATCCTCGAATCCGGCAACTTGCTCTATCACCGGGAGGGCGACCATCTGTCCTAAGGAGGTGTCGGATTTATCGTCCACAAGTCTCTCGTTAACAACGTTGTAAAGATTAAGTGTGTGTCGACGAGGGTTGCGTACCTTATACTCAGAATCACCGAACGGTATTCGCTGAAGGTCATACAGGTTTACGCACCAACCTCGGCACACCCCGATGAGGAGATGGAGGAAATGTATGAGGATATCTCTAGAGCCATGCATTCCTCCAAAACCCAATATACGGTGTTAATGGGAGACTTCAATGCAAAACTAGGCACAAGAGAGAACGGTGAGCTGAAAGTAGGGAAATTTGGAATGGGGCAACGGAACCCAAGGGGCCAGCAGCTGGCCGACTTCATGGAGAAAGAGGGACTCTTTATGATGAACTCTTTCTTCCAGAAGCGGCCCCACAGGAAGTGGACCTGGTCGAGCCCCGACGGTTCCACAAAATATGAGATTGACTTCATTATGACGACCAGACGACAACTGTTCAGTGATGTCTCCATGATCGCGAGGGTGAAAACTGGTAGCGATCACCGAATGGTTAGAGGTACACTGAACCTAAACTGGACCCTAAGTTGGAAAGGTCTCGTCTAAAGAAGTCAACGCTCCGTCCCCCTCGTGCTCTGTTCCATAGTCCCGAAACCTTTCAGCTCGAGTTACACAACCGTTTCCAGTACCTAGAAGACTGCAGTGATGTCTCCGTGATCGCGAGGGTGAAAACTGGTAGCGATCACCGAATGGTTAGAGGCATACTGAACCTAAACGTTAAGTTGGAGAGGTATCGTCTGATGATGTCAACGCTCCGTCCCCCTCGTGCTCTCTTCCAGAGTCCGGAAATCTTTCAGCTCGAGTTACGAAACCGGTTTCAGTGCCTAGAATACTGCAATGAAGTGGACGATATGAATAACAAGCTCGTGGAAACTGTCCATGCGGTCAGAGCTAAGTTCTGAAAGACCCGCCGCAGAAGAACACAAAAACTCTCTGATCACACTCTCAATCTCATGGCTGTTAGACGGGAGATGAAGCTACATTCTTCAATAGATTTGACAGCATACAGGCAACTGAACAGACAGATCTCCAAATGCATGCGGTGGGACTTACACAACTTCAATACAGCTTGTATTGAAGAAGCGATCGAGCGGAACCAAGGCTCCAAAGTCCTTGTCGCACCTATGCCGGTAGTTGTTGGGAGCACTAAGCTCGAAGTTATTGACAAGTATGTTTACCTGGGACAAATAGTCCGACTAGGTAAGTTCAACTTCGACCGAGAGGCCAAGCGACGGATTCAACTCGGCTGGGCAGACATACCTCAAACCTTAAAACGAAATTGTACAACCAGTGCGTGTTGCCAGTGATGACCTACGGATCTGAGACGTGGTCCTTCACTGCTGGCCGTATGAGGAAGCTCAAGGTCGCTCAGCGAGCTATGGAGAGGGCTATGCTCGTGGTTTCTCTGCGTGATAAACTTAGAAATGAGTATATCCGCAGTAGAACCAGAGTAACCGACATAGCCCAACGGATTAGTAAGCTGAAGTGGCAGTGGGCCGGCCATATAGCTCGAAGAACCGACAACCGATGGGGAAGAAAGTTTCTCGAGTGGCAGGCTCGTACCGGTAGGCGAAGTGTAGGGCGACCCCCCACGACATGGAGTGACGACCTGGTAAGACATGCAGGAAGTCGATGGATGCAGGTGGCTCAGGACCGTGCTTTGTGGCATTCCTTGGGGGAGGCCTATGTTCAGCAGTGGACTTGTGAAGGGCTGTAATGATGATAATGAAGATGTGTGTATATAGTGTATGTGTGTATACTACCAGTCATATATTTACTCTAATGGTCCCCACACACGGTCAGTTAAACTGACATCAGTTAACTGATCATTTCAAACGAATTTAATCCAAAACAAGTTCGACACACACGATCAGTTCAGTTGATCATTCCAACTGATCAGTTCAAACTAGGACTGTTGATAATTTTAAAATATCGGATTTTCAATATATCGCTAATTATAAATATATCAATATATTTATATGTCGAAAACATAAGCGATATATCGATGCTTATTGCTTAAAAATGATTTACACAGCTTATAATTTAGTATATTTATTAAACAAATTAAATTATAAATGTATGAAAATGTTAGGTTAAGTTAGCTCTTAGTAATTATTAATGACCCATGGTAGCTTAGATGGTTAGCGCTCGCTGTAAATTTCACAGTACGCGAGCAACCCGGGTTCTATCCCCGCTGGCACCAATTAAATTGTTAATTGCAATTTTAAGTGCTGATTTACCACGTGCTCGGCGATGAAGGAAAACATCGTGAGGAAACCTGCATTTCTGAGAAATAAAATAAAAAATTCGAAAACGTGAAGTTCGCCAATACGTATTTCGGCAGCGCGGCGGATGTTTCCTTGCCCCAAAACCGTCTCAGAAATGAGGAGAGGCCTGTGCCCAGCATTGGGACGTATATAGGCTATAACTTTAACTTTAATTATTGTTTAATTTAAATAAGACAATTATGTTTACCAATATTTGTCAGTAAGAGTTTTCAAAAATACTCGTTGTTTTATTTGTTCAGCTGTTTCAATACTGCGATTATTGGGCACTAAAAGATTGGTTGTAGAAGTAATTCGTTCAGATGCTACGGATGCAGCTGAAGAAATCAAATATTTAACAGCTATTTCTGATAGCACGGATGTAAATCATAAGACGCCTAAGCAATCAAAATAACTTGAGGCTTGAGCCAACATCGAAGCACTTATTTCGTCGTTTTCTCTAATAGTTCACTTGCGCAGACACTTAATACTCATAATCCCATCACTTTGATAAAAATCCACTTCAAACGATTATTTAAACGACAAAACAGGAGCAAACATCCGTCGATGGTCAAGTTCCTGCCAAAACTCACAGTAAGGAAAGTAGTACTACGTTTCATAGATTATAGTGATTTTAATATTACAGACATATACTATACAAAATTAAATTTCTTTTCAAGATAATAAGCAAATAAATAATCTGCCGAAAAATTAAAATTGCAATATAGTGTAAATAAAGTATAGTAGATTGGGTCCATCAAGGATTAGAATTTAAGTTTACGAAGGTGTTGTAGTTTAAATGATTTACGTGAAAAAATAAAATATAAAATTATTTCAAAATATATATCGACTGTCGCATATCTATATTTCAATATCAAACTTATATTTCAATATATGTCGTCCAAAAATATTAGAAATAAATATCGATATTTCTAAATAATAAAATAGATTTTTCGATATATCGATATTTTATCAACAGTCCTAGTTGAAACGTGGGGCGTGGTCGTGGGCGTTTGGTTTGTGTGACTCCTATAAAATATTATATATATATATAGATAAATTAAATGATATTTAATATTATCTAAATCTTATTTAATATAATTTCCTGTCTATTAATATAGATCTACACAAATAAACAAAATTGAAGTGTCTGTTTGTAATGTCAAAATAACAGTTTTTTACTAAATACATATGAAAGTACATACGGTACTTATAACAAAAACACAATTTTTAAAATGTTTGTCTGTCTTTCTGTCTGTCTGTCTGTTTGTTCCGGCTAATCTCCGAATCGCCTGAACAAATTTTGACGAGAATTTCAGTGGCAGATAGCTGATATTATAAGGAGGAACTTAGGCTACTTTTAATTTAGAAAAAGAATTAGGGTTCCGCGCAAAAACATTAAAACCCATGAAATCCAATCGTAATGAATTACACGCGGGCGAAGCTGCGGGGAACAGCTAGTTAATAGATAGGAAATGATATTTTTAATTTATAGGAGTCAAGCCAACTAAACGCGTACGGCAGCGGCTCCGTTAATCGAGAAATAAAATCCGTTTATATATATAATATAAATATCGTTTCCTATATATTAACGCTTCAAAAGATATTTTTATTCATGATAAGGTCAATATTAAGACACTTTTAAGAAATGGGTCAGATATTAGGATAATTTTATTCATTATGGTAAATTTTATTTATTTAATAATTGTATTATTTATTTTGATCTGTTTATTAAATTACCTATCTGTAGAGCGGGCGACACCCCACTGATACTAACTTGCATTCCGGTTACGGTGAGCCCAAAAAAATTGAGCTCTCGACGTGTTAACATACTAAAATAAAGTTGAAGCAACCAAACGTCACGTTGTTTTATTAAATGTGTAGTATTCGTATAATAAATCAGTCAAAAATCATTGGATTCTAAATACTGAGTACAGGTAACTTGGTTATTTATAGGAATTGGTGTTAATGGTGCTTGTTGGTTTTCTTGAAGTACGCAGATATATTCGTCTTCTGGTTGTAGTTGGTTATGCTTTTTCTGTTCTGCCTTGTTTTGTATTGCCTGTAAAATATATGGTCGATTTCTAATTTTGTACCTACTTGGGAGTTTTGCTGCTATTTTAATTGCCTGAAAACATTATAAAGTGAGTAATAATACTGTTCGTACTATTAACTATATTTATATTATTTGTGTAGTTAGTTCTTGAGCACTTTCAAATGAGCCCAAACACGATGGTGTTTCGTAGTGGCATAAATGAGATCTTTTACCCCACCTTCTTAGTTCACCATCATGAAGGTATTATAATCACTCTGAACTAGGTCTTTATAAACCCTTTCAAATGAGTTCAAACACGATCGTTCTATCTAGTACCGCCACTGAGATACTGTACCCACCTTCGGATTGCACCATCAGAAAGGTGAGGTCATAACAGTCACCTAGGTCTTTATGAGCCCTTTCAAATGAGTTCAAACACGATCGTTCTATCTAGTGCCGCCACTGAGATCCTATACCCACCTTCAGATTGCACCATCAGAAAGGTGAGATCATAACAGTCACCTAAGTCTTTATGAGCCCTTTCACATGAGTTCAAACACGACCGTTCTATCTAGTACCGCCACTGAGATACTGTACCCACCTTCGGATTGCACCATCAGAAAGGTGAGGTCATAACAGTCACCTAGGTTTTTATGAGCCCTTTCAAATGAGTTTATACACGATCGTTCTATCTAGTGCCGCCACTGAGATCCTATACCCACCTTCAGATTGCACCATCAGAAAGGTGAGATCATAACAGTCACCTAAGTGTTTATGAGCCCTTTCACATGAGTTCAAACACGACTGTTCTATCTAGTACCGCCACTGAGATCCTATACCCACCTTCGGATTGCACCATCAGAAAGGTGAGGTCATAACAGTCACCTAGGTCTTTATGAGGCCTTTCAAATGAGTTCAAAAACGATCGTTCTATCTAGTGCCGCCACTGAGATCCTATACCCACCTTCGGATTGCACCATCAGAAAGGTGAGGTCATAACAGTCACCTAGGTCTTTATGAGCCCTTTCAAATGAGTTCATACACGATCGTTCTATCTAATACCGCCACTGAGATCCTATACCCACCTTCGGATTGCACCATCAGAAAGGTGAGGTCATAACAGTCACCTAGGTCTTTATGAGCCCTTTCAAATGAGTTCAAACACGATCGTTCTATCTAGTGCCACCACTGAGATCCTATACCCACCTTCGGATTGCACCATCAGAAAGGTGAGGTCACAACAGTCACCTAGGTATTTATGACTCCTTTCAAATGAGTTCAAACACGATCGTTCAATCTAGTGCCGCCACTGAGATTCTATACGAATGAAAAAAAAAATGAGATTCTATTACCCACCTTCTGAGTCCACCGTGAGGAAGGTGATATCATTACAATCACCTTGGTCTCCATCCTCTGTCAAACCAACTTCTCTAAATATATAAAATAATATAAAATCTAAACAGCATACAAATAATGTTTATAAAAATATAAAATATAAATAAAAGCTACTATGAAAGTATGTACTTACCAATAATGGAAACGAACTGCAGCCAGCGGATTACGGTGCGCCCGGAAAAATACGTGGGTTGCCGTCAGTTAAAAATTTCAACTTAAGATTTCACATTCACGATCAGTTTTTGGATGTACGTCAGTTCAACTGATCAGTTTAACTGACCGTGAGTGGCCACCATTATACTACTGCGATCTATTTCCACCACGATAGAGCAGGCTATATGTAGACTTATAACTTTGTATTTATTAATTACAAAATGAATATTTAAACATAAACAAAACTTCTAAATTACCCAAAATAGTATCCCGCGAGGAAAAGCAATTTCGAAACACAATAAAACAGGTGTAATAAAAGAAAAAACGCTCATAAACACGCTTCCTTCCGCGCGTTTAATATAACATCATCGCCGCCAGACGTTGTTCGGTAAAAAAATTGTGGCAGGTGATATATAAAAATACTGAATAAAGGTGGAAATAAGCGGATACAGGGTGGCTGTAAAGCTCCTTCATTGCAAATAGGCCGTAAAGTGTGCCGGATGCGTTGTATGACTGAGAAATATACTAAAAACTTTAGTGGATCGGTTTAATGCCTAAAACTGTTGTGCCTCTGCGATCTATACAATTTGATGGTTATCTTTTATATATCTTTTTACTTCTGAAAACTTTTGATAAGATAAATTAGTATGTTTTACTATTTTTGGCTGCAACAACTATTATCATTCGGTGAGATATTAGTCAAGCACTGGTTTATAAGTTAAAAATACAATCGTTATGTTTGTAGGCAGCTAGAAGATATGGGAAATAATCCAAATGGGAATTGGTCAAGCCTTTTTTAAATATAGTGTAAAAAAACCAGTAGTAAAGTTTTGCGTATAAAAAGAAGATGGAAGATAAATTATTTTTACTAAATCTCGAAATTAAAAGAATATAATATGTACTTTTATACTCGAAGAAATAACTTATTCGGCCTTATTACAAAACCTGTTTTATTGATAGTCACGGGTTTAAACTATGGTTTAAGAAAAGTACATGGAACAAAGTATGTCCCTTAGCCACGGCGGCACAATTTTCGCGAAATTTGACATTTGCTGCTCAAATTCCATATCATCATCATAATTACAGCCTTTCATAAGTCCACTGCTGAACTTAGGCCTCCCCCAAGGAATGCCACAAAGCACGGTCCTGAGCCACCTGCATCCATCGACTTCCTGCATGTCTTACCAGGTCGTCACTCCATCTCGTGGGGGTCGCCCTACACTTCGCCTACCGGTACGAAGCTGCCACTCAAGAACCTTTCTTCCCCATCGGTTGTCAGTTCTTTGAGCTATATGGCCGGCCCACTGCCACTTCAGCTTACTAATCCGTTGGGCTATGTCAGTTACTCTGGTTCTACTGCGGATATACTCATTTCTAAGTTTATCACGCAGAGAAACCCCGAGCATAGCCCTCTCCGTAGCTCGCTGAGCGACCTTGAGCTTCCTCATACAGCCAACAGTGAAGGACCACGTCTCAGATCAACTCACTCATCACTGGCAACACGCACTGGTTGTACAATTTCGTTTTAAGGTTTTGAAGAATATCTGACGAGAAGATGTGTCGTAGTTTCCCGAACGCTGCCCAGCCGAGTTGAATCCGTCGATTGACCTCTCGGTCGAAGTTAGACTTACCTAGTCGGACTATTTGTCCCAGGTAAACATACTCGTCAACAACTTCGAGCTTAGTGCTCCCAACAACTACCGGCATAGGTGTGACATGAACATTAAACATGGTCTTTGTTTTGTCCATATTCATCCTAAGATCTATTCGTTGGGAGACACTATTGAGGTCATTGAGCATGGTGCTTAGGTTCTCCAGCTATTCTGCTATAAGGACTATATCGTCGGCAAATCGAAGGTGAGTGATGTATTCGCCATTGATGTTAATACCGTATCATTTCCAGTCCAAAAGCTTGAAAACGTCTTCCAATGCAGCGGTGAAGAGTTTCGGGGATATAACATCACCCTGTCTTACACCTCTCTGCAAATGGATAGGTTTCGTACTCTGGTTCTGTACTCGAATAGCCATCGTAGCTCTACTGTACAAACACTTCAGCACTTCGATATACTGACAGTCAACTTGGCACCGCTGAAGGGACTGCAACACCAGAAATTTCAACGGAATCAAAGGCTTTCTCATAGTCCACATATGCCAGACATAGTGGCAAATTGAACTCTTCGGACTTCTGTACAATTTGCCGAAGGGTATGTATGTGGTCTACTGTGCTAAAGCTCTTTCGGAAACCGGCTTGTTCGGGAGGCTAGAAGTCGTCAAGTCTGCACGCGAGACGATTCGTAATGACTCTCGAAAACAGCACGTAGACGCGGCTCAGAAGGGAAATCGGTCTGTATTTCTTGAAGAGAGCGTTGTCGCCTTTCTTGAAGAACAAGACCACCGCACTTCTGCTCCACACCTCCGGTGTAATGCCACCATGGAGGACGGAATTAAAGAGCTTCTAAAGGACTTAAAGTACCAGTCTTCCACCCGGTTTCTGAAGCTCCGCTGTAATTCCATCCTCGTCTGGGGCCTTGCCGTTTTTAAGGTGCTGGAGAGCCATTCTAATCTCGCTTAGACTGACGTCTGGGATATCTTCGGAATAGTGTCGGATAATACTCGCTCTTGGATCGTTACTCACTCACTTGCGTGTGGCTCCAACGATGACGTGTACAGCTACCCATAGAATTTTTCAATCTCACTCAAAATCTCAGGTGTCCCGGAAACGATGCTGCCACATTCGGTCTACAGCTTTGACAGTTGGTTCTTTCTGGCAGATAGATCTCTGGCAAAGACTTTGGAGCCTTGGTTGCGTAAGTCCCGCCGCATGCATTTGGAGATCTGTCTGTTCAGTTGCCTGTATGCTGTCAAATCTGTTGAAGAATGTAGCTTCATCTCCCGTCTAACAGCCATGAGATTGAGAGTGTGATCGGAGAGTATTTGTGTTCTTCTGCGGCGGGTCTTGCAGAACTTAGCTCCAACCGCATGGACAGTTTCCACGAGCTTGTCATTCATATCGTCCACTTCATTGCAGTCTTCTAGGCACTGACACCGGTTTCGTAACTCGAGCTGATAGGTTTCGGGACTCTGGAACAGAGCACGAGGGGGACGGAGCGTTGACATCATCAGACGAGACCTCTCCAACTTAACGTTTAGGTTCAGTGTGCCTCTAACCATTCGGTGAACAGTTGTCATCTGGTCGTCATAATCCGTCGGGGCTCGACCAGGTCCACTTCCTGTGGGGCCGCTTCTGGAAGAAAGAGTTCATCATAAATAGTCCCTCTTTCGCCATGAAGTCGACCAGCTGCTGGCCCCTTGGGTTCCGTTGCCCTATTCCAAATTGCCGTCATCCCTACTTTCAGCTTACCGTTCTCTCTTGTGCCTAGTTTTGCATTGAAGTCTCACATTAACACCGTATATTGGGTTTTGGAGGAATGCATGGCTCTAGAGATATCCTCATACATTTCCTCCACCTCCTCATCGGGGTGTGCCGAGGTTGGTGCGTAAACCTGTATGACTTTCAGCGAATACCGTTTGGTGATTCTGAGTATAAGGTACGCAACTCTCGTCGACACACTCTCAATCTTTACAACGTTGTTAACGAGAGACTTGAGGACGATAAATCCGACACCTCCTTGGGGCAGATGGTCGCCCTCCCGGTGATAGAGCAAGTTGCCGGATTCGAGGTTTACCGTGTCCTCCCCCTCTCTTCGGACTTCGGATAATCCTATGATATGCCAGCGTAACTAGTCTATCTCTTCTTCCAGCTCCACGATCTTCTCTTCAGTTCTCAGGGTGCGTGCGTTGTATGTTGCCAGGTCTAGTCGTCTTAAGTGGCAACCGAACCTCCACCGGAGATTCTTAGCACCCCCTGCCCCGCCGTTACCATGGTCGCCTTCGTAGCCAGGAATAGCGGGGCCGCCGGGGACTGGTGGCCGTTTCTTTGTTACTCTCGTCATAGGGGGGTATTTGCCATAATTGCCACGCTTGGCGAGTGGGTTGGCAACCGCAGTTTTTTTATTGTATGTTTGTTGTTATCAGGAAGATGCTGCTGCCGATCTCCTGCCTGTTTCCCTTTGTCGCCTTTTACGACACCCACGGGAAGATATGGAGTAGTGGATATTCTTAACCGCCACTACACGGCAAATTCCATATATTATATTTTAATTCGCATATTTGTGATGATTCGTGAAACAGATTCTAGTTTAAACTTGAGACTAATTAACAAATTTTTGTAGTAAAATTTTATGCTTTAATAAAAAAAACTTCTGATCTTCGCTTTGGAAGTTATTTATCGCTGTAGTAAAAGTCAGCCGATATTTCGTGATAATTCAAGCTGATTTCGTCTTGATTTAATTTTGATTTATAGAGTTTCATTTAAATAATACTTGTGTCGATTCTTTAATTAATTTAATCTTTATGATTCTCCCCTAGGCTCGGCGGTATCTCAGAGCACTACTGGCATAAGAGAGGGTAGTTTTACAGTACACGAGGGAAAACTTTACGTGTTAGGGCTAGCTTTTGTTTTACCCTTTATTTTGGGGTCCGGAGTCGATGGAGGTACGAAAGCCTACGAAAGTACCGTGAAAGACAATCCGACTTCACTTGGATCATTAACGAAATGCGGGAAAAATAATTTCAAGAGTTTATATAGCAGCTTTCGTAGTCTTTAATAGAATGTGTGGTTAATTGGAGCCAATTTGTATAATAACAAATGAAGATATTTGACGTACTCAAATTTTATTGTCTAACAAACCAGAGGACACAAAATAAATGTAATATACTAATCATATAAATGTAGTTAACTTAAGAAATTGTTAGTTGTGTATAATATGCTGAATATAGTATAGGAAAACAAAGAAAACTTAAAAAAATATCTCTATATGAAATTAACTTTCTTCTTCGATGGTCAATTTACAGATCTAACACCCGTATTCAAGAACGATACTATGCGTGCGCACAGTAGGCTTTAACGCACAGTAGACGAAATTTTGTTTCATAAACGTCACTTGAGTGTTAGACGACACTATGCGCTCATCAAAATGAACGCACAGATAAAGTAGCTCGCTAGCTACTTTACGCTACGCATAGTGCGACAAATCAACGCAAATGTCCAACTGGTATGGTGTACATAGCTTGTTTGTTGATTTGTGATACGCTGATTGGTTTTGTTTGAATAATTGCAATGGATTACAGCAGCGAAGATGATTTTGATAATTATATCCTGGAGAGAATAAACGTGCAAAGAACGATTAGCACAAGAAAAGTGATACGTGACTTTCAAAATCCTTTTGATTATTACAGTGCCAATGAATTTTAAAGTCACTTTTGTTTTCAAAAAATATCGTAATAAATATACTTCTGCCTCTAATAAATGCAGATATTTTGAAAGTTACTAGTGGCCTTAAGATTTTATTCATCTAAGAGTTTCCAGATTTGTAATAACAATTCAGTTAATTTACCTATCAACAGTTTCAAATCCACATTCTTTTAATAATACTTATGCATAAGTACCCTATAATAACGGTACCAGTAACGTCTTTTACCTGAAAGAAAACAACACGTGTTATTATTTTTTATCTGTCATTCAACTCGTGTGAAGTCGCGTCACAACGTTAACCAATCACGGCGCCCCATCCACTGCTATGTGTCCGCACAACAAAGGGTCCGCTAAGTGTTGTTCATGAAATGAACGGCCTGCCATGACGAACGCAGTGAGAAATACCTTACTTAGCATAGTGTTGCTACCATACTTATGTATGTATCGTTTGTGAATACGGGCCTTACTTATAGGTCTTTTAAATATTGAAGTAGCTGTACGTAACGTGACGAATCTTATTAAGCCATCAGTTCCTGGATAGATGTCAATTTTTTTTCCTTAACACTATTTTGGAAGGTGGTAGATTATCTTGAATGACAAGAACTTTATCATCTACTTTCAAATCTCTTTAAGATCAAATCTCTTTCCATTTATATCATTTTTGAAGCGTACCTAGGTATTCAACAGACCAAGAATGCCAACATTTTTGTGCAACCATGGAAATTTTACTTCAATAAGGTCTGCATCAGGAACAACAATTAATGATTCCCCTATGGGAAAATGAGCAGGTGTTATCGTAGGAAGAATTTCAGGTTCATTCAATGAAGAGTTACAAGCAATAAGTGGTCTGGAATTCAAGCAAGCTTCAACTATAGTAATATAATTTTCAAGAGCTAGTTTAATACGCGTTTGTGTGGTATTTTGTAGATTTCACAGCTGTCTCCCAAAGCCCACTCATACTAGGAGCACCAGGTGGATGAAATTTACATTCTGTGCCATCATTTTCAATTAATTCTAAAATTTTCTACGGGGAGACTAATTTTTGATTCATAATCATCATCATCATCACAGCCTTTCACAAGTCCACTGCTGAACATATGCCTCCCACAAGGAATGCCACAAAGTACGGTCGTCACTCCATCTGGTGGTCGCCCCACACTTCGCTTACTGCTACACGAGAACCAACTTAGATAAGCTTGTAGAACCTTGGAGTTACAGGTGCAGTAAAGAGGGCTTCCTTTACAAAATTCTCCAAGAATATATATAAATCTAAGAAGACGATACTTTCACAATTTTACCCACAGACAAAATAACTGCATTTTTAGAACATCTTAATTCCATAAACTCTAAAATTCAATTTACTATAGAGTTCGAGACAAATAATTCCTTAGCCTTCCTAAATGTGTTAGTCATCCGAAATCATAACAACACCATAGGTCACACTGTGTACAGAAAAAATACCCATACGAACGATTTAAACCGTGAATCTCACCATCATCCCTCACAGTTAACTAACGTGGGCAAATCTTTGTTACAGAGAGCACGAGGGATCTGTGACAGCAAACACCTGGCCGCCGAGCTTCAGCACGTCAAGCAGGTACTGCACGACAACAAGCTTCGGGTCCCGCGCCTACGTCACAGTGACCATATGAAGGCGGCCACAGTCGACCGTATGATTGCTGTACTACCATATGTCAGAGGTGTCACAGACAAGATTGGCTACATTTTGAAGCGATCTTTTATTAGAATATTTTACAAGCCGCTGAAGAAGATTAGTCGGTTCTTACCATCCGTCAAGTGTAATATCCCGCTACAGGATGCAGAAGTGTATTGTTGATTATAAAAAATCAAAAAATATTGTTGATTGTGAAAGTGGTCTCTCATGTATAGGGCAAACAAAACGATCTATTAAAACCCGCGTAAAAGAACACATAGCTGTCGTGAGACACCTACGCTCCGGAAGTCTGCAGTTTGTGATCATATCTTAGACTGCCTACGCCATTACCTTAGATTTGATAGGCCACAAATTCTCCACAATCCACATTCCTGCCAGGGATGATACGCGAGGCTATTGAAATAAAATAAAAAAACATCCTAATTTCAATAGAGAAGAAGACTGGGTACTACCACCTGCTTGGGATTCTGTAATTAATAAAATTAAAACTAAGCTCAAGCATACTACTGCAAGACTTCAAGACACAGAATAAGTTCATTCTGTAAGTAATAAGTAAGTTCATTCTGCTTAGATGGTACCAAAAGTAATAATTAAAAAACTGAACGTACTCCGGGTTAACACTGACATCGGGACGTCAATTAGGTACCTCAGGTCCCCGTCCGAGACGTCGTGAATTTAAAAATAAGTATAATTAAACGCGATAAAATCCGTAAAAGTAGTTTTGAAGTTAAAGTTAGTTAAAGTTACATCCTATATACATGTCCCACTGCCGGGCACAGACTTCCCCTCATTTCAGAGAGGGTTTTAGGGCAAGGAAGTGTCCGCCGCGCTGCCACAATGTGTGTTGGCGAACTTCACATGTGTTCTAAATATTTTTTTCTTATTTCACAGGCACGCAGGATTCCTCACGATGTTTTACTTCACCGCCGAGCACGTGGGAAATTATCACTTAAAATTGCAATTAACGATTTTCATTGGTGCCGGCGGGGATCGAACCCGATTTGGTCGCGTACTGTGAAATTTACAGCGAGCGCTAACCATCTGAGCAGTCTTATTCTATGCAATTCGACTTTAATATTTTCACTGCTTGTTCCATACTACCGAGGTAAGTAAATAGGCTGTAAACTCACTAGCTGACTGCGATATGTGATCCATTCCTTATTTAGCTTGCCTGGTAGTGGATCATACCATGATAAGTCTTCAAGACATATTTTATGGAGTATTGTTTTGCTGTTAAAACTATAGGATTTAACCATCCAGAAGGATCAAATATTCGTGCCTTATAAGATATAACTGCTGTTTTTGTTATTTTGTGAATATGTAGTAAATTTATTTTCAATTTAAATTTGTCTTGATATCCCATATCACGCCAAGCACTTTAGTTTTTATTTTTATATTATCTCCGACATAGTCATAATTTGATTTACATTTGTGTAATATAAACCCAGACAAATTGAGTAATAATTCTATATATAATATAATCATAATCTGATAATTTAATATAATTTTTCGTATCTGCTCCTGTTACAAGGTCATCTACAAAGGAAATAATTTTTGAATATGTTTATTATATCTTCATTAAAATTAACTGTTTCGTCTTCAGCTATTTGTATCAGTGTGCTAATTGCCAAATATGTTGCACAAGAAGTACCGTATGTAACTGTCGTCAAATAATATTCTTTAGTCGGATTATTCATGTCAAATCTCCAGAGAATTTTTTGATACATTTGATCATGTGTGTGAATTAAAATTTGCCTATAAATTTGCTGCAAATCACTAACAAATGCAAACCTATATGTTCTCCAGCGTATGATTAAATCATTAATGTCGGCCTGCAACGGCGGCTTTTAAAGACTATTTTTATAGAAACATCAAATACAGCTCGAAGGACCAAAAATGTATAACAACAAATGAAGATATTTGACGTTCTCAAATTTTATTTTCGAATAACACAAGAACATAATAGGAAAGAGGTTATAATATTCAACAAATTTTTACATTTATATTACATAAACATTTTCTACGTGGTAGAGCCATGCTGCAGCTATATTATGGTTGTAGCACGAATGGGCCGGCTCGGCCGGGGAAGGACCACGCTCTCACAGAAAACCAGCGTAAAATAGCAGCTTAACGCTGCTGTGTTTCGTATGGTGAGTGTAGAGAACCGGAGACGCTTTTACTGGTAAAGAGGCATTCCATCATGGTCCTCACGGGTGACAACGCATCTGCATCTTGAGTCTTTATTGAGGATCGATGTAGATGTCTATGGGTCACAGTAACCACTTACCATCAGGTGGAATGTTTGATCGATTGTTACCCGATCCTATAAAAAAAGTATATACTTTGTTGTTGTTGCCGAGTGGCTGTCGCAAGATGTGACAGAGGGTAAATTGAAACAGGATATTGGCAGAAGCTTCCAATAACAACTTGCTTCTTCCTATTAATAAATAAAAAATACTGCGCCAACAAGCACCTGCCCAGCGTGGCAAGTATGACAATCTTATGATATCCTTATGAAACAATCTTTGAGGGACACCTATGTTGATTAGTGGACATTTAATAAGTTACGGTAACGGTTTGACTACAACCCAACCTCATATAATCTCATAAAAAAATAGCAAAAAAACATAAATGTCATACAAACTGTTCATAAAAAAATATTTGTGGTCAGAATAGCATGTCTTCTTCTTCCATATTTCTCTATTAGTCGTCATTTCTTCACTCACCTACAGACGCGACAAGTGCGGCTAGAATGAACTTTTTTATGTCTTCAGCACGAATGGATTGATTCACGCTCTCATAGCATGCCAATGTATGTATATGTGCATATAGTCGCGTAAAGCGTCTCCCACATACAAGCGGCTTGGGGTGGCGGCTAACCGCGAGCCGCGCCTCCTGCCGCTGCAACAACACACCACCGCGATCGCAGTGGCGGCCTGAAACTCCATTCGCTGTGGTGTCTGTGCTACGATCGGACGTCAGTCAACATGGCTAACCGTCACGCGCCGTCCCGACCGCGCTGCGGCCACCGACTGACCGCATACTCGCTAAAGCGTCTCCCACACAGAAGCGGCTTGTGGTGGCGGCCGCGGTGGCGGCCAGTTGTATTCGTTTGAAATGTAAGTGAGTCTGTAAACTCGTGCGGCCATGTCGCGGCCTGCGGGTAGCTGGCCGCGGCCGCATGCTCCGCCCCATTTGCCCACTCCTGTGTGTTAACGAGTACGCGGTCAGTCGGTGGCTGCAAGCGCGGTAAACTGTAAATTTTTACAACTGGCCGCGTGTACCGCGTGAAAAATGGTGCTAAAAATAGTGCAAAATTATCCAGTACTTTATGATAATTCGCATCGTGATCACAAAAGCATTAGTATTAAAAACAAAATATATGATAATATTGCTGAATATAATAAGACTTCGTCACTGTTTGTCATGTTTACTGACGTCCGATCGTAGCACAGACACCACAGCGAATGGCGCTTCAGGCCGCCATTTGGGCCGCGGTGGTGTGTTGTTACAGCGGCTGCATCCGCGGCCCGCGGTAAGCCGCCACCGCAAGCCGCTTGTGTGTGGGAGACGGTTAACACACACGCGTTGGCGGAGGGGGCGGAGCATGCGGCCGCGGCCAGCCGCTGGCAGGCCGCGCCATGGCCGCACGAGTTTACAGACTCACTTACATTGCAAGCGAATACAACTGGCCGCCACCGCAAGCCGCTTTTGTGTGGCAGACGCTTAATGCTGCTGGGTAACCCTTGTTTTCGTGAACTAAAACTCTTTTACTCATAACGAGGCATTTCATTGTAGTTCTCAAGAATGAAAATTTAAAAAATAAAATAAAATTAATGCTTTTTGATTTCATTTATCTCAAATCTCAATAAAACCACATTAACACACACTAGTTTAAAAAATAATATAAAGTTAATATTTAATTTAAATTTAAATTTACAGTTCAAACTAGTACCACCTGCTTATGAGAATTACAAAAAAAAACAAAAAAAAATGTACAGCAGTGATTTCAAAAGTAAATAAGAAGAGATAAAGATGCTGAAATAAGTAACAAGAGTACTTTCTCCGCCGGAGAGATTACTTTTAATCTCGGCTCGGAGTTTTTTCAGATTGCGGTCATCAATCTACGCAAATCTTGTTTCTTTTTGCTATATATTGTTATTATTTTGTAAGGGCTTACTGAATAATTTGCTTTTATGCTAGAAAACTAAAGAAAATTCGTTCATTCATCTACAATTATAATGTTGAAGGTCATGTAATATAAGAGGTTTGAATCAGGAGACGTGATGTTTTTTTTTATATTTATAAAAACGTTACACCTACACTAGAATTTTCTTCTGTATCGTGGAGGCAGTTTACAAACACAAATTGCACAAGGACATCATCCAGGCATCCAGACCCGGAACAATTATTTGTAGGCCATACAAATACTTGTTCCGTGCGGGATTCGAACCCGCGGCCTCCAGCGCAGCAACTTATTGCTAAGCCACTGCGCCACGGAGCCGTCTGTTAGCTCATCATGTTGTTAGCTCATTAGGTACCATCATCATCATTACAGTAATTCACAAGTCAACCGCTGATCATAGACCTCTGCCAAGGAATGCTACAAAGCAGTACTGCACTACATGGAAGCAGCGACTGTAGTTGGTCATATGACTATTATTTCTTACTCTATACTTTTAGCATTAAGTGGGCTACTACACAATCTATCAGATGTCCACTGCTGAACATAGATCTCCCCGATATATTGCCTCATTGGTCGGATATTTGTTACAGTTGCCACACTTGGCAGGCTAGCTAGCAGGTTTAGCTATCGCAGTCATATTAAGTTATTATCAGGAAGATGCTGTTGCAGCCCGAACAATAAAAGTGAACCTGCTTTGTCACCTTGGTGTCATTGTTTCGGAGATGACATTCACGGAAAGTACCATTTGTAGTCACCACTGCTCATATATTATTCAGTATTGTTCTCTCTAACATATTATTCTTAGATATGAAAGAAAGTCTGTCCCCGTAGTGGGATGTATACAAAACTAACAACTCGTTAGTGAATTGGCTTGGCGTTTAGCTCAACATTGATGCGGGTTTCAATCCCTACGGAGCATATAATGTAAAAAGGAAAGTTATATTTAGAACAGGTGAACATTCAAGTAAAATATTAATGTACCTAGAAGTATTCGTCCAAGATGATATAATATTAATGTTCAAATGACAACTCGCGACGGTTGAATCCAATAAAACTCCCGTCGTAGGAGTTCAACGAACAAGAAATTCGATTTTAATTGTAATATAATTGAAATAACTTTGTCCCCGATTCGTTAACAGACCGTAGACGTAAAGATTATTGCTGGATGTGTTTGTTTTAGGAAATTTTCTACCGACTTTAAAAAGCAGGCGGTAACTACTCAATTCGACTGCATATTTTTTTATGTGTTACCTTATAACTTTATTCTGGGTGAACCGATTTCGATGATTCTTTTCTTATTTGAAAGCTGATGCTTCTCATGTATTTCCATATAAATTTGATCAAGGTGTGACAAAGTTTTTTTGAGTTATAGTTAATAATTTTTATTGAAGTCTGTTATACAAAATTTTTAATTTTACCACTCGTATTCTGTTGTCTTAAACAGTTCCCCTTGCTGCCCTCAGCTAGCATCGGAATCCTCGGTGTCGATATATCGAATAGTGTGCAGTTTCGTGGTTACTTGGAAGGGAAGGCCAAATTGGCCTTTAAAAAGCTTGGCGTGCTCAGCAGAGCGGGACAGTATTTCTTTATTTTATTTTATTTATTTATACTCTTTATTGCACACAAAACACTACACAACACAGCAAACTTAAATTTATAAACGAATGTACAATTAGATGGCCTTATCGCTAAACAGCGATCTCTTCCAGGCAATCCTTGGTGGAGGAGATAATTTTCATTTAAATATATAGAAGTGTGCATAAATAGTAGATAAACAAGCATATATTAAAAGTACATGGTATATACAATATATAAGAAAATGCAATAATCAAATAAATAATATTATATATTCATATACACATAAACAAATATATGCATACACACATACATATACACATATACCTACATATACATACATAGAATACATACACTTTTATAAATATTTCTGTAATACATTATAACTATATATCATATACATAAACCTTATGAAGAAAAGTAGATATGACAATAAAATATATTAAGTAGAACACATATTTAAATAATAATCTTTAACCACATTTTTGAAAGACTGAAAGAAGAAGAAAAAATTTTGAGTTGTGAGCAGGCATACGCAGTATAAGTTTATCAGCTATTCTGGAATGACTTTATCTACGCCCATGAACTCAAATTTTTCTTTAAGATAACTCGGTGTTTTAGGATCATATAGTACACAGTACAGTAGAGATAGAATATGAGTATTCCGACGAAGCCTGATAGGGAGCCACTTGAGCTTAATACGGTACTCTGAAACATGATCATATTTGCAAAGGCCAAATATGAACCTAATAGCGAAATTCTGAAGACGCTCAAGTTTATTTAATTAATCCTCAGTAAGATTGACGTAGCATGCATTAGCATAATCAAGGATAGGGAGTAACAAGGACTGTGCCAGTAAAATTCTAGTAGGAATGGGAAGCGAGTTACGCAAAAGTCTTAAATAAGATGCTGCCGCAAACATCTTTCTGCTGGACTCCTTAATATGCAGGGACCAAGAAAGCATGCCGGCACATCGCTTGCAACTTTACAAAGCTCAACTTTGGCCTCACATGGAATACTGTTCCCATCTCTTGGCTGGGGCTCCCCAGTGCCAGCTCCTTCCACTTGACCGCATCCAGCACAGAGCGGCTCGAATCGTCGACGACCGAGTCCTTTCCGATCGGCTCGATTCATTGGCACTGCGAAGAGATGTTGCATCCCTTTGCATTTTCTTTCGCATCTACATCTACATCATGGGGAGTGCTCTGAGGAATTGTTCGGATTAATCCCAGCCACCAAATTTCACGAACGCACATCGCGGCAGAACTCCCGATACTATCCACACCATCTCGATGATTGGCGGTCCATCACTGTGCGATTTAGAAGATGTTTTCTTCCTCGCACGACTTCCTTGTGGAATCGATTACCATCAGCGATTTTTTCGGACCGATAAGACTAAGGGACCTTCAAGAAAAGAGCCTACTCCTTTTTAAAAGGCCGGCAACGCATCTGCAATTTCCCTGGTACCTCTGGTGTTGCAGTTGTTCATGGGCGGCGGTAGTCACATACCATCAGGTGAGCCGCACGCTCGTTTGCCTCCTTTTCTATAAAAAAAATTCTAAGCAGATCAAGGATATCATCATCATCATCATTACAGCCCTTCACAAGTCCACTGCTGAACATAGGCCTCCCCCAAAGAATGCCACAAAGCACGGTCCTGAGCCACCTACATCCATCGACTTCCTGCAAATCTTACCAGGTCGTCACTCCATCTAGTGGGGGGACGCCCTACACTTCGCCTGCCGGTACGAGGCTGCCACTCGAGAACCTTTCTTCCCCATCGGTTGTCGGTTCTTCGAGCTATATGGCCGGCCCATTGCCACTTCAGCTTACTAATCCGTTGGGCTATGTCGATCACTCTGGTTCTACTGCGGATATCCTCATTTCTGAGTTTATCACTGCTGGCCGGATCAAGGATATGTTTCTCTCTAAATGCAGGAAGTGTTTGAGGTAATCACCATACTTGCATCATTGATGCTGTTTAACCTTGTCAATATTTTACATAAATTTTCTTTTGTGTAACCATCGAGTTACTTTGCATGACAAAACATTACGTGGTAGAACATTTCACGGACGGAGCCATGTTACAGCTATATTATGGTTGTAGCACGAATAGGTTGACTTGATATAATAGCAGCGTAAAATCGCAGCTTAATGCTATTGCGTTTCGAATGGTGAGTGTAGAGAATAGGAGATCCTGTTTACTGGAAATGAGGCATTCTATCTTAGTCTTCAGGGATGACATCTGCATGTGGATTCATAATCGCTGATAGATGTTATGGGCCGCAATATCCACTTAGCATCAGGAGGACTGTGTATTCGTTGGCCACCCTTATTCTTATAAAAAAGACAACATAGAATTCCATTACATCCAACAGAGGTGCTGTTCTTATTTCCATTGAATTTTAGGTGATTATGATACGAAAACATAAGTGTTAAAAACTTATACTAGGGGCACTGGAATATACGATATGGTCAATATTTTTTTTGAATTTATTGTAAGCCAGTGCTTGAATAAAATCCATTATAAACACAATTACAATTCAATACGATGAATTCATCGTATTGAATTGTAGTAGTTATAGTAATAATATATATTATTTGAGTATATCGCCTTAACACGTTTTACACGTGGTAGAGCCACGCTGCAGCTGTATTATAGTTATAGCTAGAAAGGTTCGGCTCGACCAGAGTGGGACCACGCTATCACAGAATACCAGCGTAAAATAGCAGCCTAATGCTGCTGTGTTTTCTATGGTTAGTGTTACGGTCCTCAGTTGCCCCGACAGAAGTCGACTGAACTAGGGCCCATGAGTAATACACTCGACGAGCAACCAGAGAGTTCGGACCCAAATGGCCTATGGATAATTATTAACTAATGGGTGATAAGTAAGCACAAACTTACCGAGTTCCGGAGGTAGTGTCGACCACAAGACGCAGTCAGGTGGTAAGTAAGGTGTATGTAAGTCGTGTGTGAAAGTGTGTAGATGTAACCTGACTTCACCGATGTAATCTGAGAGCAGACCCACAGACGCTGCTTTTCTCCACAATGTGCGACCCCTCCAGTGGGCGTTCCCCAATAGAGATTTTCTGCTTTTATTTCACTATACTAG
Source organism: Parnassius mnemosyne (assembly GCA_963668995.1). Lineage (NCBI taxonomy): Eukaryota > Metazoa > Arthropoda > Insecta > Lepidoptera > Papilionidae > Parnassius > Parnassius mnemosyne. The sequence continues at coordinate 3,957,122 of CAVLGL010000046.1, read as the reverse complement.
TTTATTAACTTTATTGTGCATTTAATTAAATTCAAATTTAACTAAATCAACGTTAATCGAACTTAAAACAAGTGACACACTGCCCAACTTAAGAACGGTCGGTCAAAGTTCAATGTTCCATGTTCACTTAACACAAACTTATAATCGAGCACGAAATGCGATCTCCTCTCGAGTCACAAAGTTTTAGCGTTCCGCCCGACAAAGCAAAAATTTCTTCGTACGATATTAAAATGCCACATAAGCCACTAGTCGACTCAAATTAATGGCAATCGAAGTTAAGTTAATAATTCAAAACTCAAGACGAAGCCTCGTTGTCACGTAAAAACGCACTAAATAAGACAACACTATCAGAGTCTGTCTTAAAGCGACCTAACTTTCTGAGTGTAAAAATTCCAGGCCATCTCATCGACATGGCGGCCGCGAACAATTCATTTTGCACACCCGTCTCGCGACCGAGCGGTACCAGAGTAACTTCAAGACTATTGGGCGCGGTCGCTCGGTGCGACGCGCGCGGGCAGGCGTGCCAGGCGGTAACCTTTAAATTTCATCGAAAGGATACGCCGAGACGCGAGTCTTGAATGCAAGTTTTAAATATTAATATTTGACCTAAATAAACCCCCTTCCCGGGCATAAGGACTTATGTCCGCGAGTAAATTGGCAAACTGGATAGGGTCGCGACGGCATGTTGCAAGACCGAATCTCCAACCAAAACCTCGGCCACCCTAGGCACTCCATCCATCCATACGCCAACTCAACAATGCGCCCACGGCGCCAATACAAAGGCAAAGCGTTGGGTTCCCCAACCAACACGAGGTCTCCAACCCGACGAGGATCCATCTTGTCAGACCACTTAACGCGCTGCTGCAAAAGATGTAGGTACTCCAGAGACCATCGGTGCCAAAAACACTGAGTCATCTGTTGAAGCAGGTCAAGTCTGCTCAATCGCGAAGAGTTTATTTCCCTGAAGGGGTACTCGAGCAGGGCGTTAAGCGGCTGGCCAATCAGGAAGTGGCCCGGGATTAGAACCTCCAAATCATTCGGATCGGACGAGTGGGGACAGAGGGACCGAGAGTTGAGTACCGCCTCAATTTTACAGAATACAGTGGCAAGCTCCTCAAATGTCAGAATAGTTTCGCCAATAACGCGACAGAGACGCGTTTTTGCAACCTTAACCACCGCCTTAAAATACCGCCCCAGTGTGGACAAGCCGGAGGGTCGAATTTCCACTGGATGCCCTTCTTGGACATCGCAGTACTGAAATAAGTCCTGTTGCTGGACAGAAATTCGACGACCTCTTACAAATACGAGTATTTATCCGTGCCCTTATAATTCGTTTCGCACTACAAGAGCCTCCTGACGGTGGAGGCGCCCGTTCAAAACCTGGGGCACGGTGGTCGGCAGGCGAGCGCCGAACGTCGCCCGACAGAGGGTAGAGAGTGGCTAAGCGCACCCGCCCGTGGGAGTTGAGGGCCCGGCAGAGCCCCAAGAGGAAGCGCCGTTCCCACCCAGACACAAAACGGCATGGTAGATGCCCTGGCAGTGCGAACAGGGCCGCTGTTGCGGGCAGTCTCGTTGGAGGTGCCTTTCCAAGCACGAGTAGCACCAGCGGCGCTTCTTGGCGATAGTGCGCCTCGCCGGGACCGGCTTACTCAATAGCTTCGGGCACGACATCATCTGGTGTTCGGATGCTCGACAATAGGAGCAGGGGGGCGCCTCCCTGGCCTCTAGGCCGCTATAAGATGGTAGGGGGCGGCACCCTCCCGCGGGAGCTCCGCTCGGCCTTAGGGGGGTTGGCAACGACTTGCCCGGTGGATTCCGCCTCTCCCTGGGCACGGCTCGGTCGTCGGCGGTGCCCGCTGCGTTCTCAATTTGCCGGCACTGCTCCTCTAAGAACCGCAGCAGGTCCCTGAAGGGTGGAATATAGGAGGCGCCGTCTCCACCGTACCTCTCCTTGAAATGGATCCGAAGATCGAGAGGCAGGCGGGACAGCACGATGTGGAGCAACAAGAAGGACCATTCATCCACCGGTAAATCCAGCCGCCTCAACGAATTACAGGCCACCACGACTGGATTTACGATGTCCGGACGTAGTCTGGCCCGGTCCCTAAGCAGCGGGAGGTTTAGAGGTTGCCTAGCGTATTCGTCCGCAATTAGCCGGACGTTGGCGTACCTTCCGGCGAGGAGGTTCCGAGCAGTCTGCTAGGCGACGTCCGACAATATCAAATGGCCGACGACGCCCAGAGCCTCCCCCTCCAGTGACATTGAGGTACGCTAGGAGGTACGCCATCTTCTGGCATGGTGCCAAGTCCCTCCCGGCGTCCACTAGGCATCAAAAAGACCAATAAAGGTCAGCCAGTCGGAGAGGACCCCGGACAACCTTGGCAGGTCCAGAGTTGGGAGTCGTCCCAACAGCTCCGGCTTAGTAGGCTGCTTCCGAGGAGACTCAGGTAGGCCCCTCAGCCTAGCTTTACGCGCTTTATTAGCATACTTGGCCCCCTCCTCGATCAAGTCGTCCGTGAGCGAAAAGAATTTCTCGTAGTCCGCGATGCAGGAGTCTAGGACTCCCTGTCCCGCATTCGAGGCCACGAGATCTGTGTAAGCCTCCTCCACTACGGCCCTTCGGGCCTCGACCTGCTCGAGGCGCTTCGCTAAACTATGGACCCGATCGGGTCGCCCTATCAAAATATAGGCATTCGCGGCCCAGCGCAGCTCCGCCTGCAGGCGAAGCGCCGGTGGCTTTTGCGATGGCATCACTACTAAATACAAATTACTATTAAATCAAATTAAATACAAATTACACTACAAATTACTATTTATTAAATTAAATACAAATTACACTACAAATACAAATTACTATTTATTAAACTAAATACAAATTACACTACACGGCAAGTACACAATACAGTCGGTCCGCAAAGATGCCTCGTAACCCTTCGGCAATAAATATCTACTATAATCTACACTTCTACATCTTTCTTTTTTCTTTTTTTATTACTATTATAAAGAGGAAAGATTTGTTTGTTTGTTTGTTTGTTTGAATTGAATAGGCTCGGAAACTACTGGACGGATTTCGAAAATTCTTTCACCATTAGAATCCTACATTATCCCTGATGAACATAGGTTATGTAATATTTTCAAAAAGTTAGGGATCCGTATGAAAACTTCGTTTATGTAACCCAAGGTGTGAAAAAAATACCAAAAAGAATCCTTATATCGCGTACGCTTCGGAAACTATTGATAATAGAGTAAAGTAATGTACTTCACTTTTATAGAGGATATTAATCTCTACAAAAAAGTCTGCGACACCATATGTTTAACTATTACAGTTATGTCACAATAACTACTTTTTCATGTTAAAATGTGAAATAGTAACGCCGGTACAAATACTACTAATACGAGTAAGTACTGATACGAATAATGTGGCCTAGACATTATTCGTATCAGTACCTGTATCATACATCTACATCTACACTTCTACATCTACATCTACACTACTATTATAAAGAGAAAAGATTTGTTTATTTGTTTGTTTGTTTGAATTGAATAGGCTCCGAAACTACTAGACCGATTTGAAAAATTCTTTCACCATTAGAATCCTACATTATCCCTGATGAACATAGGCTATGTAATATTTTCAAAAAAGTTAGGGATCCGTATGAAAATTTCGTTAATGTAACCCAAGGTGTGAAAAAAATACCAAAAAGAATCCCTATATCGCGTACGCTTCGGAAACTATTGATAATAGAGCAAAGTAATGTACTTCATTTTATAGAGGATGTTAATCTCTACAAAAAAGTCTGCGATACCATATGTTTAACTATTATAGTTATGTCACAATAACTACTTTTTCATGTTAAAATGTGAAATAGTAACGCCGGTACAAATACTACTAATACAAGTACGTACTGATACGAATAATGTGGCCTAGACATTATTCGTATCAGTACCTGTATCATGCATAACCACCAGTTACGTTAACCATGTAATTTTAGTAACATATTTCACTTTTGAAATCTTTGTTAATTCAGCAACCGTCCGTCGTGATGTCTCTCTTGAAGTTCGCATGTCGCAAGGCGCAGATGCGTGATATACGCGGGTGAAACCGCGGGGCACAGCTAGTTATACGATAAAGATAATTATACGATTATACGATAACGATAATTAATCTACCTACCCGAAATACCTGACGCGTAGGTGCCCAACCCCAAACTACACTCCTGTTTGCGCAGCCCAACGGACGTGGTTCCTAACCACCGATCCGTTAACAAAACAAAAAAAAAAACAAAAAAAAAGGAAAAAAAATATTTTTTTTATATTAAGGCCGGGCGTAACCACGCTCTGCTACCAGAAAATCTTTCGGCCCTCAGTTGCCCCGACAGAAGTCCACTGTACTAGAGCCCATGAGTAATACACTCGACGAGCAACCAGAGGGTTCGGACCCAAATGGCCTATGGATAAATATTAACTAATTGCTGGTAAACAAGCACAAACTTACCAAGTTCCGGAGGTAGTGTCGACCACAAGGCGCAGTCAGGTGGTAAGTAAGGTGTATGTAAGTAGTGTGTGAAAGTGTGTAGATGTAACCTGACTTCACCAATGTAATCTGAGAGCAGACCCACAGACGCTGCTTTTCTCCACAATGTGCGATCCCACCAGTGGGCGTTCCCCAATAGAGATTTTCTGCTTTTATTTCACTATACTAGTTTATTAACTTTATTTTGCATTTAATTTAATTCAAATTTAACTAAATCAACGTTAATCGAACTTAAAACAAGTGACACACTGCCCAACTTAAGAACGATCGGTCAAAGTTCAATATTCCATGTTCACTTAGAAAGAAGAAGAAAGAAAGAAAGAACTATTTATTTGATATACACATTTTACACACATTAAAAAAAATATTATAATCAAAAGCAAGGGGGAAAAGAATGCATGTACTAGTCTAACACTGTTTACGCATTTACAATTGAGAAGCAGTACATACACAATAATAAAACAAATAAACAAAAAGGTAAAACCGAAAAAAAAAATCAATATGAAAATGTGACATCAAATAGGTCTCCAACTCAGCATAATGCTGCAAATACAGCGCTGGTTTTCAGTTGGAGCCTTGTGACTTCACAGACAAGTCGGTGTGTGATCTTCCAACTAAGAGTTATATACAAGTTCATAGTTATCTATTAACAATTACGAGTTAAAATGTAGTGCTAACATATTATATAACGTATACACACATGCACTGAGACTAAACCTAGGTAACAGGTGTGTTATATTACTATATATTAAAATAATACCTACTTATATACTTATACATACAATATTAAGATGATATTTGACTATTCTGACTATTCTATGGGGAAGACAACTTTTACTTTTTTCATAAAATTAGATAATTCAATATTCTGAGTCAAAGAGACGCCATATTACTACGAGACCTGCTGTGGATTTTTAAAGCAAAAAAAAAAAAAGGAATAAGATTGAATCCAATAAATAATCATTCATGAAATATATAACAGAAACACATTAATAATCAATAATATTCGAACATGAAAAGTGTAGAACAAATATAAATATTGCTATCATCGTAGGTTCCTACGTTCGAGACGGTTATTACGTATTTTGTAGTTGTTGTACCAAATAATGCAACTTTAATTTCTTTTTAAAACTACTTAATGTTTTTAGGGAACGAATAGGTGGTGGTAAATCATTCCAACAGTGTGTTGCTGCAAATTTGAAGCTGCCTCGAAATGCAGCAGTACGGTGTCGAGTTGTTACAAGCGAGTGAACGGAAGCTCTTGTATTATATTTATTTTGGTCTCGGGCCCATTTCAACTTTTGGAAAAGATATACCGGTCTCTGCTTTATAATTGTCGAGAACAATAGAGTAGCAAGATGTAATTTTCTCCGGGCGCTCATCTTAAGAAGATTGGCGTCGTTTAAATAAGGCGTTACATGACTTCGAGGCGGGACAGGAAAACAAAAGCGAGTACACGCATTTTGCACCCGCTGTATAAGCTTCTCTGTTCTTCTCAACAGTCGTGGTCCATAGGCTGCATCTGCATAGTTTAATTTGGACAGTATTAATGATTCACACAATCGTATCCGCATATCTACACTGAGGTACTGCCGAACTTGGTACAGTAATTTTAAACGATAAAAACAACTGCGCACTCCCTCAAGTACATAACTTTCAAAGCGCAAACTACAATCAAATATTACACCTAAATTTCGTGCTTCTGAGACTTGCTGTATAGGTTCATTGTCAATTAGAACTACTGGCTGAAACAGTGATATATTTTGAATATTTTTATTTGTTCCTAGTATTAAAAATTTTGACTTTTGTGGATTTAGCACTAGAGAATTTTGCTTGGACCATAACAAAATACGTCTCAGATCTTCATTCAATGATTTGACAGCAGATTCACAATCTCGAGGGTAAAAAGATTTATATATTTGTAAGTCATCTGCGTATAAATGATACTCACATTCTTTTATACAGTTAATGATGTCTGAACTATATAAAATAAATAAAATAGGACCTAGGATAGACCCCTGTGGGACACCGCGAGTAACTACGTATGGATCAGACATAAGTGTTGTGCCATCATGGTTCGTTATATTAACGTATTGCAATCTATCTGTTAAGTAACTATGAAACCATTTAACTGTGGAAGGATCAAATCCATAAAAAGATAACTTGGACAGTAGAAGAGTACAATTTATAGAATCAAATGCTCGTGAGAAATCTAAAAGAGTAAGTATTGTGCCCATTCCCTTATCCTGGGCTGTTAGTATGTTGTCGACAACATCAATAATCGCTGTTGTAGTGCTATGATCTTTACGAAAACCCGACTGTGCCCGCGGTAAAATTTTATGTTGCTCTAAGTATTCAGTTAACTGCGTACATACCACTTTCTCTAGTACCTTAGACAAACAAGGCAAGATGCTTATAGGGCGTAAATCTTTTAAAGAGGTAGCTTGTTTTTTCTTTGGGATAGGTTTTACCACAGCTGTTTTCCATTGACTGGGGAAGGTGGAAGTGGTAATAGATTTATTCACAATGGCAGTAATAGCTTTCAAAGTATGTGGCAGTGTCATAAGCAACATATCAAGTGTTATCTGATCCACACCTTGGGCGTTAGATTTCAAATTTTGAATAATTTTAGCCACTTGCTCCTCATTTGTAGTAGTCAAATGGAAAATACCTGGTCCATATCTGTTAAACTCATAGAAAGTTAGTTGTGAAAGGTCTATATTATCATTACCGGGAATATTCAAAAAATGTTTATTTATTATATCAGGGTTATTACAATGATCTGGTAAATTTATCTCAGCCTGTTCCTTAGTAATAATATTGGATTTTATACTTCTCCAAAGAGCTTTAGGGTTACTTAAGTTTTTATTTATAGACGTTTCAAAATATGCTTTCTTTTCAAAATGAATAGCATTAGTCACAAGGTTTTTTAAATCTTTATAGGAATTATAATATTTATCTAGTTTAGTTTTCTTATATCGCATGAGATAATTGTTTCGATACCTCATCATAATTTTAACTGTATCAGTAATCCATGGGTGACATTGTTTTTTCAATTGTACTAATTTAATTGGGGCATGAAGGTCAAAAAGCGTTATTATAAATGAATTAAATATTGCTACCATATCATTAACATCGTTGAGATATAAAATACTATCCCAATCAATACTGTTTAAATCTGCATTAAAATGGTCTACCAAAATCTGCTTAAGTGGACGAATGTAAGCCTTACGGGTTATAACCTTATCCTTTTTAATTGTAAATTGTACGGTTATTAATGCATGTTGCCCTAATTGTGGTATATGTGACACTGTAGTATTACAAACACCAATGTCGGAGCATACCAAGTCAATGAGAGTTTCGCTGTGGTCTGTATAATGTGTAGGCTCAGATATAACTTGAGATAGACGAGTATAATTGAGAAAACTATGAAGAAGTTTAGCTTTAGAGTCATCTGTTTTAAGCAAGTTTATATTGAAATCGCCTACAAGGATGATTTTGTCTGCTCTTGCGAATGAAACGATAGATGAAGTGAGAGCATCCAGGAACATATTTACATCGAGCCAAGGGGGACGATAAGCTGTACCAATCATAATTTTCTGCGTGTTGATCGTAAGAGAAAGCCACATTTGCTCGACGTTGGTGGAGGAAGGATGCGAGCAAGTACGCACTGCTATCCCCGAGCGTATTAGCACAAACTTATAATCGAGCACGAAACGCGATCTCCTCTCGAGTCACAAAGTTTTAGCGTTCCGCCCGACAAAGCAAAAATTCTTCGTACGATATTAAAATGCCACACAAGCTACTCGTCGACTCAAGTTAATGGCAATCGAAGTTAAGTTAATAATTCAAAACTCAAGACGAATTCTCGTTGTTACGTAAAAACGCACTAAATAAGACAACACTATCAGAGGCGGTCTTAACGCGACCTAACTTTCCGAGCGTAAAAATTCCAGGCCGTCTCATCGACACGGCGGCCGCGAACAATTCATTTTGCCCACCCGTCTCGCGACCGAGCGGTAACAGAGTAACTTCTAGACTATTGGGCGCGGTCGCCCGGTGCGACGCACGCGGGCAAGCGTGTCAGGTGGTGACCTTTAAATTCCATCGGAAGGACACGCCGTTGCGAGTCTTGAATGCAAGTTTTAAATATTAATATTTGGCCTAAACATTTAGTGTCAGTGCTCAGGGGTGACAACGAATCTGCATTTTGATTTTTAATAGAGGAAAAAATGTAGATGTCTATGGGCCACAGCATCCACTTACCATCACGTGGACTGTGTACTCGTTTGTCACCATTATTCTATAAAAAAGCTCGGAAAGATAAATTAAATTTTTCGCATATCGGAATAGTACATCATTTTTTTATATCGTGAGCGTCATAAAAGTCGAGCGAAAGACCCCCAAATATAGTTAAAAGCATATTTCGAAAATTGCGTATTAAAAGGTATTTCCCTTTCTAGCTCGTTCAGATCGACGAAGGGGAGTGAAGTCGAAGGTATCTGGTACTACGCTAATTTCTTTCTGAATCACTTATAATTTAGTAGTAGATTTGTAATATTTCTACTTTTGAGTTCAGTTTTACAGTAGGTTTTCTTGTAAGTGAGTGATAAGTAGTGGAATTTTAGATTGATATTTAGATAGCTAAAGTTACAAGTTAAAAAAAAAAAACTTATTATCTGACTAGCGACCTGCGTCAGCTTAGCGGTGCGATTTATTAATATGGCGTTTATGTTCAAAATTATCAAAGACTGTTTATTATATCAACATTTCGTATTCTTAAAAAACTCCAAGTTTGTTTGCATAAATATATCCTAGATCACTCCTGGCATTAGATCTTTTTTCTGTGATGTTGATGCTGTTAGCCTATATGGCTCATACTGTCTCTAAGGTAAGGCAATGTATTGTCACCAATCATCATATCCCCTCTGTTGATGTGTTTTGAGCTATTTAACCGCTGTCTGAGTGGGGGCGTGCGTACCTCCCGCTGTGACTGTTTAGATCTTGTCGGTCGATGTTCTGCATAGTGAGAACCGCCCAGGTACGCCGGTGTACGTTGTGTACGCGGTGTGTGCTGGAACGCGTCGTACCCGCCCCATCCGTTATCCTACTTGTGGTTGTCTCATTTGGTGTGGGTGTAGTGTCAATGTTGGATGTGCCCGCGACTTTTGGGTCGACGGGGTGGAGCGAGCGTTCTTGTTCTATAAGTACGTTACGCGGTCTACGCAAAGTCCGCTTGACGTTTGGTATCGGGACGTAGTTGGCTGCGTTTGCCACTAGCGGGTTTGGATGGATTTCGACGCTATCAAACTAGCGCTGGGACATCTCCTTGAAGTATTCGGAGATAGTGGGAAGTTGGCAATCATTTTTATTTTATTTATTTTTTATTTATACTCTTAAATACTACACAATACGGCAAATTTAAATTTATAAATGTATGTACAATTAGGTGGCCTTATCGATAAACAGCGATCTCTTCCAGGCAAACCTTGGTGAAGGAGGTAATTTTCATTTAAATATATAGAAGTGTGCATAAGTAGTAGATAAACAAGTTTATATTAATAGTACAAGGTATATATAGTATATAAGACAATGCAATAATGAAATACATAATATTATATATAAATATATACATAAACATACAAATACATATATACATACACTCATATATATACACATATACTTACATATACATACATAGAATACATACTTGTTAATAAATACAAAAATCATTGTACAGATCTGAATTCCGTTGATACCACCGTACTCCGGTAGCTTTTCGGATGTAAAAGTTTTGGCCTTTATGATAAATGATACTCATATAGCTATAGATATATATAACTCTTTTGCAGTTCTAGGCAGTATTCCTTTTCTGCTGATTGTGTCTCGGTAGGAAACACCTTCTTACATATTTCTGCCGCCAAACAGTACTGCTTTAGCAGCTATGTTCCAGTCTCAAGGGTGTTGAAAGCCAGGATTATAACAGTCTGTGAGGTATTCCATCTTATCAGTTTCTTTGCTTTCTTTGTATGAAGTTGGCTGCAGGTATCATTGGACTGCACTAGCTACTTAACATCAGGTGAAATGCAATTTTTTTTATAGAATAAGGGTGACAAACGAGCACACAGTCTACCTGATGGTAAGTGGTTGCTGTGACCCATAGACATCTGCATCTATCCTCAACAAAGAATGAAAATGCAGATGCGTTGTAACCCGTTAGGACTAAGATGGAATGCCTATTTTCCAGTAAAAAGGATCTCCGGTTCTCTACACTCACCATACGAAACACAGCAGTGTTAAACTGCTATTTACGCTGGTATTCTGTGTGAGCGTGGTCCTTCCCCGGTCGAGTCGACCCATGCCTGCTACAACTATAATACTAATATAGCTGCAGCATGGGTCTAGCACGTATGATTGCAATTCTTTTAGTCGCATTAATTTTAAATACAAAAAAGAGTTACTAATAAAGATAAGGTGATATTTCATTTTGTTTTTTATTACTCATAATTAAACAGCCAATACATACTTTCAAGTTTGAAATTTTTCATAAGATATCTGAAGCGCTTAAAGGGTTCATCCTTTAAAAAATTAAACAAATTAGAATTCTTTAGTAGTTTTGAATTTCCTAAATGTTTGAAACAATTCCAATCAAGAGTTTTATGGCTTTTTAAAATGCAAGGAAGTCTCAAGAGATCGACCGATGGAAGAGTAGAAAGCGCCGTGAGAAATTGGAGCATACTCGTCGTGTTATTGTGATTAAAATTAAATTTAGGACGTGCGTGAAATCTACTTGAAGAGATATTATTCTTCACGTATATGAATTCGTTGACGTGTTTTTATTTAATTTTGCTTGGTACCTTTTATTTTTTGTGAAATTTTCTCGTTTAATAAATCGTTATATAAATATAATAGGCCTGCTCCATAAATTGATTCGTAGTGGCGATTTTGCCACAGTTGCCACGCTTGCCAGGTGGGTTGACAACCGCAGTTTTTAGTTTTTGCCGCTTAATCCGTGCTGCAATCGTAAAATTGGTTACTTTGCTTTTACTTAATAATAAGGGCGATGTCTATATGATACGATTATTGTGAAAATATCGTTTTAAAAACATAGAGTAATTTTTTTAGTAAACGCAAAATGGAACCAGATTAACTGACATAGACCAACGGATCAATAATCTGAAGTGACAATGGGCCGGGCATATAGCTCAAAAGTCGAGCGTTGGATTAGGTTGTTGTTGGTTAGGCTAAAGAATACGTCTTCCACGTGGACTCTCTCCACGCTGAAGATAAGAGATTGACGTCATGATCCGCTAGGCCCGAAAATAATTGACTCCTCCCCGTATCCTCCAAACGTCCAAGCAAAGGTATTTTGCATTTTGTAGAGGTCGTCACGTTGTCATGTCCACTGGGTGTTTCTCCACATTCGACAGCTGAAGCGGCGCTATCGTGCTGCTGGCCTACAGGTCTCTTCTCCAAAAGGTCTTTTCTTACCTGGGCGTTACTACCAGGAAAATACTTTTCCGATGAATTTAGATGTTACAAGACCTTGGGAATCAACGGCGGCAGCGGGTATACCCACGCCAGATCTACTAACCATGGCCTGCTGAAAGCATTTATGAAGCATGCTTCCTGGTCTTCGGCTTCTATCGTCACACACCGTATCGATGGAAGATAAAGGTTCTCAAGTGGTAAGCTCGTACCAGTAACCTCGTGCTAACCTGGTAAGACATGAGTAATACGATAATAGCCAAGTATCTGCAAAACGAAAAGTATTCTTGTTATACTACAAAATATAGAAGCATACTACAAAATAAATAGGTGAAACCTATTATAGATTCATACAATTTTTTCAATTCCATATTTTCTGGTATCGGTGGTCTAACATCAGGTTGAAGGGTTCTATTGGGGGTCTGGAAGGTAAATAGGGGCCGAAATAGCCGGTGACCGGAATTCCGTCTCAACATTGAATTAATCGCTCGCATGTGGTTACAGAAACAAGCCTTTATGTGCGCCATGAATAACTATTTTTGTACCTTTAAAAGGGTTTTAATTGAGTTTTCTTTACCTGTGTAAACGTATAAACAAATTATTAAAGTTCACGTGCTAGCTCGATTCGCCGGCAATTTGTAAAATTTAATTGTTACTTTTAGGCAGAGCCACGCTGCATATTATGGTTGCTGCACGAATGGGTCGGCTCAACTGGAGAAGGATCACACTCTTGCTGAATACTGGCATGAAATAGCAGCGTTTCTTATGGTGAGTGTTGAAAACCGAAAACCAGTACTGGAAATAAGGCATTCCATCTTAGTCTTCAGGGGTTACAACCCATCTACATTTTGATTCATAATCGAAGTTAGATGTTGATGTATATGGGCCACAGAATCCAATTAAAATGAGGTAGGTTGTGTGCTCGTTTATCACCTCTAATTTTATAAAAAAAAAATATTTATTTGCTATTGCAATTTAGCAATCATTTTATTTCTAATAATAATTTCTGTGGATGCTTGTAGTTTTTAATATATCTGAGTATAAGAACTTAGTGGTAGCGTCAGAGAATCCACTTCCGTCACCTACGAGATTATATGGGGCTATAATCCCATAGGTTACGTAAGAGATAACCCAATTAGGAGGTGGGCGGCAATATCTTAAAACTTACAACATAAAATAATAATAAAAACTTGCAGTTGCCAACCCGCCTGTCAAACGTGGCAACTTAAAAAAAAAAAACGGACACGTGCAGTCAACTTCAAACAAAGAAGGCTACTGATGCGTCATCACGTTTGGGACCAACTACTAGTTTCCAGTTTTAACTCAAGAAAGACAGCCACAGAGAAAAGTGATAGTGATAGTAGTGAAATTTTCATTGTCGCATTTTCAAAGGGGCGCTTTATAAACATTAATTTATGTTTCATTTAAGAAGACAAGTCAGCGTCGAACCCATTTTCCGAAATGCAGTCCATTGATGACTGACGTCAAGACCGGGACCATTCCATAGGGACCCGTAATCTTAGTCATCTAACCTTTCTTTTGAGAGAGTGCAGATGGGCTTTGAGTGGCACACAATAATATCTACACAAGGGTCGCGCCCACCTCGTTGTTCCTGAACCCGAGGTGTGATATTAGGATCTGTGAATAGAAGGTCACTAATTCGTCGATCTCTGCTGCAGGGCGGGTAATGAGGAGCCGCTGTACAATTATTTTTCATAAAGCCACCCTTTAGAAATCCGACATTGAAAATTTCACTACTTTCCGTGTCACTTTTAACTTTTGCTTCCTTTTTTGAGTTAAAACTGGAAACTGGTACCTGTTCCCGAACTAAGATAGAATGCCGACAGTTAAGATAGAATGCCTCACAGCATGTAAGTAAACTGGTTCTCTATACTCATCAGGCTAGAAAACAACAGTGCAAGTAGTTTATATAAATTTTATATATTTTAGTCCTACCCGGAATTCTAAACCGGGACCGCATATACAACAATCACGATTACAACCACTATACCAATTAGGTAGTAATAGTATGTTGTACGTAGTTGACGAAGGTAGGTACTAAAACAAAAACATTTTTCTTGTTATTCTCCATCAACATGTATTACACCTATCAATTACATGTTTGTTTCCCCAGGGTGCTATTTTAGGGACCAATAATTATAGTGTATTTGTGTCGCGCTATCGACTCTATTATCTTTTTCCGTCATTTATTTTTATTTGGATTCACGTTTCTGACATGAAATTATATACACTTGGCTCGATTATGTGCTGTATTTACTGTATTTACATTATTTGTTGATATTGAGCTCACGAGTGTCCACCACTCGAATATTACGGTGAGTATAACCAGCGGTCAAACCCAATGATTATGTTCTCCTTTAGAAAGTAACAGTGAAATTGTATGCAATTTCAACATAATATCGTGAGTCATAAATACGAAAGCTTACTAAAAAGATATCATCTAAAATATTATATTGATTATGATGCCCTTTTTTTGTTATCAGTAAGATGCTGCTGCCCATTTATTGTTTCATTTCCTTTTATCGCTCTTACGACATCCACGAGATAATACAAATTATGAATAAATATAATAAAATAATCAATTTGTCGACAACTACTAACTAAATAATCAATTACTCGACGTAATATGTATAGAGACACTATTCATTCTAACCTAACTACCTGTACCTGATACAACCATTACGTGATAAGTCAGTTAGTAGATTGAGCTGCATTTAGAATTGGATAGCCAGGAATAATCACATCAAAACAGTTTTTAATACCGACATTTATATAACACACCTGGAATTTACTATTTGCAACTTCAGTATATGTTCACTGTGGCATCTTAAAATAAAATACTATATCATAAATAAAATGTGTACATTTTCATCGTGGTTTCGTTTATACTCCATTTCCGTATAATATTGATTGAAGATTTCCCGCCAAAGTTTATATTAATTTTGCGGAACAAGCATTTTCCATTTGGGCTGCTATAATTTTTATGCAAAAATTTTGGAGAGTTTCATCTCTTATATTAAATAGAATATCAGTTAATATTCCGGGGATTTATTTTATGCAAAGTCCGTTGAAATAAGAGACGTAGATTTGGGAATTTTTACATTAAAAATAAGTAATAATTAAAATTTATGGTCTTATAATTCCTTTTTTTTTAGAAATGTAATTTAAATCATCGTTACATAGAAATTTTTTATTTTGATGATTTCTTTTAAGAGAAAACTTTATCGACAAAAAGATTAAAAAGGACGGACTTAATACCTAGTACCTACTGGCATTCTATTCCAGTCAACCCTGGGTGTGGTGACAATGTATGGTAGGTGTAATTAAATAAATTATGTGAAATAAGGTTGTGTATATTACTAACAATGAACATAACTTTAAAAACGTCTATAAAAGTAAAAATTTATAGACTAGCTGGTATCCGGCGCGTTGCTATCGCAGAAGAAATAATTGTGGAAATATCGTTTTCAATTTGGAAGAGTTGTATTGTTTAATTGAATGATATATAATTATAAAATAAATCTGTCGGTACGATAAGCTGCGCGCAAGTGCAAGTAATAGTTGACAAAGTTTTACCGCAATCAGATAAACGGTATGGCAGCGCATAAAATACAAACAAACAAATATTATTTTTTATATATTAAATTTTATGTTAATATAATATGCACATTTGCATATGCATGGATGATTTCTGAGCACAAGGAAGAAAATACATTTTTTTTGAAAAACATTTTTGAACACGAAGGTTTCTAGTGCCTGTAATGGCAAACAGCTAAAGAATATAAAAAGCGGTAGGTAAATGTAAGCTTACTTAAATTAATTAATAGTAAATTACTTAATTTGTAATATTTTTAATAACTTCTTTTAAAAACAAGAAGAGATACAAATTGACCCATCTACCTGTCTTTTCCGACGCATTCTTTGAAAGGCCCGTGTTCAGAAACTAACCACAGACATACTAATTCTTGCATTACCTAACAAACTCCATTTACTTAGTACGGGTTGTCTTTGTATTTTAAGAGGATAATGGAGCTGATTTATTCTAAAAAAATTTAGCGATGTTGATAATCGATTATTTTCATAAGCGATTTGAGTTGCTCCATCTAGTAACTGTTTTAACTTCATAACTGCTTTAACTTAACTGTCAGTTTAGTCTTTTGGTGATCGATAATCAAATATTAAAATAATCTATTACAAAAATAATCGATAATCAATATACCATATTCAATATTGATTTTCTTTACAAGTTTTTATACATCGCAAAGCTATTGGAGTAATTGTATCTTAGAGACCAGGTTTTCTACTCAGCATTTTGTAAAGTCTTTTATTGACGCTAGTAATAAAAAAGCACCAATACCAATGTAATTTCAAGGTTTCTAATCACATCGACGATAGTATCTATTTAAATCAAACGTCTTTCTAAATCCACTGCCCGCCTTTCCAAATATATGTAAGCTGGGAAACATTATTCAGGTTTGCCAATACTTACCACTGTTTATATATTCTTTATATTATACCAGCACAGTACCGTGTAGTAGCGGTTAAGAATATCCACTACCCCATATCTTCCCGTGGGTGTCGTAAAAGGCCACAAAGGGTAACAGGCAGGAGATGGGCAGCAGCATCTTCCTGATAACAACAAACATTTAATAAAAAAACTGCGGTTGCCAACTCGCTCGCCAAGCGTGGCAACTATGGCAAATACGCCCCTATGATGAGAGTAACAAAGAAACGGCCCCCAGTCCCCGGCGGCCCCGCTATTCCTGGCTACGGTGGCGACCATGGTAACGGCGGGGCAGGGGTGCTAAGAATCTCCGGTGGAGGTTCGGTTGCCACCTTAGACGACTCGACCTGGGAACGTACAACGCACGCACCCTGAGGACTGACGAGAAGATCGTGGAGCTGCAAGAAGAGATAGACAAGTTACGCTGGCATATTATAGGATTATCCAAAGTCCGAAGAGAGGAACGGGCCACGGTAATCCTCGATCCGGCAACTTATTCTATCACCGGGAGGGCGACCATTTGTCCCAAGGAGGTGTTGGATTTATCGTCCACAAGTCTCTCGTTAACAATGTTGTAAAGATTGAGAGTGCGTCGACGAGGGTTGCGTACCTTATACTCAGAATCACCAAACGGTATACGCTGAGGGTCATACAGGCTTACGCACCAACCTCGGCAGACCCCGATGAGGAGGTGGAGGAAATGTATGAGGATATCTCTAGAGCCATGCATTCCTCCAAAACCCAATATACGGTGTTAATGGGAGACTTCAGTGCAAAAGAAAGAAAGAAAGAAAGGTTTATTCTCCAAAATGACGCCATCACAAATAACATAAAAAAGAAACACATAATTTACAAATAATATTGGCTATACAATACAAATTACAATAGACTACATATTACAAACTATACAATACCAATACTCATATGTGTCAAGGCGTCATCTGGGAACAGGAGCACACTCAGCATAATGCCATGAATTTTTTTTTCTCTCCATGGCGCTGATTTTAAGTGTATCCAATCAGTGACTTACCGAAATCAGTGCTATACGTATACTCATGACAGAATTATGCACAACAAAACTAGGCACAAGATAGAACGGTGAGCTGAAAGTAGGGAAATTTGGAATAGGGCAACGGATCCCAAGGGGCCAGCAGCTGGCCGACTTCATGGAGAAAGAGGTCCTCTTTATGATGAACTCTTTCTTTCAGAAGCGGCCCCATAGGAAGTGGACCTGGTCGAGCCCCGACGGTTCCACAAAAAATGAGATTGACTTCATTATGACGACCAGACGACAACTGTTCAGTGATGTCTCCGTGATCGCGAGGGTAAAAACTGGTAGCGATCACCTAATGGTTAGAGGCACACTAAAGTTAAACGTTAAGTTGAAGAGGTCTCGTTTAATGAAGTCAACGCTCCGTCCCCCTCGTGCTCTGTTCCAAAGTCCCGAAACCTTTCAGCTCGAGTTACAAAACCGTTTTCAGTGCCTAGAAGACTGCAATGAAGTGGACGATATGACTGACAAGCTCGTGGAAACTGTCCTAGCGGTTGTAGCTAAGTTCTGTAAGACCTGCCACAGAAGAACACAAAAACTCTCCGATCACGCTCTTAATCTCATGGCTGTTAGACGAGAGGTGAAGCTACATTCTTCAACAGATCTGATAGCATACAGGCAACTGAACCGACAGATCTCAAAATGCATGCGGCGGGATTTACGTAACTTTAGTACAGCTTGTATTGAAGAAGCGATCGAGTGGAACCAGCTTACCAAAGTCTTTGCTAGAGATCTGTCTGCCAGAAAGAGCCAACTGTCGAAGCTGAAGACCGAGTGTGGCAGCATCGTTTCCGGGGCACCTGAGATTTTGAGTAAGATTGAGAGGTTCTATGGGCAGCTTTACACGTTATCGTTGGAGCCACACGTAAGTGTGAATAACGATCCAAGAGCGAGTCTTATCTGACACTATTCCGAAGCTATCCCGGACGTCAGTCTGAGCGAGATTAGAATGGCTCTCCAGCACCTTAAAAACGGCAAGGCCCCAGGGGAGGATGGAATTACAGCGGAACTTCTGAAAGCGGAAGTCCTTCAGAAGCTCTTTAATTCCGTCCTCCATGGTGACATTACACCGGAGGCGTGGAGCAGAAGTGCGGTGGTATTGTACTTCAAGAAAAGTGACAACGCTCTCTTGAAGCACTACGTCTATGTGCTGTTTTCAAGAGTCATTACGAATAGTCTCGCGCGCAGACATGATGACTTCCAGCCTCCCGAACAAGCTGGTTTCCGAAAGGGCTTTAGCACCGTAGACCACATACATATTCTTTAGCAAATTGCACAAAAGTCCGAAGAGTACAATTTGCCACTATGTCTGGCATATGTGGACTATGAGAAAGCCTTTGATTCCGTCGAAATTTGGGCGGTGCTGCAGTCCCTTAAGCGTTGCCAGGTTGACTGTCGGTATATCGAAGTGCTGAAGTGTTTGTACAGTAGAGCTACGATGGCTATTCGAGTACAGAACCAGAGTACGAAACCTATCCAATTGCAGAGAGGTATAAGACAAGGTGATGTTATATCCCCGAAACTCTTCCCCGCTGCATTGGAAGACGTTTTCAAGCTTCTGGACTGGAAATGATACGGTATTAACATCAATGGCGAGTACATCACTCACCTTCGATTTGCCGACGATATAGTCCTTATGGCAGAATCGCTGGAGGACCTAAGCACCATGCTCAGTGACCTCAATAGTGTCTCCCAACGAATAGGTCTTAGGATGAACATGGACAAAACAAAGATCATGTTTAATGTCCATGTCACACCTATGCCGGTAGTTGTTGGGAACACTAAGCTCGAAGTTGTTGACGAGTATGTTTACCTGGGACAAATAGTCCGGCCGTATGAGGAAGCTCAAGGTCGCTCAGCGAGCTATGGAGAGGGCTATGCTCGGGGTTTCTCTGCGTGATAAACTTAGAAATGAGTATATACGCATTAGAACCAGAGTAACCGACATAGCCCAACGGATTAGTAAGCTGAAGTGGCAGTGGGCCGGCCATATAGCTCAAAGAACCGTCAACCGAAGGGGAAGGAATGTTCTTGAGTGGCAGCCTCGTACCGGTAGGCGAAGTGTAGGGCGACCCCCCACGAGACGGAGTGACGAACTGGTAAGACATCCAGGAAGTCGATAGATGCAGGTGGCTCAGGACCGTGCTTTGTGGCATTCCTTGGGGGAGGCCTATGTTCAGCAGTAGACTTATGAAAGGCTGTAATGATGATGATGATGGTGATATTATACCAATCACTGTTTGTCTTACAAAGGAAATGTGGGAAGTTATTAATAGATTGTCTTTAAATAGGGTTAAGCATAACTGTACTCCTCCGAAGATAAAATTGGATTCGGGACTAATTATTACTGAAGTTAACGCAATTTGCGAAGCATTTAATTAATTTTTTTCGACAGTCGGTGCAGATTTAGCAAATAAAATACCAAAAAATTGTCATGTGAACATCAGTAACATAGTAATGTACGAACACAATTACATACTATGTTTTGCAAGCTAACATTATATCCTACGGAAGAAATATTAGAAATCATTGACAATTTAGATGGCAATACGAGTACCGGAGTTGATGGAATCGGTTGGTCAATAGTTTAGAGTGCCGTAATTTACACCACACGATAAAAGTTACATGCTATATACCTCCCACACTCTCATTTCTGAAAGGGTTATGGCGTAATTGGATGATAATAACTCCTGGGAATAAGGTGATCGATACATTTATGGCCCATTAATGTTTTTGATTTATATCAATAATATTGGTAAAATGGGTTTAACCGGACACCTAACATTATAAGTGAACGATAGTTGTCTTTTTCAAGTCAATTGATTACATTATAACCAATTCACAAAGAGATCTCGATGTACTTAAAGAATGGCAAAATTTTTATTTACTAACTATTAACACGGCTTAAACATCTTATATAATTATTACTGCAAAAATAAGCACATACCAGACTTCACACCACTCACTATAAATAATGGTGTTATGCAACGCACAAATCGATAGAAATATATTGGACTGTGGATAGATGAAAAACTAATTTGGAAGTATCACATCGAACATGTCTGAACAAAACTAACAACATTACTGGGGGCTTTACGTAATGTATCAAATTGCATTCCAAATTCTATTCGCACTACATTATACAATTCTTTAGTAAAATCACATTTATAATATTTAATTAAAGTATGGGGATTGGTAGCCAAAACAAATCTCAATAGTCTATAAAGAACTCAAAATAAGATAATCAAAGATATTTATTCCGCTATCATTACCTTAATCCAACGTAACAAGTATATGAGAAAACTGAAATTAAAAATATAACTCAGTTTTACCCATATTATACATGCATTCTAATCAATATTAATATGTTTATAAGTAAGTTAATAATAAGCTCCAGTATCTCTCAGAAATGAGGGAAGGCCTGTGCCCAGCTGTGGGACGTATATAGGCCATTAATTTGTAATTTACTGTCTAGTTCATTGTAAGTGAAACTCTGTTTCTTATGGGAAATAAAATTCTCTAAACCTAAGGCGTCAAGGTAGTAGGAGGATCAAAGTGAGTATTGCTTCCATTAAGAATCATTGAAATTCGGATTCAGTGTTTTTGATTCCGCGTCCGTAACAGCACTCGTTAGAAGAGGTTGCATATTCTTCCTTCAAAAAAAGTAAATTAATAGTCTTGCTAAATATTTTCACGAATGTTAAAAATTCTCATGCCTGCCTCTCCTTTGTCTCATCCATTGCAGCATAAGGTCTATATTAACAAGGTAAGGTAATGTAACTCTACGCGTTGCGGCGTCCGTATTATTGTATATTACTAACGATAAACATAGCTTTAAAAATGTCTATAAAAGTAAAAATTTATAGATGAACATATATTAAAACTTTATACCTAAATACCTTTAATAGTACTATTGCAGTTACGATGTCAACAAGAAAAATCATGAAAATCACAGAATTTTTATAGATCCAAGTTTTGTTTGCATATTGGAAACATATTTTTAAGAAACATTCCAGAAATTAATCCAGTAGTTAGTTCCTCTTAGTAAATTTATATTAAAAGAAATATCAGATACAAAATACCGAGGCAGGCACTCGTCTTCTCTCTCACCCCTGTCTAGCAATAAAACAGGTATTTCAAACATGTCAGGTAATAAACTTGAAAGTCTACCGCCACACTTTACAAGAAGACCTTTGAATTGTTAGACAGAGCAAATTAAAATATTTTCCTTAGCACTTTATTAAACAAAATTAACTTCTTACGGATTTAAACGCGTTTTTAACTCATTTTCAATTTTCCACGTTTTGAATGATTTGTAAGACTAAAGTTTAAAGGGGCGTATTTTTAATGCATTAATGCCAGAGTTATTGTAATTTGTAGTCTGATGAATTGGTGGAGGCGATTCTGCGTTTCATTGTTTGACGTCAGCTATATGTTCTTTTACGCAGGTTCTTGTCGATTTTCTTTTTTTATTTTCACCATCTAATTTATACACTTTTGGATCTTATAAAGGCAAACCTAATATAAAAATTATTTATTATTGCTGTTTAATATGTAAATTCAATTTAACGACAAGTTTTTTTTGTTTGAAAAACGCCCTTACGTTGAGAATTTATTTTAAATATATAAATTGCATATAGGCGAACTTAATATTGAGCCAATTTTTAAACTTTTTGGCCATACTTTGCTTACTTTTCCCACTGAAACAGCACCATCAGTCAAACGCTTAGCCACTGCCGAGATTAAGCATTACGTATGTAATCCCCGAGGCGGTAGGTTGAGTCAAAAAAGCATTGAGGTACTCGGACCAGGTTTTGCCAAACTATAGCTTTTACGAATGAAGTGATAGATCATCTACATATACAAAAGCAGACTCAATATCCTATAAGTCCCTTTTACTTTAAAATAAATATTTTAATTTTAATATGTTTTTCTTATTCTTAATATTATAGGTAAAACACTTCTACAAGTAACTAAGTCTTCAATATCTCGCAAAGCATTCACCTGGAACGCTATATTTCCTCGCGGAGCGAAATGTAATTAATCAAAAACTTTTTAGAATTTGCCCCTCATCTGGCTCCGAACCTGTCTCCAACCTGCAGCCCTATTTAGAGGCGTCACGAATTTTTCGCCTCAGCTATATTGTTGAGGTGTGTTTTTGTTTTCGTAAACAACGTTAGTGGTGTCGTTTAATGAAAAGTTAAAGCTTTGCAAATTTGTTTCTTTTATTCAGTAGTCATAACTTTGTAATTACTTAGAATTTATTTATTTAATGTTATTTGATTGTTTTTGATATGATTATATTAAAATACGAGTTTATTCTTAAGGATTTTTATAAGGTGCTTAGAATACATTATTTCCAAAATATTTTAAATAATACTTTATAGTGTATGAATCGCCACCAGTTTCAGCAACATTCGTTACTCAGAAGTTAGTATAATTACTTACGTCCCAGAGGCATCGCATATCCCATCCCCGTAGCCTATTTTAAATGCTGATTCCTTTTGATATAGTATCTTTATTACAGTATATATTTAAATAATTAACAAATGATATATTTAAATAATTATATATTCGAATAGTTCCATATTCTTTGGTTTTTTTTGTATATGTTTGTGTGTATTTTGGGGCTGCTTTACGGAAACATTTTGATTGCGTAATTGCTAATGGGGAGTTTTTTTTATTAATCCATTCAGCCAATCAAAAGACCAAAGACTGTTGTATAGGCCATAGATTGTCTCATGGAGGGATATCAGCCATAGTTGCCATGCTTGGCAGGCGGGTTGGCAAAGCCAGATTTTTTTTGTAATTTTGAGTTGTTATGAGGGCGATGCTGCTGCCCATGTGCTGTTTCAGCTTACTTCTGACGCCTCTTACAAGACCCAGGCTAATATGAGGTAGATGATTCCCTCGCGTCATCAATACACACCGATGGATAACTTGGATGCAGTTTAGAGTCCCGTAATTTACACCACGTGACAAGTTACAGCCTATATACGTCCCACAGCTGGCCCAGGCCTCCTCTCATTTCTGAGAGGGTTATGGCGTAATTGGATGATAATAACTCCTGGGAATAAGGTGATCGATACCAAGTTAATTGTAATTATTTAACGCAAGCACGCACTCACGCACACATGCACGCACACACACACAAACACATCATCATCATCATCATTCACAATCATCACACAATCATAATCTATACAAATAAATAAAATTGAAGTGTCTGTTTGTAATGTCAAAATTACAGTTTTTTACTAAATGCATATAAAAGTAAATACGATACCTATAACTAAAATACAATTTTTAAAATTTTTGTCTGTCTGTCTGTCTGTTTGTTCCGGGTAATCTCCGAAACGGCTGGACCAATTTTGACGGGACTTTCACTGGCAGATAGCTGATTTTATAAGTAGTAACTTAGGCTACTTTTATTTTAGAAAAAGAATCAGGGTTCCGCGCAGAAACATAAAAACCCTAACACGCGAACGAAGTCGCGGGGAACAGCTAGTTATACATATGTGTATAATTATGATTAAATTTTTTTTTTTAAAAAGTCATCCTGTGTTTCTTGCTGGTTCTTCCCAGGACAGAGGTTTTGCCCGAACAAGTGGTAAATTAAACAAAAGAGTGACTGCCAATATAAATGATTTATAATCTGTTTTAAATAAAAATGTTTCTTTTTCTGTTTATTTGGCAAAATACATAAGAGGGTACCACCCTCTTACCTAATTTTGCCACCAAGTAGCAGGAACTCCCTGTGTGTACCACCATTGCAGTGCTATCACTGCTGAGTTCCGGTCAAAAGAGTATAGAAAGTTAGTATATTTGGAATAGAATAGAATAGAATCGTTTTTATTCAATATAGATTAAAATACATAATACTTATTGAAAGTCATTTTTCAAATTTACCACTGGTTCGCAAGAAAACCTCTGTTCTGGGAAGAACCAGCAAGAAACCCAGCGGGAAGTTTTTTAAAAAGCACAATTTACAATATACTATTTTATACAGTTGTTATGAAAACATTTAGAAACAGCATGGTAGCGGTCACCTCATTCCCAGGGGTTATTATCAGTCATGTATTCTTTAATAGTATAATAACCCTTACTAGACAATTTTTGCTTAATGAATAATTTAAACCTTCTGATAGAAAAGGTCTGCATATTTTCAGGGATTTTTTGTTGTAAAATCGTATGTACATTGCCCCATGAAGGAGTTACTGACTCTTTGGAGTCGAGTAACTAGTAAAACTAACTTGTGCTTGTTCCTAGTATTTATAGAATGTACATCACTATTTTGAAAACTATTTAAGTTTTTGTGTACATACATTAAATTCTCGTAAATATATTGAGAGGCCAAAAATATATTTATTTATTTGAATTTTTCTCTAAGGGATTCCTTCGGACCTAGGTTAGTACACTTATGGTTCTGTTTTGAAAAACAAAGATAGTTTCAATGTCAGTCGCATTACCCCATAGCAAAATACGAGGCATTCCATCTTAGTCCTCACGGGTGATAACGCATCTAAATTTTTATTCTTAATCGAGGATAGATGTAGATGTATATTGGCCACAGCAATCACTAACCATCAGGTGGACTGTGTGCTCGATTGTCGCCCTTATCCTATAAAAAAAGGCTGTGAGGCACTCCATCTTAGTCCTCCGAATTGACAATGCATCTGTTGCCTTTGTTTGAATATGGCTACAGGTGTCCATGGAATTCAGTGGCCACTTACTGTAGTTGAGTTAGTGGACTGTGAGTTTGTATGTCACTTCAGTTTCATAAAAAAAAAACTCCTCAGGCATGCAGATTAAGTCACGATATTGTCTTTTACCGTAAATGCAACTAACTAAGTAGAGTAAAACTCTAAAAAAGACCTTAACGTGTTGATCCCATGTTTCCACTTTAATTGCCATTTTAACCATACTTTAATTGACAGAGCCCCATCGGACTTGAGACAAAAAATAATCGATGCAATGCTAATGCAGTTCATGAGTTGAACTTGTCCACCATGTTCATTTTTAGGTTAACTCGGTCCCTTATTACATATTTATAGACAAGACACACAGAAACAAACACATAGATACCAGCCAATCATGTTGCCTTCATTTCGGGTTCCTCGGATACAAAAATTATCCGTAAACAAAAATAGTCGTGAAACATTAACTGTGTTAGCATATTTTATGCGAGTTTTATTAGTTATACCCTAATTTTACCCTAATTTCGCGTTTCTGCCTAATATTACGAACCCTAATAACATAAACAAATACTCATTCGAAATAAATTTCTGTAGGCTATACTAATTTGCTCCTTGCGTAATATGGCTCGCAATTTCGGTTAATACGGTTTTACTGTTAATGAACTAGGGTTATTCTTGGAAATATATTAAATATTTGAAGCAACCTTGACTTAATTTGAATGTCTCATTAAATAATATTTCGGATTCTCTTATTGCTTTCCGTAATAATAATATAACTTTTAAGGTACTACTTGAAAGATTGAACAATTATATATACTTATACGTGGTAGAGCCATGCTGCAGCTATATTATGGTTTTAGCACGCCACGCTCTCACAGAATACCAGCGTAAAATAACAGCTTAACGCTGCTGTGTTTCGTTTGCTGAGTGTAGAGAACCGGAGACCCTTTTTACTGGAAACTAGGCATTCCATCTTAGTCCTCACGGTTGACAACGCATCTGCATTTTGATTCTTAATCGAAGATAGATGTAGCTGTCTATGGACCACTGCAACCACTTACCATCAGGTGGACTAGGCTCGTTTGTCACCCTTATCCTATAAAAAAAAACAATTTATTAAAATTGTTTTTCTTTTTATAGGATTTTTTTGCAAGAGTTTTGGTGGGAATTTGAATGGCGGTAGATTGCTGCTCTTGTATCATCTTTTAAATTATGGTTTGAAGTACATTTCGTTGTGTAAAAGTGGTATTTTAGATTTAAATTTGAAAATGTTTGCGCATGCGGACTATTGGTGGAAATCGAAAATGACAAACAGGTACTCCGACGGTGATACAAATCACATGTGATTGCGTCCGTTTTAATGCCTTGAGAACCCATACTATCATTTTTTTATAGGACAGGGTGACAAACGAACACACAGTCCACTCGATGATAAGTGGTTGCTGTGACCCATAGACATCTACATCTATCCTCAATAAAGAATCAAAATGCAGAGGCGTTGTCACTCGTGAGGACTAAAAAGGAATGCCTCTTTTCCAGTAAAAAGGGTCTTCAGTTCTCTACTCTCACCATACGAAACACAGCAGTGTTAAGCTGTTATTTTAGCTGTTATTTAAGCTGGTATTCTGTGAGAGCGTGGTCCTTTCCCAGTGGAGCCGACCCATTCGTGCTACAACTATACTACTAATATAGCTGTAGCATGGCTCTACCACGTATAAACCATCTTTGTTGTGAGACTGCTGGGTTCAGCCATGGTGTGATGCATCAAAGTGTTGTGAAGTTTTATGTTTAAAATACACGTTAGTCTAGACTGTATGAGCAATGATGTTTTTGCTTTTAAATAATTAAAAATATAAATATCACACAAAAGGAGGTTAGAGATAAGGAGTACTATCTCTTTGTATGAAAATGCTTCCATCGAAATGCGTTAAACAAAGGTGGCGCTACAATAGCAGCAGGGTAAATTAAATATATTGGTAAATCCAATTGGGCATACCTTAAGCGCATTAAAAAATTACGTATAACATGATTTTTATATCCGATTATACGGAATTTTTAAAGTAGTTTAAATACATTTCGACAGCACTATCGGCTTCAACACCCTCGAAAACCATGAAAATGACACCCATGATAAAAAAGTTAATACCTATTGCAGCCGCCATCTTGGATTTACATTTCGACAGCACTATCGGCTTCAACACCCTCGAAAACCATGAAAATGACACCCAAGATGAAATAATTGGTACCTACTTCGGCCGCCATCTTGGATTTACATTTCGACAGCACTATCGGCTTCAGCACCCTCGAAAATCATGAAAATGACACCCAAGATGAAAAACTTGATATATATTGCAGCCGCCACCTTGGATTTACATTTCGACAGCACTATGGGCTTCAACACCCTCGAAAACCATGAAAATTATTTCCAAGATGAAAAAATTTGTATCTATTGCAGCCGCCATCTTGGATTTACATTTCGACAGCACTATCGGCTTCAAAGTCCTTGAAAACCATGAAAATGACACCCATGATGAAAGAATTCATACATATTGCAGCCGCCACCTTAGATTTACATTTCGACAGCACTATCGACTTCAGCACCCTCTAAAACCATGAAAATGACACCCATGATGAAAAATTGATACCTATTGCAGTCGCCATCTTGGATTTACATTTCGACGGCACTATCGGCTTCAACACCCTCGAAAACCACGAAAATTATTTCCAAGATGAAAAAATTTGTATCTATTGCAGCCGCCATCTTGAATTTACATTTCGACAGCACTATCGACTTCAGCACCCTCGAAAACCATGAAAATGACACCAATGATGAAAAAATTGATACCTATTGCGGCCGCCATCTTGGATTTACATTTCGACAACCCTATCGGTTTCAACACCCTCGAAAACCATGAAAATGTCACCCATGACAAAAAAAATTATACTACGTACTTTTAGTACGTACTACTATTATTTATTCTGTGCTTTTAAAATATTGTAATAAAAATATCTCTTATTATTATTATAATCAAGTATTTAAGAAATTTGGTTATTCGAAAATTGTGTATTTGTACAGCGATCTTTTGAGCCGCTGCAAACAACCGAAACAATGTCCACTCACGAAGGCGACTGAAGCCGAACTAAACTAGTCTGTGGCTGTAACTCCCCATTTACAGAAATAATTTACATACAAGGCAACCAAATCAACGAAAATGTCGCCATTTTGGAGCCGAAAAAAATTAATTATAGCTAAACAAAACAAAATTACACTGCCATTTACATTCAGTGGCTTCCCACATGATAGATGAAGAGATTAAAAAATAGATTGAGTTCAACAATTGATATTTTCAAAAGTTATTGTGTTTACAAGGCTGGGGACATGATAAATCCACACCATAAGCCACTAAAACCCCTTTTTTTATTTAAAAATAGCCATTAATCGATTTAAAAAAAATATTAATAAGTTCAACAATCATTTATCTTTCTAACAATGTGCTTTTTATATCATTTATAAGTATAATATGATTGCTAGATACGATTTTATTCGATAAAACGTTGGAATCTTAATTTTTAGGCAATAGTAGAACATACCTTGCGCTTTCGCTTAAGGTATGCAAAAAAACAGCTCCCATAGTCATATAAGGTTATATTTAAAAAATATTTTTGGATTTTTGGAAGATGTTTCGTATACTATATTGTAATCACCAAAAATATTTTTTTTAACTCGGCCCACTTCAATCCATCTACACTCTCTATATACGCTATCCTGTAACTACGCTACCGTCATTCTAGAAGGTTTTTGAACTGTTATTTACAGCTTATAGCTGGACACTTTGTCATCTTGTCCCTCATATGAGATAGTCCTCCTTACTTCTACCCTCTATAAAAGAGTATAGATAGGCCACAACATCTTCCTGATACCAACTCAAAATTATAATAAACTCCGGTTGCCAACTTACCTGCCAAGCGTGGCAAGTATAGTAAAATCCCCATAAGAGGCAACCAACGAGCCCTTTGCAGTCAGTGGAAAGTGTTGACATTGGACTTTTATAGGCTGTAATGGATTAGGCGCTACGCATTGACTCTATATCATGAAAAATAATTATAATATAATTTTAATTATAATAGAAAACTTGAAGTAAAATCGAAGTAGGTAAGTCGTAATTAAAATTATATTATAATTATTTAGTAATTAATAGTTCGCAGTCACGCATTTCCTTACGCATTGCTAACGCAGCAGTGTACAGACCGTAATAATTCGCAACTACTTGTTTTTATACTGTAAATTTTCTTTTAAACGTTCACCCATACTTTCAAAGCATTCTACAATACAGCTTGGTGGCACTCTGCCAATGACATACGTTGCCAATCTACAAGTAATATATTGTAAGTTCGACCGCGCTGCCAGCCCCACAGCCGACGTACCTGATGAATATTAATGAGAGTGTCTTAGCTGTGCTCTTGCTTTCGTTTCGACTTTCTGTCATGCATCAGAATTGCCGAAAAGATTGAGCGGATTATCATAACTCTTAGGCCCGTATTCTTACGTTACTCAACGACGAACTCAAGTGCATAATAATTTGATACGCCCTCATTACGATATCAACATCTCAAGATCGTTGCTAATTAATAAACACATAAAAACAGTATCTCAAAACGCTGTACTTAAGAATACTGTTCTGTGACTTGCACTCAAGTACACACACTTGAGAGTCAAGTTTCGTTTATTAATCAGTGTGGCACTCAGTTGATTCGTTAACCTAAACCGCATCTTGAGATAAATTTATTAATAAGATCATAACTTCAAGATTGTACTCAAGTGCCTGTACTTGAGCTGAGTAACGTTTATTAATACGGGCCTTAAAGTGCTTTAAAATATCGCTTTTAAAGAATCGTCCCTTCATAACGATCCTAATGTGATATGAATGTGATACTCGAGTGGGTTTGTTGTTTTATTATTATTTTTTTTAAATACTAGCAATGCTATTTACTTGAAACGCTCGTGTTAGGATTGCGGATTCAAATCCACGACCTGGGTACTTATAAGTAGGCCGATTCCATGTATACGAATTTTAATTCCATGCACCGACAATATCGACACTAATACTACAGCCGTTTGTATAAAAGTAAAAATGTAACTACATGAGTAAATACTAACTCCTTACTTTGTTATGTAACTACATACTTTCTTTACTTGAAGTGATAGAACTGTGTCTTCTTATTACAGGTTACTAAGTAACTTAGCGACGCTACCTAGGTAGGTACCTACCGATATCTCTACCCATATCTTATTACTGTTGTATTTATATTTTATATTTTATATCATTGTAAAAACTACGGTTGATCCTGTAGGCCATCCCTGAAAATTCCCGCTTATTCTCATTAAAATCTGTGTAATTTTTGTTTTTTGTTTTTATTTTTTGAAAATCTTTGAAACCGCTCGACCGATTCACTTGAAAATCTAATCAGCTCGAAGTCTCAATGAACACTTTCGAACAACTATCTCGATCGGTTTTTTTTTATAGGATAGGGTAACAAACGAGCACACAGTCCACCTGATGGTAGGTGGGTGCTGTGATCCATAGACATCTACATTTATCCTCAAAAAAGAATCAAAATGCAGATGCGTCGTCACTCGTGAGGACTAAGATCTAATGCCTTTTTTCCAGTAAAATGGGTCTCCGGTTCTCTACACTCACCATACGAAACACAGCAGTATGAAGCTGCCATTTTATGCTGGTATTCAGTGTGAGCGTGGTCCTTCTCCGATCGAGCCGATCCTTTTCATGTTACAACTAATACTACTAATATAGCTGCAGCATGGCCCTACCGCGTAAAAAGTCGGTTGATTCGTTTTAAAGATATCGTAGGACAAAATTTTATTTACACACACACACACACACACACACACACACACACACACACACACGCACACACACACACACACAAGCATACGCATATGTGCGCGCTCAAGCACACGCGCTGGCGCACGCACAAGCACACGTACACGCACGCGCACCCGCAAACGCAAACGCACACGCACACGCCAACTATCAAATGAATTGTATGTACGTTTGTCAGCCTTTTATTCTATAAATAAATATATTATTCTGTAAAAGTTATCGCATAACATATACAAAAGAAATATAGTCGAATTGAGAACCACTTCTTTTTTTGTAGTCGTCTTAATATAAGTGAAATCGTTGTTGTCTGTTAGAAAGATATATACATACATACTTGTGAGGTTGTATATGAGGTGTAGGAGGTGTTTTACACGTTTTACACGAAAAATTACACTTAAAGTAAATGCCTAATGGAATTAGACTATATCGGAAAGCGGAACGCAGCATTGATGGATAAAAGCGTTAGGCGCAGATGACAAATCGCAATGTCTTAGCGTAACATAAGCCCATTCACCCTCGCCTTGAAGACGCCTAGATTGTAATTGCATGGAAAGGCAGACGCTGGCAGTTAATTCCACTCCATTGTTGTACGCATTACGATGTACATAAAGATGACGAGAGACGATTAGTGTGTTATTTTACGCTTGTACTCCATGGTCGGCTCGACCATGGAGTACAAGCGTAAAATAGCAGCTCAACGCTGGTGTGTTTCTTTTGGTGAGTGTAGAGATAAATTATTGTATTAACATCAGTCCTTGATACGAGATGCAAATTTTCAAAACATTAAAAGTTTCCGTTACATAGATAGATAGCGAAGCTAATAAACGCGTGTTAAATAGGTTCATGTCAGATTAGAACTGTTATTATTGCAGGTTATGAGTGCAGGTGGCCGGAGGCCCTTTTTACTGGAAATGAGGCATTCCATCTTAGTCCTCACGGGTGGCAACGCATCTGCATTTTTTTTTTATAGGATAAGGGTGACAAACGAGCACACAGTCCACCTGATGGTAAGTGGTTGCTGCGGCCCATAGACATCTACATCTATCTTCTATTACAAATCAAAATGTAGATGCGTTGTCACCCGTGAGGACTAAGATGGAATGCCTCATTTCCAGTAAAAAGGGCCTCCGGCCACCTGCACTCACCAAGCGAAACGCAGAGGTAAACCTCTACTTCACGCTGGTTTTCTGTGAGGTCGTGGTACCACCCCGGTTCGAGCCGGCCCATCCGTGCGACAGCAAAAGCTGCCGCGTGGCTCTACCACTGTTTATATGTATGTTTTAACACTGTTTGTATGTTTTTGATTCGCAAACGAGGATAGATGTAGATGTCTATGGGCCGCAGCAACCACTTAACATCAGGTGGACTGTGTGCTCGTTTGTCACCCTTATCCTATAAAAAAAAAATAAGGGGCCGTCAAGAGAAGAGTATTTTTTTTACATATTCGAGCAGGTCTAGAGAGACCAGCATTACTGCGACCTAAAAGATCTATTGTGATCGCTGCTATGTCTATAGTTCACTGTATCAAGGGTCCGTAATCAGGATGTGTAAAGGAGTTTCTTCCTTTAGGGAACAAAACCGGCACATCCTTGAGTTGCTTAGTCCCAAGATGGACATGTGCTTTTTAAGACAACAGTGTCCAGCCAGGGCTCTTACCAGAATGCGTAATTTGTTTTTACCTAATTTCAGGGCTTCCAAAGCGAATTTACGATCAAAAGGCTGGATTTAGATTTTAAAACATTCTAAGCCTAGTGTATCAGATCAGATCTTAAGTGATTTATCGTAATAAACAGTTTCAAGGGTTTTTTTTTTAATATGATAAGGGTGACAAACGAGCACACAGTCCACCTGATGGTAAGTGGTTGCTGCGGCCCATAGACATCTACATCTATCCTCTATTACAAATCAAAATGTAGATGCGTTGTCACCCGTGAGGACTAAGATGAAATGCCTCATTTCCAGTAAAAAGGGCCTCCGGCCACCTGCACTCACCAAGCGAAACGCAGAAGTAAACCTCTACTTCACGCTGGTTTTCTGTGAGGTCGTGGTACCACCCCGGTTCGAGCCGGCCCATCCGTGCGACAGCAAAAGCTGCCGCGTGGCTCTACCACTGTTACTGGGTCAATCGGGTGAGGCTTTTTGAGATTCCACAAAATGGCTCGGATCCTAATTGTGTACTCTTTGAACCTTTCCGTGCGAGCTTGTCGGCAATTTCATTACCTACAATACCCGCGTAGCCCAGAACCCATCTTAAAACGACTCTGTTGTTACCTCCAAGGGCGTTTAGATGGTTGACGCAGTCTCCAATTAGCTGCGAGTTTACCAAGTTTGATCTCAGCCCTAGCAGTGCTGCTTGACTATCAGAGATTAAAAATTAATATAGATTATATGGTTGACGTAGTGTTTTTGCAGATTGATTTTCGCACACTGAGGTATGGCGAAAATTTCTGTCTGGAAGATAGAGGTGAATCTACCCAAATTCACACTAAGTTTGAATTTGGGGCGTGAATTCGAAAGCCTACGTCAGGGCCCATTTTTGACCCATCGGTATACCATATAAGGCTACCGACCTCACAGATGACCTTTCCATTCAGGCAGTCTTCTCTGGACGATAGTTCCACTGTATACTTTTTATTAAAAGTATATAGTACACGCATGATATCTGAGATCATGCATAGGACCGGTGTTTCCTTAATTGAGTCAACCGTGGATCTCAATATAAAGGAAATCAAGCTCAAACCACCATGCGACTGCACGTACCTAAAGCAATTTTTGCCTTATGAGCTTATGACATACGTTGCTAAGGTGAGAGTTCCACGTTAGTTTTTGGTCGATTGTTATGCCCAAGTACTTAACTTCAGTGGAGAATGGTACTTTTTACCATTTAGTTTTGGTGCGACTAATTTGTCAAACTGTCTCTTCTGGTAAAAAAGAGTTTTATCAGCATTAACTGATAAACTGTTATTCCTGCACCAGTTGTTTATGGTGTTTAAGTCTTTTTGTATGATTAATGATAAAGTTCTTTGGCAAAAGGCCTTCGTAATGATAACAAGGTCATCTACATAACGTCAATGCGAAGTTCTGCCATCTTGTACAATAATTGGTCAACCGCAAGAGTCGAAGGTGTGACAAAACACCCTCTTGTGGACAGACTCTTGTAGTTGGAACCTCAATCGAAGACTAAAGCAGCACTATTTTTGCCTTTCTGTTTGAGAGCATCAACTTATCCAACTGATGGTTGTGGGGTCAACGTTTTTAGATGTCTGTCTGTCTGAAATAGCTTCTCTGCAGGTCCCCAACCAGCAGAGAAGCTATTTCTTTATTCTCCAGCGCTTTTTCGATCTGGTCAATAACACTGATCAGTGCTGTTTCCGTAGATTTGCCTTTACGGTAAGCATGCTGGTTGTAGTGTATAGACCTCGTAGCTAGACTACAACCCTAATATATATATAATTTATTTATTTATTTATTTCATTTCATAATTATAACATCATTACAGTTATATTAACCAATGCGATGCTATAACTAACCTAAATATAAGAAAACTAATTACTAATAAATAATGACTATAAAATAATGAATAATGAATAATAATATTAACATGATTATAAAATAAAATACTAATTAAAAAAATTACAATTTTCAACGCATTTGTATGCTGCAATTGTGAACTTCGTCTGACTACATGTAAATATGTCAATATCCTGTGAGATGATATTAACGTAGTGTATGGCACGTGTCAATGGTGCATTCTGAAGCAACTTCGTCCTAGCAGTGGGCACGAAGAGTAACGGGGCGCGGCGACGAGAACACACGTAATTATCAGGTACACATAGCTTTAGCACAGCGAGCACTTCTGGGTGATGTATCCATCCACGTAAGACGTTCCACACATATTTAATAAGCGCGATGTCTCTCCTCACACTCAGGCAGCTGTAACCGACCATACCCAGTACAAATAAACTCGGATACATGAGTGGAAAACTAGGATAGATTCCGTATTGCTTGAAATATAAAAAACGTGTAAATTTATTTTGTAGTTTTTCGATCATGACATTATATTTGCTTTCATGTGGATTCCAAATAATGGCATTCGTTTCAAGTTGACTTCTTACGAGAGCATTATATAAAATTCTAATAGTAAGTACATTACGGAAATCCCTGCACTGCCTTAAGTTAAAGCCGAGATTCCTAAAAGCTTTTTTACGAATATTTAAAATGTGATTACGAAAATTAAGTTCCGGGACCATTTCGACGCCTAAGTCTCTAATGTGTGTAACTCGAGGGATTACGAGGCCGTTCATTTGGTAAGCATAATTATGAGGGGCTTTTGCACGACCATAACTCATGACACAACATTTATTCACATTTAAGCTCAATTTGTTTTCTATACCCCACCGTGCCACTCTGACAATGTCCCTTTGCAAACTTTGACAGTCAGAAGCATTGCTTACTTTCAAATAAATTTTAAGATCGTCGACAAATAGCAAACACTGTGCCTCCTCAACGACCGTAGGAAGATCATTAACCATTAACATAAATGATAAAGGACCGAGATTGCTCCCTTGACTCACTCCAGAATAAATACAGTACGGTTGCGACTCAAAACCTCCAAAATCCACGTATTGTCTACGTCCACTAAGATAATTTACAAAAAAATTTTGTAAGCTAGGTGTAAAACCTAACTCGGCAAACTTTACCAACAAAATATCGTTATCAACGGTATCAAAGGCTTTTTGAAAATCAAAATATGCGGTGTCAACCTGGCTCCCAGCATCTACTACTGGCACCACATAATTCATAAAAGACATTAAATTACTCCCCGTACTTCGACCTGACCGAAAACCATGCTGAGCTTCGGTAAGCTGCGGGTACACTTGATTATAAACATATTTATAAATAATCGACTCGAATACCTTAGCGGCTGCAGACAATACGGCTACCGGTCGATATTCATCCACCTTGGAACCCGACCCTCCTTTTAACACAGGAATCACTCGAGTCACTTTCCATATGTCTGGGTAGTAACCTTCTTTTAGACACAGGTTAAAAATATGTAAAAGAGGCAATTCAAACACCGCACAGCAATCTTTTTAAAATGAACGGTGGTATATATATATATATATATATATATATATATATATATATCTATAACATTTTCCAATGTCTTAAGAAGAAAGGGTTATAGGTCTAAAGGACTTTGACAAACCGTTGCCTTAGGTATAAACAGAACTTTGACAATTGTCTATCGTTCTGGAATATATCCCCATGCAAAACTTGCTCTGAAGATTTTCACCAGATAAAGAAGAAGGATATCGATATCCCTCTATAGTTGAATTGAATAGGAATTACTCCATCCTCCCCACTTGTATTATATGGTTTAAAGGAGTCAACAGCCCACTGCATAAGGTTTGGCCTCATTATCTTTGCAGACCTATACCAGTCCTCATTACAAGGCCTCCGTAAGACTCTGAAAGAGTTCGAGGTAAGAGTCTTATGTGACCCTGGGAAATGGATTGACGCTAGTAGCTTCAGTGTTTCTGTTTCATTATTAGTGAAGTTACTATCAGGCTTTTTAAGAAGTCCGATCTGATTAGGTTTAGCTTTCGATAGCATTTTGTGTAGACTTGCACTGCGAGACCTCTTCCTCCACCACCAGGCGATTGGATTTGAGAAAGTCATAAAGTAACTCACCTCTTTCGGTGATGTTGGTTGCTGTGTGATGAGCATTAGCATCACATCCCACCACAAGTTCGGCGTTGTGCTTTCGGGCGAACTCCGCCACTCGCTCTAACTCGATGGCAGGATTTGGGTTCTCTCCAGGAAGATAGGTTGAGCAAATGATTACTCTGGCCCCTGTGCATCCCCTAAGATCTATGAAGGATGTTACCAGATCGTCATTGCATTACTCTGGAACAGCTAAAAGTTTAATGTTTTTATTGTAGATTATACAAGCTCTGGGTCTACTGCCTTTAGTATTGACTAAAATCTTACCGATAGCCGACAATCCCAGAACTTAACTGTTGGTCACCTAAGTCTCTTGTTTGAGGACGAAGTCGATGTTGTTTTCTGCAAAGCAAACTTGCACCACGGCAGAAGCAGCTCCTACATAGTGAAGAATTGCCTGGAGGACCCTCGTCTTACCCTTGGGGTTGGCCATTTATAGGCGTGGGGGGGGGGGCAGGGGTCGTTTCCGCCTGCTGAGAACGAAGACATCCTTTACTTCGGTCTTACTTTACTTCAGAAAATACTTTTTGTCCCGACCTTGTGAAAAAAAGCGGCAAAAATCACAAGTAGAGAGTTACTCCCATTACAAAAAGAAGTAGTAATGTTTCCCTATTTACGATATTATTTATTAAAATTTCGAAATTTCATTTTCTACTTTCGTCACAGTCTTTTTAGTGAGAAAACTCATTTTATTTTTTCGTCACAAACGGTTGAATCTGTCAAATATTAAAAAAAACAACTTAAAAATCCAAGAAATAGACACGGAATATTTGATATTAGAATTTCAAAGAAACATATCGGCGTTTTATCAAGAACAATACCCGTGTGGGCTGACCCACGACATAATATCAGTATAGAGTTGGTAATCTCCTAGCTTAGGTTACTCTTCGATTGGGGAATCCGGGCGAGGGCAAATAATATCGAATATCGTTTGAAGCCCGCTCCAGGGTATATCTATTTGTGTTCGGCCTATTTTTTGTTGTGTACTTTGATCGACACAATGGCGTATCTTCACTTACTCGCTGTTTTTGTATCCGATATTCCAGAGGGAAAATATTTTTTAACACGCCTACTGTCGTAATACAAATGAAATGTTTTTATGTCTTTTTCTTATAAAAATAATATAGTGACATTCGGTTTTGGCAATAAGTCGTAAATAATTTGAAGTATTATGGAATTGGAAGAAGTGGCATCTTAGGGGCTAGCCCTCGCCATAAATTACACACTATCCGAGCAACCCAAGTTTGATCCCCGCCTGCGCCAATTCAATGTTATTTGTAATTTAAGAGCTGATAATAAGTGGTAGATCCACGCTTCCACTATATTATGGTTGTAGCACGAGTGGGTCAGCTCAGCCATGGACGCTATCACATAATACTAGCATAAAATAGTAGCTTAATACGGCTGTGTTTCATATTAAAGCGAGGCATTCCATCTTAGTCCTCGGGGTTGACAACGCTTATGCATTTTGATCCTTAATCAAGGATAGATATAGAATGTAGATGTTTATAGACCACCACATCCACTTACCATCAGGTGGACTGTGTGCTCGTTTGTCACCCATATTTTATATAAAAAAATGTCATGTCTTCGACAGCGAAGCAAACGTCAAAAAAGATTAAAGACATAATGTAGCCCAAAGAAAAACATGTCAGCGTTTACAAAATTTACATAACAAATAGTTACAAAGAAAAATAAAAACAACAAAAGCTCAACTACCCTACGGAACCTGAATTAATATCACTTCCGTCGGCAACATCTGACGCGTAATTGTAGGGTAAAAACACCAATTACAGACGCTCTGTGATTGACGCGTTTATTCGTAAATGCTTCGGGCTTAACCCTTTGTGTTGTTTCTATTTTACCTTCAGGAAGTGTACCGTAACAAATAGTATGCGGAAATAATAGTGAGAACTCAAGAATTTTTCTATTTTACTCTCGGTTCATTGGCTCGACCGGGAAGGGACCAAGCTCTGACAAAATACCAGCGTAAAATAGCAGCTTAACGCTGCTTTGTTTCGTGTGGTGAGTGTAGAGAACCGGATACCCTTTTTACTGGAAACCAGGCATTCTATCCTCACAGGGGACCCCGCATCTTCGTTTTGATTTGTAATCGAGGATAGATGTAGATGTCTATGGTCCGCAGCAACCATATAATATCAGGTGGACTGTGTGCTCGTTTGTCACCCTTATTCTATAAAAAAGAGTATTTATTTTTAACACATTTCGAAACAAGAACCGTGGTACATATTCTTCACTGTGTAGAAGCATATCTGGTGCGTCAGATAAGTTGTGTCTGTTTGTGATACCAAGTGTCATACGTATGACGTCACGCCTGTAATCCCAGACGATGTAGGCAGAGTCCAAAGAGCAGCAAGCTATTCTGACCACGTATAGCTAAAAGAATAGCCTTAGGTGGAAAATTGCGAAAAAGTAATAGGTGATTAAACTATGGTCTACACAATCAGAAATGTTATACATATCCGAAAGCTTTAAAATGTTACCTCGCGTTCATCCGCTCAATAAAATAAAATGATGTGTCTTACCTAGTTTGAAGAGCACCTCCCGCCCTCCCTTAATTGCATGCACTATCTCCGTCACCACTAATCCCAGCACCACTACTCCCAAAACCACCACACTAGGAAAGACACACAGTGAAGAAAGACACAAAAGTCAGCAATGGAATTTTGATATGTTTTAATGATATTTTATACCATAAAATATCATTAATACAGCGTACCCCAGCATTCGGTTTCAACAACGAAAAGGCATTAGACTTACTATGACGCTGTAGCATTGCATCATAGCAGCATAGCATTGTTGCAATGCTACAGCAACTTTTCTTTATGCGTGCGTGCGGGCGTGTGTGCGTGCGTATGTGTGTGTGTGTTTGTGAGTGTGTGTGGGTGTGCGTTTGTGCATGTGCGCGCGTGCGTGTTCGCATGTAAGTGTTCGTGTGCTTGTGCGTGTGTATATAACAGTACTTGCACTGCTGTTATACATGATGTGTATACAGTGTGAGTGTAATTACAGGCTGTGTGTTATTCCATATTATTTCTAAGAGATGACTACGCAGCTGTAGCCTTATTTACTTAAATTTGGCTGCAGGTTTATGTCGCAGGAGCCTCTTACCATCAGGTGGACTCTAAGTTCGTGTACCACTACAGTTTTAAAAAATACCGAATAGTGAAATCAGTGACCCGGTCCTACTATCGAGTAAGCACTAAATTTATGGCATAAAACCTAGCAGCGGAGTAAATTACTGATCCTCGCAGAACAGATTAAGAAACGGCTGAACTTTTATCACTGTTACTATCGGATATAAGAGGGAGAAAGAATATTATTTTTCTTTGAAAAATCTATTACGAATCTAAAGAAAGTATATGACCATGCCATGCACTTCATCGTAATCCTTATTGCGTTCGTAATATGGTGCATTTTTAAACATGATTTCAAAGTACATAGCGAAAATTGAATAGGTACACCTATGTACAACAGAGCACGTAATTCGTTATGAGCTTTGACGCGGTGCGCAATATCAAAATCCTATTAAAGAAGCTTACCGGCTGGACTCGCGATGGTCAATGATGAAACGTTATTCTGGTTTACTTCGCGTTATCACAACGATATAAGAATGGAAATGT
Source organism: Parnassius mnemosyne (assembly GCA_963668995.1). Taxonomy (NCBI): domain Eukaryota; kingdom Metazoa; phylum Arthropoda; class Insecta; order Lepidoptera; family Papilionidae; genus Parnassius; species Parnassius mnemosyne. The sequence continues at coordinate 3,916,553 of CAVLGL010000046.1, read as the reverse complement.
TCACCCTTTGTACTTAAGGTTAATAATAATAAAGTATTAAAAATCAAACTATAGTAATAATAATAAGTTTATTCTCAAGAAATATGGTACAAAGATGTTCGTATAAATTAATAAAATATCACATATTTCACCAGTTTTGGTATACGACAACTTTTAGTTAAAAATGCAATAATGAAGAAAATACGTAATGACGAATAACAGTGGGTATTTTGCGTGTATGTTTTTAAATACATTGAAAATCTACAAACAAAGATATATTTGTAGTGTCTGTTCGTAACTTTCGAACTAGTAGCTTTCAAATCTAAAGTAAACATCTAAAAAATATCTCGTATTGTATTGAATTAATTTGACCTGATAATTATCGAATCTATAGACGTATTCTTTTAGTTTTTAACAATACTAATAAAATTTTAAATATTCATAAAATTTAAAGTGCTTGTGTTAGTAGTTCATGACAATAGTAATATGACAGAATCGAACCCACGACTTTGAGCTCGTGGTCCACGCTCTTAACAACTAGATTACTGTCGCTTGGTAATCAATTAAATTGTTACAGTGTTTTGTTTTTGTTTCAGAGTGATATCTCAAAAACAACAAAATATGTCCTGCAGTCACGTGGACGAAGTCAGAGATTAAATAATAATGTTACTACTTAAACGAAGTCACATGCAAAGTTAGTTATGAAACATTGTTTAATATCAATAGCAAACATAGAAGTTAATAAATTAGATTTTTTTTTATTATTTCTGAGACTGAGCCCGTGGTTAGTCAGCACTTAAAATTGCATTAACAATTTTATTGGTGCCGGTGGTGATGAAGCCTGGGTTGCTTGCATACTGTGAAATTTACAGCGAGCGCTAGTTCCTGAGATGCTACGGTTCTGAAAATGGTGTTAATCAAGTTAGAATTTAAGAACTGGATGACTTTTAAATTTAAGGTTCAGCTACAATTGACCTTGTCCTATTTGTGAAAAGAGTTTTTAGTCCAAAAAAGCGACAAAGTTTTCGATTCAACGTCAGATATATTAGGGTTATTGAAAACAGATTTAAAAATAATTGTAAATTTGATCTGAGTTTTGTATTGTGTAAGATTGTTGCGTGTGGCGGTGTAAGAATATTTGTTACCCCATATCGTAGTGTGGGTATGGTAAGAAGCAGACGAAGGAAACAAACCTTTTTACTGGAAACGAGGCAATCCATTTTAGTCCTCAGGCCAGATAATAATTGATTCTTAATTGAGGACGGAGGTAGATATCTGAGATGTCTATGAGCCACAGCAGCTATTCTAGTTTAGTGCTCCTTTGTCACCATTATTCTATAAAAAAAAGTTCAGACTGGCAGGAGCGTCCTCCTTTCCTGACTCCTGGAAGAAATCTACGAAATATACTTATAACTTATTTTGCCCCAGCCCGGGATTTGATCCAGATACCAAATGATTTGCAGTCGCGCTCATGAACACTTCACCAACGAGGCAGACAAAGAAAATAAAAACAGATAAGGAAACTAAATAGATGAAATGGAAGACAAAAATATAATAAATATTAAATAAAAACACACTGAAACCACACAGAATGTAGACAATTAAGAACTTTAACTAAATTACACAATTTATAAAATAAAATATATATGTACTAGAATAATGAACTTAGAACTAAAAACCTTAAAAATATAATATGATAACTAAAATAGATTATTAAAAAGGAGTCCCTTTATGCAAGGTTCCTAAGATACTGGTAGCATTCCTCTTTGAATAGCTAGAATAATTCTTTGTCTGAGGTAGCTGCCAGCTCTTCGGTCTCCTGTGATGTCAGGATTATATTTGGGTATATATATTTGTGTTAATTACTCAAATTAAAGCGAGGAACAAAAAACAAGGGCCTAAAAGCTGATTATAGTTACGTATTAGAAAATAGTTATATATTAGAGATATTATACTACAATTATTCAACAGACGTAAGCGATGACGGCAAGTGGATGCTATGACTCATGGGCGTCTAAATCCATCTTCGATAAAGATTTCAAATGCGCTATCATCCCTGACCAAGAGGAAATGCCTCGTTTCCCGTAAAAAGGTCGCCGGTTCTCTATGCTCACTATACGAAACACAGACCTATTCATACTACAATCATGATATAATTGCAGCGTGGCTCTACTATGTGTATAACCTTAATTATCTTTTGTCCAACCATTACGACCAACTTTTGTATTATTTATACATTAAGTTCTTATTCTCATGTAAGTGATAAAAATTATTTCATGAGGACAAAATTTTCTTGAAACTAAGAGAACAATTTGTATTATTTGATTATATTACAAAAAGGAAAGCAGCAGATTACGCAGTATAAAGTATATTAATTTGGTGCAGAAATAAGTCTGTCAGCGGAGGAAATCTGAAAATATAGGTATTCTCACAAAAAGACTGTAACGTCGACGGAAATATTATGTTCAATATTAAAAAGCTACTACGCGGAGTCGGGTTTTTCTAGGCTTCAGTATTACCGATGAATGAAAAAAGCAGGCTTCATATTCGTATTGATGTTGAACGGTGGCAAAATAATAAAAAATTACATAATATTTTATTATAAAGTGTGTGAATGGTGGTATAATTTAGGATTTATTGAGATTCTCTTAAAGTTTCAAGTTTACGAGGGCAAGGTTAAAAAAAATCGGGCCCATCTTAGGATAACATCGATTTTTAGAATACCACTTAAGATAAGCTTAAAATAAGATAAAGCTTTTAGAATTATTGTGTTGTTCGTCCGACGTCCATTTGTCCGTTTGTCAAGGTAACCATTAATTTAATATATAAAGATTAATGTTTGTTTGGGGTTGTTATAAACTAATTTGCTTAATTCCGCGTAAAGAAAGAAAATGATGTGTCCTGCCCAGTTTTAAAGGGACCTGCCACCCAGGACGCAGTCGCTCGCTCCTTAAGTAGAGAGCGGTTGCGTCATCGGTCTTTATAGAAGGCAGTTGTTTTGGCTCGCCGCTCACTTAGCGGTTAGTCACCGTAGAGTCTATATTACCTGAGGATGCCTCGTGTAGAGGCGAAACACGTGTCGTATTTTCGAGAGTGGTGTTTTGTGCCTAGTGTGGTGGTGCTGGGGATGGTAGTACTGGGACCAACGGCGACGGGTACAGTGCGCGCGATTGATTGAGGGTGGAAGGTCGCCTTAAAACTGGGCAGGACACATCATTTTCTTTCTTTACGCGGAATTAAGCAAATTAGTTTATAACAAGCCCATTATAATGGATTTCCGCAAAGTAACGCCTGATTCTATTAACTAATGTTTGTTTGTTTGTTCGTATTTTATGCGCTGCCATAGCGTTCATCAGATTGCGGTAAAACTTTGTCAATTTATAGCTTGCACTTGTGCGAAAGTTATAGCCATAGTAATATTAAGTTACAGTAGGTGGCGCGCGTATCTATCATATAACTTTAATGAATGTATTATCATGCGTAATTAAAAAATATAAGTCTTCCAATTTACATATATTTGCACAATTATTTCGTTTGCGGCAGCAACGCGTCGGGTACCAGCTAGACTATGATCGAAACAACTGAAGCTACTAAGTCAAAGCGATTAAAAAGATAAGGCCATTTATGTGATATATTATCACTAGCTGATAACCGCTCGCTTAGCTGGGTGCACGATAATATTTAATTGCCGAATCTACATCTAAAATATGAAGATTTTTTCTTTATTGTGCTATCGTAAAATCCGTTCTTAGTGAGCGTCTACATTGCGAATTGATTAACTATAATAATTTTCAAGTCAATCGGGTCAACATATGAGGTACTTTCCATTGACCTAGAATTATGAAATTCGGCAAGAAGCAAGGTTTTACAACACAAATAAAGGAAGATATCTGAAAACTTTTCATTTTTAGTTACATCACTTTTTTGCGATTAAAAGCTTTCATTTACAGTTGAAGCATCGACAGTGATGTCGACCATATGTTAAATGGGATAAAATACTTTCCACTACAAAGTTAATAAACCTAGCAAGCTAACAGCATAGCAAAGTGGCGAAGCAATCAGCTTTGTAGCGGTTTCTAACGGTTGCCGTTGAGCAATCAGTTTCAAAATAGGAGGTTCAGATGCCTGGGTGATCAGTAATCGATTGCTGAAAACAGAATTTGAAAATTCAAAACCGTTCTCGAGATAATCGTGGGACAGACGGACAGACGGACGGACATCGTGAAATCAATAAGTGACTTCGCAAACTTCGCCACTTAATAATAAAAAGCTGAAGGTACATGGAGTTAACTTTGGACACAGCATCAGAACGTAAAATATGTACCTCAGCATTCCTGTGACTATAGGTTCTGCAAAGCACCCGAAACCTCGGAAATTAAGAGTAAGTAAATCAAACGTGATGAAACCCGTAAATAGTAATATCATAATAACAAATTTCACAAGAAGTCCTATGCTTCTCGTCGGCTTACATTGTAGTAAATGAGCTAAAACATTGTGCTGTCATATCATTTTTCGTTTTGGGTAGTATATAAGAAACAGATATTTATCAAGAGCCAGTAAAATATAATAGGACTTTTGCTCGTACCTTTTCTAAAGTGAAATAATGAGTGAATTTAAATGTCGCACATTTCTTGAAGACGGTATACATGAAGGGCAACCAAAAACTACAGTCACGCCAATACGTAATTCCCACTTCTCCTTTCCATCACCTGTCAACATTTGCCAAGTCAACTCTTCTATTTCGTTGTCGAAATAATTCAGACTGAATTTTGGTCATGGCGGCCAGTCTCATCGGGTACTAGGCGTCTGCATAGGACTGGATAATAGTGCACGATTTTGTGTGTGTGTGTGTGTGTGTGTGTGTGTGTTTGCGTGTGTATATAATAGTGCACGAGTATGTGCCTAAAGGAAAGTGCTCTCTCTATCCCTTCACTGTCATAGTCCGGCGGGACTATGAGAGTGAAGGGAAAGACATTAGGCGCAGGACCCACGGCTTCACGTGGTTTACAAGTCACGGGAGTGAAACATCACCAACTTCCTGACTCCGGACTGCTAATGAGATTTTCTTGACAGAATATACGTGGTAGAGCCATGCTGCAGCTATATTAGTAGTATAGTTGTAGCACAAATGGGTCAGCTCAACCGGGGAAGGACCACGCTCTCACAGAATACCAGCGTACAATAGCAGCTTAACACTGCCTGTGTTTCGTATGGTGAGTGTAGAGAACCGGAGACCCTCTTTAACTGGACACGAGACATTCTATCTTAGTCCTCACGGGTGACAACGCTTCTGCATTTTGATTCGTAGTTGAGGGTGGATGTAGACGTTTATGGGCCACTGCAACTACTTACCATAAGGTGGAATGTGTGCTCGTTTGTCACCTTTATTCTATAAAAAATACCCTATAACTGATTGTTATTGGTTTTTCATTTAGTTATTGGGATTATTGGGTTTTATCCACATTTTATTTATTCGAAATGTATTCCCGCTCGTAATACGTGAATAAAATTAATGAGTTAAATGGTTTGCAAGTCAGCGCCAGTCCTTTCATCCGAATGTGAGTGTATAAAAATAAGAGTGAATAGGTTTTTGTTAAACTATGTACTTCAGTTTCATTATCACTTTCCACCAAATGGGACAGTTCTTAAACGCTGGCTTATAATAGGTAAAAACTTGTACATTTATAAAAACTTTTAGGAAAATTTACTTCGCAAATAACCGCGTTATAAAATAAAATGATGTGTCTTACCTAGTATGAAGAGCACCTCCCGCCATCCCTCAATTGCGTGCACTATCCCCGTCACTACTAATCCCAGCACCGCTACTCCCAACACCACTACACTAGGCAAGACACACCACTGACGATAATACGACACGTGTTTCGCCTCTACACGAGGCATCCTCAGGTGATATAGACTCTACGGTAGCTAACCGCTAAGTGAGTCACTTAGGGAGGCGCAATTGAGGGATGACGGGAGGTGCTCTTCATACTAGGTAAGACACATCATTTTATTTTATAACGCGGATATTTGCGAAGTAAATTTTCCTAAAAGTTTTTATATAATGGATTACCGCAAAGTAACGCCTGATTCTATTAATTATACTTGTACATTTGGTAGAAAAATGACTGGATACTACTATAAAGCTTCTAGATCATCCAGATGAAAAAATAGCGAAATAAATCGGAGAAAGAAAAAAAGTCTGCATGACTATATTAACCCACATTAATCCACAACGGTGTTTAAGCAGGAAATTTTGAAAAAATACCCACTCATTTGATTAGTTTTGGCTTCGAATATTCATTTTGTCGACCGTTTTCAAGAAAAGGAGGTAGTTCTCAATTCAACTGTGATTTTTATGTTTTACCTCATAACTTTTTTAGTGGAACCGACTTTGATGATTGTTTTATTGAAAGCTGATGTTTCTCATGTGGTCCCATATAAATATGATCAAGGTCTGTAGTTTTTGGGTTATCCTTAATAATACATATTTAATTGACTTCGACTACATTGATAATGTTCTCATTTTATTTATATTGAAGTCGGTTGTACAAAATTTTTAAATTTTCCCCAAAATTCTGAATTGGTAAATGCTTATCACAAATTAAAACGTGCTTACATTTGAAAAAGGAGTATTTCGACGGTTGTAATCTTTTATTAAGTTTTCAATAAAGAATAAATAAATAGATACAAATAAAGTTTCTAGGACTTTATAGAATTGCAGTTAAAATATGGAATCAATTAATTGAAGAAGAAACAATGTTGAACAAAGTGCATTAACTTAGATAGGCAATAAAAAAAAAAACTACAAGCATTTTTGAACTAAAAGTCACAGACTTCCACTGCCTGACCGAGAATTAACGTGTTATATCCACGCTGCACCTGTATTATGATAGCAGCACGAATTGGGTCAACTCGACCGGGGAAGGACCACGCTCAAAAAGAATGGTGCTGTTTTACGCATTGCTGGGCATTCTTTCTTAGTCCACAGGGGTGCCAACGCACCTACTTTCTGATTCTTACTAAAGGATAAATTGTAGTTGTCTATGGGCCACAGCACCCGCTTAGTATCAGGAGGACCGTGTGCTCTTTTGTCATCCTGATTATACGTATAAAAAACATCTTGCCTATGGTATTTAAAATTACTAATTAATATTTAATAAAATTTTAACAAGAGAAAAACATTGAATGAAAATAATTTTTCGGATTTGATCATGTTTAATTTACTTTTTTATATTCTTGGTAATTCGAGTGAATTGCTTCACCCATGGTCAAGGGTAATTTGTCCTATATTCTATTAAAAAAAATTAAAAATTTACCAATACTTTTCTAGAGAGTCACATTGTACGTTATTTTAATGTATGCGACACCATTTAAAAACAAATGAACAGAATATTACGCAAGATTAACGCTAAATCTTATACAGCCCCAAATACATCGGAGCAATTTTGTGGGCCTTATTTCCCATCACACTTATCTCACAATAGCCCTAGCTAACAGAAGGTCGTAGTAAATCCTGTAATCTATTTAGTCGAACCTACACCAGCGTGTACAGCAGCGTGAGCTTATAGAGCTTTCGTAGGCGCAAAGCTTAATTGAAACTTGGAAGAGGTTTTGGTGACAAGTTATTTTGTGGATTAACGAGATTGTTGCATCTCGTGTCTGAGGTGTGCGATTTAAACTGGTTTTGTATCGCTTTTGTCCCTTACTCCTGCTTGTAATTAGAAGTAGATGACGTTATTAGACATGTTCTTGTGGCTTTAATTCGGGTACGCATGAATTATAAGCCTGTATTTCCTTTTGAGGAATAAATATTGCATATAGTTAATTATTTTGTACACTTTTTACTAATAGTTTCGTTTTATAATATTAAGTGTCTCATTCCAAACGTTAAGTTGGCCTGCAACTTACCTGATGTAAAGTTAAATGAAGTGATACTGTAGGTAATTGTTTACAACGTGGTTGAGCCACGCTACAGCTATATTATGATTGTAACACGAATGGGTTGGCTCGACCGGGGAAGGACTACCCTCTCACAGAATACCATATTAATGGAGGATAAATTTAGATATCTATGGATCACAGTATCCACTTACCGTTAGGTGGACTGTGTGCTAATTTATCACCCTTATTCTATAAAAAAAGAATTCGCGTAAAATTCTTTATGCATACACGCCTCGGTCTAAATTAGATAATTTTAATAAACGAATGTTATTTTATTTTTCCGTGTACCCGCGCCGGAAGAGAACTCACTACCCCATATCATTTCGTGGGTGTCGTAAGAGGTGACAGAGGATAATGGAATAGAAGATTGGCAGTGGCATATCCACTCAAAATAAACAAAAACTGCCTTTGTCAACTTGCTTGATAAGCGTGACATGACAACAATTACAGAAAAACTTCCTTTGTCAAAAACCCTTTGAGGTTGTAGTTTTGACTTGTTATGAGGGATATGCTACGATTCATCTCTTATTTGATTACCTTTGTCGCCTCCTTCTTCAGCTGGGGATTCGTTACATGAGAGCTTATCTAATTGATCTAAAACTTACATGTGCTATAATAACAGAATAGTGTCGGATGAGACATGCTCTCGGGACGTTCCTCACATTTGCCTGTGGCTCCACCGACGACGCGTAAATCACCTAATCTCATTAAAATAGCAGATTTTCTAAAGTGGCTGTCATAGTTACTCATGGCTGAAGTTTTATTTAGAAAACCAATTCTGCAAAAAGATAATCTGGGCTATGTAGTGCTCGAATTCAGAATGCCCCTGTGCAGTTGTTAGATGGGTTCGGGAAACTACGACACATCTTCTCGTTAGACATACCTCAAAACCTTAAAACGAAATTGTACAACCAGTGCGTGTTGCCAGTGATGACTTACGGATCTGAGATGTGGTCCTTCACTGCTGGCCGTATGGGGAAGTTCAAGGTCGCTTAGCGAGCTACGGAGAGGGCTATGCTCGGGGTTTCTCTGCGTGATAAATTTAGAAATGAGGATATCCGCAGTAGAACCAGAGTAACCGACATAACCCAACGGATTAGTAAGCTGAAGTGGCAGTGGGCCGGCCATATAGCTCGAAGAACCGACAACCGATGGGGAAGAAAGGTTCTCGAGTGGCAGCCTCGTACCGGTAGGAAATGTGTAGGGCGACCCCCCACGAGATGTGAGAGATGTCAGTGACGACCTGGTAAGACATGCAGGAAGTCGATGGATGCAGGTGGCTCAGGACCGTGCTTTGTGGCATTCCTTGGGGGAGGCCTATGTTCAATAGTGGACTTATGAAAGGCTGTTTGTTGATGATGTATTCATTATAACTTCCGAATGTATTATTTGTAAATCACCATGTGATATTCTGAAGAGAGGCTCTCGAGTGTTAGTTTCAAACCGGTAAGCGAAGTGTAGTGCGGCTCCCCATCAGATGGAGCGACGAGCTGGTAAGAAATGCAGGAAGTCGACAGATGCAGACAGCTCAGGACCTTTGCTGTGTGGCGTTTTTTGGCGGAGCTGTTGATTTGTGAAGGCCTATAGTGATGATGATTATAATGTGATATTTTTATATATTGTGATACGAGCAAGTATTCAAATGTATTAAAATTCTTACTTAATTAAATAAAAAACCGGCTAAGTGCGAGTCGGACTCGCGCTCCGTGGGTTCCGCACAAATCCGTAGTTTAAAATTATTAAAAATATTTTTATTATATGATGTAACTAAAAATTTATGCTTTTCGCAATTTTTTCTTTATCTGTGCTACAATACGTTGCTTTGTACCAAATTTTAAGATTCTGAGTTCACGGGAAGTACCCTGTAGGATTTGATTCCCTGATTCCCTTGCGAATGTCGAAAAATTGCTTCATAAACGGCTGTATCTTTTGATTGCGTTGGCTTAGAAGTTTGATGTTTTCACAGCTCTAAGGAACAGTAGATTTGAGTATTTTGTATTAATTTCAGCTTGATACCTCCACGCGTTCCTGAGAAAAAGGGTCTTGACAGACAGACAGACAGACAGACAGACGGACAACAAAGTGATCATATACGGGTTCCGCTTTTCCTTTTGAGGTACGGAACCCTAAAAGAATATTAGATTCTTATTTAATTAATTAAATAAATAATTATTAACATTAAATACTAACCGGAAGACTAATTACTTGATCCATTTACCAAACTTACTTTCGAATTTAGCTCAACAAACACCCTTTCGTTGACGCTTTAGAAGTTTGTCATTTTGTGTATAAGAAATGGAATGCTCCACTTTGTAATTGTTTGATTTTTCTAAAATTTAATTTAAATTAACCATAAATTAATCGGTCGCAAAATCTATTTATTTTAACAATTTAATTTATTGCGATTTTACGGGACCCGGGGGAGAAAAACAGTATAAGGAACAATGATCACTTAACCTTTGTCTCTATTTATGAAATAAAATATATAAACAAAAAAAACACGCCGTGCAGTGGCGGCGTAAGCCGTAAGTTTGTGGCGGCCTAAGGCGTCGGTGTCTTACGAGGCGACACAGAAGAAAATGAAACAGGAAATAGGCAGCATAATCTTCTTGATAAACTCACAATAATAAAAACTGCGGGAGGATTGATGAGGGGGCAAAAATCCCCTCTTAGAGAAATATATGGGTAGAAGGGCTTTGTTCAGCAAAGGACTTTTGGTAGGGTGTAACACGTAAGCTGTGAATAAAAATATTTAGCATAAATAGGGATATGTTAATAATATATTTATAATAACAATGATAATAGTACACGAATAATTTCACGTGATACGGTGGGCGTATTCGTATCCGTATTCAAAGCAGTTACGAGAAAAGCAGTTTCAAATGTGTAAGGGCCAGATTTTACTATATGACACAACTAGTAGAAAGGATGTAGTATAAAGAAAATATATTATCCAAATATTTTATTTATTTCTGTTAATTATGGCAACATGTGGAACAAACCTGTCAAAAGTCGAAAGGGGAACCAAGGAACGCTGAGAGTTCTCTATATTACATTAGGCAACTGTGACAAGCGGTAAGTTGGCAAGAGTTTATAAACTCCTTGTACCTGGCGTACCAACATTTGGTGCGATTAATTTCGGAATTTCAATTCATCCGAAACAAGATAAGATAGTAATTTATTCTTTAACGGTCCAAACATTAATCATCTAAAATATAGGTATCAAACTGTTTTCTAATTAGTGAAAATAATAGATATTATGATTTTTTTGTCGTGGTAGTGTCGGTGCTAAAGGCTTGTAATTTCTCAGTACGTGAGCAACTCGAAATCAATCCCAGCCAACACAGATGAAATTTTAAATATGGAGAAAACATCGTATCTGCGTATCTGAGAAATTAAATTATTTCATTTTAAAGACATTTGAAGTCACACACACTTTTTCATAGAAAAGGGTGACAAACGAGCACACAGTTCACTTGATAATAAGTGGATTCAGTGTCCATAGACATCACATCTATCTTCGATTAAGAATGAAAATCCAGATGCGTTGTCACCCGTGAGGACTAAGCTGCAATGCCTCGTTTCCAATCAGAAGGGTATCTGGTTCTCTACACTCACCACACGAACATAGCATCATTGAGCTGCTATTAACTTTACATTGGGGCAGCGCGGTGAATTATTAGTTTTTCGTTATGATTTTTTGGGTTGTTGAACTCGTTTTCAGTCTATAAATACGTCGGAGTCAGTACCAACCTGTGACGGTGTGGAATTATAATAGCTGGTACAATTTACCGACAATTACAGGCATGAGTAATTTATTCATTTATTCCATCGAAGCTCTTAAAGGCGGCATTGCATTTGTATCTTTTGTGTAGCGTGTTTCATATTTTAATAAAACTAGATTTTACGGATTATATCGCATTTGTTAACTTATGTTATATTCTTGACGTTTCGAGTACTTTACAGCACCCATGGTCACGGGGAGGGGGGGAGGGGGGAGGGAGGTGTTGGATGTGCCATTGTCATACTTAACCACGGCTACCGCCATACTAAAATTATTAATTTTTGTTCAGATCTACGTAAGTTCATACTGTGCTGTAAAGTATTCGAAACGTCGTGAATATAAAATAAGTTAATATACGCGATAAAATCGCAAAAACTAGTTTTATTCAAATGTGTAGTGTTCGCGTAAATATAAGAAATCGTCACGTTTTCCAGCTTTCCAAGGAGTGAAGTAGCATATCAGATGTACTTTTACGTGGTAGAGCCACGCTGCAGCTATTATGGTTGTAGCACGAATGTGTTGGCTCGACCGGGGTAGGAACACGCTCTCATGCTGCTGTGTTTCATATGATGAGTGTAGAGAACCGGAGACCCTTTTTACTAGAAAATAGGCATTCCATCTTAGTCCTCAGGGGTGACAACGCATCTGCATTTTGATTCTTAATTGAGGATAAATGTAGATGTCTATGGGCCACAGCATCCACTTACCATCAGGTGGACTGTGTGCCCGTTTGTCACCCTATTCTATAAAATAAAAATAAATAATAATAAATATGTATTTTTACGTATCCTATGGTAGATCCGAAAAATATTTTTAATTTTGCCATATCTGATTTCTAGGCGGTAAGACTCCTTCTCTGTTTTGTCCGTCTGCGTAGGTCTTCTTACCTATTTCTGCTGTCAAACAGCAATGTCTGCAGTGCTGTGTTCCTCTCTGAAGGATATAGAGAACCAGTATAGTTACAGGTGTGAGGCATTCTTTCTTAGTTTCCAGAGGTGACAAAGCACCCATAGCCTTCTTTGTCTGAAGTTGGCTACGGGTGTCTATGGACTGCAGTAGTCACTTACCATCAGGTGATTTTTTTATATAGAATAAGAGTGACAAACAAGCATACGGTCCACATGGTAAGTGGTTGCTGTGGCCCATAGGCATCTACATCTATCTTCGTTTGGGAGTTAAAATGCAGATGCGTTCGCAGCCGTGAGGACCAAGATAGAATGCCTCTTTGTCAGTAAAATAGGTCTACGGTTCTCTACACTCACCATACGAAACACAGCAGAATTAAGCTGCTATTTTAAGCTGGTATTATGTGAGAGCGTGGTCCTTGCCCGGTGAAGCCGACCCATTCGTGCTACAAATATACTATTAATATAGCTGCAGCATGGCTCTATCACGTAACAAAAAAATTTGTTTGGCTCTTCAATTGAATTAAAAAATGCCTTTTATTATATTTTGATTATTATTTTTTACGAACCCTTATGTATTCATGACTGAACTTTAGGCAGCATTTACCGTAATCGCCATTAGTAGCACATGAACTGGCTGTTGCGGTGCTGAAGTCTAATATCTTTGAAGATAATCCCCATTGCCGGACTGGAATATTTGACAAATTTGTTCGTGAATCTTTCTAACATTTCCCACCAACCAAACCAACGAGACGAAATATGTTAATATCTGTGCTGAAAACTGACCTGTAGATATTAATCCAGGCACTGAGACTACGGAGCTCCTCAGTCCTAATTTGATTGCACCCATCTACTTTCTAAATGTCATACATTATGAAATTATAATGATCCAAAAACCCAGCGGAAAAAACCCTTCCAACCGTAATTCAAAAGGACACAACTAAGTTAGCAATAATAGGTATACCTCGACTTCACTTCACATAAAAGCCAGCTCGCTCGACTGGGTCGCTTTAGCTGAGTCACCTCCAGGAGACGAGCGTAATCGCGAATAAGCGCCCGATCGAGCGTGGGGCCGAGCACAAAGCGACGCATGAAACAAAGGTGCTTCACGGAATTAGCTCAACTCTAGATGTGGCAATTCATGTGTATATATTATCTGTAAAATTGGACCAAACATTGGACGCAGCTTGACGCAACAAAATAAGGATGTAGAGAGATGGCTGTTACAAGCTGTGAGGCATTCCAGTTTAGTTCTTAGAGGTGACAACACATCTGTAGCTTTCTTTGTTTGAAGGAGGCTGCATATGTGGCGTGCGTAGATAACTAAAATGCACATCGTTAACATGCTTAAATAACCAGCCTATTTATATGTGTCTTTTGTGAATCTTGGAGGATTTGCTGCTCTTTGCAATTTGATTGGCAATCACAGTACACTTATTCTCTATACCTAAGAAGCTGTCATAGAACATTTTAGTAGACATAATTTATTTGATCTTACCAAGCCCACAGGAAGTTGATGGATGCAGGTGGCTCAGGGCCGTGTTGTGTGGCATTCCTTGGGGAAGGCCTATTTAGTAGTACACTTGTAAAGGAGTGTAATGAATGAATGGAAAAGAAGCTGTCAGTTGGCAGTGTTTTTACGGCTCCACGGCGTAGTGTATTAGCATTGAAATGGGTTCGAAGCCCGCAAAGAATTCGGAATTTGTATGACCTACTAACAGCTGTTCCGGATGTATGTCCTTGTAAAATTTAATTATGCCAATCGACTCCAAACTACAGGAGAAAATTATGGTGTATGGTGTAAAATTTATAAAAAAATAAAGAAGTAAGAAAAAGTTAAAATAGGTATGTATTTATACCCTGTGACTGGTTGTGTGTCAAAATACCCAAAATAACTGTACTGCGACAATTTTGCTTTAAGCGTTAATTGCTGCAGCCCGATATTAATTATAAGGTATTTGTTTTCTTTTTGTTGAGTTTATTGTATGACGACGAATAAATATCATTTTCTGACTTACTTTTTTCTATACATCACCTACATTTTAAACTTTTTAAAGGATTATAATCGATCTACTTGAATACATAAGACGTTTTCATTTAAAATCTTCGTGAAAAGGCACTTTCCATTAGTAAATTAAGCAAAAAAATTCTGAATTGGTAATGATGCTTAAAAGTCCTCGTAGCCGATGATTACCATCCGGGCCTTGATATTTGGTGACAACTACGAATAATCGTAAAATTTTAAGCATTCCGGAGGTATAAGTGTCACAAGTATACAACTTGTTATACCTTCCACTGCGGGGCAACGAAAAGGTTATGCCGGAATCCTGCCGGCTTGAACCACACCGGTAACCATTAGCGCATTCGATCCCGGGATCTCCATTCAGAACACAACCCACTACTAGTGGCGCCCAGCACCATCGTGATTGACGTGTCAAGACCGCTTCCGAGTCATCATCCTCCTCGGGGCTCCATTTTTATTGGGAGAACACCATAATCACATTAATCCACAGGACGAGCAAGCCTAACCCAACCATGCCTGTTTTATCAGCTATGATATAGCGTTCGAGACACATAGACGATCAAAATACAATCAACCCAGAAAACAACCGATTAGTATTAGCACAAATGTTGGCTTATATTATAGAAGATATATGTATTCATGTAGGTATATACCTACCTTTCCTCTTGTGATAAACGAGTGCACAGGCTACCTGATGCGGATGCTGTGGTGTGTGATGAAGTGAATGCTGTGGTCCATAGACACCTACTTAGATGTAGGATAGATCCTCGATTAAAAAATTACATGCGTTGTCACCCTTGAGGTCTACGATGGAATGCCTCGTTACAAGTAAAAAGAAATCTTACGCTTTGACCACCTAGGTACTCTTGGTACGTTTAAGCAACCGCAAAATGTATGGAAGTTGTATGCACGTCATATATATAAAAACTGTGTACTGATAACTGTAACTACTGCTTTGGTACAATTTTAACTGATTTACCAAAGCAGTAAACTATATAACCTACTTACGTAACTTTAATTTCATTGAATTTGTCTGATCAAAGTAAATGAAATTAAAGTTAATGAAAATCAGCTCAGTGCGAGATCCAGCAAAGCTTTAACTCCGCGACATCTTGAAGGAAGGAGAATTGGAAATCACTTAGTCAACTGTTGCGGCGTCGAGTGGCTCCAGTCCGTCCTTCGGCTGTAAGGATTGGAGACGGATGTAGGACCCGAATATGGATTACTTTGAATGCGATGGAAGTGCTGCATCTGATATAAAAGAGGCGATTTACATCAGAATAGGAGCTTCGATTTTTATCTCTGTATTGCAATAGATTTTATTTATATTTTCATGACAGTATTTGTACGAATAATCACTTAAATTCTTGTTTCATTCTTTCAATCATTTATTCATTACAGCCTGTCCAAAGTTCACTGGTGAACTTGGCCTCCCCTATTGATTGCGTCAAGGGGGGGATATTTTCCATAGTTACCACACTTGGTAGGCGGATTGGATTTAATGGCAGTTGTTTTATTTGAGTTGTAGTCAGGAACATGCTCCTACCCATCCCCTGTTTCAGTTTCTCTCTCCGTCTCCTCTTAAGACACCTAAGGTTATAAAGGCAGTGGATTCTCTTACGTCCCCTCTGCATGGGTAGATCATAATATAAAATATTAAGGAGTGTAAATTTTTCATCAGTTTGTTTTATTTTGTAATTATTTTATAGACGTTTATTCTATTTTTTTACTTACTAAAAGCCAGTCATCATTATCATCATTACAGCCCTTCACAAGTCCACTGCTGAACATAGGCCTATCCCAAGTAATGGCACAAAGCACGGTCGTAAGTCACCTGCATCAATTGACTTCCTACATATCTTACCAGGTCGTCACTCCATCGAGTGTGGGATACCCTAAACTTCCTCTCCCGGTAGGAGGCCGCCACTCGAGAACCTTTTTCCCCCATCGGTTGTCGATTCTTCGAGCTATATGGCTGGCCCATTGCCACTTCAGCTTATACAGTCACTCTGGTTATACTGCGGATATCCTCATTTCTAAGTTTATCACGCAGAAAAACTCCGAGGATAGTCCTCTCCACACCCCGCTGAGCGACCTTGAGCTTCCTTATCCGACTAGCAGTGAAGGACCACGTCTCAGTTCCATAGATCATCACTTGCAATACACGTACAGGTTGTACAGTCTCGTTTTCAAGTTTTGAGGTATACCTGACGAGAAGATGTGCCGTAATTTCCCGAACGCAACCTAGCCGAGTTGAATTCTTTGACTGACGTCTCAGTCGAAGTTGAACTTACTTAGTCGGACTTTTTGTCCCAGGTAAACATACTCGTTAACAACCTCGAGCTTACTGTTCCCAAAAACTACTGGCATAGGTGTGACATGAACGTTATACATGATCTTTGTTTTGTCCATGTTCACATCTTAAGCCCTATCCGTTGGGAGGCACTATTGAGGTAATTGAGCATAATGCTTAGGTCCTCCAGCAATTCTGCCGTAAGGAATATATCGTCGGCAAATCGAAGGTGAGTGATGTACTCGCCTTACCAGTCCAGAAGCTTGAAAACGTCTTCCAACGCAGCGATGCGGAGTTTCTGGGATATAACGTCACCCTGTCTTACACCTCTCTGCGGTTGGATAGGTTCCGTACTCTGGTTATTTACCACTGAAAAAACTGCAGCACCGCACAAATTTCGACGATATCAAGGGCTTTCTCATAGTCCACATACACCAGACATAGTGGCAAATTGTACTCCTCGGACTTCTGTATAATTTGCCGAAGTGTATGTATGTGGTCTATGGTGCTAAAGCCTTTTCGGAAACGGGCTTGTTAGGGAGGCTGAAAGTCGTCGATTCTGCATGCAAGACAATTCGTAATGACTCTCCAAAATAGCACGTAGACGCAGCTCAGAAGGGAAATCGGTCTGTAGTTCTTCAAGAAAGGCGACAACGCTTTCTTAAAGAACTACAGACAGACCGAAGAAAACCACCGCACTTCTGCTCCACGCCTCCGGTGTAATGCCACCAAGGAGGACGGAATTAAAGAGCTTCTGAAGGACTTCAAGTACCGGTCTTCCACCCGCTTTCAGAAGCTCCGCTGTAATTCCATCCTCACCGGGGGCCTTGCCGTTTTTAAGGTGCTGGAGAGCCAATCTAATCTCGCCCAGACTGACGTCCGGGATATCTTAGGAATAGTGTCGGATAAGACTCGCTCTTGGATTGTTACTCACACCTACGTGTGGCTCCAACGATGATGTGTACAGCTGTCCATAGAACCTTTCAATCTCACTCAAAATCTCAGGTGTCCTGGAAACGACGACCACACTGACTGGCCCCTTGAGTTCCGTTGGCCTATTCCAAATTTCCCTACCTTCAGCTCACCGTCCTCTCTTGTGCCTAGTTTTGCGTTCAAGTCTCCCATTAACACAATATAGTGACTTTTGGAGGAATGCATAGCTCTAGATATATCCTCATACATTTCTTCCACCTCCTCATCGGAATGTGCCGATGAATACATGGTTGATAATAACTCCTACGAATGAGGTGGTCACTTCCAAAATAAAATTTGTAAATAGTTTGTACAACAATTTATGTAAAATTTATTAAAAAAAAAGTCCCACTGTGTTTTTTGCTGGTTCTTCCGAGGAGAGGGGATTTTTTTCCGAACCATTAGTAATGTAAAAAAATGACTTTTAATAAGAATTACATACATGTGATCTATATTGAGTGAAAACTTTTTCTATTCTTTTCTATAATAATAAAAGCACTCTTGTCTTGAAGATGCCCAGATTATGTTCGAACGGAAAGACTGGCAGAGGCACTCCTTTGCTGTATGCATAACAAAAGAAAAAGCCAACCGTTTGGTTTGAATGCGAGGAATATCGACAACAAAGGGGTGATTCCGCCGACCGTATGGTTGTCCGATGGTGGAATGGAGAGGGAGTAACATGATAGGAATATGATCAGTGTTTGGGTTTTACTTTGGAAGTACAGTCTTCTTCTCCTCATCTGCCCGTAGTCAGTCTATTGCTGGACATCGACATCTCTCATCATCTTCTTCTTCTTTAATATATAGTAAAAATCCAGATGGGCATGAGACTCCCCATCGTGGGGAGAGTTGCCATAATCGTCACGTTTGACACGTTTTGCATCTTGAAGCAGCATCCTGGAACTTGTTTTGATGACGTAAACGAAATGATTATACCGCCATCTTTTGGGAGCAATAAGATCTTTTTTTTGGTAAATCCCACAATCGCCTTTTATGACACGAAATGGGGTATGCACCCTCTCATGCGCCACCACACACCCGAATCGTTACCGTTACAGTCTATAAAAAGTCTACTGCTGATCATAGGTGTACCCCATTGATTGCCTCTTTGGGGGTATACATTTAGACAAGTTCTGCAGCCTATGCTGTAAAAAAGATTAGAGGTCTCACTAGTGTCGAGACAGCTAGATTAGTTTATTTTAGTTATTTCCATAGCATAATGTCTTATGGGATTTTGCTATGGGGAAATGCGGCTGATTCAGAAACTATTTTTGTTTTACAGAAGAGGGCCATTAGAACTATTTACAATCTAAAACCGAGAGAGTCTCTTAGAGATGAATTTAAAAAAATTAATTTATTAACTTTGGCCTCTCAGTATATTTACGAAAAGTTAATGTATGTTCACAAAAACAAAGATAGTTTTAGTAAAAAAAGTGATATACATTCTGTAAACACTAGGAACAAACACAAGCTAGTGATGCCAGTTTCTCGACTCCACAGAGTCAGTAATTCATTCTTGGGGCAATGTATACGCTATTACAACAAGGTCCCGGAAAGTGTACAGGTTCTCTCTATTACCAAGTTTAAATGTTTTATTAAGCTGAAACTGTATAAAAAGGGTTATTATAGTATAAATGAATACATGGTTGATAATAACCCCTGGGAATGAGGTGGTCGCTTCCAAGCAGTTTCTAAAATAAATTTTGTAAATAGTTCGTAATCATTTATATTGTAAAATTTATTTCAAAAAAAAGTCTGGGTTTCTTGCTGGTTCTTCCCAGGACAGAGGGTTTTTTTCGAATCAGTGGTAAAGTAAAAAACTTTCAATAAGAATTACACATGTAATGTATATTGAATAAAAAATATTCTATTCTATTCTATTCTATTCTATTCATTCATAGTTGCCATAGTAGTAGAAGATGCTGCTGCCCATCTTCTGGCTTGCTTCTCTCTGTCATCTCTTGCGACACCCATGGGACGATATGTGGTAGTAGATATTCTTACACCGCCACTACACAACCGAATAATCACCTTCATTAGGAAGGATTTGTCGATGATCTATTTTTAAATCTTAAAAATATAAATGTTTTGGGTAGAAAAAAATACACTATTCACTTTTACACACTTTTCTATATTCCCTCTGTCGTCGCTTATCTCTTTCACAATGTGAATACAATATTTTTGGTATTTGATGAGAAGAAAATATGAATATTAAATACAGAAATTCATTTAATTGCGGTCGGTTCATCCACTTAGAGAAATAATCGTAGCTCTTGAAGAAATAGATTTTAGATTTTATTTTTAAATATAAATATTTGGAATGTTATCCTGAATCACATTTTTGTTCCAAAACTATTAATTGTGATTTAAAAAATTATATATAAATTTAATTACATAAAAAATTATATATATACAATATCAAAAAAATTTATATATTATCAGAGAGTCCTACTCCCCGTGGTATCGAACCAAGAACGCTGGCTGCGTTTCCTCGTTGAATGGCTATTCTTAGCCTTTGAGCGCGAAAAGAACCAGCCCTTTTATTACCAGCAGCAACAACCAGTCGCAGTTAGAGTTCCTTTAGGAACTTCATCGCACGTGGACCTCACGAACCAATAGTCTCTACAGCAAATGGCACAAATATGTAGCCATCTCTCAGAGACTCGTATTTGCGCCACTTACTCAGTTCAGCTGCCTGTGATGCCACCCCGGCTCTAAACGGGGTACACCTGAGATGAGGCTGCCAAAGGGCCTACGCAAGTAGCATCCCACACTATGGTTTTACCTATCTCCCAAGGGACCAATGTCACACCGTCGGTCAGGTCTTCTGCCATCGTCTCTAAATATTCCACAAGGCTCTGAAGCCGAGGGAACATTTATAGAGACAAGAACCTTTCGAATGACATCGTTTAAAGAACCATGCCTTGAAACCTACCACCACTTTTCTTACATGAAAGTCCATGAAGCCCAAACTCGTTGTAGCTGCTACCACAGGGCCAGTGATAGTCGGATTCCTACGGCGATGGGCAAGTTTTCCCCATTAAGTAATGTACCGAGATTACTTGATGGTAAAGCGTGTAACCAGTGACTAGATTTCTTAGTCGAAACAGCTACAAGGCATGCCTGATCTTGGTCACTATGGAAATTATGAAACAAATCTTTCTGCACACTCTGTACCAACGATAATATCCCATTGTTTTTGTTAGTTAACTTCCACTGGAAAGCTCTCGCCGAGACATAGCGTTCGCCATGTCTGCTCTGCCTCTGTAGCAAAGCACAGGTCTACTTTATTATTTAAAATTATGTTACATAAGTCACTAACACTATGAACGGAAGCAAGGAAAGCAGGCAATGCAACGCTAGAAATATTTCACACACCAATACCACCAAATATTTTAGGTAAACTAGCTTGAGTCCAAGCTGCTATATTTATAGTCAAATTTAGAATTGTTTCTATAGCTATTGTAAGATTATTATGAATATCTTTTAAAATATCCGAAAATTCCCAGACTAGAATCGAGCGGAGTAAGTATGTAAATCTAGGTACAAGGGGACAATATTTTAAAATAGTAAGAGCAATGTGGGGGCTTGACATATAAAATTTATCAACGTCGTTTAAAAACTGATCAAATTTTGTTTTTAAAACAGGTTAATTACTATCTAAAAACAGCGGGGCAACTAACATTCCGTACTCACAGTTTTTATTCCTGAAGAAATATGATTGAAATTCTGAATTAAAGTATCTCTGTTGGAACTTGATAAATTATTGGAAAAAATATTTCACATTTCTGCATTTTCTGCATCATTGCTATTTGGTTTAAGACCAATATTTTTAAAATTTCGAAAAGTATAAGTAACACTCGTCATCCAGTGTACCTTTGTCCTAGTAACCAGATATTAAGCTTTGATTTCAAATTTGAAATAATGGGTTGAATGAAAAAAAAAAAACGCTATAACCATACTAGTATTTTCTTCTGTGTCGTGAAGATGATTTTACACACATAATTTTCACATAGACGGCCATCAGACTTGGAACAATTATTTGTAAGCCATACAAATATTTGCTGCGTGCCTTTTTTTATAGGATAGGGTGACAAACGAGCACACAGTCCACCTGATGGTAAGTGGTTGCTGTGGCCCATAGACATCTACATCTATCCTCGTTTACGAATCAAAATGCAGATACGTATTCACCCGTGAGGACTAAGGAGGCTCAGGACCGTGCTTTGATAATTGCCTATGTTCAGCAGTGGACTTTTGATTGGCTGTTATGATAAAATACCATAATACGAAATACAATAAGTACAATGAAATTTGTTAGGCTAGGATGGGACTCCATGCTTTGGACTTCTTGACTCCACTACTCGTACGTCGACATATTATTATTTTTACAATATATTAAGATAAAAAGAATATAATTTCTTTTTATTAACAATACCTATAAAATTAAAATAAAGCTATACATACCGATTTATTTTATTTTCGTGCGTTTTTCTTAATGTTGTGTACATCTTTAAAAGGAATGCAATGCTGTAAAAAAATGAAAAGGTGATTAATTTTTTAATAAAATAATAAAATATTAAAAAAAATATTTCGTACTTTGTGGTAACACTCCCAGTAATAATTTAGCTTCTTCATAACGTTGTTCAATTTACCGGCCCAATACATTTAACCATTGATTTTGAGGTTTGGGTTCTAGTTGGCAATGTCATAAAGCGTCACACCAACAAAACTATAGAATTTTTGTAGAAATTCTGGTTTCGACCTTAAGGACCTTGTATAATTAAATGATTGAAACGCAATGACTGAAACGTCTTTTGTAAATTGTGATGCTCTGTGGTATAATAAGTATTTATATACAGTTACCATCACAGATTATTAAAGTCCACTGCTGAACAATGGCTCTCCCATAGATTGCCTCATAGGGGGATATTTGCCATAGCTGCCACGCTTAGCAAGCGGGTTAGCAACCGCAGTTATTTATTTTTAGTCGATATTAGGAAGACGCTGCTGCCCAACTCCTGATTTGTTACCCTCTGTTGCCTCCCACGGGATGATAAAAGGTAGTGGATATTCATACACCACTTCTACTCTATTCATACAGTATTTATATGTTTTATAATTATATGTTATGTGTAAAAGCGTAGTACGACGGGTTAGCTAAAGCTTACGGATTACGGCGGTTTTACTCGCGGGTCGTCGTTTCTGATACACTGGCGGGCCATACAATTATTTTTTAGAGTTAACTTTTTAATGCTACGTGCCAAATTTTAAACTGTGCTGGTAAGTCGTGAGCCCATCTCATAATTTTCTAAAACTGCGGTTATAAGATGTTCCATCAACGAGCTTGACCAATGAGATTCCAAGACCTTCTGCCGAAACTCCAAGTACGCCTTAACAGTGAGAAATGTTCTCTTCTCGCTTCCTTATAGAATTCAATCCTTAGGAAATTTGTAAAGGTTTGGAAACTAACATCTTATAGAGTACCGTGAAACCTGGCAACTTGCCGTTTTTTGTAGGACTTAAAAGTTTAACACCAATTTTTCAACACAAAATGTACTGTGAGACTGGCCATCAATGCAAAATTTGACATTATATTCTTCATAGTTTTGGTATTTATTAATGATTTAAACAAATACTAACATTAAATAGACAAAATACTCAAAAATAGAAAACGCAAAGTTAACCTCACTTTGAAGCAACTTTACCTTCAGGGTTTATAACGAAAATAATAGGATTTGACTTGAAGGTTGAAGGTAAGTTTACCTCATAATATAATACGTAACACCCAGAGTTATGATTTGCTTCTTCAATTGTGTTGCGAATAGCAAGGTTTACGCTTGTGGCAAATTTGCCTTCCCATTTTTCAATTTTTCATAGACACTTGAAAATATTTGTCAGGGTTGTCAAAAATCCTTAATTTTTTTTATTTAATCTTGTCACAATAATTTCTTAAGAAAAAAATCTAAAATATATCAAACAAAAATACTCTCGTCCTAAGTTTAAAATAAAATTGGTGCAATAATAATCTTAAATCAATTATAGTATAGAATAAAAACAAACTTTTTGCGATCATTTTTAATAAGTAGTCGTTGTCTTATTAGTCATCATCACCATTTTATGTGTATACGTAATAAAATGATGTCAGGTCATAATTATTGTAATCAAAACATTATTCTTTATATATAAAAATTACGTGTGATGTTGTTTGTCCGCGATGACTGATGACTGACTGACTCCTGTAGTAGTAGTTTTCAAAATTTCATTGAAATCAGTTCAGTAGTAGTTTACTGAACTGATTTCAATGAAATTTTGCATACTGTGTGCATTTTGGTCCAACTTGAGAGATAGGATAGTTTTATCCCGATAAATGACCCTCAAAATTTTTATTGCGAATTTAAGGATTTTTATAGGAAGGGTCGTTGGAAAGGGCAGAACAACGTCTGCCTGGCGAGCTAGTAATAATCATTAAAAATGGCAATTAATGTTTTGCTCAATATCAATACACTAAGTTGAAATTATGAAAAGTACTGAGTAGTAATAATATTATTAACGCCCGACAACGCAGTAAAAATAATATAGATTTCTCTATTTTTTCCTTCACTTTTAATAAAGATGTATTGATTGACGAGCCATTTGGTAAAATCAGTCTAATGGGCTGCTACGATGAAACATCAATACAAACATAGAATATCATGTGCAGAACACAGTTGTAATCGGTTACAAATATAGGTTGAAAACGACATTCCTTACAGTTGTAATCGGTTAAAAATATAGGTTGAAAATGACATTCCTAGGTTGTAAGAAAACATGTCAAAGTAACCGTCACATCATAGCATCACTAATATGGTAAATTGGCCAAGCTAGTTTTATAGATAAATGTTAACACCAACATGTTAAAAGCGATATATTACATTTGATAACCATTAATATTACGTTACTTCAAAGATATAGATACCTACATTCAGTCTTTCAAACAAAAAAAGACTCAAGTTTTGGAGCAGTGACCAAGGAGGTTATTTCGCTGGCACAATTCAGCGTTAAAACAAAATGCCAAAACTAACTCCCATTTTACCATATTGAAAGCAGTATTGTCGATTAGTTATTGCATTTTCACTCAAAAAACGGTAAAACGGTTTATCTCGAAAAACGTTACGTTTTCCGTGTTAATCGTAATTTTGTACCAGTACAGCCCTAAGGCAAAGCTAACATCCATTGGTAAAGAACCAAACCTGACTGTAGTAAATTCTCCTAGCCCGTCACTATTCAGTGAATCCTTCCTATGCAATTACTTTTGAACTATTCGGGGTTATCGAAGTGGCCCAAAACCGTCCAGAAAGATAACATTAACGCGGTATTTTTGAATGTTCATAGGTTAATTCAGCTTAATTTAATTAAAATATAATGTTATATAAACGTCTATTGATGAAAATTTTTTTTTAATAAAAATCTTTATTGATCAACTAAAACTTTACAATTATCTTGAAACATGGTTGGAATCTTCTTTTAAGTGTAAAAACACCTGTGCCAGAAGATCCCGCTTCTCCATAGCCATAATACAGATAGTGATCAACTTAATCCGTAAGATATAATAAACTATTAAAGAAAAGTATGTAGTGTGTGTGTGTGTGTGTGTGTGTGTGTGTGTGTGTGTGCGTGCGTGTGTGTGTGCGTGTGTGCGTGTGTGTGTGTGCGTGTGTGTGTGCGTGCGTGTGTGTGTGTGTGTGTGTGTGTGTGTGTGTGTGTGTGTGTGTATTGTGTGTATTGTGTGTTTGCTTACTAATAGTGTAGTGTCTAACTAATGCATTGTAAAATAGCCTCTGCTTTTTCATAGTTTAATTTTTTTAACCATTTTATCAACAACTGTTTACAATTATATCTGTTCGCGCCAAACACTTTCAAGGAACGAACGCGAGAGGGCGTGCGGCTCAGTGTCATACCGGTTTGACATTCGGTCGTGCGTAAAACGCCCAAGGGCAATCGTCTGTAAGCGGTGCTGACGTGAGCACGCGGTCAATTCTGTTAGGGAACTCGGAATAATTAGGTGCGGCCCGTAAATATACGGTCTAGGATTTTGTGACGCGCATTCCTGCTGGAGAGCTTCCCTGGACTTATTGGGTCCGACTTAGAATCTGTATAAGTGCATTCGACAATATTAGCTAGTGCGGCCTCTGTATTCTAGAACTAACTCTTGCGACGCGAAACGGTAGTGACCTTTAATAAACTGTAAACTCCGTGTGCGTTTTGTGTGTTAACCTTATAACCCGCGATAGTTAGTGGCTCCTGTAAGTTAGTAAATCGTACGATAGAGTTAATTGACTGTCAACGTGACGAAAGAAGAAAGTGACTGTGGACAACCTCGAAAGGCCCCCTCAAGTTGGAGCGGTGTCGACGCTCGGGCTGCTGCCGACGGCCAAGGTCTAGGTTCAATCACCATCAGTCACACCCAGATACACACCACATCACCATTCTTTCCCTTGCACTACACAACCACATGAGACCTGACCGACTCCGGAGGGACCAGTCGCCTTGGATAGGTAAGTAAGCTTCATCCAAATTCCTTCCGGTCGACTGGCCGTAGTATAACGCTCCCCCATATATTTTAATGTAATTAGGAATTTCCACGTGGCCACATTGAGGCCCGACCTACGTCTGTTCGGGAGGTCTTCAGCTCATGGGCCCCTGAGGATCTGATCCTTTAAAGGAGCAGCCGCAGGCCGTAACAATATCTATTCATTATATATATATTGAGAATTTTGTTTATTTTATTGTAAATAAAAACTGATTGTTTTTTATATTGATGAGAAGCAAATTTTGTGTTTACTTTCTGCGCTGCAATTAATGTACCTCTTCTTTTTCGCAAAATGTTCGAATCATAATTAAGACTACTATGCATTTTTAAAACGGTTTGTAAAATGTATAATTTTCTTACAGTAAGTAATTGAGTAAAAGTAAATTAAATTGAGTAAAGAATAAGCAATTATAAATACTGTAGCGCCAAATCCGGTATGTTAAATACCCGTATAGCTTCGACTGAATTTTGCGAATGAGGAAGCTGATAATCGGTTATTTCAACCTGTACATAACATTTTGAAGCGTGCCATAAAAATATATAACGTCTAGAGAACACGTGTCGCCACTTCGAAGGCGTCGCGACGCTGAATTAAATTCACTAGATGAACTATATTACAATGTTTCTTTTTATAAGACGGATTTTTTTAATATGAGAGGGGCAAACGAGCATGCGTCTCACCTGATGGTAAGTGACTACCGCCGCCCACGAACAACTGCAACACCAGGGGAACCAGGGGAATTGCAGATGCGTTGCCAGCCTTTTAAAAAGGAATAGGCTCTTTTATTGAAGATCCCTAAGTCGTGTCGGTCCGGAAAAATCGCTGATAGTAATCGATTCCACAAGGAAGTTGTGGAGGAAGAAAACATCTTCTAAATCGCACAGTGGTGGACCGCCAATCATCCGGATGGTGTGGATGGTATCGGGAGTTCTGCCGCGATGTGCGTTCGTGAAATTTGGCGGCTGGGATTAATCCGAACGATTCCTCAGAGCACTGCCCGTGGTAAATGCGAAAGAAAATGCAAAGGACTCGGTCGTCGACGATTCGAGCCACTATGTGCTGGATGCGATCAAGTGGAAGGAGCTGGCACTGGGGAGCTCCTGCCCAGAGATGGGAACAGTATTCCATGTGAGGCCGAACCTGCGCCTTGTAAAGTTGCAGGCGGTGTACCGGCATGAAATACTGTCCCGCTCTGCTTTGCACGCCAAGCTTTTAAGAGGCCAGTTTGGCCTTCTCTTCCAAGTGACCACGAAACTGCACGCCACTCGACATGTCGACTCCGAGGATTCCAATATTGGCTGAGGCAAGAAGGGGAGTGCCTTGAAATTGAGGAGATACGACAATACGTTCTTTTTAACAGTAAACGCGCAAACTTGTGTCTTCTGTGGATTAAACTGGACTAGATTTTGTCGCCCCCAATCCGAAACTTTGTTCAGCAGAGACTCGACCTCAGACACAACTTTGTTCCGGTACTCGGCGACGTTTTGCCGAGAAATATTGGCACGGCCGGTGTGTAGAGCATCACCAGTGCTGTCATCCGTATAGCAATGAATGTTACCAGTTAGCAACATATCATTGATATGCAGAAGAAACAGCGTTGGTGATAGCACACAGCCTTGTGGAACACCAGCGTTAATAGGCTTGTAGACGGAGCATGCACCGTCTACAACGACCTTGATGCTCCGATCTGCAAGGAAGCTGGTGATCCAATCGCACAATTTCTCGGGAAGCCCATAAGGAGGGAGCTTCGAAAGAAGCGCTTTGTGCCAAACCCGATCGGAGGCCTTCGCAATATCCAATCTAACGGCCAACGCCTCCCCCTTGGACTCTAGTGCCTCCGCCCATCTATGAGTCAGGTGGAACAGAAGATCACCAGCTGATCGACCCCGACGAAAACCGTATTGGCGGTCACTAATCAGCTGGTGATCCTTAAGGTACCGCATGAGCTGGCAGTTAATAATGGATTCCATTATTTTGGAGAACAATGAGGTGATCGCGATAGGCCTATAGTTGGACGGGTCTGAGCTGTTGCCTTTTTTAGGGATCGGATGTGACAAAAGAACTTAAAGTCAACCTAATGTAATAACAATATAATAATAACGCATTCAGTGTGCTGGTGGCGCTCCCGCACTGCTGTAGTGCGTCTGCGATGTTTGCACACGCGCACAGGGACGGCTTCCACGCCGTGCTGCAGCGCCGCATCGCCTCGCTGATGCTGCGCACGCGCGGGAGCGCCAACACTATCCTGAACGTGCTCAGCGACAAGCCTGACTGTCCCCTTCTGCGACACTGGGTACAAATGCATGTGCCCGGTGCCCCAGAGGGTGGCAGATACATGAATTAAATTGTAGATTAATATTATTCAAGTAATTAATATTAAGTAGGTTTTAAAAAGATTAGATTGAATTATATAAAATTAAATTACATGAGATTAAATTTATTATAATGTAAATGTTTTTTTCTTATGTCACTTGTATGGACTCAGTCTGAAATAATTTTATTTTTTTTATTTTCTTTTTAATGGTAAGTGGCTACTGCAGCCCATGGATACCTACAACTATCTTCAAACAAAGAAGGCAACATACACCTCTGAGTGCTAAGATGGAATGCCTCACAGCCTGTAGTTATGCTGGCCCTGATTACTGTATACCTTTCAGAACGAAATAGCAGTTCATGCACTGATATTTGGCGGCAGAAATAGGTAAGATGGTGGTTTCTTATTATTATTACCTATTACTATTAAAAAAAATTTAGCAAACTCAAAATTCAAATCACGGTCAACTTTTAAATATAAGCTATTAACTACGCAGGATAGCAGATAGCAGCAGCAACAGATGTATATTTATAGTGCCACGTGTGTACGAGCAAATAAAAAGATCGACATCATCACCATCACCATCAATAGCCCGTAAAGATTTACTGCTGGATATGGTCTTCTCCTGTTCTAGAAAGGATTTGGCTTAACACGCCATGCTTGGTAGGCGTATTGGCTATCGCAGTACCAGAGGATTTGCACTTGTGGTGCTGACCCGCGTCACCGTTATAAGTATTTTGCTTCTAGAGTAAAGTATATTTTTAGCAACTATTCCAAATCTGATGTTATAAATTATAATTATATGTTATATATGTATATATATTACTAGCTGACCAGGCAGATGTTGTTCTGCCCTTTCCGATGACCATGTGTCCTAAAAAAAATAATTAAATTCACAATAATAAATTGAGGGTCACTTATCGGGAAAAAAACTATCTCTCAAGTTGGACCAAACTGCACACATTGTGAAACATTTCATTGAAATCAATTTAAATTAAAAATTAATTAAAAATTCAAATTAATTAAAAATTGCTTAGGAGTTCATCGCAGACAATCAACGTGACACGTTTTTTTAATAGGTGACAAACGAGCACACAGTCCACCTGATGGTAAGTGGTTGCTGTAGTCCATAGACATCTACATCAAAATGCAGATTCGTTGTTACCCGTGAGGACTAAGTTGTAATGCCTCTTGTCACGTAATTTTTATATATAAAAATAATTATTATGTTAGAAATAACAGCAACACTAGTCATCTCAATATAACGTGGGGCAGCCTCTCAGAAACACCACCTTCCTTACTTACACTAGAAGAACTACTTCACGAACAGAACCGCATCACTTGTCTTATTTAGGCAGAATCTCAGGGTGCAGGTCACAGATTACCTTAATCTTTGGTGCAGGTAATGTTTTAGCCCAACGGGCATAATAACGATATGAGACTCGTAGAATTACAGACTGAATACCTCTTAGTCGACTGCGCGATAATTTATACTGCTAAAACAAGTAGGAGATTAGTTCCACCTTCAATTCTTCATATTTTCTTTTATTATTCCCACATTCCTAACAATATAGTTTAAGAGATCGCATTATGGGTAGCCATTTTTTAAAGAACAAGGGTGACAAACAATCCAACCGATGGTAAGTGTGAATGCTGTTGCCGATTGACATCTAAATCTATCTTCAATTAAGAATCAAAATGCAAATGCGTTTTCGCCCCTTTTCACTAAGATAGTATGTCTCGTTTCCAGTAAAAAGAATCACCGGTTCTCTACACTTAACATACGAAATACAGCGGTATAAAGCTATTATTTTACGCTGGTATTCTGTGGGAGCGTGGTCCTGTCCCAGTCGAGCCGATCCATTCGTGCTTCAACCATCAATGCCGCCACCACACGTACATTTATACAATATTATTGATCTGTCGCTCAATATTTTAATGTGAGCTGAGCAACGTATAATTATTTAAAATGTTTGACGTGTATCGTATATAAATTTTATAGTTGTTATTTATAACCTAGCAAAACTCCCTACGGGAGGGAATGTTGTGTTAATTTAAATAAATAATTCAATTGACTAATGGCAAACTGTGGTCAGATAATTACTATTCGCGCTATAGTGGTTCAACTTACTTATAACATGTACGTACCTATATAAATTTGTTATTAAATATTTTATGAAAGTGTTTTTATTGTTCTCGCACACACTTGAAAACTAAAATCTTATATTTCTGTACCTGTATACCTAAGTAAATAACTTTAAATTATTATATAGAAATTGACGTTTTGACTAGGCTAACTTTAGGGGGAGGAAGTGGTTCAGGCCAGGAAATCATTGAATTTATGTAAAATGATTGTGTTATAAAATAAAAATCTAAATTGTAAATTTAAAAAATTAGGTCGCAGTGTAATAGAATCCGCTACACCAAATTGACAGTAGGATATTATAAGAACCAATTAAACTCACATTAAAACAAAATTGCACAAAGATCTTGTGGCCTTCGATAAAAGGTAGGCATAAATATATCGCAGTAGAATACTTTCAGAATGATGTGGAGATTCCGGCTAATACTACTGACTATGTGGGAGATCCAAGACTAGCTGTGGACAGTTTATTGAACGTAGGTTATGTAATGCATAGTAGTGGGGGTGTAAGAGGATTCACTACCTCTTGTCAACCCACGGGTGTCGGATGGTTTACAGACGATGACGATGATGGAATTTTCCAATTACGACACTCAATCTTATTGTAAGATAACACTCTCCTTTTGTGTCTTTTTATGGTTTGAAAATGAGTAATGATAGACCCATCGGTAATGTTTATGTAATGCATGTATCTATGACAAACTAAAAAAACAACGCAAAGTAAACTTCAATGTGGCCACAACCTAGCAATACAGGCCTAGAGCGACCTGTATAGATAACATTTTTACAGATGTTAAGCCAATGCATAAGTCATTTATTCAAAATTTAAGTTCGGATCACCGTCGACACTTGGGCTTACTGCCTTACCCAAAAAAAACCAGAAAAACAAGAAAGTTGTTTTTGTTCCAATAAATGAACATTGCTTGGAGCGGTCTAAAAATAATATAGTGAATAGACTTCCATCACTTTCATATAAAACTAGTGCTGATTATTTGTATTGTGCGTTATTTGAAATTATAAGTTGTGAATTTAAAATATTACTTTTAAACCTTTCTCTTTTAACAGTCGCCAATCATTAAATGAATGGGCGAAAGCAGGAATTTATAGAAGTAGGTGAAGGTTATACGGGCTTTATAATGAAAGGTCATATAATAGTTTTGTTATATTTAGAGATTATGTAAAAACATAATCCAAAGTATTTAAAAAAGTAGGCTCTACAGCTAAGGCTTTACATTTAAGCAAAAAATTAAAACTGCAATCCAATAAAATTAAAATGACGTGGAGTATAATTAATATTGAAACCGGTAAAGTCAAACCGCGCAACTCGGATTTTCAACTTTTTTGACTCGGTCTAATCAAGAAGTTGCTATGGCTATTGTGAAACATTTTACTTACGTTACTTTTGTGACAACAAAATCTTTAAATTCTTCTCCTACTGTCTACTGTCGTCGAATCATTGCTTAAACAAAAGGTAAAGGCTTGTTCAAATACTTTTAAATTCCATAGTACTCTATGAAATTTAAAAGTATTTGAAAAGGCCTTTTTTTAGCCAAAAGATATCGTTAAATATTTCAAAACTATTGATGTTAAGAAAACGGCAGACTTATCGGGGATTTCCGTTAAAGTTATTTTATCTATAATAGATATATTAGTACCTTATCTAACTAATATATTTAATACAAGCGTTGAATCTGGTATGGTTCCTAATTTAATGAAACATAGTAAATTGATACCTTTATTTAAATGTGGTAGTACATTAGACCCAGCTAATTTAAGACCAATTTCTGTACTACAAACATTTAGTATAATATAAAAAAATATTTTTAGATCAGATGTTAAGTTTGTTTAATATTAATAATTTGCTTCATAAAAATTGCTCGGCAACTGACGCTGGAATTGAGCTTATTAAACATATTTTTTATGCATGGGTAAATTCAGAGTATGCTTTGGGTATATTTCGTGACTCTTCCAAGGCCTTCGACTGTATACACCATGAGACATTATTAAGGAAGTAAGTGAGTAATAGAACGCAGAAAGTTATCATCAATAGTAAAATTTCTTCCGGTTCACCTGTACCAATGGGTGTCCTTCAGGGCACAATTCTCGGCCCATTCCTATTTATAGTGTATACTCATGACTTACCTTCCCTTGTAGGGTATAATCATGATATAGTATTATTTGCTGATGATACTTCCTTGATTTGTAAACTTAAACGTCAATCGTTTAAATGTGATTAAGTTAATAATGGTATATCAAAATTAGTGCATTGGTTTAACGTTAATAATCTACATTTGAACGGAAATGAAACTAAATATATTAAATTACAATATCCAGTGTTAAAAATCTGAATGCCAATGTGTTTTTAAATGGGGAAGAACTGAGCCCTGTTGAATCCACTGTTTTTCTTGGCATCACTCGCGACGCAAAGCTTCAGTGGAGCTGCCATTTATCCAAACTAGCAAGCAAACTAAGTTCTGCAGCCTATGTGGTAATAAAGATTAGAGGTCTTACTAGTGTCGAAATAGATAGATTAGCTTATTTCAGTTATTTCCATAGCATAATGTCTTATGGGATTTTGCTACGAGGAAATGCAGCTGATTTAGAAACTAAACAAGCTAGTGATACCTGTTTCTCCACAGAGTTAGTAATTCATTCATGGGGCAATGTATACGCTATTACAACAAAGTTCCAGAAAATATACAAGCTCTCTCTATTACTAAGTTTAATTTTTTTACTAAAGTAAAACTGTATAAAAGGGGTTATTATAATATAAATGCATACATGGTTGATAATAACCCCTGGGAATGAGGTGGTCGTTTCCGAGCTGTTTCTAAAATAAATTTTGTAAATAGTTTGTACAACCATTTATATAACATTTACTTTAAAAAAGTCCCGCTGGGATTTTTGCTGGTTCCCAGGGCAGAGGGTTTATATAGTACCAGTTGTAAAGTAAAAAAAATGACTTTCAATAAGAATTACATACATGTGATCTGTATTGAATAAAAGTTATTCTGTTCTATTCTATTCTACTTGTGCATCGGGACGTCAATACATTAGCCCCCCCCCCCCCCCCGTGGGTGATACTGTAAAGATACTCACCCTTGAAGTTTTAAATTTTTTAGACATGCAGGATTTTAACACGCACGCTAGTCTTCACCACTTAGCACGTGGTAATTCAGTACTACAAACTGCGATTAATAATTTTAATTGTGTACCGTTATACGAGGCCCCGTAAGTAAGGTTTATTAAAAACACTTTTAATAAAAGAAGGAATTAGTTTAATTTGGCGTATGACCTTGTTACAATTTTGCTTGATCTTGAGTCGGACATAGTAGACACAGGATAATACCACAGTATAAAAATACGGAGATGGTAGAGGTTCAGCGATCGGAAAGAGAGCTGCTGGGAGTGCTGCCTTTAAATGATGACAAGACAATTTAGAGGAAATCTATGCAATCTATTGTTATTGATGACTAACGGTTTTCCCTAACATTAGGAAACTAGAACAGCAGTACACAAAACACTTTGCGACATCTAGAACACTATACGGCGTTGTTTCCCATCGTATTCTTAAAAAAGAGGCTTATAAAAGCAGATGATTGTGTAGCGACAAAAGAAAACCGTATTAGAGTTTTTTTCGTTTTAACGTAAAAGGTATTTATATTATTACAGGTTCAGAACTGTTATTGTCGTGAGTATTTTATCTTTGACAATTTCGTTTCACTATACTGTGTTCAATTTAATTAAAGGGATACTTTTAAGAATAATACTTATTATTTTATATTTCAGCCAACTGTGCGGGAACCCGAATCGTATATATGCATGTATAGATCATGATATAGGTGCATAGAAGATAAAATAGGCTTTACCGAGATGGGTAGCAACATCTTCCTGACAACAACTTAATAATAATAAAAAAACTGCGGTGGCGCATTTCAAGCATGAAAACTATGATAAGTAACTATGATAAGTACTATGATAAGTACAAGATAAACTGTAGGGGAGATGTATGTCTTATTGGTAATTGCATTCCATCATAGTCCTCAGGGGTGACGACGCATCTGAATTTTGATTTTTAATCAAGGATAAATGTCTATGGGCCGCAGCATACATTTACCATCAGGTAGACTGTGTGATCGATAGTCTCCTATACTTAAATAAAAATAAAGGTTATTGTTTTGTTACGTGTCCATTTGTTTAAAATTATTTATTAACCAAATAAATGCTTAACAGAAATAAGTTTTCCGTGACAAGCGTTCATTAGTATTAGTAATGGCAAATAGAGAAACATAATGAGACGGAATTTCGGAGAAATAAAACGAATTGGTGCTCCAGCGAGACGTGATTATTTGAGTAAATGTTAGCCCTGAACCGCTAGGTCCGAGTTCTAAATGGAGTTTTCTGAATAACATTTCTTTTTGACAAATTATTTAACCTTCGACCTATGTGAAAATCGATATTTGCACGCAAAAGTCCACTTGGGGATAGTATTTCCCGTTGTAGGGCTATTTTTAATAATGCTCAAGTATAAGCAGGAGTGGTGGCTGTGTATCTCTCACACTACCACCAGAATTGGTTATATCTATTACAAAATGTCTTCCAGTGAGAGTAGTAAGAGGCGACGGAGAGAATCAAACCAGGAGATGTGCAGATTGTTACAAAAATCAACTAAAATAATTCTAAAAATAAAAAAACCGCGGTTGCCAACCAAGCCAAGCGTGGCAGCTATACCAAATCAAAAATTAATATAAAAAAAAAACCTCCATATGAGGCAATCTATAGGTCTTTGTTTAGCAGTGGACTTATGATACCGGTAACGTAAATTACCCTGACTGGCGATGGGCAACGGTATTAAAAGTGCATTAATTCTGGTTCTATGTTCGCCAATACGCGTGCCAAGCGTGTCGATTAAGGCACATCTCCCCTAAAATGGGAGCAGCCTACGTCCAGAGGAGGAGTTCTACGGGCTGATGTCGAAGAACAAGGGAAACTCCATTACAATCTGTATAGAGTACACTGCTAGATACGCTTATTGTCCGGCGTAAAGAAGATTTGCCGACACACTTGGCAGGCGAATTCAACAAAATTGTCCTTTTTCCTAATAATAATTTTAATAAGAAAAAACTGCGGTTACCAACCCGCAAATATATGAGATATTTATGGAAGGCTCTATGTTCAACAGTGGATTTTTGATAGACTGTCACGGTAAGCCACAGTTATTTTTAGGAATAGAGTAGAATAAATTTTTATTTAATATAGATTATTACACTTTTTTATTTACCATTCACAAAAGTAAGTTTTTTATTCACCACTGGTTGCGAAAATAGCTCTGTCCTGGGAAGAACCAGTAAGAAACCCACCGGGACTTTTTTAATCATAGTTACTTTACAATTTTTTGTACAATTTTTTAAATGACTTTTAATAGAACCAGCATGGTGGCAAGCACCTTATTATAGGGTTATTTTTATTTATGTATTCTTTGATATTATAATAACTCTTTTTGTATAAACGAGAATGCCAGATCGTGCCCCACCTTATACAAAAAAGGTAAAAATATGAAAAATAATCTAATGAATTATGAAGTTTTTTGTGATAAATCGTTATTTTGTACAACTTGCGGTAAAATATTATTTTAAAAAAGGGAATTCAACGTGCGTATCCCAAAATACGGACGCCATAACTTTAAGGATTTTAATGAAACTACAATAATACGAGTATAGCATATACACCAGGATAACATATAAGCTATAATTCACACAAATATTGTGTAAATTGGCCAAAATATAACCATATGTTATGTAAGTCTGAATATAACCATATGTAATGTAATCTGTCATTTGCAAGCTATTTTGGCGTGAACACGCATCACGCAAAAACCTGTGAACCGATTTGGATGGGTCTTCCACTGACAGATAGCTGATGTTATAAGGAGTAACTTAGGCTACTTTTATTTTAGGGCTCCGCGCAAAAAAAACATCCACGCGGGTGAAGTCGCGCGGAACAGCTAGTTAAATATATTTTAAAGCATATGAAGTCACCGACGCATAAGAATAGCGCGACAGATTCTTAGCCTCTCCGTAACGTTAAGAAAGGAAAATAGGCTTGTGACCACAAGTGGGATGTATGTAGGGTGTTCCGTTACTATTACTTTACTTTCTTTTTTGGTGAAAATTTGTCAACTGTGTCTAACAATGGAAATAGAAAATAAAGAATACAAGCTTCAATCGGTTTGTTTAAATATAACTACAAAAAATACTTACTCAATATTCAAAAGTCAATTTATTGAAAATTATTTACTGTGTCTTACATACTTTTCTATTCCGTTTATTCGTTTCCTTTTAATCTTATTTAAGTAATTGCTATTTTTATTATTTTAATTTATTATAAGTACTTATGTATGTTTTATTACTTATATTATAGTGTAATCGTGTATATGGTCTAAATATACTGTATTTGCATATTGACATAACATTGTATAATAATGAATATTGTTAAGTTTTGTTTGTGTTAAATGTTATTGGCACCCAGGGAAGATCAGTGTCGAAGTACTTTGTTAGTACCAAGACTAAGCTGAGTTGGATACCTTTTTAGTAACCGTTTATCTTAATATGTTATTATGGTTAGCAAACTTTTAAAATGTGTTACTAAATAAACTTATTTTCTTTCTTTCTTTCTTTTCTTTCAAAAAATATTTTCGCTAACATACTGACATATACATATACTCCTTTATACTCCCAACTCGACCTATAATGATAGTATTGTGTTGGTGTGCGAGTCAGCAGCAAAAGCAAACACGAAAAGATTAAAATAATTAAAATTTTTTGAAATATTAGATCGGAGCACGTTACAATAATGCGAGACAAATTTTATAAGACAGAGAGTACATATAAGTGACAATCGTTGTCATATTTTGCCACACTCAAAGACAATTTTAACACTATTCGATGTCACAATGGTCACAATAGATGGTATATTCTAAGTCTATGGTATGTATGGGTTTATATTTTCTGGTTGTGGATTACATAATAAATTTAAAAAAAATTCCGCTCCCCGTTCCTAACTTTCATATAATGCGATAAAATTTTAGTTTTTGTGTATTTTATTGAAGATGTTAAAAGATACTGACTTAGATTTTTTCATTCGCTCTGTTGTTAAAATTTTAACTGTTATCAGGAAGCAGCTTCTCATCTCTTATTTCATCTCCCTCTGTCGCCCCTTACGATACCCACGGGACGACAAGGGGTAGTTGATTCTCTTATGCCGTTACTCCACAGCAACATGGTAGAGCCATGCTGCAGCTATTTTAGTAGTATAGTTGTATCACGAATGGTTCGGCACGACCGGGGATGGATCACGCTCTCACAGAATTACCATCAGGTGGACTGTGTGCTCGTTTGTCACCCTATCCTATAAAAAAAACTCACTTAGCTTAACAAAAGACTATTCACTCTTGCCTTGAAGACATTTATATTGTAATTAAATGGAATGACATACGTTGATAAACACACATTGACGGACATTTTCCGAGCGCATTGAGAAGGCATTTAGTACTAGAAGTACAGAAACAATCAAAACAAAGGGTGAAAACTGACCACGTCTGGTTATAAGCGGGTGGAAGGGAGAGTGAGGAATTAGTTAACCAATTTCTGCAAACATTTTTCGAAATGAAACGAATATCTTGTAGAACTCCATACTTAGTTATACCTGACGTTGCCTATAAAATACGATTTTCATTCTATAATTCGTTTTATAACTTCAGACATAACTCTTGCTATTAAAGTAACTTTACGTAACTTAATATCATTAATTTAATGAGCAAAGATCGAAATATGAGGGGAGATGCCCTTTGATGCTGTCTACGCGACATATGGACCCAGAGCCGTGAAGGATGGCATAAGTACTACAGGGTGGGATGTTAAGTAATAGGATTTGCCATATTATACGCTTCATTGAATCGCGACGGCGAAGATAATTGATGAACAGGACAGATTTTTTACTGTAAATACAAATATAATTCTTAATATTATTTTTTTTAATTCAAATGCGCACAAAACACAAAGTGGATACTGCAGTCCATGAACACCTGCTAACAACTTGAAATAAAGACGGTAATGATGCCTGTAATTACTTAGTCAGGTCATAAATTCTGTCACAGGTTTAATGTAAAATAATTGAAACAAGTTTATTCATTATGTAACCATTTATAAACCAAAATGAACTTAACAAAACATAGATTCTTATGACACTAAAGTTTATTCAAAATGACCTCCGTGATTTTGAATACAGGCCTTCAATCTGCGCGGCCAGTCGTCTATCGCAGCACGAACGAGGTCCATGTCAATATCGGCGGCTGCCTTGATCAAGGATGTTTTGAGTGACTCCAAATTGGGATGAGGCTTTGAGCACGCCTTTTCCTCCAAGTGTTGCCATATCTTGTAATCTAACGGATTCAAATCTGGACTGGAGGAGGGCCAGTCTTCGTGGCGGATGAAGTCGATTTCACGCGCCGCCAGCCAGTCTTGTGTGCTCTTCGCTCTATAATAATAATAATAATAATAATAATTTATTTCAGATAACCAAGTGATCCATAAAATTTGTTAGTAAATATGAAACTTATAACCTATGTTAGTACCTAAATCTAATTCTTAAATACAAGTGCCTTATTAACTAAACATAGGCGGTAATATTGCTTAAGGAGGAATGAGTCGTATCTTTCAGCAATTATTTTCATGATGGAGTTGGAGCTAGCCCGCACCCTGCCAAGCAACGAGGCTGTTTTCTTTCTTATAAGGGCGTAATAGTCATCTGTACGCGCCTTTGCAAACATGCCTGATGCACTGCAAAATCGGGGTAGCCCCAACAAGATCCTGAAGCCATTATTGTACTGGACACGTAAGGTGTCGACAGTCCGCTGTGAATAATTCGACCACAGGCTGCACGTGTAGAAAACTTGACAGTACGCTTTAAATAGCGTTATCTTTACTTGTTCACTACACCGCGCAAACCTACGAGCCAACATATTACATCGGACTGCCAGCGCCCTACGTTCCCTTTCAATGTCAACATTGTCATTTAGGTCATCGGTAACAAAATGCCCTAGGTACTTAAATTTAGCAACACGTTTTAATTCAATGCCATTCAATTTAATTGCAGGCACATTTTCTGGGCTTTTACAGCCGACGGCCCTAAACACCATGAATTCGCTTTTATTACAATTGTATCGCAAGCCATGGTTTAACCCATACTTCTCACATATCTTAAGGAGTTCTCTGGTGGCCTTAACCGTGGGACTCAGCAACACCATATCATCTGCGTAGCTTATATTATTAAAACTTACATCGTCGATACGACATCCGACTATTTTACTGCTGAGTTCAACGATTAGGTCATTTATGTACAGGTTGAAAAGTTTTGGTGACGTAATTCCTCCCTGTCTGACCCCACATTGCAATCTGTACCTTTCAGAGAACTTATCGGCCCATCTCACATTATTATACTGATTATTATACCAGTACTGAAAAATCTTCAAAAGCTCAGCTGGAA
This sequence comes from Parnassius mnemosyne, assembly GCA_963668995.1. Lineage (NCBI taxonomy): Eukaryota > Metazoa > Arthropoda > Insecta > Lepidoptera > Papilionidae > Parnassius > Parnassius mnemosyne. The sequence goes on along the minus strand of CAVLGL010000046.1, from coordinate 3,876,080 downwards.
TCTTTTTCTGGCGTAGTTTATCCCATAATAAGTCATAATTTACGAGATCAAAAGCTCTGGAGAGATCTAAAAAGCATGCATATACAGGTGTACGTCGCTTTGTGTAATATTCAACAGTGTGCTTTAGGGCTAAGATAGCATTCTCAGTAGACAATTCAGACCGAAACCCAAACTGTGCATCGTGCAACTCAATATAACTTTCCAGCTGTGTATCCAACAGGCTGTCAAGTATTTTAGCCATAATTGTTGCCAAAGATATAGGTCGATAATTACACTTATCTCCCACGTCACCTGTTTTGTTCTTAATTATAGGCACAACTATTGTCCGCATAAGGTCGTGAGGCAGATACGAATGACAGAGACATGAAGAGAAGAAAGTAGCGAGTAATCGAGGCAGGTGAGGTCCGGCATGCTGCAGGTGCTCGATGCTGAGAGAATCATGGCCGGGAGATTTCCCCCTAGTCATATTTTTAATGGCAGTTGCCACTTGTTCAACTGCTATTAGCTATTAGCTTCTATGAGCTAGCGCCGAATCTTGTTGGAATACCCAGTGCCTGTTATTGAACATGGTATGAGAAACAGGTTCCACAAGGTTCATCAGGACTGTATTTTGATACACAACTGCATTCGTTTTTACACCTTTCTCACAAAAATGTACCTCTGTTAAGCCCCAATAAGAAACTCCCAACCATATCATGAGCGAGGATGGAAAATGACCTCGTTGGACACGCGGAATACGGTTGCTTGCTTCTTCACTACTGTGTGCGTACACCTTATCATTTTGTTTTTTGTAGCTCTCATCTACGGTAAAAATTTTTTCACCCGAAAAAATAAATTTCCCGATATTTTTTTCCCGCGTACCGCTTCAACAAAGCGCGGCATCTCTTCAGTCTCAGGTCCATTAGACGAGCATTCAAACGATGTCCTGTTTTTCTTCGATATGCCCGAAGCCCTAAGTCTTCATTTAACACCCTTTTTACCGTGGTTCTGCTTAACCCCATCTGAAGGGCCAACAGTTTCTGCTTACGTTTGGGATTTCTTTGAATTCGCGCCTTCACAGCTTTTATCACTGCTGGAGTCCTAACAGACCGAGGGCGACCACTTCTTGACCTGTCATCTACACTAGAGTCTTCATTGTATCGTTTGATGGTACGATAAACGAATCTTTTGGTTATATTCAAATTTTTCAGTATGTCAAAAATTTGAATTGGCGCGTAACCGCAACGATGCAACGCAATAACTGCAACACGGTCTTCTTTAAGCGTCCACTCCATATTTAAAAATGAGTAAAATTCTAAAAAGTATACAGTTTTATTTTTGTGAACAATTCGAAATTCGAATTCAATAAACTTTTTGTGGCCAGCATTCTAAAAGAAAAGTTTTTACTGTGTGACAATACTTATGACCTGACTAGGTATATACCTGTTTAGTTTATCGATTAAATTGGCGATGTATTGAATATGCGGGATATTAAGATTACCCTTAACCGAAGAGTATGTTACCGTTACCGTTATAGCTTATTAAAGTCCACATCCGAACATAGGCCTCCCCCATAGATTGCCTCATAGGGGGGATATTTGCCATAGTTGATAGATTTTAATCTTTAGTTGTTGTTAGGAAGACGCTGCTGCCCATCTCCTGTTTGTTTCCATCTGTCGCCTCTTAAGATACCCACGGGATTATACGTAGTACTAGATATTCTTACACCGCCACTACACGGTAAATGTAATATGTGTTATTTTAATATAATTTATTTTATCTGTAAAAAAAAAACATTTCATTAAATGCTGTGTATGGTTGCTAATATCGGGAATGCGACGTGCCGGGCATCTCATACGTTTTATTGACAGACCCTCGATTGGGGTTCTGTGGGTCCCGACGCCCGTGGCTAATTGAATGCCGATGACGCGTGATCGGGCGTGACGGCAGCAAACATGACAGGAGAGCCCCTTTAATAAACTATTTTTTTCTTAATAGCGTTATGTATAATATTACTTTTGATATTGCAACAACAATACACATGCCACAGTTTCTCAAATCATCCAGGGTTGACTGGTAGAGAATGCCATAAGGCATTAAGTCCGCCCATTATATCGCTTAGTAAAAGGTGTATAATAAAGGTTAAATAATGATTTATTATATTTACGCGAACACTGCACATTGAATAAAACTACTTTTTACGGATTTTATCGTGCTTATTTAACTTATTTTATATTCCCGATGTTTCGGTTGCTTTTTAGCAACCATGGTCATTGCTTTTGTTTGGTGCTCGTAACGTCGTGTGCTATGCATGAAATGGAACGTATCGGCACCTGCAAAATATTCTCGTCGTGAAATCGCTGTCGATCCGGTTATGACACAATGTTTTACATATTTGTTTTACAGAAGAGGGTCATGAGATTAATCTATGATATAAAACCAAAAGAGCCGCTCCTACAAAAAATTAGGGAAAGCAACCGAAACGTCGGGTATATAAAATAAGTTAATTAAACGCGATAAAATCCGTAAAAAGTAGTTTTATTCAATGTGCAGTGTTCGCGTAAATGTAAGATATCATTATGTAAACCAGTACGGACTGGAAATAGCAAATAAAATATTCCCCCGTGACCATTGTTGCTGGAAAGCAACCGAAACGTCGGGAATAAAAAATATTTTAATTAAACGCGATAAACTCCTTAAAAAGTAGTTTTATTCAAGGTTAGATAAATTAATAAAATAGAATAGTGTGGGATACTGACAGAACTCCCTTTTTAAGAGACCAGCAGGCCTATTCGCTAACGTAATTGATATAAAAAATTTTGTCACTTTGAAATAGGTTACTTTACGGAAATTAATACTTAGCTTAGATCCGTATAATAAAATAAAACGATTTGTTTTCCCAAGCTTGAAGAGCACATGCCGCCCATCCTCAACTGCGTACGCTATCCCCGTCCACACCAACCTCAACACCACTACTCTCAATACCAACACACTGGGAAAGGCACACTACCGTCAATAATTATACACGGGTTTCGTACCAGCGTCGTGTTTTTCGTGTCACGTCCACAGATGAAGTAAGACTGTGGTGGGCTAACCGCGCGAAGGTGCTAATCAAACTAGGTAAACACATCGTTTCATTTTGCAACGCAGATTTTAGGTAATTAATTTTTGACATATTTATACGTGGTAGAGCTACGCTGCAGCTATATTAATATTACAGTTTTAGCACGAATGGGTGGGCTCAACCGGTGAAGGACCTCGCTCTCACAGAATACCAGCGTAAAATGGCAGCTTGACACTGCTGTGTTTTGTATGGTGGGTGTAGAGAACCGGAGACCCATTTTACTGGAAAAGAGGCATTCCATCTTAGTCCTCACGGGTGACGATGCATCTGCATTTTGATTCTTTATTGAGGATAAATGTAGATGTCTATGGGTCACAGCAACCACTTATCATCAGGTGGACTGTGTGCTCGTTTGTCACCCTATCCTATATAAAAAAAATTATACTTTGAAAGTAGATTGCGTCGTATGGTATAAAGATTTTTAAAGGAGCTACCATGGCTAATAAATTTTAAGACACAATATACTACAAACTGACTATTATTTTGATACCAGCAACGTTTGCGAATAGTAACAGGGATCTAAAATCAAAAATTATAAAAGAGTGTGTGTCAATATAAGAATATCCAATACCCTGAATAGAATAGAATAGAATAGAATAGAATATTTTTTATTCAATATACATTACATGTGTAATTCTTATTGAAAGTCATTTTTTACTTTAACACTGGTTCGAAAAAAAACCCTCTGTCCTGGGAAGAACCAGCAAGAAACCCAGCGGGAGAGAAACCAATCTTTTATGAGTGTCGTAAGAGGCGACACAACGAATCAAAGCAGAATATAGGCAGCAGCGTCTTCATTAAAAATACTAGAAGATAAAAAAAACCTCTTAGCCAACACATACCCTCGCAACATTTTTAATCTCTTAGACACTCATTTTTCAAATTCAATAACAAAGCAGTCAGATTCTCGAAAGACAACCGAATATACAGCCCACGTGATGGCAAGTTCTGACTCATAGATGGGCGGAGGCAGTAGAGTCCAAGGGGGAGGCATTGGCCGTTAGTTTGGACATTGCGAAGGCCTTCGATCGGGTCTGGCACAAAGCGCTTCTTTCAAAGCTTCCTTCCTATGGGCTTCCCGGGAAACTGTGCAAATGCAAGGAAACTGGTGATCAGTTTCCTTGCTGACCGGAGCATCAAGGTCTTAGTAGACGGTGCATGCTCTGATTTCGAGCTTATCAACGCTGGTGTTCCACAAGGCTGCGTGCTATCACCAACGCTGTTTCTCCTGCATATCAATGATATGTTGCAAACTGGTAGCATTCATTGCTATGCGGACGACAGCACTGGTGATGCCTTATATACCGGCCGTGCCAATATTTCTCGGGAAAACGTCGCTGAGTACCGGGACAAACTTGTCAAGTCGAGTCTTTGCTTAACAAAGTCTCGAATTGGGGGCGAGTAAATCTAATCCAGTTCAATCCTCAAAAGACACAAGTTTGCGTGTTTACCGCTAAAAAGCACCCCTTTGTCATATCTCCTCAGTTTAAAGGCTCTCCCTTGCTGCCTCAGCTAGCATCGGAATCCTTGGCGTCGACATATCGAGTAGTGTGCAGTTTTGTGGTCACTTGGAAGGGAAGGCCAAATTGGCCTCTAAAAAGCTTGGCGTGCTCAGCAGAGCGAGACAGTATTTCATGTCGGCACATCGCTTGCAACTTTACAAAGCGCAAGTTCGGCCTCACATGGAATACTGTACTCATCTCTGGGCCGGGGCACCCCAGTGCCAGCTCCTTCCACCTGACCGCATCCAGCGCAGAGCCGTTCGAATCGTCGACGACCGAGTTCTTTCTGATTCGCTCGATACACTGGCACTGCGTAGAGATGTTGCATCTCTTTGCGTATTTTATCGCATCTATCACGGGAAGTGCTCTGAGGAATTGTTCGGATTAATTCCAGCCGCTCAATTTCACCATCGCACATCGCGACAAAACTCACGTTACCATCCATACCATCTAGATGATTGGCGGTCCACCACTGTGCGATCTAGAAGAAGTTTTTTCCCTCGCACAACTTCCATGTGGAATCGATTACCACCAGCGATTTTTCCGGATCGATACGACTTAGGAACCTTTAAGAAAAGAGCTTACACCTTTCTAAAAGGCCGGCAACGCATCTGCAATTCCACTGGTGTTGCGGTTGTTCATAGGCGTCGGTAGTCAGGTGAGCCATGAGGTGAGCCGCATGCTCGTTTGCCTCCTCTTCTATAAAAAAAAAGTGAACTGAAAATACGTTGTCACTACTACAAAGCAAAATGGAGTACCTCGTTTCTAGTAAAAAGGTTCTCCGATTATACCCTCACCATACGAAACGCAGCAACATTCAGCTGCATTCTTTCCAGGTCGAGCCGACTTACGCGTGCTACAACGACAATATAGCTTCAGCATGGATTTACCACGCACAGGACTGGACGTGCGATCGTCAATCTGGCTACCAAGTGTACCAATTAAAGCATAACTTCCCATGATATTGGTCCGAGGTCCATGTGCAGAAATGGACTTTTACGAGCTGATGAAACAAAAGACATTCATGGTTTGAATTTGGTGTCAATGACCTTTTTTAGCCACTTACCATCAGGTGGACTATTAGCTCGTGTGCCGTCCTAATGTTATAAAAAGTTAATTATTTTATTCCCAATTAAATATTCTTAACCTTTTGCTTAGGATCCCGTTCACGTTCCGTTCCTAATACATCTCTACGTAGATCATATGAAAGGAGTTAATCAACTCCAATCAATATTAAAATAATGTAACAAGAAAATAGATTTACTGTTATGATAAAATTCAGAATAAAATATGATCTGATAATGAATGAATGCATGAGTAAAGGAATTTTTAGATTCAGGATCATAAAAAATTGGAAGACGAAAATACTTATATTTTGATTAAGATATTTTTGAACCAGATATTTATCCAACCACCCAGTGTCCAGGGTCCACAACGTCGGAAATAAATATGTGACCATTATGAATCACGATTGTAATTAAACTCAAAGTAAACAAAACAAAAACTGTTTTAAGGATATGTTGCAAGAACCAAACTACAGCAGATATTTACAAAACGCCAGCGTAAAATCACGTCAAATCTACGTAATGTTGTGGATAAAGTGAATAACTTAGTTTTCATGTCGCTCTCTAGCTATTTTCATTAGCTTCTCATCTCTAGCCTTTCTTAAGTCCACTACTGAACATAGGCCTCCCCCAAGGAATGCAACAAAGCACGGTCCTGAGCCACCTGCATCCATCGACTTCCTGCATGTCTTACCAGGTCGTCACTCCATCTCGTGGGGGGTCACCCTACACTTCGCCTACCGGTACGAGGCTGCCACTCAAGAACCTTTCTTCCCCATTCGGTTGTCGGTTCTTCGAGCTATATGGCCGGCCCACTGCCACTTCAGCTTACTAATCCGTTGGGCTATGTCGGTTACTCTGGTTCTACTGCGGATATTCTCATTTCTAAGTTTATCACGCAGAAAAACTCCAAGCATAGCCCTCTCCATAGCTCGCGAAGCGACCTTGAGCTTCCTCATCCCTCTGGTTGTATAGAGTCGTTTTCAAGTTTTGAGGTATACCTGACGAGATGCGCCGTAATTTCCCGAACGCTGCCCAGCCGAGTTGAATCAGTCGATTGACCTCTCGGTCGAAGTTGGACTTACCTGGTCGGACTATTTGTCCCAGGTAATCATATTCGTCAACAACTTCGAGCTTAGTACTCCCAACAACTACGGGCATAGGTGTGACATAGACGTTATACATGATCTTTGTTTTGTCCATGTTCATCTTAAGACCTATCCGTTGGGAGGCACTATTGAGGTCATTGAGCATAGTGCTTAGGTCCTCCAGCGATTCTGCCATAAGGACTATATCGTCGGCAAATCGAAGGTGAGCGATGTATTCGCCATTGATGTTGATACCGTATCCTTTCCAGTCCAGAAGCTTGAAAACGTCTTGCAATGCAGCGGTGAACAGTTTCGTGGATATAACGTCACCCTATCTTACACTTATCTGCAGTTGGATAGGTTTCGTACTCTTGTTCTGTACTCAGATAGCCATCGAAGCCCTACTGTACAAATATTTCAGCACTTCCTAAAGGTATGCATGTATGTGGTCTATTTTGCTAAAACCTATATAGAAACCGGTTTATTCGTAATAACTCTCGAATACAGTACGTAGACGCGGCTCAGAATGGAAATCGGTCTGTAGTTCTTCAAGAGAGCGATGAAGTCTTGACCTCGAACATAAGACTAAAATATCACTGGGCCTGGTGACTGTATCACAGGCGATCCTAGCATTGCCATCAGCCTCTAAAACTAGCATTTGTAAGTCACTTAGTATTTAGATGCAATCATTTGGTAGAGAGAAATAATGATCCTTCTTATTACTCGTATTCTGTGAGTAATTTAAATAGTATTCTCATCTGGTTGGGCTGTATACATAATACTAGCTGTGCCCCACGGTTTCACCCGCGTATATCTCGAGTCTGCGCCTTGCACATGCGAACTTCGAGAGAGACATCACGACGGACGGTTGCTGAATTAACAGAGATTTAAAAAGTGAAATATGTTACTAAAATTACATGGTTAACGTAATTTGTGGTTATGCATGATACAGGTACTGATACGAATAATGTGGCCTATTTTGTACCGGCGTTACTATTTCACATTTTAACATGAAAAAGTAGTTATTATGACATAATAGTTAAACATATGGTATCGCAGACTTTTTTATAGATATTGATATCCTCTATAAAACTGAAGTACATTACTTTGCTCCATTATCAATAGTTTCCGCAGCGTACGCGATATAATGACTCTTTTTGGTATTTTTTTTCACACCTTGGGTTACATTAACGAAGTTTTCATACGGATCCTCAACTTTTTGAAAATATTATATAGCCTATGTTCATCAGGGATAATGTAGGATTCTAATGGTGAAAGAATTTTTAAAATCGGTCCAGTAGTTTCGGAGCCTATTCAATTCAAACAAACAAACAAACAAATATTTCCTCTTTATAATATTATGTAGATAAAAATGATAAATATACATAAATAAACATTAAATATAGTATAATAAATTTAAAAATAACTCCATCTAAGTACTCACGGGTGACAATGCATCTGCATTTTGATTTGTAATCGAGGATATATGTCTTTGGGCCACAGCAACCACTTACCATCAGGTGGACTGTGTGCCCGTTTGTCACCCTTATCCTATAAAAAACATGCATTAATAAAAAACAACCAACCAGATAGATGGTTGAATTATTATTACATTTAATTTAATTAACTTTCTTGCTCAAAGGCGTAGGAGTATATGATAATTTAGTTTTTTAGTTATTTTATTATATTTTTTTAATATTGTATACATTTATTTAAACAAAATTGTACCACTGTTTAGTTATAAGCTGTGTCCCGCACCTAATCCTCTACACACTCGTCTATGCCAACAACTTAATTCCATAGGTCACAGCCAAAAGCGGATTGCTGTGCAATCAGCCCCGTGCGGTCCAAAATCACACAATTAACCGAACTCCGGCACATTTATCAATTAGATTAGGTCCTAAACAAACATGGCAACACAATCATTAGAAGCGCACCAACCAGCGCTCCGGCTCAGTTTGCTTTGCCTGGTTACAGATTATATATATTAAGGTTTTAATTATATAAGAGTTGAGGATAATCTAAACTGTTTTATTTAAACTTTAATTTTATACCATTGTATTTACATATCGATTTAATTTTCGTTTCTTCGAGAGAAGTAGAGTATCACAGAGCTGTATTATGACTTAGCATAAATAACGAAGGCCAACTCAAACAGAATACCAACGTAAAATAGCTACATAATGCTGCTGTATTTCGAATAGCTAATAAAGAAAACCAGAGATCAATTTTACTCGTCGTGAAATATATTCTATCACCTTAAGTATGACAACGCATCTGGATTGTGATTATTTATTATTGATAAATGTATGTGTCTTTAGGCCAAAGCATTAACTTACCATTAGCTGGACTACCACGTGCTCGGCGGTGAAGGAATACATCGTGAGGAAACCTGCATATCTGAGAAATAAGAAAAAAAATATACTTCGAAGACAGAAGTTCGCCAGCACGCATTGGGGCAACGCGGCGTACATTTCCTTGCCCTAAAACCCTCTCAGAAATCAGAGGAAGTCTGTGCCCAGCAGTGGGACGTATATAGGCTGTAAATGTAGCTTTTTTTATAGAAATATGTGACAAACGAGCACATAGTCCACCTGATGGTAAGTGGTTGCTGTGGCCCATAGACATCTACATCTATCCTCGTTTGCGAATCAAAATGCAGATGCGTTGTCAGCCTTGAGGACTAAGATGGAATGCCTCTTCTCCAGTAAAAAGAGTCTCCGGTACTCTACACTCACCATACGAAACACAGCAGCATTAAGCCGCTATTTTACGCTGGTATTCTGTGAGAGCGTGGTCCTTCCCCGGTCGAGCCGACCCATTCGTGCTACAACTATATTATAAAAATAGCTGGACTATGTCATCTTGAATTGAATTGAACAGCTAAACCCTCTCTAGGTTTAGCTGTTCAATTGTGACGTTTTGTTTTTGAAGAAAAATAAAAACAAAACATTGACTAAAATTTCAGAATACTGTCTTAAGATATCAAGTGTGATTGAGAGTGAAGAGAATTATTTTGCATATATGTAAAGAATTTATAGTAGAAGTGTATATACATAATGGTGTACGCACTATACATCAGTATGTCCAAAACAGTCTAGTCCCAAACCACTCTTATCCGATATAAATATTATGTACTAAACCAGGAGGAGACTGAAACTAACAGTTTAGTTTTGAGTTGGCTTTCTCTATGCTTTTTCGTATAATTTTATTTATAACGAGCTGATACCCGCGACTTCCGCGTTGCTTGATATATTAACAAAATGCTCGTATGTGCGAAGGAAAAAACATCAAAACGACAATATTTCTTTGTAAAGAATGTTATTCGTTGCTCCATTTGTAGCTAAAATATACAAGTTATCTGGGTTAGTAACACGAGAGCAAACGTTGTCCAGTAGACCGTGTGAAACATCCCGTATAAAAACAGTTGTTTCTTAAAAATTTAATAACTTTATGTTAAATGAAGATATTGCAATATCTATATAAGTCTAACAAATAAAACTTAGAAAACATAATTGAATTCTATCCAGTAGTTTTTCCGTCATGCACGCACAACTGCAAACCTCTATCATTTTATTTATATTGATATAGATAAGTTTTGAACCTCTCTACTACTTTTCCCCCTTATTCATCACTTTGTTAAAGTTCACTGCCGGTCATGGGATTCTCCTGTCGTAGAGAAATCTTCAATCACACAAAGCCTAACTATTACCATTACAGCTTATGAAAAGTCCACTACATAAAACAGGCCTACCCCATAGATTGACTCATAGAAGAGAATTTGTAATAGTTGCCACGCTTGGCAAGTGGGTTGGCAATCGTAATTTTTTTTAATCAGCTACTCAAAATGCAACAAAAACTCTTTGGTTCCCGTTAAGTACGTTATCATAATCAGTATTAGAACGTGTGAAAATAACTTTATTTTCAAAAAATGTGTTATAAAAAATAACTAAATGTATTTTTATTTGCAAATTGTATGTTATTACTTCTAACTGATACGCGTATCGGTGAAACGAGATCTTAGACAATATTCTTACTCTCCGTCTTAAGCAAACGTAAATAAAACCATTGATCCGAGAGCTCATGACGCATTTTTATGAAGTGTTTGATGCATCATGAAACTTTGTTGAAAAGTTTCAGACCACTTAATAAGCAGGTACATGAATGTTTGCCTGGCCTACCTGGGTACACCTGGTACAGCGCATACAGGTAAGTCGCAAAAAAAAATCACCCAAAAAAGTGTTTCATTCAAATAATAATCATGACTATACGTCAGCTAAGTTGATAAAGAATTAAGAAAAAAAATGGTAGACACTTCTGAAGGGGTTGACATAGAGACAGATTATCCCAAAGTTGTATTTTCAAAAAAGTGTTTGATTTCATCTGCCATTTTTACAGCATGTTTATTATATATATAATAAAAAATTCTCACAAAAGGGCAGACAGTTTCTGTGGGGGTTAATAATTTAAAAATATTTTTTATTTTGCAAATTGTATGTTATTACTCTATCTATTACCTATAACTGATACGCGTATTGGCGGGATCATTAAATTACATTTTTTTTAATAGTCGAGTTCTGAAGTAAAGTTCTTTCTATACGATTGCATATTAATTATAATAACGCACTTAACCGGTATCCACAGGGTTTTATTACAGTACAGTACATCAGGAATATCCTGCTGCTCATCTGATAGTTCAGTTTACATCTTCCGTCTCTTACGCCTCCCACGGGATGATACGGGAGAGTGGATATTCTTATACCACCACTAGTCATTAGTATCATAAATAAAAATAACCATATCCCCCATGCCGAATTTTGGTCACAGCGGCCATTCTTAACGTAGACGAGCCATCTGCGCAGGACAGGATTATAGTGGAGGAGTGCACGAGTGCTAACGTACTTTTCCCTTAATCTCATAGTCTGATGGGAGGAAAATCCGACACGACCGGAGATATATGAGACTTAAGACTGAAGCTTTTACGTGTTTTTCAAGGCACGGTGGCGAAACACCACCAACTTCCTGGACCCCGGCTGCTACTAAAATATTCTTGACAAAAAAAAAAACAACATGTCTGGTTTTGACTCGACCCGAGATGCGAACCCTGGACTTCATGATCAGCAGTCGCGCTTGCGGGAGCAAGACCAACGGAGGATAATTTTTTTTATAGGATAAGGGTGACAAGCGAGCACACTGTCCACCTGATGGTAAGTGGTTGCTGCGGCCCATAGACATCTACAACTATCCTCGTTTGCGAATCAAAATGCAGATGCGTTGTCACCCGTGAGGACTAAGATGGAATGCCTCATTTCCAGTAAAAAGGGCCTCCGGCCACCTGCACTCACCGAGCGAAACGCAGGGGTAAACCTCTACTTTACGCTGGTATTCTGTGAGGTCGTGGTACCACCCCGGTTCGAGCCGGCCCATCCGTGCGACAGCAAAAGCTGCCGCGTGACTCTACCACTGTTTAATGAGAGCATACACAACATTTTTTGCCATTAGGACGGAGTCACTTAGAAATGAGGTGGAATACTGGACAGTTTTCATGGCTGGGAAGTTAATTTGTTAGGAAAATAATTATTTCTTATATTTACGCGAAGACTACACATTAAATGAAACTAATTTTTTGGCGATTTTATGGCGTTTAATTTAACTTTTTAATTCCCAACGTTTCGGGTGCTTTATAGCGCCCATAGTCACAGCGGGATTTGATACACTGGAGATTACATTAGATTTGATAGACTACAAATCCTCGCAAAACAACACCGATTCCTACCGAGGATGATCCGCGAGGCTATTGAAATTAGTAAATATCCAAATTTTAATAGAGAAGATGGATGAACATCTGTCACCTATAATTACTAAAATTAAATCCAAACCCAAGCATACCACGGCAAGACTTCAAGATACTGTAAGCTCATCATTCTTTCTTTTTATAGGATCGGTGACAAACGAGCACACAGTCCACCTGATGGTAAGTTGTTACTGTGACCCATAGACACCTACATCCATCCTCAATAAAGACTCAAGATGCAGATGCGTTGCCACCCGTGAGGACTAAGATGGAATGCCTCTTTGACAGTAAAAAGGGTCTCCGGTTCTCCACACTCACCATACGAAACAGCAGCGTTAAGCTGCTATTTTACGCTAGTTTTCTGTGAGAGCGTGGTCCTTCCCCGGTCGAGCCGACCCATTCGTGCTACAACCATAATATAGCTGCAGCATGGCTCTACCACGTAGAAAACGTCCACATTCTGCGTAGATCGAACCAAAAATTAATATTCAAAAACGGAAGGTAGCCGGGCTAACTATGACATCAGGACGTCAAACACCTCAGTCCCCCCCCCCCCGTCACCACGGGTGCTGTAAAGCACCCGTAACGTCGGGAATTGAAAAGTTAAATTAAACGCGATAAAATCCGTAAAAATTAGTTTCATTTAATGGTAAGAAAATGTTATGGTTAATGTTTGTTTTTTGTGATATTAGTTATAATTTAATATAAGTTTTAGTATAAATTAGATTATAAACCAAACCACGGATACTTCTAAAATTATATCTAGAAAAATTTAAAAAAAAATTTTAAAACGTGCAAAAAATTTAAGAGCAAACCACTGAGGAGTGGATGTGGATGGATTTTATTTAAAAACGCAACTTCTCAATTAAATGATATTGTGTAACAAAAACTTCACGACAGTGTCAACTAGCGACATCTGGTGAGCGGAAGATTATTAGCCCTTATTGATACGATAACACACATATCGCCTATTTGTCGAATTAAGGTTTTGAAGAATAAATGATTTCATGAGTTACTAAATTGGGGATGTAAGTTTTTTTTTATAGAATAAGGGTGACAAGCGAGCACACAGTCCACCTGATGGTAAGTGGTCATGGTAAGACATCTACATATCTATCTTCGTTTGCGAATTAAAATGCAGATGCGTTGTCAGCCGTGAAGACTAAGATAGAATGCCTCTTTTCCAGTAAAAAAGTCCCCGGTTCTCTACACTCACCATACGAAACACAGCAGCATAAATTGCTATTTTACGCTGGTCAGGATACCAAGGATGAGAGCGTGGTTCTTCCTCGGTCGAGCTGACCCATTCGTGCTACAACTATACTATTAATATAGCTGCAGCATGGCTCTACCAAAAATCTGCAATTTTAAGTAACTTAAAATTACAGATTAGTGTAAATTGTTGAATAGATTTTCTTTAATCTAAGTTTCAAAAAACTCTTTATAGAATAAGGGTGACAAACGAGCACACAGTCCACCTGATTGTAAGTGGATGATCTGACCCATAGCCATCTACATTTATCCCCAATTAAGAACAAAACTGCAGATGCGTTGTCTTTCCTGCGGACTAAAATGAAATGCCTCGTTTCTCTACACTCACCATACGAAACAGCAGTTTTAGCTGCTATTTTACGCTGGTACTCTGTGAGAGCGTGGTCCTATCCCGGGCGAGCCGTCCCATACGTGCTACAGGCATAATAAAACTGCAGCGTGGCTTTAGCACGTAAAAGAAGCTATTAAAATTCTAGCAATAAAACGTTGACTCCTATTTGAGCGACGAGGAAATTAAATCGCCGTGGAAGGCAGTGCGGGGCTATTTTCAACAATCGCTTTATTGCATGATGCTCCGTTTACTTATAAGTAGTAAATTCTTGACTTGTAACATTAAAAGAAAATAATTTTACGGGTTTTATCGCGTTTAATTTTTACTTTTTAATTCCCGACTGTAAAGCACCCGTGGCCACGGGGGACTGAGGTGTGACGTCTCGATGTGTGACGTCACACTCCTCACGTCCGATGTGAGTTAAAATTAAACGCGATAAAATCCATAAAATTAGTTTTGTTTAATATTTAGTATTCGCGTAAATATCGATCATCATACTTTGTGTTATCGTTATCACAATGCAAAAATTAACAGGCTAACAGTTTTTACGTAACAGTGATAATCTCATTGATACATACTAATAGTTGTAGCCTATATGTGTCCTACTGCTGGACAACTTGAGAATATTATAATAAGGCTGGAAAATGTCTACCCTATTGGAAGTCGAGTAGTATGCCATCGGTATGTTTTCCTTAATAGCCGAGTGCTTAGGTCAGTAGGTTAATTGTTAGTTTAATTATTTTACCTAACAAATAACAAACTAAATATCCCACTATCCTATATCATAACACGGTTGTCATAAGAGGCGACAGGAGGGAATGAAACAGAAGATGGACAGCAACATCTGATAAAAACAAAACACAAACGATCAAAATAATAAAAAACGCAGTAGCAACCATAGAAATGTCCCACTTATGTTGAGTAATGGACTTGTGAAGGGCTGTAATGATGATGATGATACTGGGTGGCAATTAGGTTATCACATTAAATAGTACAGCGGTAAATACACTGTACTATTTAATGTACGTAAGTATATCTGTTAAAATAATGAAATAAACAATTATACTAAAAATTAAAAAATGCAACTTACAAACAAAATAAATAGAGTAGAAATTGACACGAAATAAATTACCTTGATAATATTTCTTTACTGACCTGATGTGACCAGTAAAAGCGGCAACGGTGCGGCAGGTGCGCAGTGCTCACGCGGCATCGACATAGGTAATTATTTACCTACGCTTTCCCATTCATATGTAATTTAGGCAAAAAACGAAAAAAAGAGCTGCGGCAGTTTAGAATGTTAATTGTAATATATTTTTTCAGTAGTGTATGTTCGAAGAACGTTATGTAGAATAAGTCTTTTCATTTAATGAGATAACCTTATCGCCACTCCGTATACTAAGAAAGTTAACGCGAACGCTTATCTTCTAAGTTGATACAACGACTCATCTTTATAATATCAAAATCACTATCGTTTCTTTCAAACTTTTACTAAAGTTTTCAGATTCAAGCCACTAGCTCGTTACAACTTTCCTCCACTTTCCGTCGGTCATTTCGTTCCACCTGCATGCCGTTATTGGACGGTACAAAGGAGAACAAAGTTGACGTTTGATGTCAGTTCTGACTCGGTCGTTTAAAGTAGCGATAGAGCTACAATGTAAGAGCAATTTCGATATTATGGAATTCAATGTAAAGAAAATTATATTTAAAAGATCTGTTATAAAGATATGATGTATAACTATAAGATATTAACCATAAACAATATTACCATTGATTAAAACCATAAACAGATTTTGACACGTTTAGTTTTTTTTAATATTACCAACTTTTTAAGTCATTTACCTTTTCAGTATAAATGTTGCGGTCCAATCTATGCAGGATTAATTTACAATACCTCGTAGTTTTACAGTTAGTTGGGTTTATATGTTTTTGAGCATCGACCGACGCTCTGTGAAGTCTGCAGTTCGAAAATCAATATTACAATTATTAAAATTAAATTCAAACCCTAGCATACCTCTGCAAGATTTCATCATACTGCGTGGCAGGTGAGAACTGAATCCTTAAAATAATTCATCATGCTGTCATGCTTCGCCTTGGATAAATATAACTTCAGTGTATTTAAGTTAAGTTTGAGTCCATAATATCCTACTGTTTACGACGTACAAATATTTAATTGCATTGGAAGAATATCAAATTAATATAGATACAATAGATTATAGATGTCATTTCAATTATTATAAAATTACTCAGGCAAACATATTAAGTACTAGCTTTTTACCCGCGGCTTCGCTCGCGTGTGCTTGAATTTAGGAACATCATTAAATGCTGTTCCGTGCCAATTTAGAAAAATTCGATCAATTTCAGTCACCTCGATGTCTATGTCTCTATGTCTGTTAAAGATTTTTTTCATTCTAAAATATTAGAAGTATATGATTGGTAACATGCTACAGAAACACGTGAATATATACATGTGTCTAGAAACATCTACTATTTTTTATATCGGGCGTGTCTTCCAATTCCGATATATTTATAAGAAAGGTAAATAGTCTTGAAATCAAAATGTATTATTATAATTTACATTTTACTCTTTACAAATTATTCATAGTTTTTTAAACTAACTAACTAATTAACTTTAATTTAGTTTTAACAAAGTAATATATTTTTTATTTGAGACATTCATATCATTGGTCCTACTTAATATTGATTGGCACCATAAAATAGATGTAGATTTTTTTTACTTGGAGTAGACTTGAAAACATCATAAATACAGTTCTATAATAATGAATACTGCACATGGATTAAAACTAATGTTACGGGTTTTTTTTACGCATCTTGGATGAAAGTTCCGAGTACAAGAACGTATCGTTGATGTGAACCACCGAAGCTCCGGGAAGTCTAAAGTATGTCAACATGTTTAGTATCGTCCCAACCATTATATCGGATCTGATAGACAACAAATCCTTGCAATAGAACACTGAATCCTACCAATGATGATTCGCGAGGCTATTGAAATTAAAAATATCCTAATTTTAATAGGGAAGATGGTTGCGTGCTACCATCTGCTAAGGACCCCATAATTAATAAAATTAAATTCAAACTACTACTGCATTTATTCTATTCTATTTTAACGATGACATCAGGTCGTCAAACACCTCAGTTCTCCAGTCCCTCCCGTAACCATGGTTGCTGTAAAGTGCCCAAAACATCCGGAATTTGAAAAGTTAAAATTAAACGCAATAAATTCCTTAAAATTAGTTTTATTCCTTATATACATTTTATTCACAGTGAACGTGAGGAGCACTGCATCCATGAACAGGAGTAGAAAAATGTTCGCCCTGTTGTGGCGGTGAAATAAAATCCACCACCTCATATCGTCCCGTCGTAAGAGGTGACATATGAAAAGAAACTGAAGATGGGATGGGCTGCATCATCTTCTTGACAACAGATCAAAATAATAATAGCAGCGGTTGCCAACCCGCGTGCCAAGCGTGGCAACTTTAGCAAATATCCAGCTACTTGACAATTAATATGGGAGGCCTATATTAATTTCAGTGGACTTTTGATAGGCTGACGATAATGAGTTCTACTCATCTTTGCAAGCCTTAATATTTACGGCAGAGTGAAAACAAAAAGTAACATGCCCTAAAATACGAATGAAATAAAAACTGCATATATTGCCCCATGAAAAGTAAAAAAGCAGCAGCTTACATACATGTCACTACTGGGCACAGGCCGCAGAGTTTTTGGCCAAAAAAGTGTTCGCTGCGCTGATTCCAACGCGGGATGAATGTAATGTAAATGATTCAATTATTTACATCGTATATTCAGTAGCATTGTATTATTTCATTTTATCAATGACTTCCCATTTTAGTTTATTTAGAAGTAAGTAGGTGGCGCTAATATTAGATGAAATAATGAAAGCCAAAACTATACCATCTAGTAATATCAGCAATAGAAGCGAACATTTATTTATTATATCAATAAGGAATAAAGTGATGTCAATTCACTTAAAATTTCTGTTAAAAAATGCGCTATCAGCGGCGGTAGCGGTGAAAAACGATTTAATGATATCGTCATATGCCCATATTATGAAATAGCAACATTGTGTTTAGTTATTAATATCTTCAAACGATTTCTATTCATTGATTTAGTCAAGCTATAGTGTCAACAAATAGTGTTAAATATCATGAAATGACCACACCATTTCACGAAATGATAGACTACTTTATGATATATGATCAATTCTACGATCTGGTCACGACATACATAAAAATCTGTTTAATAAAACTATAATGATAATGAAAATTTTGCAACAATTGCAGACAGACCGGTTTTAATCACTTTACATATATATTAGTAATTGAAATAAATACCTTATCAATTTTCATATTTTTGATATACGTCACCATTATCTATTGAAATTACACTTTTAAAATAAAATAACAAAAATACTAAAAAACTAAACGTAGTTTTTTAATAATTTTAAAAATCTAATCTTTTAATCATATAAATTTAAGTTATTTATATTATTTCATTTATTAGTAACTGAAAGCAAAATATACTACTTTTTCCATTTGATGATAGATGGCGCTGTTTTAAATACCAAATCGGTGTACTTTTAAATTATTTTACCAAGATTATAACTATATGTTAAACTTTATTTACAAATATGGTTTTTATTTGAAAAACACCCGTCATCCCGCCTAATAACTAAGATATAATAGCTAAATTAACATCTAAAGGAAATAGAATACATACCCTCCTTTTTTGAAGTTCCGTAATCGGATAAAAAGTACCCTATAAGTTGCCCCGGGATACTCACTACCTATATACAAAATTTCATGTTAATCGGATCAGTAGTTTTTGCGTGAATCCGGAATACACAGACAGACAGACAGACAGACAGACAGACAGACAGAAAGACAGACAGACAGACAGACGAAAATTCTAAAAACCATTAATTTAGCTTCAGAACCCTTTATTTAGTCCCTGGACTTATTTTTCAAGAATATATTAGAATTACAGACACGACTTTTCTACAGATTTATTATATGTATAGATATCAAAATTTAAAATCATATATAGTAGGTATATAATTTTTCAGTTAGAAAAACGTTAATTGAGTAGTAGCACTTGTCTAAAAGAATCTGGAATAGTTTGCGTTCAAGCATATTAATATTTAGTGATTTGAAGACAATGAGTAGCTTATTATATAAAACAGATAAATACGGATTGATATTCAGTAGACATTATTGGAAAATAAATGAATTTATTCTTTAGGGATACTAGAACTTAGCCTTCGATAATTTTCTTCGATATTCGACGAATTTCTCGACAACATTTGACTTACTGGAAACAATCAACTGCGCATCTATCTAACAACATCTTCAAGTGCGTAATCATTTGATACGCCCTCATTACGATATTAGCATTCCAAGATTGTTGCTAATTATTAAACACATAAAAACAGTATCTCAAAACGCTGTACTTAGGAATACTGTTCTGTGACATGCACTCAAGTACACACACTTAAGAGTCGAGTTTCGTTTATTAATCAGTGTGGCACTCAGCTGATATCGTAAACCTAAACCGCATCTTGAGATATGTTTATTAATAAGATCATAACCTCAAGATTGTACTCAAGTGCGTGTACTTGAGCTGAGTAACGTTTATTAATGCGTGCCTAAAAGTCCACTACTGGACATGGGCCTCTCCCATTCTAGCAAGGATTTACTTTAATTATCACGCTTAGCAGATTAATTCACGATCGCAGCACCAGATGTATTGCAGCTTTGACGCTGCTGTTCATCGCAGGTGGTATTCTACATCTGGTTTAAATGGAACGGTTTAAACACCATATAATGGAAATGATAAGATCTTTCTGGCATTTCCCACAGTCTCTACATACAACACTAACGTGGTGCAATGGGATGAGGAATTTTCTGACGCTGTCATCTATCGGCACCATTATAGTGCTATTGTTGCACCAGTATATGTCAGTACCACAAGTGCAAGGGATCTTACGCAATTTGCAAAGACAATCGCTTGTCTTAACCACTTGCATTCATCGACTTCCTGCATCTAATATTATATACATTTCGTCACTACATCTTGTGGAAGCTGGACAGCAGCAGAGACTTAACGTAACAAGTTTACAATTCGATTCAATTCTTAGTTTATCTTAAAAGATAAACCTCCGTCAAGTTACTACAATGAAATTAAACTCGAATACAGTAAAATAAGTAAAAAAGTTTTCAACACAAACAAAACAGCAACTAGATAGTACCAAATGCTAATAACATATTTTGATTCGTAATGCATACATATGGCAGAGTCATACTGCAGTTATATTATAGTTGTAACACGGATGAGTCGGCTCGAGCAG
This sequence comes from Parnassius mnemosyne, assembly GCA_963668995.1. NCBI lineage: Eukaryota > Metazoa > Arthropoda > Insecta > Lepidoptera > Papilionidae > Parnassius > Parnassius mnemosyne. The sequence goes on along the minus strand of CAVLGL010000046.1, from coordinate 3,855,541 downwards.
GGGATCGTTATAAAACCGAAATAAATGTCGTGTCAAAGCCAGTAACAACTAGGTACTAAGCAAACAACTGTGGTGGCTCTCTCAACGCGCCACAATAGCGTCAACTAGCAAGTTCAACAACTAACGTCTGAAATCACGCCATGGAATATTCCGAACGCCTCTGCATATATAGAACAAGTTTCGTAGTGCCACTGTGAGATATGCTCTCCATGTTAAATACAGACAGGGAGATCTCCCCATTCCTTTCAACTATTTGTGTATAGCAAAAATGCTGACCAGCTAGCCAACACTGAACACAGTCATCAGTGCGTACACTAAGAATTATATGAAGCATCAGCTGCTCACAAAATTCGAACTTTCTATGTATACCGTAGGTTAAGACTTTTCCCTCTGAACATAGTAAGAAAGAAAGAAAGAAGACGGGCACTTTATTTTGGCACAGACAAATGGACGTACCAACAATATACTAATTTATGAGAAAAAATAACGAGACATTCCATCTTAGTCATCATGGCTGACGATGCATCTGCATTTTAATTCTTAACACAGGTTTAATTAACTTACCATCGGATGAACTGTTGCCTCATTTGTCACACCTGCTTCTTAGAGTTATAAACCAGCTACTGATGATACAGCCGCAATACGCAACCATGTATACGCGCATTATAGACGTGCTGAATATCCAACACTAAGAAAGTTAATAATCCTTCACTGCTGGCCGTATGAGGAAAGTTTGTATAAAAAGGGTTATTATAATAGTAAGGTCGTCAATCGACGGATTCAACTCAGTTGGGCAGCGTTCGGGAAATTACGGCACATCTTCTCGTCAAGTATACCTCAAAACTTGAAAACGAGACTGTACAACCAGTGCGTGTTGCCAGTGATGACATACGGAACTGAGACGTGGTCCTTCACTGCTGGCCGGATGAGGAAGCTCAAGGTCGCTCAGCGAGCTATGGAGAGGGCTATGCTCGGGGTTACTCTGCGTGATAAACTTAGAAATGAGGATATTCCGCGATAGTACCAGAGTAACCGACATAGCCCAACGGATTAGTAAGCTGAAGTGGCAATGGGCCGGCCATATAGCTCGAAGCTTGTCTACCTGATGATAAAAGGACACTGAAGCCTATGAACACCTGCAACCAACTTGAAACCAATAAGACTACAGATGAATTACCACGACTAAGGACTAAGAAGAAATGCCGTACAGTAGCCTGTCATTATTAAACACAGGCAACTGGTTCACTGGTGGTTATTTGTCAATTCTAAGAGGATGGTACCAAACCAGAGGAATTTCCAAACTGAAAAAGAGTTCTACCACTTAGTAATTAGTATAGTATTTAGTAGTAGTAATTAGTAACTTAATTACCACAAATGTGATTTAGTGCCGGCGTCAGAGCATCTACCAACTAATTTAATTCTGCTTGTATCGTTAGTGTTAACCATACCGTATGGTGTATGGTATTTATAGAATTTTGTCCGTGAACAGATTTTAACTATCATCGCGACAAGAAAAATAAACAGAAAAAGAAGACACCGAGAAAGGAGAGCAGCATCAAATAATGCGAAACGTCTATCACTGCGGTAGCTAATCCCCTGTCAAGCGTGGTTACTATAAGAATGCCATGCTTAGCAAGCGGGTTGGTAACCGCAGTTTTTTTTTTATTATTTTGAGTTGTTATTAGAAAGATGCTGCCGCCCATCTCCGGTTTCATTTTTCCCTCTATTGCCTCTTACGATACCCACGGGACGAAGTGGGGTAGTGGATATTCTTACACCGCCACTACACGGCCAGTCTTTATCCTTCCTAATATATTAATATATAATAATATTTCATAAGAACAATGTCCAGCAGTAGACTATAGGAACAAATGGGGAGCTATACGAACGACTCGGTGAAGATATTTTCCGTTAAAACCAAGTTCAGTGTAATCAAAATGGCACTCAAAAAACCTTACAGATAATTACTATTATCGATGCATGTAATTCAAAGCGAAATAAGATAATTGCTGTTGTTGTTTTTTTATACGATAGGGTGACAAACGAGCACACACTCCACCTGATGGTAAGTGGTTACTGTGACCCATATACATCTACATCTGTCCTCAATAAAGAATCAAAATGCAGATGCGTTGTCACCCGTGAGGACTAATATGGAATGCCTCTTTTCCAGTAAAAGTATCTCCGGTTCTCTACAATCACCATACGAAACACAGCAGTGTTAAGCTGCTATTTTACGCTGGTATTCTGTGAGAGCGTGGCCCTTCCCCGGTCGAGACGACCCATTCGTGCTACATCTATACTACCAATATAGCTGCAGCATGGCTCTACCACGTACGTAGAACGAAACTTAACTGCTGTTGGTAAAACAGTTAAGTTTCGGTGTAATACTTATGCTTTACAATACAAGCTCATATCAGGACAATTTCACTGGATCACGTTGTCAACTAATCTTAGCTTAGCACGATGAAAGTACCTACTTACCGAAATATGAAAAGTGACGTTATTAACGCAAACTTAGCCCAATTTTCGTCACGCAGTCCCTGAGAGTAAATTTCGTGTTTACGGCGGCGTGACGTGACGTCACTACGTGACTGGAATCCATCGTGGACTTGTTACAACTTGTTTCACGTCATTAGCACTCGATCTGACTTTGTCAGTTATGATGAGTTTGGCACAGCGAGTTTATTTCAATGGCCGCTTCAGGTGGGCGAAGTTTGTTTCGATTCATGGAAATTTGGGACGTTAATGCAAAAGTTTACATAGTACTTTTGGATTAATGCCTCACTTATATACTAACTTAGTTTATTTAATTTGACTGCTTCATTGGTTTGGTTTTAATCTAATGTCGGGCAAAAAAAAAAACAGTTTTTAAGTTTTTCTATCAAGAAATTCTGAGAATTTAGCAGCCCAGAGTCAGGAAGTTGACGGTTTTCACTACTGTGGTTGTGTGGTTTTCAACAGTGGTAGAGCCCCGCGGCAACTTTTGCTGTCGCACGGATGGGCCGGCTCGAACCGGGGTAGTACCACGACCTCACAGAAAACCAGCGTGAAGGTTTACCTCTGCGTTTCGCTTGGTGAGTGCAGGTGGCCGGAGGCCCTTTTTACTGGAAATGAGGCACTCCATCTTAGTCCTCACGGGTGACAACGCATCTACATTTTGATTTGTAACAGAGGATAGATGTATATGTCTATGGGCCGCAGCAACCACTTACCATCAGGTGGACTGTGTGCTAGTTTGTCACCCTCATCCTATAAAAAAAAAAACTGTGCCTTGGAAAGCAAGTAAATCCATTTATATTGCGCCTGATATCTATCTTGCCAGTCGTGTCGGATTGATGGTCATATGAGAGTAATAGATTAAAAGAATAGAGACATGCCACACTATTAAGTACTAGCGACGCAGTCATTGCACTATTTTCACTGTCTGCTACTGTAGGTGATCCCTACCCTTGAGTTTGTTCGAGACACTTGTATGAAGCTTCCGTACTCTTGTTCACTCTGGAGGTATGTAAAATATAATTCTGGTGCGCCTAATTTGAGAAGGAGATGATGGACGGGTAAGTCCACTCCCGAGGAGGGGCTGCCATGGGGCGGCCAGCGCTGGTGGGGCCGCGGATGTGTGCGAAAGCATTCCCGTGCCACTGCCAATATGCTAAGAAGGTGGAACACCATGGGGTTTTAGTCGGTGCAAGTCCGACATATCCCGTCCTAGCCCCCGCGAGGCGGGTATGCGTAGGTATTTCCCCATGTAAAAAAAAGGTGAAACCCGCGCTTGAGTTTGTTCGAGACACTTGTATGAAACTTCCGTACTCCCGTTCACTCTGGAGGTATGTAAAATATACGTAGTCCCTAGAAGAAAACTATACAAACTGATTTTATTTTCTTCAAGTGCCAACCTCACTTGCGTTCAGTGTAAAGTCAGGATCAAAAATTTCATACTAGTTAAATTCATTGAAAACACATAATATATAGACATCTAAATGTCTGTATGAGTTTGAAACTTACCACGAGGCCCAACAGTGTCATCCTAATAACAACTAGAAAATATAAAACTTCGTTCGCCAATCAAACTGCCAAGGTCATCAACGACGCCGCGGTAGCGCATTGGCTTACGTTTGGTTGCTACGCTGAAGGCCGCCGCATCAAATTTCGCACAGAACAAGTGTTTGTATAGCCTACAAATGATTGTTCCGGACCTGTGTGTCCTAGTGCAGCTACGGCAAATATCTTTTATGAAGCAATCTATGAATAGCGGCTGTAATTAATTAATGAATGGTAAAATTGTTACATATAACAATTTATTTTATTTTGGTCACAAAGTTGTCAACACTAACACCGCGGCAGACTAATGCTCTATTCTATATCCCTCTGGGATGTGATGTTTATAGGCTGTAACTTTATTTTAAATACCGGTAAAGATCAAACACAGGTCGCTCGCATACTGTGAAATTTACAGCGAGTACTCAACCGTGTAACAGCTACTGTGGGTGGTAGTAAAATAGTATTTTAATCAAATAGCAAGATAATGCTGCCATGTTTCGTATTGAATTGGACACAACTGGAGACCTTTTTTTTACTTGGAAGTGGATAGAATACGAGTAAAAGTTTTAAAAATAAATGTTTTTTGTATTAAAAAAAAAAACAGATTGTTTTAACATGCTTCTGTTACTATTATGTTATTATTATATTATAGTATTCAGCTGTGATAACAGATCTGCATTTTGATTTCTAACCATATATAGATGAGCCATAAATAGCATCCAATTACCATCAGTTGGATCAAGCAATTTGAAAATCTATTCGTCACCATTACCTGATTGGAAAAATGTTGATAGTGATAAAAATGAAATTGAATTCACTTTACACCGTTCAATAAGCACGTCTTTATCGAATAACTTTCGAATAAACTTCTTGAAACGTCGTAAAAACTCTACAATCGTTTCATTGTCGACACGTCTCTTACAATGTTCTACAGCGTTGTGTTCAAACAATCTACTTCCGCGCCCGCATCGTTATGTTCCATGTTCTAAGATGTTCCACGCACGAGGGAACTTGTCGAACGTGTGGGAGATTATAGGGGCTTATATAAACTGGATTTTGAATCAAGCAGAAGGTGGAAGATTAAAACGTATTTTATCTAACTATTCATCCATACATTACAGCCTTATTATAAGTTCATTGTTGAACGTAGACCTCTCCCATTCATTGTCTCTTATGGGATATATTTGCCAAAGTTGCCACATTTCCCATAGTTATCATACGTGGTAGGGCCATGCTGCAGCTATATTAGTAGTATAGTTGTAGCACGAATGGGTCGGCTCAACCGGGGAAGGACCACGCTTTCACAGAATACCAGCGTAAAATAGCAGCTTAACACTGCGGTGTTTCGTATGGTGAGTGTAGAGAACCAGAAACCTTTTTTACTGGAAAAGGGGCGTTCTATCTTAGTCCTCACGGCTGACAACGCATCTGCATTTTGATTCACATACGAGGATAGATGTCTATGTGTCACAGCAGCCACTTACCATCAGGTGGACTGTGTGCTCGTTTGTCATATATATATATATATATATATATATATATATATATATATATATATATATATATTTACTAATACGAGCCTATCATTCAAGAATTCTTGCCAATATCAATGTATTACTACGAGTAATATGATATTCAATAAGATTAGACTAAAATCGATTCAGCTAACATCTGATACTGTCTTTGTCAAAACATAATATTAGGTTCTTAATCATAACATTTTCGATGTTATTAGCGGATCAAAAGAACATACGAAATGTTATGTAATCGTGCGTGAATTATTTACAATATTAATAAAATATAGTTGAAAGTAAAACGATATCTATTCCCCATTACATAAGGATCAACTGAAAAGTAAAGTAAAATTGTGTTCACATTGCTATCATTTAATGATGTCGTGGACGGTATGCTTTGATCTTGTTTTTGCGTTTGGTATAATTTACAAGAAATAATTTTGTGGATACCTATTTAATATACTACTTACGGAACTGAAATGTGGTCTTTCACTGCTGACCATAGAGCTGCGAGTGGAATTTCCTGAGAGATAAAGTCCGTAACGAGGCTATCTGTAGAAGCACAACAAAAACCTACATAGCCCTGAGGATTATAAAGGTTCTTGGGTAACAACCTCGTACAAGCGCAGTATTAGGCGACTCCCACTGGATGGAGGGATGACCTGATGAAACTGGAAGGCGTGCGATGGATACAGGTGGCGAAGTTCAGCAGTTCACTTGTGATCGGCTGTACTAGTATTAGTAATATTATCATATAATTGTATGGGAACCAATTGTTCGCAAGAGAAATTCGGGAGAAAATTGTCAACTACGTTATTACGGTCACTTTGCTGTTTATTTACAATGTGAATAGTTTGTACAATTCGTTTTTTGTTTTGATTTTTCGCTCGTTAGTTCGTCTATATTGACTGATTAACTTTAACTGAATTTTTTTTTTCAGTTTTTTTTCTGATTTTTGTCTTTCTAGATCTTCGCGACAGTTATAAGTACAAATACTATACCATTACTTATCAAAACAAAAGTACTAGTTGCACGAGAACGAAGTCACCGGCATAGCTAGTCATAAAATAAAACAAGGAACGCGTAAAACCTTTTACGCCTTTTGTTTATAACTTGGGCCACAGTACTTTCTGTCAGTAGTAAAACTTACCCGCAGCCAATAGTTGCGGGTTGTATCAAAGAAACTCGAACTTCGGAATAGTTCGCCATGTTTCGCCAAGTTTTCTCAACTTTCGGCAACTTCAACTAACGAGATTCTTTTCGTGTAAGCTACGCTTAGTAATGAATACGTGTAATCAGTCTGTAACTTACTTTTAATCTCATTTATAGTTTATGATAAATTACTTTTGGCATCGTCGATTGAGCGAAGTATTTATTTATCAGATTTAGGACCAGTTTATGACAGACAGACTTTAACTGGGTGGTAGAAATACTTTTCTGTCTTGTAGTCAATCTGGGTAGCCATCACCCTCTCGCCTATCTATGCTGCTAAATAACAGTACATGCACTACTGTGTTCCGGTGTGAAGATTTTAAAGAGCCAGTATAATTACAGTCTATGAGGTTTTTTTTTATAGGATAAGAGTGACAAACGTGTACACAGTCCACCTGATGGCAAGTGGTTGCTGTGACACATAGACACCTATCCTCGTATGTAAATCAAAATGCAGATGCGTTGTCAGCCGTGAGGACTAAGATAGAATGCCCCTTTACCAGTAAAAAGGGTCTCCAGTTCTCTACACTCACCATACGAAACACAGCAGCATTAAGCTGCTATTTTACGCTGGTATTCTGTGAGAGCGTGGTCCTTCCCCGGCCGAGCCTATCCATTCGTGCTGCTACTATACAATTAATGCTGCAGCATGGCTCAACCAAGTAAGAAAAGAGGTAGTCCATTAAAGTCCTCAGAGGTGACAACGTATCTGTAGTCATCTTTGTTTGAGGGTGGCTGCAGGTGTCCATGGACTGCAATACCCAGTTACCATCAGGTGTACTGCGTGGTCGTTAGTCACTTTACTATAAAAAAAACAACCACCACAACACAACTACTTGTAAAATAATTTTGATTATAGTTATCTTTAAAACAATATGTGAATTATAATAATATTTAAATATTCCATGAGACAGGCCTGAGTAATGATTTAAAACTACTTTCTTTGTTGCATAATGAGAAAATCTTATCTTTGCTGGTATACTTGGTGTATTTATAAAGTATTCTCATCTGGTTGGGCTGAATAGATATATAAGAGTAAATGATAAATATACATAAATATATATTAAATATATTAACATAAACAAATAATACATAAATATATAAAAGCCAAATAATACATAAATATATAAAATACATAAATATATAAAATACATAAATATATAAAAAAAATATACATAAATATATAAAAAAAAAATCAGATGGCAGCACTCGGCAGGGGAGACCAAACGGCCGATGATTAGAGGGAAAGGGAAAGAAACTGGCGGACGATGCGGGCGGTATCGAGGAGCACCGGTTTTTGCATTTGAACCTGAAGCGGTCCCTCACGGAGCCCCAGTCGCCTCAGATGAACCGAGAGGCTGACCGGGATTAGCCCGTTCACAGAGAAGACTACAGGAATAATTTCGGCCGGCAGACCACCCCACATGTCGATCACCTCGTGAGCCAGGTCCAGATGTTTTCTCTGATAAACTTTATTACGAGTATGTAACAAGACGGTAACAGCGTAAGAAAATTCGTTACATGAGTGTCGGCTATTTGGACGGATTAGCTTACCCACCTAATTGATTTATGTATTATAATTAATTCATAAAAATAAGAATATTAAGAAATGGCAGTAAGTCTAGAAAGTCTTAGAATTATATTTATTAATAGATGTAGCTAGCAGATAAAAATATTAAAAATAACTTTAATTTGGGTTTGATGATCGTTTTTGCTCTTAACTCCACGTATACAGATGGCCAACAAATATGTTTCAACAGACATTACAGTCATAAGTTTTCTTCATGGTCTTCTATCTTCTACCTTTGCTTAAAGCATCTATCACAGCAATAATAAAAACACCCACAAAAAACCTTTATGGGAAATATTTATTCAATGCTTTGTTTCAATTTACTTTAAACAGTTTTTAATAATACATTTTGTAGTGCAGGAGCCATAATAACAATCCCTAAATAGTAATTTCCCCTCTAATCAAAGCTGGTGTAAATGGTTTAAAATACCGTCAACCTCGGCGCCCCATTGAAGGAAATTATATAGCGCCAAATACGATAATCTGAATGTCATCACTCGCACCCCACTCAATCTATATGCAAATACACATTTCATGCAATTATTATGCTGTTTTTGTGTAAAGGAAATGAACGTAGAATTAAATCCCTGTTTTTAAACACTTGTAAAGTGTTGTCTGCTCTTATATTAAGTGTGTATGGCTTTGCTAATGTGGGGCTATGGATAGTGGTGAAAAATCTCTAAGCCTCGGATTGATGGTGATATAACTATACCGCGGCGGGGTCTCTACAGAAAATGGTACAAATAATAAAATTTCTTCGAGTGTGGCAAAACAATGCCGCATCTATTTTATGGTTGTAGCACAAATGGGTCGGCTCTTCCAGAGAAGAGTCACGCTCTCAAAATACCAGCGTAAAATAGCAGCTTCATGCTGTTGTGTTTCGTATGGTGAGTGTAGAGAACCGGAGACCCTTTATACTGAAAATATATCAGTCCTCTGGGCTGACAACGCATCGGCGTTTCGATTATATTGATTGAGGATAAATATAGTTGTCTATGGGCCACAGCATCCACTTACCTTCAGGTGGTCTGTGTGCTCGTTTGTCACCCTAATTCTATAAAAAATACTTATTTTAACATTAATTTAAACATGTTAATAATTAATTAGCCAAGATTCGCGTAATAAAATAAAATAATGTATTTTATCTAGTTTCTTTCATCGCACTTGAGGTTTTGTTTTGACCTTTCACGTTAGGTTTCGGTGGTTTTTGATGTACCTGTGTAGGTTATGTATATGTAGATATGCCAATGCCTTTTTTATATAATCTTATTTCAGCTTACAAAATATTATGATGATGAAAAAACATAGTTCAGAGGCAGAGTAATTACCAGTGGCAAACGATTTTACTAGAGTCATAAAATTGAACACTGGTTGGTGATACTATGTACACATAGTAGGGACTACAGTTCCTACAGCAGTTTTGCTTTCCTTTTTAATAAGTCAGTTTTTATTGTACTCGTTTCTGATGATGCTTGAGATGTTAGCCTTTTGGTTTTTACAGCTTCATCGGACTCAAGCTTCATCGGACTTAAGATTTTTTATTGTAATATGTCGTGTGTCAAGTGTTGGTATAAATGTCTTTATGTTAGTGGTTCTACAACTAAATATTTACAAAGCTACAATTTATAAAACAAAATTATATAAAGACGATATCCATTTACATATTTCTACCACCACCGTAACAACAGAACACCCACTGTGGTGCTCCAGTTTAAAGTTTATGGGGAGTCTGTAAAATTACAGACTGAAAAGCATTTTATCTTATATTTAAAAAAATCAGTCATATCAGGACAGCCTTCATATTGGCAGTTCGTGCTGAATAAAGTCTCGGTCAGTCTTAACGGAGACTAGCCATCGGCGCAGGACAGGATTATAGTGCCCAAGTGTACGTGCAAGCACAGGTGCACTCTCTATTCCCTCACTTTCATAGTCCGATGAGACGGTAAACCGACACGACCGGATCAGTCTTTCGGGCTTTACGTGCCTTCTGAGGGACGGGGGTTAAACACCATCAACGCCTGAACTCCAGGCTGCTACTGAGAATTTCTTGACAGGAAAACTGATTTTGGCCCGACCCGGGATTCGAACCCGCAATCGCGTTTACGACCACTAGACCAACGAGGCAGTCTCAACTCTCTTGTTCTCTCTTTCTCTCTTTTAAAGGAAAATCCTACCTGGTCCAATAAATCCTTATTTTCCGCAACGGTTGAGATGCTTTCGTTTCATATTCGAAATCAAACGATTTGCACACACCGCAACGATGCCTGTCTTTAGGGATGTTGATGTTATCGATAATTCTTATCGAGTTGTTAAATTTAACATGAAAATTTAAGTAGCCGACTTAATAGGTCCTGTTGGACGTCCTCTCATTCCTAAAACGTTAAGTGTAACTAAATTCCTAAAGAGTTAACCGTGAAGAGATTCCTCCTATCCTCTGCCCTACCACCATAATTTTTTTTAATTACAGGCGTGGTAACCAGAGACAATTTATTTTAATAATTTATCGCTTTTTCAAAACAAAATCTTTAAGTTTTTAGGATAAAATATAACCTAGAGCACCCCTGGCACTGCTCTCTGTACGTAAAGTTTCATTACAATCGGTTCAACCATTCCGAAGTTTAGCTCGGACAGACAGACAGACACAAAAAAATTTAAAATATTTTTTTTTTGTTTTCATCATCATCATTACAGCCCTTCACAAGTCCACTGCTGAATATAGCCCTCCCCAAAGGTATGCCACAGTGCACGGTCCTGAGCCACCTACATCCACCGACTTCACTCCATCTAGTGAGGGGTCGCCCTATACAAAGCTGCCAATCGAGAATCGTTTTCCCCATCGGTTGTTGGTTCTTCGAGCTATATAGCCGGCCCATTCTCACTTCAGCTTACTAATACGTTGGGCTATGTCGGGTATTGGTTCTACTGCGGTTATCCTAATTTCTAAGTTTATCACGCAGAAAAACCCCGAGCATAGCCCTCTCCAATGCTCGCTGAGCGATATCGAGGTTTCTCATGCGGCCAGCAGTGAAGGACCACGTCTCAGATCCATAAATCATCACTGGTAACACGCACTGATTGTACATTCTCGTCTTCAAGTTTTGAGTTATACCTAACTATAAGATGTGTCCTAATTTCCCGAACGCTGCCAAGCCGAGTTGAATCTGTCGATTGACCTCTCGGTTGAATTTGAACTTGCCTAGTCGAACTATGTGTTCCAGATATACATACTCGTCAACAACTTCGAGCTTAGTGCTCCCAACTTCTACCGCCATAAGTGATATGGACGTTACACGTGAACTTTGTTTTGTCGATGTTCACCTTAAGACCTATCCGTTTGGATGCACTATTGAGGTCATGGAGCACAGTGCTTAGGTTCCCCAGCAATTCTGTCATAAGAACTATGTCGTATGTACTCGCCATTGATATTAATACTGAAACAGTTGTCGCCTGGTCGTAATAATGAAGTTAATTTAATTTTTTGTCGAACCGTTGAGACTCGATTAGGTCCACTTTCTGTGGGGCCGCTTCTGGAAGAAAGAGTTAATTATAAAGAGTGCCTCTTTCTCCATGAAGTCGGCCAGCTGCTGGCCCCTTGGGTTTCATTGCCCTATTCCAAATTTTCCTACCTTCAGCTCACCGTTCTGTCTTGTGCCTAGTTTTGTGTTGAAGTCTCCCATTAACACTGTATAGTGGATTTTGGAAATATGCATGGCTCTAGATATATTCTCATACATATCCTCCATCTCCTTATTGGGACGTGCTGAGGTTGGTGCGTAAACCTGTATAACCTTCAGTGAATAACATTTGGTGGTTCTGAGTATAAGGTACGCAACCCTCGACACACTCCCAATCTTTACAACCATGTTAACGGGAGACTTGTGGACGATAAACACGACATTCCTTGGGACAGATGTTCGCCCTCCAGATTATAGATTAGGTTACCGAATTCGAGGATCATCGTGCCCTCCCCCTCTCTTCGGACCTCGGATAATCCTATAATATTCCAGCGCAACTTGTCTAATCTCTTCTTCCAGCTCCAGGACCTTCTCGTCAGTCCTCAGGCTACTTGTGTTATATGTTGCCAGGTCGAGTCGTCGTAGTTGGCAATCCAACCACCACTGGATATTCTTAGCACCCCCTGCCCCAGCGTTACCATGGTCGCCACCGTCATCAGGAATAGCGGAGCCGCCGGGGATTGGGGGTCGTCCTTTTTAACCCTAGTCATGGGGGGGGGGTGTATTGCTATAGTTGCCACGAATGGCGAGCGGGCTGGCAACCGCAGTTTTTTTATTGTGATTTGCTGTTATCAGAAAGAGGCTGCTCTTATGACACCCACGGGAATATATGGGGTAGTGTATATTATTACCTTCTTATTAGAAGAGTAAGTAGAATTAAGCCTCCTATTATTTCTAAGAGGATTTTGGAGAGTAAGTGTCATTGCCCACAAGAAATTTCTTATTATAACAAATTCGGCAATTCACATATCGATATGTCAATGTATCGACATTATTATGTATCAACATTTTGACCTACTCCTAATTTAGATATTCCTGTCTGTGTTGGTCTGAATTGGATATAGTCCTTTTTATGAACGACCGCGTTGGAAAGCTTTTTGTCGGATAAGCGCTATAACGATGTCTTCCCTAAGGATGTTTATGCGCGGAGCAGGTTAAAAGTAGCTTATTTTTTTTTAATACTGAAGTAACGGTGACAACTGAGCTCATTGTCTACCTGATGAGTGAATGACGTGGCCTGCAAACTCCTACATTGATCCTCTATTGAATAACAAAATGGTAATTTGTTGTCTCCTCTGAAGATTAATATGGAATGCCTCGTTACCAGTAAAATGGTTCCTAGCTCTCGTCACCTACCATATGAAACAAGGTGGAATTATAGTGGTGTTCTGTATGGGCGTGATCCATCTCCGGTCGAACTGACGCATTCATGCTACAACCATCATATTATAGCTGCAGTGTGTCTTTACCACGTAAACGTCATAGTACCACGCGTTTCATAAAATTCTATTTCAATTTCTTAATTTTGTTCAAGTTTTTGTATCCGAATTAGCATTTCGCTACCGAAATAGGTACAATGCGTGACCTTTATTGCGATGGAATAAGAAATATATTATTAATACTGATAATTAAGTCGGATCTTGAGAGTATATAAATGTGTCTTAATGGGGGTCTTTAGGCCATTATACGTGGGACACATACTCGTATACAGCACTATAATTACTTATACAAATTCAGCGATTGTTAGTTAAGTTCGAGTAAACATCGGTCACTTAGTTTGTAAGAAGCCTTATGATACATTCGAAAAGCCTCCATTTTATTTAAGATCTTGGTTTTATACATGCATCCCTGATTCGAGTGGATTGAACAAGATACAGTTAATTTAACAGGTCCGGCCCGAGCGACCGTCTCCATTTTGTTTCAATGGGTATGCTTTCCTTTTATCTTTACTCGCGCCATGCTTTTAAAATTAGATATTCAAAGAAAATTATTAATTACATTTGGTCTCGTAAACCGTAATAGTAGAGTATCTACTTCAATTACTTTTATATATGAATTCATGGCACATGGTTGTTTCAATGTTAGAAATATAATGTACACAATCAATCATAGTTCACTTTTTATTTATTTATTTAAGCGTCTACGTAGACACATACTTCGATGGTAAAATGGTAAAGAACTTAATTATGTACAAAGGCACTTTCCTTTTTTTTACTTCCCCGCAACAAAAAATAATAGTTGAAATTTTAGGCGCTCCGAGAAAAATTTTAATATTACGAGAAAATCTGTATGTCTAAAAAATGAAATAATATAATTATTGTCAGTTTAATTGCGTGGTGGACTTTCATTTTCTTAAACCCTCAAAACCGTGTTCTAGCAACGTAAGAATATCCACTACCCCATAAGTGTCACAAGAGGCGACAGAGAAAAATACCAGGAGGGGAGTCTTCCTAATAACAACAAATACACGGTTACCAATCCAAGCCAAACATGACAACTATGACAAGTATCCTTCCTGTTAGGCAATCTATGGGGGAGATCTATATTCAGCAGAGGACTTTTATAGGCTATAACGGTAAAGGTAAACCATCTAGAGGAAATTTGTACCCAGCAGTGTGACGTATCACAGTTATCATACTTTTGTATAGTTCATACTTCATCGTAAACATCGTGTGTATACATCTACATTTATCCACTATTAATAACCAAAATGCTGAAGAAGAGGGTGCAATGCCTCGTATCTAGTAAATAGGGTCTTCAATTTTCTACACTCACCACGAAACACGGCAGTATTAAGCTGCTATTTTACGCTGACATTCTGTGAGAGTGTGGCCCCTTCCAGGTCGAGTGATAGGCAAAATGGTAAGGGTTACTAACCAGACAGACTCCTACGCTGAAAAGAAGTCCTACCACAAAGTAAATGAGGACTTAAAGTTTCTTGATCACACTAATTATATACCAATAACTCATCTCTCTTGTCGCCGGTGCCTACGACGAATATATTTCCTGCAGAAAACTATATTATCCATCCTTTTTAGGGTTCCGTACCTCAAAAGGCAAAAACGAAACCTTTATAGGATCACTTTGTTGTCCGTCTGTCTGTCTGTCAAGACCCTTTTTCAGAAACCCGTGGAGGAATCAAACTGAAAACATATCAAATACTCAAGTCTACTGTCCCTTTGAGCTGTGAAAAAAATCAAACTTCTAAACCAATCCAATCAAAAGATACAGCCGTTTATGCTTTCGACATTCGCAAGGGAATCAAAACCTACAGGGTACTTTCCGTGAACTCAGAATCTTGAAATTTGGTACGAAGCAACGTTTTATAGCACAGATAAAGGAAAAATTGCGAAAAGCATAAATTTTTAGTTACATCATGTAATAAAAATATTTTTAATAATTTAAAACTTATATACCTACGGATTTGTTCGGAACCCTCGGTGCGCGTGTCCAACTCGCACTTGGCCGGTTTTTTTTTAATTTGGCCATGGTATCTTAATTTTATATGAACCCTAAATTTGGCCCCGGCTTTCATCAGCTAGTATTCAATAACAAAGTTAAATAATATCGGTTTCTGAGAAATAAACTGTACACAATGATCATAATCAAACTCCATCCCCCGCTAGAAACTTCTAAGAAACATCAATACAGGTTTAATTAAAAACTTTCTGTTACTTCCTTTGTATTAAACAGGGAACTTGGTTAATTACTGAACGTTTTAAATAGCTTAAAGCCGTGGCCATTTTGTATCATGTTATTAAGTGGCATGCTCCGAGTACCAATTTAATGTTATACGTTTAAACAAAGGAGTTCTCAACTTCCGTGATTTGAAGCATGAATCTATTTTATCATATAAAAGTACAATATCATAATCATCATCATAAACACTCACGCCTGTCATCCAAAAGGCTAGTAAAAGATTAAGAATTTCCATTTGGCACGATCCTGACATTCGTCGGTTAAGGGTACTTTTAATCTTGCCCATCTTCAATACGAGTATGTCTCCAATTTGGTTGACACACTTTCGTCGGGAGCGTCATTTTTCGACTCTGCCGTTCACTTCTGCATATATACATGTCCTTTGTGATTCTTTCCTCGTTCATTCTTTCTACATGACCAAATCACTGAAGCAAGTGCAATAGAACAATATTAATGTAACAACGCACAATTTGAGCCGATGCAGTTCTGTTGATAAGGGCTTGCCTATTCGCAAAACGTAAGCATTATCATTTGGAACCCCACGAGTACCGCATATGTGATAAAGCTACGCTACTGTTGACTCGACTGAGAATGGACCAGGTACAAACAAACAGTATATGTACCAGTAAAATGGTACAGGCATTCTATCTCTACCAACAGCATCCCGACACATTTGTAGATAGGTGGAAATCTGTCATTATGAGGTACTGGCTAAGCCTATATGTAGTTAGTGTACGCAGAGTGTTACTTGTTAAATTGTTGGGGTTGCTCTTAATATTTTTATATTTATGTTGTGGCCAAATCACAGAATGGACAATTTCATGAAATGGCCAGCTCAAACTCACATCAAGGTTTGATGATTTTTCAATCCACGTTTAGCCATATCATTAATGTAGGCTTACCAATATGTCAAAGGTTTAATAAAAATTCAAAATAAAGAAGGAACTTATATATTGTATGCCTTAAGCTCGAAGCGCGCAGATATGTTCTGATAGGGCCTACAAATTAAGATTCCAACGTTTTGTCGCATGAAATCGTATCTAGCAATCATATCTATCTATACTTAATATAATAAAGCGGAAGAGTTTTTTTGTTTTTTTGTTTGTTTAAACGCGCTAATCTCTGGAACTACCAGTCCGATTTGAAAAATTATTTTTGTATATTATAGCCAGATTCATGTGGAATAGTATAGGCTATCTAACATTAAGCTATATTACTCAGCTAGCCTTAAATATGGATATTTGTTAAGCAAGTCAGAAGAAAAAGCACCCCCGAAATGATTTATCCGCGTACGCTGGTGTTATCGTTAGGGATACGTAAATACAATGTTCTAGAAAAATATAGACCTTTACTCCGTCTAAAAAAAAGTCCGCGATACCATATTTATATTTCTTATACATAAGCCATAATTTGGTATTTTGTGACAAAAAAATATTGAAAATTTAAAAGTGTTTTATGAGCGTTATTATTAAGCATATCCTATTTATCCTTACGAACGAAAGTTACTTCATCATCAAGATAATTTTATAAACATAGACTTTGTTCTTTATACCATGTTAGTTGGACGCATAGTTTGAGATATAATGTAAAATTACAATAATTCAATACTTGGCTGTGCGCGCGAACGACGCTTAAACATTAGCCATAAAATGCTTGAACTAGGTCATGTCGCGCACCTCGGACACGTGATGACGCGGGTGAAACCACGGGGCACAGCTAGTTATACATATAGGGGTAATGCGTGTAATACGATCCCTCGAGGTAAAATGATCCCCCACTGTATAAGAGTTACTACCAGCGACATATATCCAAATACGCAACAAACATCCTCCCCGCAACCCGGCCAGTTGCTTCTCCGAATGTCATGGTGGTATGAGCACTTAGCGTGATTTTATTAGTAAAAAATTAAAAAACGTGCTTCTAATCTATGGTAAGCCTAACTTTGAGGTTCATTACTTTCTGCATGTTGAGATTTATTGCAATGTTATTTTATTGGCACATTACATTACAGTTCAGCTATATTTATGCAATGTTCGAATACCGCACGTTATATTTGAAGGTATATATTTTGATCGATGTCTTGAAATTTGGTTGTAGAGGTGAAATGATCCCTCTTCGTGAGTATAAAACGATCCCCGGAATTATTACCCCATTAACATTTTTAAAAGTTTTTATTCAACTTGCAATGCATGTATGTATGTATGTAAGTATGTATGCATGTATTTATGTATGTATGCATGTATGTATGTATGTTTGTTAGGGTCAAATCTTGCATGTTAAATTTAACCCACTTCTCGGTGTCCGATTGAGCCAAAATTTTGCATACTTATGTAAGTCTGGTGACAATGCAATATTATGATACCATCGAGCTGATCTGATCATGGAGCCAGGGTATAGAGACAGGAACTTCTTGATGGCACATGGTAGGATAGTTATATTTGG
The DNA here is from genome assembly GCA_963668995.1 of Parnassius mnemosyne. NCBI lineage: Eukaryota > Metazoa > Arthropoda > Insecta > Lepidoptera > Papilionidae > Parnassius > Parnassius mnemosyne. The sequence goes on along the minus strand of CAVLGL010000046.1, from coordinate 3,837,545 downwards.
GCAAGTGTGTTTTGATATAATGAATAATTTCCATTACACATGATGACGAGGGTATGAAGATGAAGCCAAAAGATTGCCACTGGAACTCGGCTTTTATATCATATTCATTCAGTAATGTAAATTGATAGGTTTGATTTAATTTAAAGCTTATTTTCTTTTTAGACCATTCACATAATGTTTGTTTTTAGTAGTATTTAAACTTTAAATTTTTATTACTACATATATCATGCCGCGAGTTTAGACGTTAAACCACTCGCCAAAATTGGCCTGAGGAACAAATGCTAAAGGCACTAAATGCCGTCAAAGATGGTTTGCCTTATACCGCAAGTAGAGAGTTTTCTGTGTCTATTGTAAAAATAAGAGAAAGGTAAAAATTAAATAGTTTTAGGAACCTCTCAAATTTTAGGTGGCAGACGAACAACTTTTTAGCCAAGAACAGGAAAGGGAACTTGTTGATCACATATAAAACATGGAGTCTAGAATGTACAACACAAGATGTTTTACTCTTGACTTACCAATTAGCAGAAAAAAGTATATCGCATAAGTAAAGTAAAAGCTGGAATCGATTGGCTTAATGGATTTAGACGAAGAAATCCTGACATCACAATGCGTGCCCCAGAATCGACGTCCTCTGCTCAATTAAAATGTTATGTGTAAACACGCCTACATATTTTTGTTGCTTTAAGCAATACATAGGATTCAAATTAACAGCTGGGTGTTTTATTTTGCTAATATTAAATATTGTAGGTATCATCATATCATCCTCAGGGATCATTTTATACATACATGTGTATAAAATGATCCCTTACTTAACTTTTAGAAAATATGACGCTTGGCGAGCGCGCTCGGCAGATTTTCGTGGTGCCGTTCACACGTTGGCGTGTTTCATTCTGCGTTGGTAGCTAGATGATGATGGACGTTAGGGCAATCGCGGCCGCTTTCATATACTTATACAGCGCTTCACTCTTCTCAGAGTGAACGAAAAAAAACTACACATACAACAATAATCCCAGTTTGTCCTTTTTAGGGTTCCGACCTCAAAAGGAAAAAAATAAACCTTTATAGGATCTACTAGCTGACCTGTGCCCGCTTCGCTGGGGGTTTTTTCAAAATAAAAGATAGCTCAAAAAAGCCCCTAAGCTACATTATCTCTGAGCAACATAAACGCAGAGATAATTTATAATAATATTTATCATTAGGTAGGTACTTTGAAATCGCAACTAAACATGTATTATTTAATGCAGTTAGGCAAGTTACTTACTCCGGTTTTATTTTTATGTTGCTCATGTTTGGGTTTCCATACAACTGATTCATTGTGAGAATCAATCAATGAACCTAAATATTTCACTCCATAATTACTAAATCGTAATGTGTTGGTATGCATATAAGTAACATTAAAAATATATTATGTTAAGTTATATTCAATGCTAGCTTCCAACGATTGGAGTAAGATATATGAAATGAGTGACGTAGAAGACATTTTAGATTACTTTTATGATACACTTAATAATATTTTAGATAAATGTATACCTAGAAAAAATACAAATAAAAAACAATCACAGTGTTCATACCCAGTATGGTACACGCGCGAAATTATTAATGAAATCAAAAATAAAGCAATACTTCACAAAAAATTTAAAAACACAAAGCTTGACAGTGATTACAGGGAATTCGCTAAGTGTAGAAAACGTATTAAAAAAATCCATAGAAATTGCACATAAGGAATACAAAAATAAAATTGAACTTCAATTTGCAAAAGACCCAAAATCGTTTTGGCAATATTTTAAAACTAAAAAAGTAATTTAGATAAGCAGAGTATCATAAAAGATGGTGAATACTTAAGGGATGATGAAGCTGTTAAGGAATTTGCAGATTTTTTTGAATCGGTATACAATAAGGATCCGCCGCGATTGGACATACGCGCGGCGGCGGCGGTAGCTGATACCACCTCGGCGACTGTCCACATAGATACTCTGAGTCTTCAGGAAGTAAGAGAGGCGCTCGTTCATCTTCGGTCCGGATGGTACACCAGCTTTTCTTTTTAGGGATTGCAGGAGAATACTGGCAGAACCGCTACATCATATTTTTAATATGTGCTTAAAACATGTAACATTCCCGGCGAGATGGAAGATCACGAGAGTCATTCCGGTTCCGAAAGGTAAGTCAGGTACTGATGTGAGCAGTTATAGACCTGTGGCTGTACTGTCGACGGCAGCGAAAGTGTTCGCGTCAGCTATCCACCGACGGATGCAGTCACAAATAAGCGCTCATCTCTCAGACGCGCAGCACGGGTTTAGGCCGGACCGCAATACAGCCACCAATTTGCAGACCTTTATGGCGCAGGTAGTACCGGCAGTTGATGCTGGAGTACAAGTAGACATAGCCTACTTTGATTTTAAAAAGGCGTTTGATACGGTGGATCATGATATTTTATTAAAAAAGTTGGCTCTAGTCGGATGTACTTCGTATATGCTCCAATTCTTCGTCAGCTACATGAAAAATCGACAGCAGTACGTGGATTACAATGGGTATGAATCAGGACTATACTATACACGATCCGGTGTGAGCCAGGGCAGCATTTTGGGGCCTCTTGAATTTTTAATAATAATAAATCACTTACCAGAAGTCGTCAGAGATAGAACTTGTTTATTATTTGCATATGACCTTAAATTGATGCTTCCAGCTAGGGTTACATCTGATTGTGAATGTCTACAGGAGGATATAAACAGAGTGGTGAAGTGGAGCCACGAAAATAAATTGTATTTTAATGTATCCAAATGTTCGGTGTTGTCTTTCACCCGTACGCGTAAGCCGATGCACTTCGAATACAAGATCGAAGCGACACCGATGACCCGTGTGTCTCAGGTACGAGATCTCAGAATCCATCTCACCTCCGATCTAACGTTTCGCGAACATACTGTTAAAACTTGTCAAAAGGCGTATAGAAACCTGGGTTTTGTCCTGAGACAGTCAAGAGATATTAAAAATATTACCACACTGAAAGTACTATACGATGCTCTAGTCAGGAGTCACTTGGAGTACGGTGCTGTTATATGGGCTCCGCATGAAAAAAAGTACAGCCTAATGCTAGAACGTGTCCAAAACAAATTTATGAGGCACATATACTTCAAACTGTATGGGGTATATCCGTTTTACCCTTTGAGGTACCCCACATTGTTCGTGCTCGGGATGGTCGGGTACAACCAGCTCAGAGTAAGACGGGAGTTTGCCCTGGCTGCACAAGTAGTGAAGTTGCTCCGTGGCGCAACCCGGGGGTGCTGCGCCACCTGCAGCTGTGAGCACCGGACCGGTACGTGTGGAGGCGACGCCGCCCGCCGCTGCTCGCGGTGCCCGTGGCCAGGACCAATTTGCTTAATAACTCACCTATAGTCCTAACAATCCTAGTAGTGAATAAAGTTCATGAGAGTATTGACATATTTTCGAGTAATCTGAGTGAACTCGCTAAGGTACTTTTATACATAGTTAGTTATGTAAGTTAGTTGTAATACAAAGTATATTTAAGTAAATTAGTGACACTATCGTATTGGGTTTGTTTAGCCTGTAAGGATAGTTGTTAAGTGTGTGTGTGTGTGTGTGTGTAAATAAATATATTTTTTCATAATATATAATATTTATTTATATATATACATGCGTATATATATATATATATATATGTGTGTGTGTGTGTGTATGTATATATTTGTATTGTATATGTATATTTATGTAAGTGCACACTTTGACACTATTTCTTTCAACTATCCTTCAATAGGCCTGCTGGAAGAAATTTCATCATGGAATAGGCAGTGCTTTTGTACATAATTATGTTTTTACCATTTTCCTATCGAATTATGTGTGTACATAAACTGTTAAATAAATAAATAAATATTTCCTCATTAGTCCATGTCGCCATGTTGAAACAATTTTATTAAGCCGACACTACAGTCTACTTCGACGCGTAACTATGAACTGAACACTCGGCCAACGTGTGATCGCTGTTTGCGGCTTGCGCCAAATTTCTTTGATTTGTGCACGGAAAACCAACACTATACGGATTGTGGGCGAGTGTTGGCCGCAAACGCCAAATAAACACAAAACGGCCCAGTACACGTTGGCCGAACGTACTCGGCGAGCGCGCTCGGCCAACGTGTACTGGAGCCATAAGAAATAGCTAAGTTTTGGTGGTTTGAGAGCCTTGCCTTTATTTTACTAAATAGGCCGAGCCACAGTCACAGAGTATTTTATTTACTCCGGGCTCAAATTCCGTCGTGAGTGGTCGTTTGTTACAGCGGCTCGTGCAGAAAAATATCGATCGCCGTAAAATACAAAATATTCCAAAAAGCATATTTGATACATACTTGACCAGGGTAAGATATTATTATTATTTTTTATAATCACAGATTTTTATTACAATATTTTGTTTCACTAAAACCACGCAGGATATATATAAATATACTTATATACTTCTACGTCCTGGAGTTTATAGACATAAAGGTGTGTCGGTGTCTGTTACTGGAACTTCTCGACGAGGAGAACTAGATATGCCAAATTTGGGCTCGTTTTGTTAGTTATGATGAGACCTTACCTCCGGACTTGATAGTAACTTGAAAGTGTACTTTGATGACTGCTATTGGAACTTCTCGACGAGAAGAACTAGATGTGCCGAGTTTGGGCTCGATTTGTTAGTTATGAATAGACCTTACCTCCGAACTTGATACAGTGACTTGAAAGTGTACTTTGATGACTGCTACTGGAACTCCTCAACGACGAGAACTAGGTATGTTAAGTTTGGCCCCGATTTGTTAGTTATGATGAGACCTTACCTCCGGACTTGAAAGTGTACTTTGATGACTGCTACTGGAAATCCTCGACGAGAACTAGATGTGCCGAGTTTGGGCTCATTTTGTTAGTTATAATGAGATCTTAAGTATAGTTATAAGGTTATTAGAGAAAACTTGAGTGTATATAAACTACTTAAAAAAATTAAGTATAATCATGTTATACGTAAATTTTTAATGCGTTTAAGGCATGCACAATTGGATTTACCAATAGTTTTTTTTTCTTGCTAGTACGAAAAAATTGCATATTGTTAGCCAGGTTAGGTTAGGTTAGATAAGGTTAAGTTGTACCAAGAAATCGTGATAGCACTGCGAGGGTGCTGGGGGCAGTAAGTACTGACGTGATGGGACGTGCTTCCAATAAAGCAAAGCGAGAGAGGGGCCCCGGTTGCGTTCCGAACGGAGATCCCGCGACCCCTGTCGAAGCCGGTAGGAGTCTGGCATAACCTTCTGGTTGCCCCCGCAGCCAAAGATATCCATGAGGATTTTCCCACGAAAAAAGTTAGGTCCCCCACCGAACTGGTTCCTGCCTTGTCGTGGCGGGGGGGGGGGGGGGCTTAGTAGCCGTGGCTTGGTCAACCGCGGTGAACAAAGAGGAACCCCTTGGCCGGTCCGAGGTGGCCACTCCGAGTGGGCTTGACGAGCCCACTTCGGATGTGTGTTGGTGGGCTGCGGTGAGAGGGATGTCCGCTCCCTCTACCGCTGCAGCCGAGGTGGAGTCGCGGAGGAAGAGGAGTGTTGGTATGGCGATGCGCCACTCGCCCTATCCTCCGCGACTCAAACGGGGCCGCACCGTTGATGCGGTGGTGGTGGGGCCGCGGGGGGAGAGGAGTGTCGGTATGGCGAGGCTCCGCTCTCCCTACCCTCCGCGACCGAAACTTGGTTGGCGGCGGAGCCCCAGAACCAGATCCGCCGCTGGGGTCGGGAAAGCGGGCGCTATTAAGCCCTCGATTTTCCTGGCCCCATGGCCTCCACGTATCGAACTCGGGGGGGTCCGATACGCAGGTGGAGTTGGAGGCTGTGGAGGGGGGTAGCTGAACACCTCGCTACCCCGTGCAGGAGACGAGGCCCGGACAGACCGGGCCAGCACTAGTGTGGGTCTGCGGAAGAATTTGGATTCCCGCGGCCCCGCGCGCACGTGCGAGGAGGCACCGTGGGGTTTTAACCGGTAGGAGTCCGGCATAATCTTCCAGTTGCCCCCGCAGCCGGAGGTATCCATGAGGATTTCCCCACGAAAAGAAAAAGGTTAGACAAGGTTAAGTTGTACCGAGAAATCGTGATAGCACTGCGAGGGTGCTGGGGGCAGTAAGTACTGACGTGACGGGACGTGCTTCCAATAAAGCAAAGCGAGAGAGGGGCCCCGGTTGCGTTCCGAACGGAGATCCCGCGACCCCTGTCGAAGCCGGTAGGAGTCTGGCATAACCTTCTGGTTGCCCCCGCAGCCAAAGGTATCCATGAGGATTTCCCCTCGAAAAAAGTTAGGTCCCCCCCCCCCGAAATGGTTCCCGCCTTGTAGTGGCGGGGGGGGGGGGGTTCTTAGTAGCCGTGGCTTGGTCACCCGCGGTGAACAAAGAGAAGATTTTATATATATATATATATATATACATATATATATATATATATATACATATATATATATATGTATATATATATATATATATGTATATATATACATATATATATATAACAATTACTGTTCTGCTGAGATCTCTATGGAATAAGTCTGAATAGAATTATCATTGTTATATCAGTCCCCAGGTGTGACCACGCGTCTGCATTTGCTTTCTTTAGGAGGACATGTCTATAGAACATAACATGCACTTACCATAAGGTGGATTCTGTTGTACTCGTTTGTAACCCTTACTATTATATTAAAAAAGAAAGCAATGAAACTTAATTGCAATTTTAATGCAGATATAGCAGTGAAGAAAAACACCGTGAATTATCTGCATGTCTAAAGTATATGAAAAAATAGGTATTATTGTCTCACTTAAAAAATATAACTATTAAGATGGTAATAAAAACATAACCGGGTATTTTTAAAGTGAATAAGCGTCGAACGAAATTGGTTTCAAGACAATATCATCATTTCTTCAGATGAAACGTGAGACGAAAAGATCTCGAACATACAAACCTACTTATGTAAGTACTCGCACATCCACACAGAGATCCTTAGAGATGTCGGCGGCAAGATATTTGAAGAATATGTTTTATTAACAGCTAGACAACCGAAAGATCAGCTCGGACTCCGATTATAATACCTATGAAAAATTGACCATCACCTAGAATTCCTGTGTTTCCATCTCCAAAACTGGACCGATTATAATCTTATTACGCGAAAAATATAAGAAGGATTGTGCCTATGTCTGTATGTTTTCTTTTATTTTTCAACCGACTTCAATAAAGAGGAGGTCTCAATTCAACTGAATTTTTTTTATGTGTGCTACCTCAACACTTTTTTCTAGGTGATTTATTGATGGTTTTTTTATTTAAAATCTGGAGCTTCTTATATAGTTCCATATAAATTTGGTTAAGACCTGACCAGTAGTTTTTAAGTTATCTATACATATAATAAAAATGTAAAAAGCAGACGTCTGTACATTTTATATTTTTGTAATAAAAGTGATTGAGAGGTACTAAAAATAAGTAACTAAATACATTTCTACCATTTTTAAAATTTTCTGTCTGTCTGTCTGTCTGTTGTTGTGTTGTTTGTTTGTTAACGTATCATGTATAAAGTACTAATTTATATCATAAGAATCATTAAGGAAAATATAAAGTGTATCTTCGTGTTACATTTAGTCGTTATTTTATTAAAATCAGTTCATTCAATCAAAAGTTATGATAAATATTCTGAAGTATGAATACGAAGTATAGGTACGAATTTGTTCAACGGTGGCGTTGGTTGAGTCATCAAGTGCATTTTAAACTAATACTATATCATAAATCATAATTAAATTAGGTAAAATAATGATCTATAATGATATAATTATATCTAAAACGCAGTAAACAAAAGTATTAAAGAACGTATTAAATAAAATAATATACAAAAATATATTATAACAATATTAACTAAATCTAAAGTGAAATAGTTAACCAATTTCATCGATAGACGGCGGTATGGTCCAAATGTAATATAAAAAGGCGTTTTGCTTACTATGCAGACACTGGTTTATAAGTTCTTTTATGTTTTATATATATATATATATATATATATATATATATAATAATGTACCAATCGTGTCAATTAATCTCTTTTATTTTTAGAATTGATTGCTGTTAGCAGCGCCATCTCTCTTTAAATATATACTTATAATAAAAATGGTGATAACATGTTGTGTCTGTTTTTGTACATTGTATAGAATATTTGTCACTAAAATCATTATAGGGAAATGAAAATAATTAAGTAAACACATTTTTATAATTTTTAGAATTGTCTGTCTGTCTGTCTGTTTGTTTATAAACGCATCACATCTAAAGTAAACATTTTTTTAAAAGAAATCGTTAAGAAAATCATAAAGCGTATCTTCAAGTTACATTTAATTTTTGTTTTATTAAATTTGGTTAATTCTATCGAAAGTTATGATTATTAGTTTAAAATGTAGGTTCTAATTTGTTCAATGGCGCCATAAAATCTCAGAAAAAGTAATAAAAAGATTTGTGTGTAAAAAAACGTTCTATAATAATATATTTGGCAATAATTCACCCTATTTTTAAATCCGGCGATCGAAATCGTATCGAAAACTACAGACCTATATCAGTCTTGCCTACGATGTCGAAGATCCTCGAGAAAATAATTAACAAAAGGCTTGTTAATTATTTAGAGACTAATAAACTGCTCTCTAAAAATCAATTTGGTTTTCGAAAAAAATTGTGTACATCTGATGCTGTCCACAGCCTTATTGATTTTGTAGTCAGGAATCTAGACATACGTCAAAAATGTATTGCCTTGTTTCTTGACCTTACAAAGGCGTTTGATACTGTTTCGATACCTATCCTAATTTCAAAGCTTCAATCTTTAGGAGTAAGAGGAATTCAGTTATCTTTACTCCAAAGTTATTTAAGTAATAGAACTCAATGTGTTAGGATTGGTCCCTATAGCAGTTCTGACCTGCAAATTACATACGGTGTACCGCAGGGAAGTATTCTCGGCCCAAGTCTGTTTTTAGTATATATAAATGACTTGTGTAACATCAATCTTTTAAACGGGATGATCTTTTCCTACGCAGATGACACTGCACTTGTGTTTCATTCGAACACTTGGACTGAAACCTATTCCCTTGCTCAAAATGGGTTTGATATTGTAAAGAAATGGTTAAACGCGCATTTACTCACGTTGAACATAGATAAAACAAAATTAATAGACTTTTCTATTCGAAACACAAAAAATTCAACAACAAACTCATTACAAATCGCTGTTAAGCTTCCCCTCGATATAAGAAATAGTACAGCCAATAATGACCTACACTATATAAAAAAAGTGACATCTATAAATTATCTTGGAATTATAATTGATAATAACCTCACATTTAAAGCTTACATTGAACACCTGTCAAACAGAGTCCGTAAACTTATCTACATTTTTAAACAATTACGTCAATCTGTAGATTCGGAAATCATGATGATGGTTTATATGGCATTGTGTCAATCCATTTTATCTTATTGCATATCCACGTGGGGTGGTGCGGCTAAAAGTAATTTTATACAACTTGAACGGGCACAGAGAGCTGTTTTAAAAGTATGTTGTTTTAAACCGCGTATGTTTCCTACAGACCAACTTTACGACTATTGCCAAGTACTAACAGTTAGACAATTATTCATTTTAACCACCGCTCTCAAACAACATGCCTCAACCAAATATATCCCTGAATGGACACGACGTAACCAACTAGTTGCAAAGTCTTCTCAAGTTAAAACTGCATTTAGTCATAGATTCTTCATATTCCTTGGCCCCTATTTATATAATAAATTGCATAAAACCTTATCCCTTTTTTCTCGAAATCAATATGAGTGCAAAAACACTATTCTCAAGTGGCTCCTTAAGCAAACCTATACAAAAACAGAAAGTCTTTTAGAGGTTGTCGTGTAATATACACATTCACCTACATGCATACATACACACACACTCTCTCTCTCTTTCTCACACACACACACACACACACCCACACACACACACACACACACACACACACACACACACACACACACACACACACACACACATACACACACACACGCACACTTTTCTAAGTTTTCCTAACCATAACCAATTATTTCAATTAAGTATGTACAAATAAAGAAATAGAGTTAAACTTTATGTGTTAATGTTTTAGATATAATAGCAATCCCCGTAGAGGTGGAGACCTGGTGACCTGTAATACGGGTATCTTACCCACCATAGGCACCAGCGATCCACGGGCAAAGTTGTTTTGTACTACTTATATGCTACTTTTAACTCTAAATGTAACTTTGTTTGTGGTGAGAAATAAACGTTATTATTATTATTATTATTATTATTTATTATTATTTATACCTACTTAAAACAAAGTAAACAATAAAAAAGATGTTTTCCTTAAATTAAAAAAGTTTTCTCACAACGAACGTAATAGATGGCATTGTACAAATTACATTCTTTTCTGAAATGCGGCGTTAAGATACTCCGAATCGTATTGAGACTCACTGACGTGCAGTCACAGTCTCACAAATAACCATACATTACCCAGAACCAATGTAGATATTATATATTTTCAATTTCAATTTCAATTTCAACTTAATAAATTAAATTAAATGATACATATTATGAGTTTATTATGAGTTATAAATATATATGTATATATAAGTAAAACAGTCAATTTATTTTGTATCAAATTATAATGAACATACTAATATCCGAAATCTCAACTTCCCACAACTCAATAGCGAACTCATATCCCAACTTCAAAGGATGCTACATGAAATAAATCCATACGTTCATAGTTTTAGGGTTGCATTGCAATCGATCCGTCAAGATTTAATAAACAATTATAAAATAGTTATTAACGCTGATAGACGTCCTGTTACTAAAAAAAAGTTACTGAACACCGCGGTAGCAACGTTCCAGTCACTGATGAAGTGGCAGTGGTATTAGTTGACCAGGAGTGCGATAGACGTGACATCGTGTTGCACACACATGACGATCGACTGCCAGGGATTTATGAAACGCATCGATATTATGATGCTCTACAATATCCATTAATATATTGTCACGGTGAAAATGGGTACAATTTCGGAATTTATCAAGTTAATCCTAATACCAGAGAGACCAATTTTAATAAAAAAATATTTGCTCTGCAATTTTATTCGCACCTGTTGCATGTAAAGCATATATCTTCTTGCGTATCTGCAAAGATTTCGGGGGTTGTTTTACCAATTTATAGTGGACATGTATGCGAAAATAGAGACGGAGCGCTTAGTGTATATACGCACTAACCAGAGACGTCTGTTACACTGACGTCTAATAAGTGATATTGATACAGTAATGATATAAATCGTTTAATATTGTCTTACCTGAATGTCAAATTCTCCAAGTAAAACCTATTTACGCGAGCTACGCCGCGGGCACAGCTAGTCATTAATAATTCGTATTTAATAGACTTCGACTACTTTGATGATGTTCTCATTTTATTTATATTGAAGTCGGTTGTACAAAACTTTTATTTTACCACTTCTTTGTGTTCATTAAAACTGAAAACGGCGGCATTGGACAATTATAGTCATATCAGAAGGTGCCTTATATTTATTAACAATTGCTTTATAAACAAAAAACTTGGTACACAAAACAAAACAAAACGTGACAAATGTTAATAGTAGGTATCGCAGAAAAAAATATTTGCTGTATTGTCATTATCCGGGGTTAAAAAAGGATTAGATTAAATGCCTCCCGGATATCCTCTCAACGAATCGAACTCTATTCATCTTTAAACATCATAAGATGTGTTACCTCATGTAATATGTGTGGCATTCCATCTTAGTTTACAGAGGTGACAACGCATCTGTAGTTTTTATTGTTTGAAGTTGTAAGGTGTAAGGTATTCATGCGCTGTAGGAGACACTTATCGTCACGGGGACCGTTGTTCATTCTTTGTTACTTCAGTTTTATATAAAAAAAAAACACGAAGATATATAGAAATTTTTACTTTTAAATATCGGAAGTTATAAATATTTAAATAAAACGAGTTTTACAGATTTTATTGCGTGTATTAACTTATTTTATATTCCCGACGTTTCTTTTCACTCAAGCATTGTGACGTAGGCGGTGCCTGAAGGTTATTGTCGTGCAAAACTTGCTTGACGTATTGGAGCTCGGCGGCCAGGTGTTTACTGTCACAGATCCCTCGTGCTCTCTAAAACAAAGATATACACACGGTAGCTAACTGTGAAGGATGGTGATGAGAAACCTTCTAATCACCATACTTCACAGTTGTGAGTTCACGAGTGAAGCTGGCCACAGTCAAGCGAGTGCCTACTGCACTGCCATATGTCAAAGGTGTCCCTGACAATATTGGCTACATCTTGAAGCGTGCTTTCATTAAAATATACTTCAAGCCGCCGAAGAAGTTAAGTCAGTTTTTACCATCGGCCAAGTGTAATGTACCTCTGCAAGATGCATGAGTGTACAAGCTTGATTGTGAATGTGGTCTCTCTTATATCATCATCATCATCATCATCATAGCCTTTCATAAGTCCACTGCCGAACATAGGTCTCCCCCAAGGAATGCCACAAAGCACGGTCCTGAGCCACCTGCATCCATCCACTTCTTGCATGTCTTACCAGGTCATCACTCCATTTAGTGGGGGGGTCGCCCTACACTTTGCCTACCGGTACGAGGCTGCCACTCGAGAATCTTTCTTTCCCATCGGTTGTCGGTTCTTTGAGCTATATATTTTTTTTATACGATAGGGTGACAAACGAGCACACAGTCCACCTGATGGTAATTGGTTACTGTGACCCATAGACATCTACATCTATCCTCAATAAAGACTCAAAATGCAGATGCGTTGTCACTCGTGAGGACTAAGATGGAATGCCTCTTTGCCAGTAAAAGGGGTCTCCGGTTATCTACACTCACCATACGAAACACAGCAGCGTCAAGCTGCTATTTTACGCTGGTTTTCTGTGAGAGCGTGGTCCATCCCCGGTCGAGCCGACCCATTCGTGCTACAACTACACTACTAATATAGCTGCAGCATGGCTCTACCACGTAAAAAATATATGGCCGGCCCACTGCCACTTCAGCTTACTAATCCGTTTGGCTATGTCGGTTACTGTGGTTCTACTGCGGATATCTTCATTTCTAAGTTTATCACGCAGAGGATATATAGGACAAACTAAAAGATCAATAAAAACCCACGTTAAAGAACACATAGCTGATGTGAAGAGTCGACGCTCCGGGAAGTATGCAGTCTGTGAACACGTACAGGATCACCCCCGTCACTATATTAGATTTGATAGACCACAAGTCCTCGCTAAAGAACACCGATAACTTCCAAGAATGATTCGCGAAGCTATTAAAATCAAAAAACATCCTACTTTCAATAGAGAAGATGGCTGGGTGCTACCATCTGCTTGGGATCCTATAATTAATAAAATTAAATTCCAACCGAAGCATACAACTGCAAGGTTTCAAGAAACTGTAAGTTCATAATGCGTAGATAGGAACAAAAATTAATAATTCTTAACCTGGAGGTAGCCGCTTTCTTAAATTTCTGTTTTTTGTGCAAGTAAGATAGCAAGACCGACTGTACACAGTGATCAGAACTTAAACTTTGAATAATTAATTTATGTAAGAGCTCAACATCAGTAAAACTATTATCTATACAAGTTGCACGAGGCCCTGCAATACTCAAAGAACAAATTAACAAGGTTGTATGATATGAGCAATGATCTAAAGTTAATACTCATGGAAGAAGTTTCAAGGAGATTGATTTTAAAGACTCCACATACGACGGCAGATATATTCTGTTTATTAAGATTAAGCAAAACTTTCTCCATTATTTTTTCAAAATAATCATACATAGAATGTGGGAGTCTGTAAACACTGACAACAATGAAGTGCTCAACACATGTCATTTCTACAGTTCGCTCAACAGCTTAGCTAATATTAAAGAGCCACCGAGTAAATTTTATTCTCTGTTAAAGCAACTGACAACCTGATGTTTACTGAAATTAAACATATTATAATTATAATATTTTAGCCAACAATTCACTTTCTGATTCTTTGCCCAACATGGCCTGCATATTGTGATGCACTAAAAGTATACAATTTTTATGATTGTTTTTATGAGAAATTATACAATTAACTATTAGTGGGCTACATTCTGGATAATGTAAATTGTTGCTATGATTGCTAGAGATTATCTCTATTGTCTCACTTTCTAACTGTCATTTCTTCGATATAAAAACATACTAACTATTTATACGGATCATATAAATAGTATTGTTTTATTTTTTTTATGGATTTAAACTAATAAGTCTTCAATTCAATAAAATATTTACTTCTAAAACACTCTCTTTAAACAGTCGCAAATCGTGTAATGAGTGGACGTCAGTTGGAATCCATAGGAGTAAACAAAATTTATATGACCTTTACAATTAAAGATTATAACAATGATAGTGTTTTATTTAGAGAATATGTAAAAGAATCCAAAATATTTAAAATAGTGTATTGCACAGCCAAGTCTTTACATTTGAGAAACAAACAAAATTAAGAATGACTCTAATAAAATTAAAATGACTTGGAGTATAATCAATAGTGAAACTGGCAAGATGAAACTACACAACTCAAAATTTTATTTAAATTTTATAACGAAATCAGATCAAGACGTTGCAAAGGCTTTTGAACAATATTTTACCGACATTTCAAGTCACTCGATTCCTCCTCTGCTGTCGCAGAGTCATTACACAAGCAAAATGTAAATGTCTGTTAAAAAGAATTTGCATTTCATAAAATATTGTCAGGTGATATTGTAAATTGTTTCAAAACTATTGATATTAAGAAAACAGCAGATCTATAGGGGATTTCTGTTAAAGATATTACGTCTGTAATAGATGCGGTCGCACCCCAACTTGCTATTATTTTCAATGCTACTATCGAATCTGGTGTGTTTTCTGATTTAATGAATCACTAAAGTTATACCTTTATTTAAATCTGGCAGTACTTTGGTCCCCACTAACTTTATATTTATTTCTGTCCTGCCAAAGTTCAGTAAAGTTTTTGAAAAAACAATTCTAGATCAAATGTTCAGTTTGTTCATCAAATGTGATCAAATGTCCTAAGAAATGATAAAGGGAAATAAAACAGGAGATGGGCAAGAGCATCATAAATTTAAAAAAAACACCCGCCCGCTAATCTATGGGGGTTGCCTATGTTTAACAGTGATGGGCTATAATAAATGAATTCACGTTGAAAGAGTAGAGATAATAATGTCATAAGTCTACTTCTGATACTTTCTTCTTATGTTCAATGTAACGTAAGCGATAAGTTTGGGAATAATTTAGGAGGCAATATGACACACAACTATTTGCTATATATAGGTTGCCTATCTTTAACAGTGGGCTTTTGATGGGATATAATAAATGAATTCACGATGAAAGAGGAGAGATAATAGTGTCATAAGTCTTTCTTCTTTGAACCTTGTTATGTTCAATGTAACAAGCGATAAGTTTGGGAATAATTTAGGAGGCAGTATGACACATAACTATGTAGGAGACATTGTCACAAATATTTGAAAAACGATAAGCGATGACTTATTTTAGTTAAAGGATACACATATATACTTGTACATCAGCAATAATTGGACAGTTTCGTAATGATGGGTAACAAAAACATTTCAACTACACCATATTGAAACAACGCAATCGTGTATCATCGTAGGGATCTACAGTTTAGCAACTTATTGAGTATTTGGAGTTACAAGCAATAAAAACCCACGATCCGAATACTTACCAAATCAGAACACTTTTGGAATATTGCGTAAATTGTGTAGCCTGTTTCTCATTTCCTCGCTGGATTGACCTCATTTAGTTCATTGTTGATGTTATTATGAAAAGTTAAAATATGTTTAAAAAAGTATATTTTAAATGAATTTGTAGCATTATTTTGTGTGTCTTTTATAGGTTTCTGCACCTTGTCTTTAATAGGTCGCTGCCTCAGATCAAGCTCGAAGGACCAATTAATATGCGGTTCTTCCTTAGCAATTTATAATAATTGGAATGTTAAATGATATGGATAGCAATTCATTGCATAAAAATCTAATCGAACGCGTGGAGAGCTTGAAATACACTGTTATTTAACTGAATGTGACATTTGTTTCAACTTAAGTATTTGCACGCATTTGTTAGATAGCGGGATGGGTAGGCAATTTTATTACTTATATGATAGTTAGGAGCGGGGAGGGAAACCAATTTTTTTTTAAATTTACCATGCATTCCACAACTATAAAATATAAACCGATATATACCATCTGTTGTGACAACGAAAAGTGTTAAAAAGTCTTTTGAGTGTGGCAGTATGACAGCGGGTGTCACTTACTCTATATAAAATTTGTCCCGCATTAATGTAATGTGCTGCTACCTAAAATTTCACTTCCATACGAAACAGCAGCGTTAAGCTGCTATTTTACGCTGGTTTTCTATGAGAGCGTGGTCCTTCCCCGGTCGAGCAGACCCATTCGTGCTAAAACTACACTACTAATATAGCTGCAGCATGACTCTACCACGTAAAAAATATATGGCCGGCCCACTGCCACTTCAGTTTACTAATCCGTTGGGCTATGTCGGTTACTGTGGTTCTACTGCGGATATCCTCATTTCTAAGTTTATTACGCAAAGGATATATAGGACAAACTAAAAGATCAATAAAAACCCACGTTAAAGAACACATAGCTGATGGGAAGAATCGAAGCTCCGGGAAGTGTGCAGTCTGTGAACACGTACAGGATCGCCCCTGTCACTACATTAGATTTGATAGACCACAAGTCCTCGCTAAAGAACACCGATACCTTCCAAGGATGATTCGCGAAGCTATTAAAATCAAAAAACATCCTACTTTCAATAGAGAAGATGGCTGGGTTAATGGCATCTGCTTGGGATCCTATAATTAATAAAATTAAATCCCAACCGAATCATACAACTGCAAGGCTTCAAGATACTGTAAGTTCATAATGCCTAGATAGGAACAAAAATTAATAATTATTAACCTGGAGGTAGCCGCTTTCTTAAATTTCTGTTTTTTGTGCAAGTAAGATAGCAAGACCGACTGTCCATAGTGATCAGAACTTAAACTTTGAATAATTAATTTATGTAAGAGCTCAACATCAGTAAAATATTATCTATACAAGTTGCACTAGGCCCTGCAATACTCAAAGAACAAATTAACAAGGTTG
The DNA here is from genome assembly GCA_963668995.1 of Parnassius mnemosyne. Taxonomy (NCBI): domain Eukaryota; kingdom Metazoa; phylum Arthropoda; class Insecta; order Lepidoptera; family Papilionidae; genus Parnassius; species Parnassius mnemosyne. The sequence goes on along the minus strand of CAVLGL010000046.1, from coordinate 3,820,287 downwards.
TATGATATGAGCAATGATCTAAAGTTAATACTCATGGAAGAAGTTTCAAGGAGATTGATTTTAAAGTCTCCACATACGACGGCAGATTAAGATTAAGCAAAACTTTCTCCATTATTTTTTCAAAACAATCGTACATAGAATATTTCCCACATCAAACACTGACAACAATGAAGTACTCAAACGCAACACATGTCATTTTTTTTTATAGAATAAGGGTGAGAAACGAGCACACAGTCCACCTGATGGTAAGTGGTTGCTGCGGTCCATAGACATCTACATCTATCCTCTGTTACAAATCAAAATGTAGATGCGTTGTCACCCGTGAGGACTAATATGGAATGCCTCATTTCCAGTAAAAAGGTCCTCCGGCCACCTGCACTCACCAAGCGAAACGCAGAGGTATACCTGGTACTTCAGGCTGGTTTTCTGTGAGGTCGTGGTATTACCCCGGTTCGAGCCGGCCCATCCGTGCGACAGCAAAAGCTGCCGCGTGGCTCTACCACTGTTAAAATTCTACAGTTCGCTCAACAGCTTAGCTAATATTAAAGAGCCACCGAGTAAATTTTATTCTCTGTTAAAGCAGTTTCTACGTGGTAGAGCCATGCTGCAGCTATATTATGGTTGTAGCACGAATGGGTCGGCTCGACCGGGGAAGGACCACGCTCTCACAGAAACCAGCGTAAAATAGCAGCTTAACGCTGCTGTGTTTCGTAAGGTGAGTGTAGAGAACCGGAGACTCTTTTTACTGGGTAAAAGGCATTCCATCTTAGTCCTCACGGGTGACAACGCATCTGCACATTGAGTCCTTATTGAGGATAGATGTAGATGTCTATGGGTCACAGTAAACACTTACCATCAAGTGGACTGTATGCTCGTTTGTCACCCGATCCTATAAAAAAAAGCAACTGACCACCTGGTGTTTACTGAAATTAAACATATTATAGTTATAATATTTTAGCCAACAATTCACTCTCTGATTCTTTGCCCAACATGGCCTGCATATTGTGATGCACTAAAAGTATACAATTTTTATGATTGTTTTTATGAGAAATTATACAATTAACTATTAGTGGGCTACATTCTGGATAATGTAAATTGTTGCTATGATTGCTAGAGATTATCTCTATTGTCTCACTTTCTAACTGTCATTTCTTCGATATAAAAACATACTAACTATTTATACGGATCATATAAATAATATTGAGTTATTTTATTTATGGATTTAAACTAATAAGTCTTCAATTCAATAAATAAAATATTTACTTCTAAAACACTCTCTTTAAACAGTCGCAAATCGTGTAATGAGTGGACGACAGTTGGAATCCATAGGAGTAAACAAAAGTTATATGACCTTTACAATTAAAGATTATAATAATGATAGTGTTTCATTTAGAGAATATGTAAAAAAAATTCGAAAATATTTAAAATAGTGTATTGCACAGCCAAGTCTTTGAGAAACAAACAAAATTAAGAATGACTCTAATAAAATTAAAATGACTTGGAATATAATTAATAGTGGCAAGATGAAACTACACAACTCAAAATTTCATTTAAATTTTATAACGAAATCAGATCAAGACGTTGCAAAGGCTTTTGAACAATATTTTATCGACATTTCAAGTCACTCGATTCCTCCCCTGCTGTCGCAGAGTCATTACTCAAACAAAATGTAAATGTCTGTTAAAAAGAATTTGCATTTCATAAAATATTGTCAGGTGATATTGTAAATTGTTTCAAAACTATTGATATTAAGGAAACAGCAGATCTTTAGGGGATTTCTGTTAAAGATATTACGTCTGTAATAGATGCGATCGCACCCCAACTTGCTATTATTTTCAATGCTACTATCGAATCTCGTGTGTTTCCTGATTTAATGAATCACTAAAGTTATACCTTTATTTAAATCTGACAGTACTTTGGTCCCCACTAATTTTATATCTATTTCTGTCCTGCCAAAGTTCAGTAAATTTTTTGAAAAAACAATTCTAGATCAAATGTTCAGTTTGTTCATCAAATGTGATCAAATGTCCTAAGAAATGATAAAGGGAAATAAAACAGGAGATGGGCAAGAGCATCATAAATAAAAAAAAAAACACCCCCCTGGGGGTTGCCTATGTTTAACAGTGATGGGCTATAATAAATGAATTCACGATGACAGAGGAGAGATAATAATGTCATAAGTCTACTTCTGATACTTTCTTCTTATGTTCAATGTAACGTAAGCGATAAGTTTGGGAATAATTTAGGAGGCAATATGACACACAACTATGTAGGAGACATTGTCACAAATATTTGAAAAACGATAAGCAATGACTTATTTTAGTTAAAGGATACACAAATATAGGTACTTGTACCTCAACAATAATTGGATAGTTTCGTAAGGATGGGTAACAAAAACATTTCAACCACACCATATCGAAACAACGCAATCGTGTATCATCGTAGGGATCTACAGTTTAGCAACTTATTGGGTATTTGGAGTTACAAGTAATAAAAACCCACGATCCGAATACTTACCAAATCAGAACACTTTTGGATCGTTGCGTAAATTGTGAATCCTGTTTCACATTTCCTCGCTGGATTGACCTCATTTAGTTCATTGTTGATGTTATTATGAAAAGTTAAAATATGTTTAAAAAAGTATATTTTAAATGAATTTGTAGCATTATTTTGTGTGTCTTTTATAGGTTTCTGCACCTTGTCTTTGATAGGTCGCTGCCTCACATCAAGCTCGAAGGACCAATTAATATGCGGTTCTTCCTTAGCAATTTATAATAATTGGAATGTTAAATGATATGGATAGCAATTCATTGCATAAAAATCTAATCGAACGCGTGGAGAGCTTGAAATACACTGTTATTTAACTGAATGTGACATTTATTTCAACTTCAACTGACAACTCAACAACAGTATTTGCACGCATTTGTTAGATAGCGGGATGGGTAGGCAATTTTATTACTTGTATAGTAGTTGGGAGCGGGGAGGGGAATCCAATTTTTTTTAATTTACTATGCATTCCACAGCTATAAAATATAGACCGATATATACCATCTATTGTGACAAAAAAAAGTGTTAAAAAGTCTTTTGAGTGTGGCAGTATGACAGCGGGTGTCACTTACTCTATAAAAAAATTTGTCTCGTATTAATGTAATGTGCTCCTTCCTACCTAAAATTTCAATAAATTTTAACTATTTTAATCTTTTCGCGTTTACTTTTGCAGCTGACTCGCACACCATCACAATACTATCATTATAGGTCGGTTTGTGAGTATAAAAGAGTATGTATAATATGTTAATATATGTTTGCGAAAATATTTCCATTGTTATATTAGACACCGTTGACAAATTTTCATCAAAATAGAAAGTAAGGTAAGAGTAACGGATCAGCCTACATACATCCCACTTCTGGGTACAAGCCTATTTTCCTTCCTTAACGTTACGGAGAGGCTAAGAAAACGTCACGTATTTCCTATGCGTGACGGTGACTTTACATGTGCTTTTAATTATTTTTAAATTTAATTATTTACATGATAAATCAGCAACTAAATTTTTGGATTTTCTTTAATTGTCACGTTTGGCGAACGCAGAACCAGACGTTTAGCACTTTCAACGCATGCTGCCTGTCGTTGAACGGGGTATTTTATTTTACCGATATTGTTACAGTCTATCATAAGTCCACAGCTGAACAAAGACCTATAACATGCCATATAGGGATTTTTTTTAATTGATTTTTGATTAAGCATAGTTGCTACGCTTGGCTTGGTTGGCGACCGCAGTTTTTTTATTTTTGATATTTGTTTAAGTTGATTTTTGGAAAATACTGTAAATGCATCTCTTGGTTTGATTCTCTCCGTCGCCTCTTACGACACTCACGTTACGATATGTGATGATAGTAGAAATTTTACAATGGTTGTAATGGATATAACCGATTGTAGTGGCAGTTTAAGAGATACACAGCTACCACTCTAGGTTAAACTTGAACATTATTGAACAATAGCCTTACAAAGGGAGATGCTATACCTAAGTGGACTTCTGCGTGCAAATATCTATTTTCACAAAGGTCGAAGGTTAATTAATTTATTAAAAAGAAATGTTATTCAAAAAACTCTATTTAGAACTCAGACGTAGCGGTTCAGGGCTAACATTAACTCAAATAATCACGTCTCGCTGGAGCACCAATTTGTTTTATTTCTCCGAAATTCCGTCTCATTATGTTTCTCTATTTGCCATTACTAATACTAATGAATGCTTGGCACGGAAAACTTATTTCTGTTAAGCATTTATTTGGTTAATAAATTTATTTTAACAAAGAGACACGTAACAAAACAATAACCTTTATTTTTATTTAAGTAATGGTGACAATCGTTCACACAGTTTACCATACGTTTATGCTGCCTCCCATAGACATCCATATTTGTCCTTGATTAAAAATTAAAATGCAGATGCGTTGTGTTGTCTACAATAGAATGCCATTACTAATAAAACATAAGTCTCCCCCACAGTTTATCGCGAAGGGAGGAGACTTATCATAGTTGCCACGCCTGAGAGGCGCAACCGACATTTTTTTTATTATTATTAAGTTGTTGTCAAGAAGATGTTGCCGCCCATCTCCTCTTTCTATTTCTTTCTGTCACCATTAGGACATCCACTACACGTTAAAGCCTATTTTATCTTCCATGCACCTATATCACGATCTGTACATGCATAAATATGATTCGGGTTCCTGCACAGTCGGGTGAAATATAAAATAATAAGTATTATTCTTAAAAGTATCCCTTTAAGTAAATTGAATACAGTATAGTGAAACGAAATTGTCAAAGATAAAATACTCACGACAATAACAGTTCTGAACCTGTAATAGTATAAATACCTTTTACGTTAAAACGAAAAAAAAAAAAAACTCTAATACGGTTTTCTTTTGTCGCTACACAATCATCTGCTTTTACAAGCCTCTTTTTTAAGAATACGATGGGAAACAACGCCGTATAGTGTTCTAGATGTCGCAAAGTATTTTGTATACTGCTGTTCCAGTTTCCTAATGTTAGGGAAAACCCTTAATCATCAATAACAATATATTGCATAGATTTCCTCTAAATTGTCTTGTCATCATTTAAAGGCAGCACTCCCAGCAGCTCTCTTTCCGATCGCTAAACCTCTACCATCTCCGTCTTATCGTGTGTCTGTCAGTTCCGACTCAAGGTCAAGCAAATTTGTAACAAGGTCATACCCAAAATTAAACTAATTCCTTCGTGTATTAAAAAGTGTTTTTATAAACCTTGTTTACGGGGCCTCGTATAACGGTACACAATTAAAATTATTTTATCGCAGTTTGTAGTACTGAATTACCACATGCTGAGTGGTGAAGACTAGCGTGATAAAAACATGCATGTCTAAAAAAAATAAAAATTCCAAGGTTATCTTTACAGCATCCACCACGGGGTGCTGATGTGTATGACGTCCCGATGTCATAGTTAGCCCATGCTACCTTAAAGTTGGTCAGAAATACAACGGTATTAAATTATTGAGTAACGTTTTCTCTTTTTTAACTTTATAGATGTCATGTGCCTGCCTTAGGCACAGTGACGTAATTTGCTGCTTTTTTTTTATAGGATAAGGGTGACAAACGAGCACACAGTCCACCTGATGGCAAGTGGTTGCTGCGGCCCATAGACATCTACATCTATCCTCTGTTACAAATCAAAATGTAGATGCGTTGTCACCCGTGAGGACTAAGATGGAATGCCTCATTTCCAGTAAAAGAGGCCTCCGGCCACCTGCACTCACCAAGCGAAACGCAGAGGTAAACCTCTACTTCACGCTGGTTTTCTGTGAGGTCGTGGTACTACCCCGGTTCGAGCCGGCCCATCCGTGCGACAGCAAAAGCTGCCGCGTGGCTCTACCACTGTTAATTGTAATGCTTTATAATGATGCGGCCACGTCGAAGTTTGCTTTGCGGTATTTTTTTTTTAGTTTATCATAGAACATGCATTACATATACATTACCGTTCAGTCTACTATTATTCATTTTAAAACCAAAAAAAGACAGAAAATGGGAGTGTTATCTTACAATAAGATTGAGTGTCGTAATTCAAAAAGTCTATCATCATCATAATCGTTTACATCCGACACCCATGGATTGACATGAGGTAGTGAAACCTCTTACACCCCCACTACAAGGCATTACATAACCTACGTTCAATAAACTGTCCACAGCTAGTCCTGGACCTCCCACATAGTCAGTAGTATTAGCCGGTGTTGCCACACCATTCTGAAAGTATTCTACTGCGATATATTTATGCCTACCATCTATCGAAGGCCACAAGAGCTTTGGGTCATTTTGTCTTAATTTGAGCTTAGTTGGTTCTTATAACATCCTACTGTCAAGTTGGCTTAGTAGATTCTATTACACTGAGACGTAATTTTTTAAATTTACAATTTAGTTATTTATTTTATAACACAATCATTTTACATAAATTCATTGATTCCCGGGCCCCTGACTGTGTTTCATGAACCAATTCCTCCCCTTAAAGTTAGCCTAGTCAAAAGGTAAATTTCTATATAAATTTATTTAATTACTTAAATAGGAACTATAAGAAATTAAAAAGAATATTTTAATCGCTCGTTTTTAAGTGTGTGCTAGAACAATAAAAAATACTTTCACAAAATATTTAATAATAAAATTATATAGGTACGTTATAAGTAAGTTGAACCATTATAGCGCGAATAGTAATTATCTGACCACAGTTCGCCATTAGTCAATTGAATTATTTATTTAAATTGACGCAACATTTCGCAGTGGAGTTCTACTTGGTTATAAATAACAACCATAAAATGTATGTACGATACACGTGTAACATTTTAAATAATTATACGTTAGGACAGATCAATAATAGTGTATCAATTGCCGTGGTGGCGGAATTTATGGTTGAAGCACGAATGGGTCGGCTCGAATAGGAAAGGACCACGCTCTCACAGAATACCAGTGCAAAATAGCTCAGCTTTATGCCGCTGTATTTCGTATGGTGAGTGTAGGGAACCGGTGATCCTTTATACTAGGGGTAATAACGCATCTGCATTTTGATTCTTAATTGAAGATAGATCTAAATGTCAATCTGCGACAGCATCCACCTACCATCGGATGGATTATTTGCTCGTTTGTCACCCTTATTCTATAAAAAAAAATGGCTTCCTATATTGTGATCTAAATCTTATTATTTATTTAATTAAACTTTCATGCACGAAGTTGTACATATGGAGGACTTAATGTCATAGGGCATTCTTGTCTAGTCAACCATTAATCTAAACAGAGATAGACAAACAAGAGGTGGTGCAGCAGTTATCAAAATAGAAAGGGCTACAAAATATATTGTATAAACATATATACATATAGAAATATAAACATAAACATATGCAAGCATACAGTACATATATACACAATACATATAAATTTTATCTATGTCAGAACAAATATGAAATGCACATAATTAAGTATATGATCTTTTTTAATCATATAATTTAAGCCAAAAGCAAAATACCCTGTCTGGTGCTGCGATAGCCAATGCGCCTACGTAGTTGGTCATGAAGACAAACGCTTCTTAGGGTACGACTTTCCATTTACTCCCATCGAGTTTGGTGTTGATACGTATTTTTACAGAAAGGTTACATTTTTATAAACACACACACAAAGTTTCAATATGCGGAAACACGTATTTTTTGAGAAATAAATTAATAAAAATCACTTATTTTAACAATATTTTGTTGTTTTTTTTAACTGGCTTTACGGCTCTGGGTTCTAGCCCTTTTGAGCCTACTTTATTACGAATTTCCATTGACATTCGTCGAATTGAGGGGAGAGGGGGGGGAGAGGTGTAGGGAAACTAATTCAGAGGGATTTCTGTATATATTTTGAGACTGCAACGTCTCCGGCGCTGCGGGAAGAGCAGCCTCTACGCCTTTGCGTAACAAATCGCAGGCATCCCTCCTCGCCTCTGAAGCTTCGGCTCGTCCGATGCCTACGATTTGTTACAGCAGGCGGAGGCTACTCCTCCTACGCGCCTCCGGTTCTATATAACCACTCTAGGGGTAGGACAGACTCGTACCACGTGGAGTCGGGGTCAATAAATTTGGTTCTTTGACATAAGTAGAACCTAACCTATTTTTTTTTAGAAATCCATTTTTTGTGATACCACGACAGCTTACTATTAGAATCGATTTAAAAATCTATCTTTTTCGGAAAGAATCGACATCCGTACTGACGACGACAATGACATTACAAAATGACGCCAGTTTTACGCTAGGAATGTAACATGTTGCAAAAATAATTAATTTTCAAATAATGTTTTTTCTCAAAAAGTACGTGTTTCCGCATATTGAAACTTTATGTGTGTGCTTATAATAGTGTAACTTTTATGTAAAAATATGTATCAATCCCCAACTCGATGGGAGTAAATGGAAAGCTAAGCCCTTCTTAGAACAGGAGAAGACCACACCCGGCAGTAGACTTTTACGAGCTTACCTTTACTTTTACTTTGATGTTGATGGTGGTGATGATGACGTTTATCTATATATATAAATATAAATATATATATACATATATATATATATATAGTGTCACTTGTGTACGAAACACATAACGATACACTTGTGTGCTGCTGCAATCTGCTATCCTATGTAGTTAGCAGCTTATATTTGTGGTTATGTAGTTAAAGAAACTTTATCTCTCAAAAGAAATACATTATTTCACTTCATGATAAACTGATAAGAAAAATGTTTGACAAGGTTTTTACGTCGATGAACACAAACATAACTGATAATATGATATACACAATAACAACTAAATCGAGGGTACATTATATAATGCGACACTTATTATCGTTGCAAAGATACTAGAAGCAAAAATTAAAAATAATGTGGGTGGAAATTAATAACAATGCTACGCTATACACGATACCAGGGCCGGGTTCAGATATAATTAAATTAATCTAACATTGTTGCTTATATATTCTTTTAAAATTTGTTTTTGAAGACCGTAAATTTATTGGACACTTTTATGTCTAAAGGTAATTCATTGTAAATTATTAATTAATTTATTGTAAATTAGCTTAAATTTAATTTTGCCGTTACTCAAATCGGCCTCAAAAAATCATGAGTTTAATTAATAGAATCAGGCGTTACTTTGCGGAAATCTATTATATAAAAGCTTTTAGAAAAATTTACTTCGCAAATATCCGCGTTATAAAATAAAATGATGTGTCTTACCTAGTATGAAGAGCACCTCCCGCCCTCCCTCAATTGCGTGCACCATCCCCGTCACCACTAATCCCAGCACCGCTACTCTCAAAACCACTAGACTAGGCAAGACACACCACTGACGACATACGAATATCTTTAATTTTGGAAATGAGATCTAAGCCATTTTTTAGGCGGGGTTGAATCCAGATTTCTCTCGAAGGAGGAAGTTTAATTTTTTAGCAAGGAAATAAGCTGATGCACCTATATATGAGACAAATGGACGAATAGGAACATGTTCTTTATGTATATTTGGTAACCCATATAAAATGGGTGCTTGAGGATTCATTGGAACAAGACTGCTCCGAGGCAAGTTGTGATCGGGAAAAACATATGATGACTGTTGTATACATAACTTAATATCCGAAGTAAACTTTTTGGTTGGGTCAGACTCCAATAGCTCAAAGTCGTCACCTTGGATAACATCATTAACTTTCTGGCTGTACCCACTACTCTCCATAATAACAACAGTATTGCCTTTATCGGCTTTAGTAACAATAGTGTCGTTTTCCCTTATTCTCTGCTTTAGGGACTTAAAAACAGGGAACTCAGGATTGAAATGGGAAGACGCGGGCACAGCCCGAATTTCATTAGCTACCAAACTTTTAACGATGTTATCTTTCTTCCCGACCACGACAGTCATCTCCGCGTTAACAGCCATAGTCTCTAACGATTTTTGGGAGACCCAAGGTGTTAAATTATACTTTAGGCCTTTCAAAATCAGGTGTTTACAAACTTGTTTGTGACGAATGCCACGCCGTTTACGTGGGTCAGACGTTATAAAGAGCATTTAGCCGCGTACAGGAATTGCAATCCCGATAAATCCCATTTTGCCAAATATCTTTTGGACACTGGACACAACCTAGCCAACGATCACTCCTTTAAAGTCTTACATACGCGTAATAAAGGGCTGCGGCTGTGTGTGCTGGAACAGTTAGAGATATTAAAAAGTAATAATAGTACCGTTGCACTGCTGTATGAACAAACAAATGTTACTAACTCACCTCTCTTAAATATCTTTAAGCCTGCTCTCTAATAATAGAGAGCCTCGCAATATGGTCGTTTGTCACCCTCACGGTGATCGGCGATTGGTTGCGTGGTTGGAGGGTAGGCTGGCGTTGCGCGGCGGTTTGTTTTAAATTTTACAAACGGCTGCGTAAGTCCGGCGGTGATTGGTCGCATGTTTTATCGCATGACGTAGTCGCTCGCTCCTTAAGTAGAGAGCGGTTGCGTCATCGGTCTGTATAGAAGCCAGTTGTTTTGGCTCGCCGCTCATTTAGCGGTTAGCCACAGTAGAGTCTATATCACCTGAGAATGCCTCGTGTAGAGGCGAAACACGTGTCGTATTGTCGTCAGTGGTGTGTCTTGCCTAGTGTAGGTTTGTTGGGAGTAGTGGTGACGGGGATAGTGCACCCAATTGAGGGAGGGCGGGAGGTGCTCTTCATATTAGGTAAGACACATCATTTTATTTTATAACGCGGATATTTGCGAAGTAAATTTTTCTAAAAGCTTTTATAATCATGAGTTTGCTAAAATTTGTTTTAATAGTGTTAGGTAATAATAATAAGGTACCACCATCTTACCTATTCCTGCCGCCAAATATCAGTGCTTGCACTGCTGTGTTCCCGTCTGAACGGTATAAGGCCAGTATAACTGCAGGCTGTGAGGCATTCCATCTTAGCACTCAGAGGTGAAAACGCATATGTTGCCTTATTTGTTTGAAGATGGCTGTAGGTGTCCATGGACTGCGGTAGCTACTTACCATTAGGTTGACTTTAAATTCTTTTTTCACGTCCGTCTTATAAAAAAACAGTGTGATATAGCTCATCCAGTAAATTTAATTCAGCGTCGCGACGCCTTCGAAGTGGCGACACGTGTTTTCTAGACGTTATATATTTTTATGGCACTCTTCAAAATGTTATTTACAGGTTAAAAGAATTCCCCATTCGCAATATTCAGTCGAAGCTATACACAGTGTATTTAACAGTTTAGAATTGCTTATACTTTACTTTGTTTTCATTAGGAGACATTTACATAACATTATCTTTTAATTAAATTAGGCTGAAATAACCTGCGAACATGTAAAAATGCCACGTTAATGTTATCCGTCTGGTCGGTTTTGATAACTTCGATAACCCCGAACAGTTGAAAACTAATTGCATAGAAACGATTCACTGAATAATGGCGGAGTAAAAGAATTCACTGCCGCATAAAATCGCTACGTCGAATCCGAATCCAAAAATCCGAATGTCCTAAGAAACGATAACGGGAAACAAAACAGGAGATGGGCAACAGCATCTTAAATCAATAAAAAACCGCCCGTCTGCTAATCTATAAGTGGGACCTACGTTTAGCAGTGAACTTTTGATAGGCTGTTAATAAGGGAATGAATGATGAATGAGGAGAGATAATGGTGTCATAGGTCTGCGCGTAAGTTCTGAATTTTTCTTCTTTGAGAGGCAATATGACACTTAACTATGTAGGAAGCATTGTCACAAATATTAAAAAAAAAAAGATAAAACAATGACTTATATTATTACAAAACATAAGATACACATCAAAAAATAATGTAGAGATAGAGATTGCTCGTACAAAACTTATCACAAAATATTTATTAGATACGGTTAAAAAATAAAACAACCTTTTAGTGCCACAAACGTGCTTTATTTAGATTTTGGGGCCTTGTTCATAATTACATGTACATCGAGCGATCATGTGTCATATATATCTGTGAACTTGTATCCAATAGACGAATGTATTAATTGGTGATTGAAATTATATTTAATAAATCTGCAATATAATTCACATCGCAACACATGTGCAAATATAAATTACTCGCGTAGCGTTTAATTGGTAAACAATTGTACAAGTGTTGTATTTTGAAAGCTACGAGATCGTGACAAAATAATAAATACAATTGAAACATTTAATGTGAGCTCCACAGATAATTATATTTATTATTGACTTAAATTTACAAAAACAAATGAAGACTACAATGATTCTCGAGTAGGATCATAATAATTTTACCTAATATGGGGCAAACAATTGTTTTACATAAAAAAATCGTCACTTAAGATACAAAGGGTCTTTCTTTCAAAAGGTTTACAACAGACATACTTTAATGAACATTTAAATTAAAGACATTCAGAATAATCGACTAACATTACTTCGTAAAAACAACCTGACACAGAAGACAATATTATACTAACTCACTCACATTGAGACCTTGATTAGCCAATCATATTTCACATACAAAAGGTCAGGAAACTTTCTTATTCGTTTCTACAGGGATATAACAAACGGCTTAGGTAAAAAGAACAAAAGAAATTATGCAAGTAAAAATAAATTCACATCCGGAGCATCACAACTAAACTATACTAATATCTACAAAATTACAAACTTAACTAACAAAAAGAAAAAAAAATAACAACATTGAACTTAAAAATAATCGCATTGCCCTTTCGTTATTACGAACTAAAAATTATAAAACAATTTTTTCATCCCAATATAAAAATAAAAACAAACGAAAAATGAAAGAAGAAGGCAGTATAAGGAAAATGTTTATGTACAGAAAATATAATAACTTCATTAAAATCAAATTTCGTATAATCGTCTACAAATTACTCCGTCTACTAAAAGCTCTGCCGTCCATTACACCGGAGTCTCATCATCTAAACAATAAAATATTGTATGATTTTAACTTCATTTGCATTATTATAATTTTTTCGCTAATATAACAGTTTTGACACACTGATATAAAAACATATTAGAATATTATGTCCGCTTACCACTAATTCATAAACTAAATATTGACTGGACTAAATTTCTATACTCTAGGTTAAGTTAACACTTACGTCATCGGATATTTCAACGATATTTTTGATGTAAAGAAAAGAAGTATTACATTTCATTTATATGATGTAAGTGCCATTAATCAATATAAATGTGTAAATTGTGTAAAATCCGTAAACCAATTTTAGGAAGATCTATGTCTTTTATCACAATTTATAAATAAGAATGTCTATGTGTTAATTATAATCAGAGTAGAATTAGATACGCAACGGTGTGATGCAACGGTGGGAACCATGGAAGTTTTAAACAACTTTTAAAGCGTCTGATGGATCGATTTATTTACGCTCAGAAATAATTGAAATTTCTTCTGCATTTATTTTTGTAATTGCGGACGCAATAGCACTGCATAATGCAAAGATAATCTTCGACAGTTGTTGCTTTACTGTCGGATTAAAAATTTTAGCGTTGCTTAATGCAAAACATGTAACGGTAGTTTAATAACTTTTATAAACTAAAAACACAAAGCAGGTTGGAACGTACCCAAAAATATTTACATAATAAATGCAAAAAGCACAATGTAGTAGAAATATGTAATCTGTATTGCTAAATTAAAAGTAATCAAAACTATGTATAGGTGTTAATATGTGTTGAGAACGTCATTATATAACATCCTTAGGAAATCTACATAGCATTAAAATTCGTCAGGTGTCAAATAAATTATGTACACAATACATCTCCTAGGAATTGTATGTATTACCCAGCATTTAGAAATATGTTAAAATTACAGTAGCGGTATGACTAAATAATATTAGGCAGATTGTTCGACGTTAATCATTTGTCATTATGTTGGCCATGGCTTAATGCCGGATGCTGCATCAAGTAAGTAGACAACTTTGCAGGTTGTTTGCTAGCGACGTGCGATACGAAAAAGGCCATTAGGTTGGTTTGCAAGACAAGCGCGCAAATCGAGCAAAATAAATCATGCATAATATATGCAAAGATGATATTCGTTTTTTTAATAGTCTACAGTCTCTGCAGTGACCATATTTATTTTATTTTAGTGTTATTGCTTGGTGACCACTTCGTCAAATTAAGGAACTTGAAACGCTGAATTATCAAGCGTTGAAAGCTGATTTCCAATTCCTCTCATGAATTAGCGTTAAAAACGAATATTATGAAATGACGCCAGTTCATTATTTGTAGTGGTACATCATGTTCTGCCTATTTATACGACCAGACAACATAAATTCATAGAAATTTTACAAAAATTATTTCTTAGGAAACTAAACTAATAATTTCTTAGGAATTTCGGTACTAACGGTTCCATTAACAGTATTTTGCATATTATTTTGTAAACCAGCTAGTAATCAAGTTTTTATTCGCTCACTAAGTGTAAAATAAAATTTTATATAATGCCAAGGATTTATATGGAAATCCTACATTATACATTTTCCGAAAATTTAGATCCTAAACAAAAAACGGAACATCTATTGGGAAATACTTGACAAATATGTTAGTACTATATTCAATTAATGAAAATACTTTTAAAGAAATGTTATATTGTTAACAATATAATATAATTATAATATTACATTAAATAATGTTATTACGTTCTCCATAAAATATATTACTAGAAATATGGCCAACTGTTGGAATTAAATCTTAATTCATTAAGGACGGCTTCAGATTTAAATTAGGAAATGGATACAAATTCGTATCCATTAATTTTGTACTCAAATGAAAATTATATTGCTTAGTGACATGTCATCATAACCTCACTGGAATTTTTAATACAATTGTGGCTATGTTAGAGTATGTTAAAGATATAGGTGCATTTTAATCGCGAAGGTACGTTGTCATTGGAAAACCACTTTACCACTAACTGGGACATACAGTTTTCACCACTAGCAATAATCAAATGTAGTTTTCAAATCTTTGCTGGTGTTCTGTAAAGTTCCCTGGTCTCGTCAACCCATTCACGAGCATCATACGTTTCCAGTATGATGCCATGAAAACACTATCACGTGGTATAAAGAGGACTATACGATTTTTCCTCGAATAAATAATTTCATCTGCACGCGTTTGACTTGCTGATTGATGGAAACAGATTCGAACAACCGAATAACGTCGGATACATAATAGAAAAATTCGGAATCTAAATAAGCAGAAGAATTTGAAGCAGATTTATTAATGCGAAGGCATCTAGAAATATTTGAAAGATTTAATACAATTTTATATTTATAAGATTTGATAATACATGCCCGCCGGCATTTTCAACGAATAGCCTTTTGTAAAGTAGTGTTTTTAAAAATGCTTATTAATGCTGATAATTATCACAACAAATTAAAAAGAGGTAGTTCATCCCAATACACGCGGCTAGACCTATACGAAAAAATATTTTCGTCTATACGCCATCTTGTCAATCGTTACTTTTAGTCAAAGAAAAAAAATATAATTATGTAATATTTTGCTTGCTAACTGCGATTGAAATTATATGGTTTTTTAAATTTCCAGATCACCCCTTCACTTCATTATTTTATACTGATTATGTTTAATTGCTTGCTATTCTTCAAAAAAGGAGGAGGTAATCATTTCGAGTGTATTTTTTTCTTTCCACTTTTTTCTAGGTGAACCGATTTTGATGATACGTTTTCATTGGAAAGCTGGTGCTTCTCATGTGGACCCATATAAATTTGATCACGGTCTTATCAGTAGTTTTTGAGTTATCGTTAATAATACGTATTTAATTGACTTCGACTACATTGATGAAGTTCTCATTTAATTTATAATGAAGTCAGTTGTACAAAATTTTTAAAATTACCATCTGTTTTTCAAAGGCACGTTGAAAATAACAAGGAAAGTATTTAGGTAAGACGGCATTTGTTACAAAGCATTTAACTGAAATTTTACAAACTACAAAATTTTGTAAAATTTCAGTTAAATGCTATAAAAATAACACAGTGCGAGAATTTAAAAAAAACTAGTTGTCCCTAAACTTGGTATACGTTGTCGCGTTGACCAGTAGGCCGATTATATAACTCGAGTTATAGAGTGCGACGTGTACGAGTCGTTGCCCGTGGCAATTAATAAAAATAAACACAGCTGCATTACCTATGAGTTTTCATAATGATAATACTTTGTAATCTAAAACAAGATACGAGGGTGGATTGAAAAGTACTCGGCCTAACACAGATCCATTCAATTCTAAAAATCAAATCTACCCACATTATTTAGTTCAGTTCAGACTAGTTCATTGTGTGAAGTTCGAAACGTGTGCGATAATTAGTTGTGATTTTATAAATTTATTAACAAAGTAATCGGACATAATTTCCGCGAATGGAGCAAATCGAGCAGCGTGCCGTCATTGAGTCATAAGAAGGGGCTATCATCAAAAGCCATCCATGATGACATGGTCAGTACATTAGGCGATTGTGCTCTGTCATATTCATCCGTCAAAAAATGGATAGCAGAATTTAAGCGTGGTAGAGAGAGTGTGAAAGATGAACCCCGCTCTGGAAGGCCTTCGATGTCAACTACTGACGAAAATATTAAAAAAGTACTTGATTTAATAATGGGAGACCGCAGATTAAAAATTAGAGAGATAGCCGAGATTATAGGCATCTCTTATGAACGAACTCGAAACATCATTGTCAACGAGTTGGGTTTCCACA
Source organism: Parnassius mnemosyne (assembly GCA_963668995.1). Taxonomy (NCBI): domain Eukaryota; kingdom Metazoa; phylum Arthropoda; class Insecta; order Lepidoptera; family Papilionidae; genus Parnassius; species Parnassius mnemosyne. The sequence continues at coordinate 3,803,537 of CAVLGL010000046.1, read as the reverse complement.
AGGTGTCTGCGAGGTGGGTTCCGCGACTGCTTTCAGTTGAACAAAAAAGGACGCGATTGACTATTTCACGCGACTGTTTGGAGTTATTTGAAGCCGATGCAGATGATTTTTTGAATCGTTTTGTTACTATGGACGAAACATGGGTTCATTACTGTACACCGGAAACAAAACAACAATCAAAACAGTGGAGAAGACCTGGTTCACCACCCCCTAAAAAGGCTAAGTCGATTTTGTCGGCAAATAAGGTGATGGCTTCAGTATTCTGGGACTCGAAAGGTGTGATTATGATTGATTATCTTGAAAGGGATCAGAATATAAACTCTGATTACTACTGCACCTTACTACGTCGTTTACGAGAGGAAATAAAAGAAAAACGTCGAGGAATGCTCAGAAGAAAAGTCCTGTTTCATCAAGATAACGCCCGTGTTCACACGTCAGTACAGTCAATGGCTGAAATTCACAACTGTGGCTTTGAACTGTTACCGCATCCGCCGTATTCACCTGATCTGGCACCATCAGACTTCTTTCTGTTCCCTAACCTAAAAAAACACTTGGGAGGTCAAAGATTTTCGACAAACGATGAGGTCAAAGCAGCTGTAGACGCATATTTTGACTCTAAGGAAGAATCATTTTTTTTCAACGGTCTAATATGCTTGGAAGGGGAGGTGGCAAAAGTGTATTGAACTTGATGGTGATTATGTAGAAAAATAAAAATATAACTGATATAGTATGTGTTTATTTTCTTGGTTAGGCCGAGTACTTTTCAATCCACCCTCGTATTAATATAAAAGGCATGAGTTATTATTATACGTGGTAGAGCCATGTTGAAGCTATATTAATTGCATAGTTGTAGCACGAATGTGTCGGTTCGACCGGGGAAGGACCACGCTCTCAGAGAATACCAGCGTAAAATAGCAGCTGAATGCTGCTGTGTTTCGTATGGTAAGTATAGCTTGGTCGTTATGGTAGTGTAATCGGAGTCCATTTTTACTGGAAAAGAGGCATTTCATCTTAGTCCTCACGACTGACAACGCGTCTGCGTTTTGATTCGCAAACGAGGATAGATGTTTATGGGACACAGCAACCACATATCATCAGATGGACTGTGTGCTCGCTTGTCACCCTTATTCTATAAAAAAAAATTGATACAGATAAAATTAACACAATACAATGAAACTAAAGTTTGGTATTTTGTTGTATTATGGACGTTTAACGCCATAATGAAGACAACAAAGTTTGTGGCACCAGTTAATGTCAATGCTCGTCGATTAATTCCCTTATAGGACAACGAGTAACATGTGAGATGAAAGTAGTAGTAGAAAATTAGCTAGTCGCGTGTTGGGATACGTTTAAGGTAGGGTTCTGTAGCGCAGTTTATCTCCAATACTTCTTTTTTAGTTCAATTACTACATTTGCTACAGCAATCGTTACAGTTTCTGTGGATAGAATTCAGTAAGATTTTTTAATATTCTGCTAGATTTAGAATGTTATAGTGTGGGGGCACTCTATAGGCTACGTTAAGTCTTGATATGTCAAAAATTTTAATTAACTGCTGAAAATGGTTAATAGAAGAATTTACTAATGGATATGGATTTTTTATTGCAATGAAAAATAGAATAATCCTTATTTATTTAGTATTAAATGGTAGGAAAACAACAGTGGGCTGCTTTCGGAATCTACATTGCAGATTAAAAATATCAAGAATAAAAATTATTTTCCATATTAAGTACGGCCATCGTGTCCATTGCATGCATTTTATGAAATAAAATCCAAGCGGATTAGAACATCGTGTTATTATTTGTTATACACTTATAAAGAAATAAACTTAGAATTGCTTAATAAATGATTAGCTTAATCTCGATAGTTTGCAAACCTTTAATTTGTTTGCATTATTTTAAACTGTTTAAGATATATGTTTAAAAGTATATATATACAAATTAACTTTCACATTTCGATTACACCAATAGAAGACTAGGCACTTACGGCGAATTTATTTTGGCATTTGTTTTTAGAATCACATTAGAAAAATTAAACTGGGACTGTCCGCATGAAGTGTAAAGTGCGCAGTGTAACTTTACGTAAGATAACAGTTAATAGAATTAGACGTTATTTTAAAGATGTTAAAGTTCAATAAGCTAAGATTCGCGTAGTAAAATAAAATGATGTGTCTTACCTAGTTTGAAGAGAAACCCCCCCTAATACATATTATGTTATCCAACGGCACTACACTAGACCCACCAACGTCGATAATACAATATGTATACAGATTGTGCCGGGGATAGTGCACTCAATAGAGGGTTTTGCTCTTCAAACTAGGTAAGACACATCATTTTATTTTACTAATCTTAGCTTATTGAATTTCAAAATTTTTGCGTGAGATACTTGAAATATTATACAAGTTTTTTTTTCCATATCAACAATATGTCATTGCTTAGTGGGTATGTAGTTTATATAAAATACCGTTTGTATTATATATTTAATAGATAGTTCAGTCCAGGCAGATCCAAAACAAAGTTAATTTGAGATTTTGATATTTGAAGTATGTTTTTGTCTGGTTGGAATTTTTCTTCTTATTTATGTTACTTTCGCTGAATTTGTTGCATCACGTAATATTATAGACCACAAACACTATTTTTACACTCAATATTTTTAACACAAATACGGGATGGATCCTTTTTGCTTAACTAAGTCCAATTATGTTAAATATTTGAACTTCGACCCTTCCATTTATAAACCATTTATAACAATTTATAATTGGACGTAGTTATACAAAAACGTTCCAAACCACAAGTCATTCAACAATGAGTTCTTCTTCTTCTTCTTTATATTTTGGCTTCTCTTAAAAGAATTATGTCAATATCAAGTCAGTCATGGGAGTGACAATCAAAAATTAGTTATATATATACAGATCTACTAGATTTTGACATCTTCACGAAGATGTCAAAATAAGTGGATCTGTATATTTAACTAAATTTTGAATGACTTGTGGGTTGGAACGTTTTTGTATAACTACGTCCAATTCATGTATAAATTTCAAAAATTTTGACAAATCCCTCGACAACCGACGAAGAAAAAAGGTTCTTGAGTCACTATCCCGTACTGGTAGGCGAAGTGTAGAACGGCCTCCATTAGATGAAGTGTCTCCCTGTTAAGACATGCAGTAAGAGATTTAGAACTGTGTTTTATGGCAGTCCTTGGGGGAGTCCTGAGTTCATTAGTAGATTTGTAATATGGAATAATAATGCAGATAAATAGGTTAGCACTGAACTGAACTATACATATAACAAATGAACGATAATATTGTTAATTAAATAATTGAGAAGTGTGAGTCGTATCTCTTTCTCTTCCACTGTGCACTTCAAATATGGTAAAAAATACGGTCGAAAATTATCGTAAAGTTATTGTCTACACTAGTAATGAGGTATTTAAGACGCAAATCGCATTAGCACTCAGCACATATACAATTTGTAAAAAAAAACCTTGTCCGATCCGAAAGAGGTACTGCACTACCTCAATGAAATTTCCAAAAGGATTAAAAGATAACATTGCTTAAAATTCAGTAAATTTTAAAATCTGACACCGTCTTCGGCCATGGTATATTATAATAACTATAGTGTGCGGCGGCATTGTTATCCGAGGCCGCTGACACTACATGTATGCCATGAAAGTTATCACATTTAATTAAAATTTATTTAACTTTTTGCGATGCCTAAAAGCACTCACAGATCGGATAGGGTTCATTTTACATATTGCATAATTAATACTACAGTTCCGAGCCCCATTTTTTGCCTTAAAGCAACAATCCCAAGCTATAAAAGAAGAAATTGAAAGATACTTAAACTTTAAGTGTTATTTCTTATTATTACCGTGACTTACAATAGTTTAGTGATTAAAGACTAAAACACCTTAATTGAAATTGTCTGAAATTGGCGTTAAGAACTTGAAAATAGAATCATAAATTATGTCTGTTTCGTAAGAATAGACAAAGGTTATAAGAACATGCAGCCGTTTTGTGTTATGTCAAAAAATATTCAGCGTCTATTAAAAAAAAACCTATTATATGTTTTTTTTCCTTTTTTTAATCAAATTGTGAAAAATAACCAAATACAACATTATAAAAAATACTAAAAAATAAAATATTATTTTCATTAAAGTTAATAAAGTTCAACGCCAATTTCAGACGGAGTATTTTAAATCGAAATTCCGACAGTATGCCTAGAACTCAGTTGTATTAAATTCGTTTTATTTTCCTAAATACGAAATTAGAACAAGCAAGGGTTGCTGATTAAATAGTGAAACGTTATTTAAGAGAGCTTTCATACGGGGATGTTACGGCGCTGTTATGCCTGGACCAGTATTGTATAATGTTTATATTTGAATGTTCTTTTAATAAAGTAAAGGAAAGTTACGTTACAAACTGATTGCTGCTTTTATTTCCAAAAATAAATCTATTTTTAAAAGCATACGCGATATGTTTGTTGTAATTCAAATATAATGGTTGTAAAATTTGCTTTTTTATGTATAAACACCTGTTAAAAATATAAAATACAACACTATAACTGAGATGATAATCTGTAAGTTTTTAGTTTACAAGATGTTAGATTTATAAGTGCAGACATAACATCACAAATGAAAGCGGTCAGTGAAGAAGAGAAAATGGTGTGAGTTAAGTGTTTTATTGTCATACAGGATTTAAGTTTTGGTATAGTTAAAAGCGCAAGGCCTATGCTAAGAAATTCACTTACATACTGACTTAAACGTCACAGCACTCATATATATTCTCACTAAAGGAAAGTGCTCTTGGTTATAATCAATTGATCACACCCAGCTTTAGGATTCACTCGATATGTCAAGATATAAACACAAAAATCGATTCTTACTAAACATAAAATGCGAGGAAATGACTTAAATGAAATTTAAGAACAAAATGTACTTTATCTGTGCATTCTCTTAGTACATCGCTTTCTTATAAACACTCAAAAAAACTAAAATAAAAAGGTATAATTTCAAATCAAATAATAATTAAAATTTGATTTTGAAAATGCAAGAGAACTTAATAAATATTGATAAAAACTGATTCTAATAAACATAACAGAAACGGGAGGATAACAAAAAGTACTTTTTTATATTTATATGGACTTATCAGAGTCGAAACAAGAAAGCGATCAATCTCACGAACGTTACACTAATCATCAATGGCAAAAGCAGATTTAAACGATTCATTTAGTTCAATTTTTGTAATCCTGTAATATTAAATGTATTATATCAATAATAAAAATTATTTCAAGTTTGACACGGATGAAGAAATATTAAATTCTTCAGAAATTAAAAAAAATAATAATTTGAAAGACCCTTTTTACTGGTAACGAGCCACCTTAGTCCTCAGGGGTGACGACACATCGATATTTTTATTTTTAATCGAGGATACATGTAGATATCTATGGATCACAACATCCACTAAATATTAGGCGGAATGTGTGTTCGTTTGTCACCCTTCTATAAAAAATCCTTAAATAACTATCCATACAAATTTAATTAGAAATATCATATGGTTTTACTTGACTGTGGTGCTCTTTGGTACTCGTATAGATGTACGTTAATAAAAATGAAATATAGTTAAATTTTTTGATATATGTTTTCTTTAAAAAAAGATGTTATTATTAAAGTTATAGCCTGTGTCCCACTGCTGGGCATAGACCTCCCTTCATTTCTGAGAGGGTTTTAAAATGCAAGGAGATGTCCGCCGCGCTGCCCCAATGCGTGTTGGTGAACTTTATATGTCTTCGAATTTTATTTTTCTTATTTCTCAGACATGCAGGTTTCCTCACGATATTTTCCTTCACCGCCGAGCACGTGGTAAATCAGCACTTAAAATTGCAATTAACAATTTCACTGGCATCGGCGGGGGTCAAATCCGGGTTTCTCGCGTATTGCGAAATTAATAGCGAGCACTAACCATCTGAGCTACCAGGGCTCGGCACGGATTTAAAAAAAATATGTAAGAACTATCAAATCCTCTTCACAAATTAACTCTAAAGTAAATATGCGGAGGTCCAACTGCGACCTTGTTAATAAAATCTTTTACTGAGGTAATATTTGATAAAAATACATCAAAAATTGAACTAAATGATCACATATTATATGAATTTACTAAAGCATTCCGTCAATTACCAAAGATAACTCCAGAGTTCACAACATATCTTGTACTGTAAGAATGTTGATGCTATAAAGAATAAATGCAATATCAGATAACGAAGGTTGTCTTGTCGGACTTGTCGAACGGATTGAGAGTTGTTCCCTCTGACAGGGAAGTGACCCGTACGGTAGAACTCCTCAAGTAGCTTATCTTTCTCTATAAACCTATCGTAGAGCCACTGAGTCATTTCTTCCGGATCTGAAGGAACCTGGGAACAATTTTTATATTGTATCTGTGGATAACCGTTTTTAAACATTCCAGTTAAAATCTTACAAATTACATTGAGATAAAATAATAATAGCTTAAAATGTAGTAAAAAATATTTCATACGTGGTAGAGCCATGCTGCAGCTATATTAGTAGTATAGTTGTAGTACGAATTGGTCGGCTCGACCGGGGAAGGACCACGCTCTCACAGAATACCAGCGTAAAATGGCAGCTTAACGCTGCCGGAGACCCTTTTTACTGGAAAGGTCGCATTCCATCTTAGTCGTCACGGGTGACAACGCATTTTAATTTTGATTCCTAATCGAGGACAGGTGTAGATGTCTATGGGCCACAGCAACCATTTACCATCAGTTGGACTGTGTCCTCTTTTGTCACCCTTATCGTATAAAAAAAAACATCAAAGTAACTTAGGATCTGGTTCAAAACTGTAGAAGATTATTGTAAAAGTTACTATCGATATAGATAAAACATAAAAAGAAAACAATTTCGATAAAAAAATGTGTAAAGTTCATTCATCTCACCTCATTACTAGGATATAGCCTATAATGTATATGCGTGGCACATGGCGGTCTTATGCCGCACACGATGTCCTGGAGATGTAGCGGGATTCTATCGGGATACGCTATTGTTACATCTAATATCCATTCTATGCTGTCACCAGATTTAGTGTCGATGATCATTTTGCTTGTGTTGTTTTGGTTGAAATTATTATCTGCAAAGATAAAATATATATCTGTAATATTGAAGTAATTGGTTTTTATTAAGCTCAGGGGTTATTGTCGTGCTATTAAGACAAGAAAAATAATATTTATAATAGTTGTCGATCTGATTGTCTCTCTGTCCAGGCGAATCTTCGGAATGGATCAACAGATTGAAATGAAACTTGTTGAACAAATAGAGAACTATGCCAAAAGTGATCAAAGGTATATATTATCCGTAAATTTTTGAGTTTGCTTTGATAAATCGACAAATTGGTAAACTAAAAGGTGTTTACAGATTATCTAATATTTATATAACGCCATATCAGTAGATCCAGGTGAAGCAGACGCGGGTCCCTAGTAATAAAATAAAATAAAAATGATAGTATACTAATTTTACGGACTTTTCGACTGGGCTAAAAGCATATTTTTCTATGGGTTTAAGTACCACACTTTTACTTATAACAGTAATAGTGCAATAGTGTTCTGGTTTGAACCATATCGAGAGGTAAAATAACAGTTAGTACAATGTACCATTAATATCAACAATACTATTACACGACACGTCAAAAATGAATTATTTTTATATATGATATATCGTCTACTAACATTGATTTATTAATGTTCTCCTAAATCATGAGTAGTAGGTATTCACCACACGTACGATTAGCAATGAAATGTAAATGTATGATTTTGTCATGCTGCATTTGCAAATGTTACATGGTACGGTCGCAGCGGCAGAAATGCCTTAGAGGGAGTGAATATGTGATGACGCTTTTACTCCTAATTATTTATTTATTTAAAATTATTTTGTACCAACGTATCTGCCTTTTAATTTTTTGTAGATGACTGGAGATATCCATCGTCTACAGTGCTCACTTTCTTTCACGTAGACTGTAATTTGATTTTATTAATTAATTTATTATTGTTTTTGAAATATGTATTGTAATTTATCTTAAAGGTAACAATGAACTTAATGCCGGTTACCATAAACGTAACCAATAATTTTTGAAATACATTCAATTACCTTAATTATTTCCTAGCATAAGCATTTACGCTAATTTAGAGCGGTTAAAGTATTTATAATAAGGATATAAGCATTTTAAAAATTTTAATGACTTCACAATAAACGTATTTCATATACATAATCGATTATCTTTACTGTATTGTACTATTATATACATATAAAAACAATTTAGCTTTATCTTTCGTAATAGTATATAATAGTATAGTATATTTCTTGTAAAAAATTGTTTTTATATACATAATTATTTCGAGAATCTTATCTTTTAGTTGCTTTTATACGAAGAAAGGTTCTCAGACGGTAGTGGCAAATTAAGTGACGACCAGGTAAGAGATGTAGGAAATTGATGGATGTAGGTGGCTCAGACTCAGGACTGCGCTTTATGGCATCTTGGGAGAGGCCTCAAATTTAGCAGTGGACTTGTGACGAGCTGTAACGATTATAATCGTGATGACGATGATGTTCATACTAAGTTATATGTTTTCAATTCAGTCTTGATCTGACTTTGAATAAAGATAAGATATTATTTTACTCCTTAGACAGAAATAAAGTCCTTAGACATATAATGGATTATAAAAGGTTGTTAATTAATAAACGTCTTACCTTTTTTTGAATTCTCTCTTGAAGTACTGGCACCTTCATCTCTATGTGGACCGACCTCTTCCATTATAACCTTCATTGCACCGGCCCGAGGTAACGATACATATTCCAATTTGGGTAGATTATTTTTTTCTGCAAACCTGAAAATAGAATACATTGTATTTATATTCTAAACCCGACTGCGGCGAAGCGCAAACAGAGAATAATAATTTTAGCCGGACATGTACGTCTTTTTCTTCATCATCAGCCCGTAAAATTCCACATGGGTATTAAGGACATGGGTTTCTCCCGTTACAGGAGTATTTGCTTTAAACGTAGCCATGGGGGAAGGCGGATTGACATTTTATTAGAATTATCTATATATATATATTTAATAGAATCAGGCGTTACTTTGCGGAAATTTATTATATTAAAATTGGTAAAAATTACTTTGCGCACATCCGCTCGTTAAAATAAAATGATGTGTCTTACCTAGTTTGAAGATTGAAGAGCACCTCCCGCCCTCCCTCAATTGCGTGCACTATCCCCGTCACTACTAATCCCAGCACCAATACTCCCAACACCACTACACTAGGAAAGACACACCACTGACGACAATACGACACGTGTTCGCCAAGTCTCAGTTCCATAAGTCATCACTGGCAACACTCACTGGTTGTACAGTTTCGTTTTCAAGTTTTGAGGTATGCCTAACGAGATATGCCGTAATTTCCCGAACGCTGCCCAGCCGAGTTGAATCCGTCGATTGACCTCTCGGTCGAAGTTGGACTTACCTAGTCGACTATTTGTCCCAGGTAAAAATACTCGTAAACAACTTCGAGCTTTGTGCTCCCAACAACTACCGGCATAGGTGTGACATGGACGTTATACATGATCTTTGTTTTTTCCGTGTTTATCTTAAGACCTATTCATTGGGAAGCACTATTGAGGTTATTGAGTATAGTGTTTAGGCTGGAGTGGATCGTCGGCAAATCGAAGGTGAGTGATGTAATCGCCGTTGATGTTAATACCGTATCCTTTCCAGTCCAGAAGCTTGAAAACGTCTTCCAATGCAGCGGTGAAGAGTTTCGGGGATATAACATTACCCTGTCTTACACCTCTCTGCAATTGGATAGGTTTCGTACTCTGGTTCTGTACTCGGATAGCCATCGTAGCCCTACTGTACAAGCACTTCAGCACTTCGATATGCCGACAGTCAACTTGGCACCGCTGAAGGGACTGCAGCACCGCCCAAATTTTGCCGGAATCAAAGGCTTTCTCATAGTCGACATACGCCAGACATAGTGGCAAATTGTACTCCTCGGACTTCTGTACAATTTGTCGAAGAGTATGTATGTGGTCTATGGTGCTAAATCCTTTTCGGACACCGGCTTGTTCGGGAGGCTGGAAGTCGTGAAGTCTGCGCGCGAGACGATTCGTAATGACTTATCTTATTTTGATATTATTATATAGCTTATATTATTTTGATATTTTTAATCACCTTATAAAATGTCAATGCTTTAATATTTGGTACAAAATTATCATTTGGTTTATTTGCACATCATGACGCCTGATTATATGAACACAAAGTAATTCAATCTATCATTTAATGCTTCGCTAGATAGCATTTGCATGTTCAATAGCTGAATATAGTGATTTGAGCTTAGAGAAATACACTTTACACGGTATTGTAAGGGGTCGATACGAAACGACCAAAGTCATTTAGCTCAAACTTGAGTCACAAAGAGCAAGTTTTAACGGCACCCAGTTGAATTTATATACAAAGAATCTGTCGTGGAAACATAATGTACGGCTATTGTTTAAAAAGGGAACTAAAGTAAAGACGGTAATTTTTAATATTCCTTCATAAGTTCAAACAAAATATTATTTAAAATCTTAGTGATTAAAACAGTAATTAGAAAAACCCGAATGTGTTAAAACGTTTACCGAAAAAAAAAACCTTCTTCCTTTTTTGTATTTTCAGATGCAATATACAAATATTATATAACCTATGTCACTCCCACATGAAGACATTTACACTTACACTCTCAGAATACCAGCGTAAAATAGCAACTTAACACTGCTGCGTTTCGTATGGTAAGTGTAGAGAACCGTAGTACCATTTTACTGGAAAAGAGGCATCCGTCTTAGTCCTCACGGGTTACAATGCATCTGTAGATTGATTATTGAGGATAGACGTAGATGTCTATGGATCACAGCAACCACTTACCATCAGGTGGACTGTGTGCTCGTTTGTACCCCTATCCTATAAAAACTATGTTCTGAAGCATCTTTCTAATTCAAATTAATAAAATACTGCGATTGCCAAGCCGCCAAACGTGGTTATTATGTCAAAAATCCTACCTTATGAAGCAATCTATAGGTGATGCCTATATCTATATGTTCAGCAGTGGACATTTATAGGTCTTTTTATATGAATAAAATGAATGAATGTTGTGACGAACAGATACAATTAAATTAAAAGTGTTTATTTTTGAGAGATTTGCTTAGAAAAATATACATACCGTTGACTGACCTCCCTTCTCTTGTGAAGGAAGCCACCTTCAGGGAATAGCACCATGAACTGGCGGCCCAAAGGTATGTAGTACTTGTGTATGTGTTGCCGTAGCTCTTCTAAGGATTGTTCTCTTTTCGTCTTGCCCTGGGATAAAATGAACTTAGTTAGATTTTGCTGAGTGAGAAAAACAAATTGTCATCTTTTTTTAATTTTTAGATTTTTCTCATGATAGTAATTACTGATAATGCTGTCTTATAGTCTCAGAAGCTGTACTATGTATTTTATGGATTACATAATGCAGCCATTAGTTTTTAATCAGTTCTATAATAGGATATTTTTACTTATGCTGTATAGCACTTTTTTCAACATAAAGTATAATCCTATTTAGAGATACGTCTAAAAAATGAAAAATCATGTCTTGGAAACAGTGTTGGATAAATTTAGTTTAGATTTAACATGATCTTTTAACCGCACCAAATGTTTTTCATTTTTTCCACATATTGATCACAAATAAATTTTGTTCACTAGCACAATATAACTGCGCAACGCGTGCAAAATGGCGATATTCTGTCACTTATACACATTTAAGTTGTACTATGGCTGTTATATATTTATTTAGTTTTATATCACTCTCATAGACAGAAGTCATACGTTCATACGTGGTAGAGCAATGCTGCAGCTATATTAGTAATATAGTTGTAGCACGAATGGGTCAGCTCGACCGGGGAAGGACCACGCTCTCACAGAATACCAGCGTAAAATAGCAGCTTAACACTGCTGTGTTTCGTATGGTGAGTGTAGAGAACCGGAGACCCTTTTTACTAGAAAAGAGGCATTCCATCTTAGTCCTCACGGGTGACAACGCACCTGCATTTTGATTCGCAAACGAGGATAAATGTAGATGTCTATGGGCCACAGCAACCACTTACCATCAGGTGGACTGTGTGTTCGTTTGTCACCCAATCCTATAAAAAAATCATAAAACTACTGTATTTACAAAAGTCTACAAAGACACAGCGTCGCTCAGCGAGCTATGGAGAGGGCTATGCTCGGAGTTTCTCTGCGTGATAAACTTAGGAATGAGGATATCCGCAGTAGAACCAGAGTAACCGACATAGCCCAACGGATTAGTAAGCTGAAGTGGCAGTGGGCCGGCCATATAGCTCGAAGAACCGACAACCGATGGGGAAGAAAGGTACTCGAGTGGCAGCCTCGTACCGGTAGGCGAAGTGTAGGGCGTCCCCCCACGAGATGGAGTGACGACCTGGTAAGACATGCAGGAAGTCGATGGATGCAGGTGGCTCAGGACCGTGCTTTGTGGCATTCTTTGGGGGAGGCCTATGTTCAGCAGTGGACTTGTGAAGGGCTGTAATGATGAAATGATGATGATGACAAAGACACAAGAATAAGTTTAATAACCAGAGTAACCGATATAGCGCAACGCTTCAGTAATATGAAGTGACAATGGGCTGACCGCATAGCCCGTAGAACCAACAAACGATGGGGAAGAATAATTTTTGAGTGGCAGTCTCACACCGGTAACAGAAGTGTATGGCGGCCCTGCAATAGATGGAGTGACGACCTAGTAAGAGATGAAGGAATTCGATTAGTGCAGTTCAACATCAAACTTTGTGGCATTTCTTAGGGGAGGCCTATAGTCAGCAGTGGACTTGTAATGAGCTGTAAAACCTACAAACCACATTCTATCCCGGCCGTCACCACCAAATATGCTGAGTTTTCATGTTCAGTGGTGAATAAAAACTTCGTGAGGAATCGAATCGTGAAACGAAGTTACGAAAACATGTGAAGATGGTTATTGAAGGTTGAATACGCATCGGAGCTCGAAGCAGCACGGTGGTCTCACTCAAAATGACAAACTAAAAAAAAACTTCACTAAAAAAACCCTACTCTTTCTTAAAAGGCCAGCAACGCACCTGCGATTCCCCTGGTGTTCATGGGCGGCGGTAGTCACTTACTAGTTGAGCCGTCTTATATTTACATAAAAAAAATGAATGTAGACATCAATAACATGGAATGCCCCGTTACCATTGAAAAGGGTATCGGGTTCTCGTCAATCACCGAAATTTACTCATTCAATTCAAAACACTCAACTTACTCACCATACCAAAAATAGCAGCACTAAGCTGTTATTTCACGCAAGTATTCGTGCGAGTGTGGTCCTTCCTCGGTCAAGCCGACCATTTCGTGTTGCAACGATAATAAGCTACAGCGTGGCTCACTAGGAAGAGCTCTGAAGTACCTCAGAAGTATTAATATCCTTAGTACTGAGAGTATTCTCATATTTGCGTCTGTAAAGGCCGTTGTTCCAAAATAAAAAATAAAAATTTAACCTTTATATTTTATTTTTTTCTCATTGTAAAGCTAAGTATATGAAATTAAATAGCGAGTTATTTTTTCTACATCATTTAGCAATTGTTAGGCATTACTGAGTCACCCACATGGCGCCCCAAGATGCGGGCACACTCAAGTTCACCAATATGTTAAATATTAAGTCGCCTCACAAACGACTGCCAACATACGGACCGAAAATTTTTTTGACGATAACGCTTACGACTTATTAGCTGTCGCAATATAAAACAATTTGGTATGGTAATAAAATAATCGCGAAGATCGTAAGCTAATATGTCTGGTATGACAGATCCATTAGCAGTATTTTTATGTATAACTAAATACATTACTATACTATTGTAAAGTGTGACAGCCGTCAGCGTAGTTAAGTTTGCTATTTGTCCGCTATTTTGAAATAAACATTCGTACGTGAAACACCTACTAGTTTAGTAACTTGTGTTAAATAAAATATAGAAGTTTTCATTGTTCTAACAATGTTAGGTTTTGATTTACTAACTCAATACAATTGCTGTCGTCCGATCGATCGACTAAACACGGCAAAATTTAAATTTACCAATTCGAATGAAGGTGTCCAAACTAGTATAATGCACGGACGTGCAATGTCGTGTCAAGTCAACCCTTGAATAGTTTGTTCTGGTTGTTTTAAAGATTGTCATCCCACCTCCTGTCGGAAATCATACATCCTTTAGTCGGCGTTTAGCTTTATGGACTCCAGTAAAATATGTGAAGTGATCGCTATCAACTTGTTACAAAGAAGAATATTATTTGTCAATTAAGTCTTCGTTATGTTGTAATTTTAGTAACGGTGAAATATGTGAATAAGTAGGAAAAGAATTGTACAGACTTTTTTGACAGTCAACAATGAGAGCATCCACGACTTTTTCTGCCACCAGGGCGGCGCCGCTAGAAAGTGAGATATAATATTTAACAGATTTCACAGCGGGGAAGTCAATTTGTGCGGAAAATGTAAAAGTTATTGTTTCTTTTTGTACTATTAACTATATTTTATATCAATAACATTAAAAATAAATAAACCAAACCACAGATATTCATAAAAGTAGAAAAAATAAAAAAGAAGTTAAAAATGTGCAAAAAATTAAAGAGCAAACCACTGACGCATTGTTTTGTGTATAAATATAATACTCTATAAACTGATAAACTATTATTAAAAAACAACTTTTCAATTAAATTACATTGTGTAACAAAAAAAAACTTTACCTCAGTGTCAACTAGCGACATCTGGTGAGCAGAAAATCATTAGCTCTCATTGTTGCAATCTTAAAATCAATTTAAATCGGTCGTTTGTATTTGGCCTAATAGTTTATCTACGTCATGGTATAGGAGGGGGGACGTTGGTTCTAATGGATATTACAAGCATAAGTCCGGTGAGACAGCACTATTTATGACCCCTCATGATCCGATCCATCGATTATTATTAGCATTAGAAAATAGGTAGAGTTACTTATTTTTAAAATAAGATTAACATAAATGGATTGCCTTAAGCTTAAGTGACTTTAGGCAGTAAATAGCCTATAAAATGCATCTCATAAATCTGTGTGATTTTTAAATAACGACAAACCCAAACCATGAATATCTAAATAACGTAAAACTGCTATTTTCAAACGATTGAATCTAGGGCGCGTACGAAGAACAAGAGTTTTTAAAATAAATCTTTTTAATTTTTTTAACTTGTATTTAATTATATGTCAGCTACAACTAAATCTGACAGGATAAATAAAAAAAAAAACTTTTATTAAATGTTAAATTTTAACACTTTTGAGTACACTAAGAATAATCACATTCTCAATGTCGCCTACATAGTTACATTAAAAACTTCATCCCCTATTTTTTCACCCTATTTAGGAGCAGAATTGTTTTTTCATTGATTTTTTTTTATTTGTCATAAAATACAAAAACGATATATAGTCGAATTGTAAACTTCCTTCATGTTTGAAGTCGGCTAATATAAAAAGTTTATTCGTATTTTGTTTGTATAGAATTACTGAAAAATCCCTTTGGTTGTACTGTTTGTATCTGGCTGGTTTTAATAATTGATATTATACATATAGGACCATAAAGAAAAAGAAAAATACAAAGTAAAAAACACTTTCCCGCCATTTCTCAATTGTTTTTCTGTTCACCAAAATGAGTGAATCTAACGCAGACATTTTGTACAAACGACTTCAATATAAACTATTAAGGATAACTCAAAAAATACTGGATAGACCTTGATGAAATTTACACGAGATCACATGAGAAGCACGTGTTTTCAAATAAAAAAATAATCATCGAAATCGGTTCATCGTGAAAGAAGTTAAGAGATAACACACATAAAAAAAGCAAACAGCCGAATTGAGTCTTCCTCCTTTTGAGGATTTCTGCTGTTTGAAGTCGATTGAAAAAAGGGAATAATGCGACTCAAGCCTCGAAAAAAAAATTGTGACGTTTATGGACCTAATGCAGTGTCAGTAGCACAAAGTTGGTTCAAGCGTTCTCAATCCGGGAATTTTGATGTCAAAAATGCAGCTCGCTCTGATCGCCCTCATACGAATACAGTCGATGCCATTTTTGAAACAGCGGAACAAGATCAGCATATTAGTAATTACAACTTACGACATAGCCGAGGAATTGAGGATGGCCATAAAACCGTTTTGACTCATTTGAAAAAGTCTGGTTATACAAAGAAGCTCGATATTTGGCTACCACACAAGCTCACTGAAAGAAATCTAATGAATCGTGTACTCATTTGCGATTCTCTATTGAATAATAATGAAACCAAACCATTTTTGAAAGATAGATCACTGGTGATGAAAAGTGAATCACTTACGTCAAGTTCCACAAATGGATTAACACGCAATAAGGTGATGCTGTGTGTATGGTGGGATTAGAATGGCATCGTTTATTATGAGATTTTATCACCAGAAAAAACCATCGATTCGAATCTCCACTGCCAACAACTAATGAGACTCAAGCAAGAAATTGAGATAAAACGGCCGCAATTGATCAAAAAGAAACGAGTGGTCTTTCATCATGATAACGCCAGACCACACATATCTATGGCCACTCAGCAAAAATTTAGAGAGCTTGGTTGGGAAGTGTTAATGCATCCACCAACCGTACTGACCTTGCGCCCTCGGATTTTCACCTGTTCCGGTCTCTTCAGAAATCTATGGTTAGTGTTAAGTTAACATAAAGAGAGGACTGTCAAAACTACTTGTTGCATTTTTTGATAAAAAAAACCCCAAGAATTCTACAGCAACGGGCTTAAGTATGTCACTACTTATAAGACTGCAACAAGATATCGAACAAAATGGCACATATATATTATAATTAAATGTAATAAAACTTTGAAAAAAATTGTCTTGAATTTGTATAGAAAATACGAAGAAACATTTCCCCGATCTTATATTATTTAAATATGTAACATGTAACGATGCGGAGAACAAAGCTTTGCTTTCATAATGAAATTGTTTGAAATAATCCGCCATTCCAGTGCGGTGTAAGCACACAAACTAACGAAAATATTTTCAGCTGCTCTCAAGGCGCTATTTCTGCTTCATTTTCTTTAAATTTAATTAAATATCTAAGTTATTTTATTACACTACATGATCATAGACCATTGTATCCAAGAGACCGCACATTAACATCAGAAGGTCGTTTTTTTTAAAGATATTTCAACATCGACTCTCAGACCAATCAAGAAAGAAAGACATTTTACGTGACGTGATGCAAAGATATTAATTGAAGGAGCACGCATTCACGTACACAAACATCTAAAACTCTTGCAACCAAATACATGGTTTTAGATGCATATGTATGCGCTCAGCAGTGAATTTTTACTGATAATGAAATAAAGAAGAGAGAAGTGTGCGTGAGTGCGTGTCAAGAAGTTGAGCATAGTTTCGGCATCACTTGAAATATACGCAGTGATCCGTCTATCTTTCATTGTTAGTCTGAGAGGTAGACCGGACTAAATATTATAATCTTTGTATACCTCAGTTCTTCTGGACCATTTGTGCTGCAAAGTGTGAATCGTCTGGGTTTTAAAATAAATAAAAATAAATTAAAAATTATCAAAATTAGAGGTATTCCATCTTAGTCCTCAAGGGTGACGACGCATCTGCATTTTGATTCTTTATTGAGGATAGATGTAGATGTCTATGGGCCACAGCAACCACTTACCATCAGGTGGACTGTGTGCTCGTTTATCACCCTATCCTATAGAAAAAAAATCTGTTAAATTAGTTTAATTAAACGTATTAAAAGAAAAGTAAAATTGCAGCCAACATATTAGACCAGTTAAATTAGTAAGTTAGTTCACAGGTTGTATACTGGCTCACGATACGAATGTATGATTACTATTTCTAACAAGTGGGGTGCTGCAAGTAAAGACTGTGTAAGAACCTCTGAAGGAGGCGGAGTTATAGCCAAAATAAGAATTTTGAATTTTTTGGTTTTTGGCAATTTTGACCCCCTAGAAGTGTAATGAGAACTGATTACCCCTATTCAACCATGACCCCCATGACATCCTCTACCTGATAGGCTATTCAAACTGACTCGAAGTTCGAGTCACCCCTTGCCAAATAATTTCTAGTCTTTACTTCCAAAGAATCCCAGTAACGCTGTTAACATTTGCTAATATTCCAGTAAACCAAGTAAGATAGGAGTATGAAGAACTTCAAACCAACTACTTTTTAACCGACTTCAAAAAAAGGAGGAGGTTCTCATTCGACCGTATTTTTTATGTGGGTTACTTCAGAATTTTTTTCCAGGTCAACCGATTTAGATGATTTTTTTTTTTATTTGAACGCTGGTGCTCCTCGTGTAATCCCATATAAAAATTTGATCAAGATCTGACTGGAAGTTTTTGAATTATCCTTAACAATGCGTGTTTAAGTGACTTCGACTACATTGATGATGTTCTCATTATATTTATATTGAAGTCGGTTGTACAAAATTAATCACTCCATCGCTTCCCAATGGTTAAGGAAACGGAATGCAAAGTTAAAGTTATCAGCGTAAGTATTAAAAATATTACCAGAGGCATACTTAAGTACTTAGAATTCAAACTAAAAATGCTAAATTAGACCACGCGTGCCGCACAATTGATATGACGATAGATATTTAATTACTTATACAATATGTAAAAAGCCCTGTCTGATAATGGTAATGATTATAAAGGGGTATAAGTAAATAATGCAATCAAAACATTTTCACACAACACAACTCCGCCAACCATTATCTTTTCACTCGAACGCGAATAAAGGGAAGCGTCGCAATCCTGAACTCGGCATAACTCAATTTCCTGGTTTTAATTGACGGGCGCCGTTGCCGGGTTGTTCTTGAGCAAACTTTGAACAACGGCAGCTCGAACTCACCTACGTCTAGCCTAGACTAGACTCCTGACTGAATCGTTCGCTTTTGAACGAGTTAGTCTAATTAGAATCTGAAAAACTAGCGCTCGACTGAGCATGTGGGATATTGTGTAATCGGAACTGAAACTTTGTCTACATTACCATTCGTTCTACTTGTTTTGTTAGCGCACGTTTCATAAGGTATTACAAGGAATGGTTATTTATGTGATTTAAGGGTTGTTATTCATTCTTTTTTTATTTAAAATCTTTATACAACTTAATTAAAGTGGTAGAGCAACGCTCCAGCTATATTATGGTTGTATCACGAATGGGTCGGCTCGACCGAGGAAGGAGCACGCCCTCACAGAACACCAGCATAAAATAGTAGCTCAATGCTGCTGTGTTCCTTATGGTGCGTGTAGAGAACGGGAGACCTTATTTACTTGTAATGAGGCAATCTATCTTGACACTAAATCTATAATTTGATTTTTAATCGACAGTAGATGAAGGTGTGTATGGACAACAGCATCCACTTACTATTAGCTGAACTGTATGCTTATTTGTCACCATTACCGCCCTATAAAACAACTAGGTATGAATATATTTAGGTGGGTTTTTGCGTTGAGATACACGGCGTGATATCATCACCATCATTCTTATTATATTCAATAATTTGAATACGTTGTTTTTAAACACACATATTCGCTAAGGTATCAGTCATCTGTCACATTTTTAATGGCATACATCCCCGTGCCGTAAACCACGTAAAGTCTTTGGTCTTGCGCCTAATCTCTCCCCAGTCTTGTTAGATTGGCGTCCCATAGGACTATGAGAGTTAGTGAATAGATTGTACCTATGCTAACGTAACGTGACCGAATTCAGTCTGAAACATTAATAACATACACTAATTTCCCACAAACCTCACTCGTGCATTCCACTCCGATGGATATAAGCCGAAACAAATGAATGTCGGGGAAAAATAAAACCACCCACAAAACGTCCGTTAAACGAAAGCGTGAAACAGCGAGCGGCGTAAATAAATAACGATTGATTGCCCACTGTCCAGATGCGATGGACAGGCTTTTCTTAGAGGGCCATTCGACGGCCGAGTGATTAAAAGAGCGTAGGTTACCACGGGTTCTATCACGACGGGTGCGGTTGTCCATTGGAACCATTGTCGACACATAAATTGTTCATTAAAAATTTTAAAATTTCAAGTTTAATATTACTAACACATTAAAACTACTTTTATGGATTTTATCGCGTTTAATTTAACTTGGTCCTGACGTTTCGAGTACTATTCCGCACCTTTGGGGGGAGGGGGGGGGGCTGAGGCGTTTGACATACAAAAGTTTGAGGGGAAAGCCCTTCTTACTTCACCTGTAAATCTAAGGATGTACAAGCGGCAACGATACTTTCACAATTTTACTATCGGACAAAGTAACTTAGACCATTTCAATACCATAATCTGTAATTCAGTTTACTATGGGATCAGAAGGAAGTCGTTTTTTAGCTTTCCTAGATGTTATTGGTCATCCGAAATCCTAACAACACCATAGGTGATACTGTTACAAAAGACTCATACTAACCGATATTTCAATGGTGAATCTCACCTCTAGACCCCTAGGTCTCCTAGTTATGGGCCTATGGTATTAGATAAGAGGCTAACATCTATTAGCATTTTACCTTATACCATATCAAATAGCAGTGCTTACACCGGCGTGTTACGGTCTAAAGATTTAGATTTAGAAGAAGAAGAGAGCTATTATAGTTACAGGCGACAGTACTGTACAACTATGACATCGAGACATCAGACACCTTGACCCTTCCCCCCTCCGTGACCTTGAGTGCTACGAAGCGTTCGAAAGATCCGGAGTCAGGGCTCGGATAACGGTGTATTTTTCGAAACGTTTTCGCCTTAAATACCTAAAAACTTATTTGTTTCCTTTATGTTCGAACGGAATCTTTATAAAAACGTTTATGAAGAGAACGAAATTTTAAATCGTTCTTGTTCAATAAAACGTTTTTAGCCATTTTAAACCGTTTTTCACATTTTTGGCCCTGCAATAGGAAACAAAAATATCTTATAGGTTTAAACTTGTCGTGGCACGTGCCATTCATTTAGCTTCCTGCGGAATAAACCGCTTTTTACGTTTTCACATTACGTTCTCATTTCGTTTTTGTTCCGAACAAAATGCTATAACAAGGAACCGTCCCAAACGTTTTAAAAACGTTATTTTAATAACGTTTCCGAGCCCTGTCCGGAGTTAATGACAAGTTTAATAACACGCGGTGAATCCCTAAAAGTATTTCTGCTTCCACATACCTACCTACCCTAAACCTACAAAAAGAAAATATTATACGTGGGCTTTTAGGTCTGTCTGTAATCTGAGTGTAAGAAAGAAAACAAAATATTTTTCCTAACCCTAACAAGTTTTAAGGTTATATATATATATATATATTATATAAATGAAAATTACGAAATTAAAATAATTTTCTTTTGTCTATGTCGAATGCAGTGGTAAAATTGGACCCAAACCGTCTAGCGTTAGCGATTTCAAACGTCCTTCCGATGGGTCTAGATTGGAACTAGGAAACGTCCGCGGAGGTCGTTGCACCCGTGGGAAGCAGCGAATTCCTTACAGTTGTTCCGCTATTGAACTCTTTATATGGATCGACAACTTACAAGTAGGTAACTACGGAGAGAGCTAAAGGCATTTTAATATTCAAGTTAGTTTCAGACATTTCATATTTTATTTTTAAATGTATACAAAAATACTCACCTATTTTCAGAGATACGAAAATTTGAAAGTATTATCAGAATATGGAAATTTTATAATAGTTTTTTAACTAAAATATGAAACAGCAATTTATATTTAAAAATAAAAAAAAAAATATTTACCTCATTTATAACGAAAAATCGTAATTGAGTGTGTTTTTCAATAAACGAGTAGAATTATTAAATGGTTCGAAGCAAGCGTCGGAAAATTAATTTACATTGCTCTATACATTTCCGCACTTGTAAATATATATATGCTGTACTATGATGTAAAGTATTTCTTTAGATTTGGTATGTTATTTAATATAAAGCAATTTTTTTGTAATGTTACAAAAAGGTAAAATGTTTTTTTCTCATTTAAGGAAAATATTAAATCTACATTAGTTATCATCTAATATTCATTAATAATTTAAATATACGAGTAGTCAATCGAGGCAAGTGTAGGGTATAAACACGTTTTTTTGGTTTAATTCCATCTATTGAACAACGCAAGAACTTTTACGCTATTGACTATGTATATCGACAGTTAAGTACTTCAACTATTTTATCGACAGACAGACAGAGAAATTATCATTATATTTTGCTCCATAGTCTCATATCTTTTATTTGTCTGTTATTTAACAAAACGTCACTAACCCTTTCATGAAAATCTTTATAAAAAAATTACTATTTTTTATTTTATTTGCATGCATTTTTATTCCTTTTATATTTGACTGAAAGTTTTTTTTTACAGCCAATCACCGTGTGTCAGTGTTTTTACGGGCTGATGATGATGATGAGGAATACACACTGTATGTTAAGCTCTGTATAATGTTCTATTTGTATCAAGGTTTAAATTTCCAATCGGATCATAAATTGTGAACGCATTGAGAGTACAAAGCAGCTTTTATTACCTACGGAGTAAGCCATTGTGATATCAACTCTGTCTGAGAATCGGATTACAAGTTGATGAAACTGCTATAATAAGCCGACGTAAAATTTTTATATAATGTATATTTAAGCTATATCAATATTAGGTTCTAAAAGTTTGCTCATTTGCATATTGATATTATTTTAAAAAAATAACAAGGTCATTTTTATATTAATTTTATATTATAATAATGTACAAAATATGTTGATTAGATAAATTATTAAATAATAGTTAACAAGAAAAAAAGTAAAATAAGCCAGAATGCTATCGTTTCCTTAGCAGTTAATTGGGTACAACTTTACAGGATAAAAAAATCACAAATACAGCCTGTATTACGAAATTCTGCTGCTGAACATAGGCCTGCATCCTTTATAATCATCATCAATATCCTTGCATCCCATGTAATGATGATGATGATGATTATTATAGATATGTGAAACCCATCCAGACGAGAAATTTATAAAGCTATGATAATGTTGCTGACGACAATGGTGATCATGGTGAGAATGGTTATGGTGATGATAGTGATAATCATGACGTGGCGGTGAGGGTGATTAACTTCACATGTGAATATGTGACAAATGTATTTACTGTTCATACGAGTAACTTTTTGAAAAAAGTGAAGATCATTGATAAAAATGTAAGTGGGGAATAATTATTTGAATAAATATTTATAAATTTTATAAATTTTGAGGTAAATTTCTGTCGACGCATTTGATATTTTTAATTTTGATAAAAGAAACAAATCGCTTTTTTCAGGATATAATGTTAATGTTGCTTATTACCAAGGTCAGATGTTACACATCGTAATATACGAATGTTAGCATTTTGAAAACCAACAAACAAAATTATTTAAATCAAGAAAAATTCTTTACTGCATGTTTGGTAAGCGTACTGGAAATTTTAATGACGCTTCGTATTCTGAACGCTGCTGCATACAGGTCTAACGATTACATTACAAAAGAAACAAAGAAAAACTTTAAACTAAAGCGAAGAGAGTTGTGGTAGCTCTCAAATAACAGGTTCTGTGCTTAGCCGGTACGAATATAGGATCTAACTATAAATCGAACATCAACCACAAGACTGAAAAAAGTATTCGCACCACACATAAATCACGTGTACAAATCCAGCCACCGTTATGCCTACGTTCAGCAGTGGACTTTAATAAAGTCCACTGCTGAACATAGGCCTCATTGACTGCCTCATAGGGATATATTTGCCATAGTTGATTCGCTTGCCAAGCGGGTTGGCAACCACAGTTTTTTATTCTTAGTCGTTATAAGGAAAATGCTACTATTCTCCCCCCCTCCCCTCATCCCATCTCCCATCTCCTGAATTGTTTCCTCTATCGCCTCTTACGACAACAACGGGATGTTAGAGGATAGTTTTTTTTCGCTTGAGTATACACCCATCGGGAATATATTGTCAATTTTCCACAGACATTTTACATTGGTCACACAATTTTCATATATTTATTACACACTGAGAGTGGAGAAACAATTTACGCTATTTGATATGTTATTGTGTTCCACTCTCTATTACTACTAATTCTATTTTGTTGTTTTTTAAAAAAAGATTGCTAGGATATTAGATATTCTTACAGCGCCACTGATATACCACAAAATATGTTGCTACTTTATTGCCAATAGACGCCCATCCGAGCCGAGGAAATCAATTTTACCACCGTGTAAACTTCATTACTTTCATCATATTAACTTAATTTCAAACTCCAGTACACGACCGGTACATGAAAAGTGTAAACGAAATTCGTTAGAAGTATAAAAGTTACAGATGTCTGTGAGAGCTTAACGAGAGCGTCCAAACGTAAAACTTTTGCTTCGTTACTGCTACTAAGGGAAATATAAGAGAAAAATCTTACACGAATGTACACTTGCTGCCAACGGTAGTTATGCAATTGTTATTTTATACGTCGTCTTTGTAACCGATTGCGGCGGTGGCAAAAGGATGGTATATATTAGGCTTTAATATATGTTCATTTCTATGTCACATTTGCTTATTAGTTTTTAGGTCAAAAGCTTTTAAATCTGATGTCATTATTTTTATGAGACAAATAATTGCCTTTAGTAAAATATTTCTACGAATAGTTGAGAACTTAAAATAATTTGATTGCATTGCATGCAGGTGGCCGGAGGCCCTTTTTACTGGAAATGAGGCATTCCATCTTAGTCCTCACGGGTGACAACGCATCTACATTTTGATTTGTAACAGAGGATAGATGTAGATGTCTATGGGCCGCAGCAGCCACTTACCATCAGGTGGACTGTGTGCTTGTTTGTCACCCTTATCCTATAAAAAAAAAGTATACTGTTATTTGACCTATACTCGTGTCTCTTGTGACACACTCGTGTTATATTAAGTGTTCTATTAGTGAAAAGTTGTAAATGGCCTTCATTTTTTGTTATGATCATATTATTTTTGTAAACTTTTCAAGCAAATAAAAACAAAATAAAATATTTCCAGCATGGCTCAGGTTCAGTGCTCGCGCATAAAAATAACAAAAAAAAAACTGTGTCATTTTTTGTGCTCGCACTGTATGGGTGAATTTGCTACATGCGCTGTTTTCATAGAAAGACTAGCCTAATTACCTGCGGCAAACATTTCTCTATTTTTGTTTTAATTGCGCGGTGAACAAGCTGGAGAAAAAAATGACCTACTCGACCTCCTTCCTAAAGCTGGAAACAAGCATCTATGTTTTTAATCTTACGTAAGTATCTATTTCTTTTTTAATTATGCTCCGACATGTTTGTAGGAAAATAACAGATAAAAACAACTGTTTAATACAAATTTCATCTCCGCTTCTGGAGTATAATAATAATCTATTCTTCAATAATTATGTTAGTTTTAGATTTTACGACCGGTACATGAAAAGTGTAAACGAAATTCGTTAGAAGTATAAAAGTTACAGATGTCTGTGAGAGCTTAACGAGAGCGTCCAAACGTAAAACTTTTGCTTCGTTACTGCTACTAAGGGAAATATAAGAGAAAAATCTTACACGAATGTACACTTGCTGCCAACGGTAGTTATGCAATTGTTATTTTATACGTCGTCTTTGTAACCGATTGCGGCGGTGGCAAAAGGATGGTATATATTAGGCTTTAATATATGTTCATTTCTATGTCACATTTGCTTATTAGTTTTTAGGTCAAAAGCTTTTAAATCTGATGTCATTATTTTTATGAGACAAATAATTGCCTTTAGTAAAATATTTCTACGAATAGTTGAGAACTTAAAATAATTTGATTGCATTATATGGTAATATAAAATTTATAATAAATACACCATAGTGTGACCACACAATAAAACAAAATGGATAAAAAATGCCTTCTATTATACCTAAGTTTGAGCGCTACATAATTTAGCTTGTTTTAAACCTGATATGGGTTCACTGAATATATAGGATTACGTCGAGTTCTGTAATTATTTACATGTATATTTCTAATACATATTCTATGACTTGTTCTACAATTTTTTTTAGATGCACTACTAAATCTGTAGTAATTTATGTCACAAATTATTTTAAGTTTTCACAGTGGTAGAGCCACGCGGCAGCTTTTGCTGTCGCACGGATGGGCCGGCTCGAACCGGGGTAGTACCACGACCTCACAGAAAACCAGCGTGAAGTAGAGGTTTACCTCTGCGTTTCGCTTGGTGAGTGCAGGTGGCCGGAGGCCCTTTTTACTGGAAATGAGGCATTCCATCTTAGTCCTCACGGGTGACAACGCATCTACATTTTGATTTGTAACAGAGGATAGATGTAGATGTCTATGGGCCGCAGCAGCCACTTACCATCAGGTGGACTGTGTGCTTGTTTGTCACCCTTATCCTATAAAAAAAAAAGTATACTGTTATTTGACCTATACTCGTGTCTCTTGTGACACACTCGTGTTATATTAAGTGTTCTATTAGTGAAAAGTTGTAAATGGCCTTCATTTTTTGTTATGATCATATTATTTTTGTAAACTTTTCAAGCAAATAAAAACAAAATAAAATATTTCCAGCATGGCTCAGGTTCAGTGCTCGCGCATAAAAATAACAAAAAAAAAACTGTGTCATTTTTTGTGCTCGCACTGTATGGGTGAATTTGCTACATGCGCTGTTTTCATAGAAAGACTAGCCTAATTACCTGCGGCAAACATTTCTCTATTTTTGTTTTAATTGCGCGGTGAACAAGCTGGAGAAAAAAATGACCTACTCGACCTCCTTCCTAAAGCTGGAAACAAGCATCTATGTTTTTAATCTTACGTAAGTATCTATTTCTTTTTTAATTATGCTCCGACATGTTTGTAGGAAAATAACAGATAAAAACAACTGTTTAATACAAATTTCATCTCCGCTTCTGGAGTATAATAATAATCTATTCTTCAATAATTATGTTAGTTTTAGATTTTTTTTCCATAAACTTTTCCAAAGTCTATTTCCAAGTTTTCATTCAATTAAGGCTTTAGAATATTTTTTCCATAATCTTTTCCAAAGTCAATTTTCAAGTTTTATTCAATTAAGGCTTTATTTTATTTAAGTCTTACAGGCCGTCAATATCTACACCGGTTCATAAAGCCGACAAGAATTCCTCTAGAATTATTTTTTACATCATGTTGCAACAACTTAAAATAAAATCAATACAATTTGAAACGTATTTTTATATTTTTTTTAATTGTTAATTTAACAATATATCAGTAGCCAAGTGACTTGTAAGTGCAGAGTAAGAGTTATTTCTCCATAATATCTTTTTTTTCTGCCGACTTTCAAAAAGGAGACGGTACTCAATTCTACTGTATGTTTTTTTATGTGTGTTACCTCATAACTTTTTACTGGGTGAACTAATCTCGATGATTCTTTTTTTATTTGAAAGCTGATACTTCTCATGTGGTCCCATATGAATTTGATCAAGGTCAGACCAATATTTATTGACTTATTTTTAATAACTTATATTGAAGTCGACTGTACAAATTTTTTTATTTTAAATTATACAAAATATTTTTAAAAGTGTTTTCTTAAATGAAACTAATTTTACGGATCTTATCGCGTATATTAACTTATTTTTATATTCCCGACGTTTCGGGTGCTTTCCAGCACCCGTGGTCACGGGGGACTTCTTTTTAAATTTTATGCCAGATTTTTAATGAGTTAACCCAAAACCAAAACATCTAGATTTGTAATCGTGAAGGCAGGTTAAGTAAAAAAAGCATAAAACTTGCCTACATCCCGCACTATGTGCCAAAGGTAAATAAGTATCCCGTATCCATCCATCACAGAAAACCAGCGTGTAGTAGCGGTTTACCTCTGCGTTTCGCTTGGTGAGTGCAGGTGGCCGGAGGCCCTTTTTACTGGAAATGAGGCATTCCATCTTAGTCCTCACGCATCTACATTTTAATTTGTAATAGAGGATAGATGTAGATGTTTATGGGCCGCAGCAACCACTTTTCATCAGCTGGACTGTGTGCTCGTTTGTCACCCTTATCCTATAAAAAAAATAGGCGGTAGAAGTTATTTTCTGCCGAGGAGTTCGTCTGAGTATTTACCACTCACTTAGCTACTTTTGCCAAATAACAAAGACTGCACAGCTGTATTCCTGTGTGAAAGGTATAGTGAGATTATAGTTACAGACTGCGAGTCATTCCATCTTAGTCCTTATGGGTGACAACGCAACGCAACGCGCGTAGCCTATCTTAGTTTGTTGTGCTGCAGGTGTCCATTGAATGCAGAAGTCACTTAACAACAGATGAGGTGTAAGTTACTTTGTCACTAAGTTTTACCCTTTTTTTAGGGTTCCGTACCTCAAAAGAAAAAAAACGGAACCCTTATAGGATCACTTTGTTGTCCGTCTGTCTGTCTGTCTGTCTATCTGTTTATCAAGACCCTTTTTCTCAGGAATGCGTGGAGGTATCAAGCTGAAATTCATAACAAATACTTAAGTCTACTGTCCCTTAGAGCTGTGAAAAAATCAAACTTCTAAGCCAACGCAATCAAAAGATACAGCCGTTTATGCCGTAAATTTTCGACATTCGCAAGGGAATCAAAACCTACAGGATACTTCCCGTGAACTCAGTATCTTGAAATTTGGTACGAAGCAACGTTTTATAGCACAGATAAAAGAGAAATTGCGAAAAGCATAAATTTTTAGTTACATCATATAATAAAAATATTTTTAATAATTTTAAACTTATATACCTACAGATTTGTTCGGAACCCTCGGTGCGCGAGACCGACTCGCACTTTGCCGCTTTTTACCGTTTAGGAGGGATATTTTCCATAGTGATCACGCTTGGTATGCGAGTTGGCAATGGCAGTTTTCTATTTTTAAACGTTATTAGGAAGACGCTGCTGCTCATCTCCTGATTTGTTTCCCTCTGTCGCCTCATACGACACCCACGGAATGATATGGGGTAGTGGATTCTCTTACACCGCCACTACGTGATCCTACTTCAGTTTTATAAAAAAAGATATTAAAACTCCAGTGTATGTTAAGTCCCTCAACAAATACTGGGGTAGCGCAGTAGGCTCGTCCCTACTAAAAAAACCCTCTCAGAAATGAGAAGAGATAGTGAAACGTTGTTATAAACCGCGCGCAAATTTTTGCCAATGAGCGTTTGTCAGCTCAGTACCGCTAACAACTCTTTGTGCGTTTACAAAATCAATTATTCACTATTATTTTGTGGAATCGGGAACACAAAGGATCCAAAGTTTAATAATTAACAAAATAAACTTATTACCAAATTTATATTTCCAAGCAATGTCCAGTTTCGAGTTCCTTGTTCATTGAAAAGTTAGTTTAACAATTATCTTTTAATTAAAGTTAAAGGAGACTTCAAAGGGTTGAAATTAATAAAATAATTTCACATTATGACGTCGAAGGCTGTCTTAGTACCTATCTATTACTGCCTATAAAAGTCCACCGCTGAACATAGGCCTCCCACATAGATTGCCGCATAGGGGGGATTTTGCCATAATTGTAATGTTACTGTTGATATAATAATTTCACCTCTCTGTGGGTCATGTGCTCCTGGTAGATTATTTTCTATACATCCATCCATTACAGCCTATAAAAGTCCACTGTTGAACATACGCCTCCCCCATAGATTGCCTCATGGGGAGATTTTGCAATAGTTGCAACACTTGGCAGGCGGGTTGGCAACCGCGGTTTTTATTTTTAGTCGTTATTAGGAAGACGCTGCTGGCCATCTGATTTGTTTCGCTCTGTCGTGTCGCCTCTTACGACACCCACGGCCCGCGGGATGATATGGGGTAGCGGATATTCTTACACCGCCTAGGGACACATGCAACAAATTTCATTATTAGGAAGACTGCAAGCATCTCTGAGAACTAAGATGCCTGTATTTATATTGGCTCTCTTCCCATCGCGGACAGTATACAAGCTGTAGAGAATAAAAGCTAAAGGCATATGCATAAGTGTTAGCTTGTTAGGGGAGAATGTATTGAGAAAAGTGACTGGAATTGAAAAAAAAACCGGCAAAGTGCGAGTCGGACTCGCGCACCGAGGGTTCCGAACAAATCTGTAGGTATATAAGTTTAAAATTATTAAAAATATTTTTATTATATAATGTAACTATAATTTAATATATAATAAATTTATACTTTTCGCAATATTTCCTTTATCTGTGCTATAAAACGTTGCTTCATAACAAATTTCAAGATTCTGAGTTCACGGGAAGTACCCTGTAGGTTTTGATTCCCTTGCGAATGTCGAAAATTTTCGGCATAAACGGCTGTATCTTTTGATTGCGTTGGTTTAGAAGGTTAATTTTTTCACAGCTCTAAGGGATCGTAGACTTGAATATTTGTATATTATAATTTCAGTTTGATACCTCCACGCGTTCCTGAGAAAAAGGGTCATGATAGACAGACAGACAGACAGACAGACTGACGGACAACAAAGTGATCCTCTAAGAGTTCCGTTTTGTCCTTTTGAGGTACGGAACCCTAAAAAATCTAAGTAGATAAAAAAAAGAGCACGCGAAATTCGTCCGTATAACCGGATGGTTGAAAGGAGCTTTGGAGATGGTAGGATCTCGGACCGTATAAGCCAGGAGCTAAGTAACACTCGCGTACTCTTTGAAACTTTCATGGGGGTATATTGCCATAGTTGCCACGTTTGGCGAGCGGGTTGGCAACCGTTTTTCAAATTTTTTTTATTGTTGTTTTGCTGTTATCAGAATGATGCTGATGCCCATCTTCTGCATTGGTTTCCCTCTGTCGCCTCTTACGACACCCACGGAAAGATATGGGGTAGTGAGTATTCTTACCCGCCACTACACGGGGAGTGGACCTGTTCGAGCCCCGACGGTTCGACAAAAAATAAGATTGACTTCATTATGACGACGAGACGATAACTGTTCAGTGATATCTCAGTGATCTTGAGGGTGAAAACCGGCAGCGATCACCGAATGCTGAAAGGCACTCTGTACCTAAACGTTAATTTGGAGAGGTCACATCTAATGAAGTCAACACTCCGTCCCCCTCGTGCTCTACTCCAGAGTCCCGAAACCTTTCAGCTTAAACGGATTGGTAAGCTGAAGTGGCATTGGGCCGGCCATATAGCTCGAAGAACCGACAACCGATGGGGAAAAAGATTCTCGAGTGGCATCCTCGTACCGACGGAAGGAGTGTAGGGCGTTCCCCCACTAGATGGAGTGACGACCTGGTAAGACATGTAGGAAGTCGGTGGATGCAGTTTGCTCAGGATCATGCTTTGTGGCATTCCTTGGGAGAGGCCTATGTTCAGCAGTCGACTTGTGAAGAGCTGTAATGATGAAAAGATGGGAGGCTCCATCTTAGACCTGAATGGTGACAACAGATCTGCATTACAATTCTCAATCGAGGATTTAGTATCTATGGGCCACGGCCTTTACCATAAGGTGGACTGTGTTTTCTCTGCTCATTTTGTCTTTCTTACTTGTATAAAAAACTGCTATCTATATGGGCTCCCAGAAAGCACAAGTACAACATTTTGACAGCTTCATGTTCAATAACTAAGCAATGAAGCAATAAGCAATGAAATAAGCGGGGGTTCGAATGTCTCACAGAACAATTATGTCCTTGCGTTCTTGTGTATTTTATGTATGTAAACATGTCACGATATAAGAGAAAATTCTAGTGATTTAACGTTTAAAATACATCGGCATACTTAGGAGAAAAGCCTCAAAAAGCGTTTAACTTTAAATCACAGTAAAATAAAGAATTAAAATGATTCGGATTTCGTACTTTTTTCTCGCGTACGGAGCCATATGAATATAAAATATTGCGTCAAATCGCCCCGGCGCAGTTAAACGTACGTTACAGGTGCTTACAATTTATGACCCTTGACAAGTCAAGCACAAAGGAATTTACAACGTGTTGCTCGTAATAGAGGCAGGAGTGGCTCCCACACGCGATGTGTGTAGCGAAAACAAATGAGAAAATGTGTAAAGAAGTTAAAATGAAATTAAATTTGCAAATTAAAAATGGTAAATTAACGTTTATGTTCTTGGTTGATTTAGGTCCTTCGCACACGAGTTTTATTACGACTGACTCGACTTTTGAATGCGTTATGCTATGCTTCAATCGTAGGAGACCACCCAGACGCGTCAGTGAACATCAGTCGCACACTATTTGCGTGTCTTTGATATAAAATTGAAGCAAGACGCGAACTTACAATCCACTTGACGGTAAGTGGTGATCGCAGCCCACGGAAACCTGCAACCAACTTCATACAAAGAAGGCGAAAGATGCGTTAGTCACTTTATGAGGATTTAGATGTAATGCCTCACCGTCATATCGCTTTAGAAAATGGCGTCCGAGCAAGTTTAGCCGACTTAAAATAGGAGAATCTTCTCAATTCTCTTCGTCAATTGTAAACCGATATTGATGGTTCTTTTTTATTCAATAGATTATACTTCAGCGGTGGTCCTATATAAATTTGGAGAAAACTTACGGTGGAAGTTATTAGAGGAGATTGTGCTATTACTGACTCTACTCATAATTATCAAAAAAAAATTAAAAAGAATTAAAGGCCGGCTTCAAAGAACTAATACGAATAAAATAATTTCAATTTATGCATTATTTGGAATCGGTGGCAACCTGCCACCATATTACCCTCCCTTTAGGTTCCAACTTCATCATCATCATCATTACAGCCCTTCACAAGTCCACTGCTGAACATAGGCCTCCCCCGAGGAATGCCACAAAGCACGGTCCTAAGCCACCTGCATCCATCTACTTCCTGCATGTCTTACCAGGTCGTCACTCCATCTAGTAGGGGGACGCCCTACACTTCGTCCGTTGGTACGAGGCTGCCACTCGAGAACCTTTTTTCCCCATCGGTTGTCGGTTCTTCGAGCTATATGGGCGGCCCACTTCAGCTTACTAATCCGTTGGGCTATGTCGGTTACTCTGGTTCTACTGTGGATATCCTTATTTCTAAGTTTATCACGCAGAGAAACTCCGAGCATAGCCCTCTCCAGCCAGGCTCCAACGTAGTAGGGTTAAAATAGTTCTTTAAACCACTAACAGTGAGGCTCACAGAGAGGCCAGATCTAAATTCAATGACTGGGTATTGTGTGGTAGACCCAGGTCAGGTTTTCTTTACAAAGAAATGTGTGATAGCAGAAGAGTGTTCAAGTCCCGATTAAAATGGTGCCAAAATCATCAAGACCAAATAAAGATGGACGCTCTTGCTGTGAAACATAGCAAAGGAGATTTTCGCGGCTTCTGGAAGTCCACCAGTAAAATAAATGTACGACCTGGCCTTCCTGTGTGCGTCGATGGCATGAACAATCCCAAGGACATCGCAAATCTTTTCAAGAGCCATTTTTCTGTAAAATCTCTGTTGGATCCGGTAGTGGAAGTGCTCAGCACTGACCTGGATACACAAACAGTGGGGACTAGTTTCCTGGCAAAAAACGTAACAAAAGCTATAGGAGATATGTCAGGAGGCAAGTCCTGACGGACTTAGTGTTGAGCACTTGCAACATGCTGGACCTCACCTAGCTAGGGTCTTGGCTTTGTTCTACTCTCTGTGTGTGAGCCATTCCTACCTGCCCGCAGATTTCATGAAAACCGTGGTGGTACCCATAGTGAAGAACAAGACGGGTGACTTGACTGACAAGTGTAACTATCGGCCCATTTCTCTTGCCACCGTAATTGCAAAGGTGTTTGACGGTTTGCTCAACACACAGTTGAATAAGCATGTAACGCTCCACGATAACCAGTTTGGATTTCGTCCTCGCTTGTCCACTGAAAGCGCCATATTGTGTCTAAAGCAAACCGTCAAATACTACACTGATCGCAGGACGCCTGTGTACGCGTGCTTCCTCGACCTATCCAAGGCCTTTGACCTGGTGACATATAACCTGCTGTGGGACAGGCTGCAAAGCATAGGCTTGCCTCAAGAACTTATCAGCATGTTCCGGTACTGGTACGCAAACCAGGCCAATAGTGTCAGGTGGGCGGGGGTAATGTCGGATCCGTATCGGCTTGAGTGTGGAGTCAGGCAAGGTGGCTTAACATCACCAACCCTATTCAATCTATACATCAACGGGCTGATCGTAGCGCTTAGCAGTCAGCATGTCGGCTGCCACATTGACGGTGTTTGTGTCAATAATCTGAGTTACGCAGACGACATGGTGCTGCTGAGTGCATCGGTCTGCGGCCTGAGGAAGCTGATACGGAAATGCGAGGAATATGCATGTGGTCACGGATTATTGTATAATGTCAGAAAGAGTCAATACATGATCTTTGAGGCCGCTGGTGCGAAATGTCCTGATAATATACCTCAAATAAAATTGAATGGTGTACCCCTGGAAAGGGTTAAACAGTTTCAGTATCTGGGGCATTTACTCACCTTCGACCTAAGGGATCACGCTGATATGGACCGGGAACGGAGGGCGCTGTCGGTCAGAGCTAACATGATCGCCCGTAGGTTTGCGCGGTGTTCAAAGGAGGTCAAGGTTACACTCTTCCGAGCGTTCTGCACATCGCTCTACTCGTGCAGCTTATGGGCTAATTACAGTAGGAAGAGTTACAGCGTCCTCCGCGTCCAATACAATAATGCGTTTAGGGCGGTGATGGGGTTGCCTCGGTTTTGTAGCGCCTCTGGTATATTTGCGGATGCGCGCACCGATTGCTTCAATGCCACCATGCGCAAGCGGGCCGCGTCCCTGGTGCGCAGAGTGCGGGCCAGCTCCAACACTGTCTTAGCGATGATCTCAGGAAGGTTAGACTGTTATATTATCCGGCATTGTTGCGAAAGGCATGTCGCAGACCAGCTGCCTCTGAGAAAGTATTGATTAATCTCGTCTCCGGTCTAATAAAAGTGTGTTCTTATTTTTTTTTTGTTTGTTAATTAGGTATTAATTTTATTTTATTTGCTTAAATTATTCTATATACTGACACTAATGCTTATTGAAATTGACTGGATGTATTATTTTAAAATTGTTATCTTGTTGACATTGATTTATGTATTGTATTGCTTTAATTGTGTAGATTAATTTTAATTTAATTTATTGCAGCACAGTTGCCTCAGAGAAAGTTTTAATTATTGATCTCGTCTCCAGACTGATAAATATGTGTAATTCTGTTATTTATTTATTAATTTTAATTTTATGTTATTTTATTTCATTATTTTATTTATATACTGACATTACTGCCTATTTATATTGACTGGATTTATTATTTTAAAATTGTTATTTTGTATTGAAATTGATTTAATTATTGCTAAAATTTAGGAGACTGATTTTAAATTTATTGATTTTACTGGATATGGGTGTAATTTGCCTGAATAAAGATGATTATTATTATTATTATTATTATTATTATTACTAACTATATTATATTTTTGATTAAGTTATTGCATGGGCTATAGCTTAAGTTTATATTATATTAAAATGTTCGCGGAGCCGTGGTAGCTCAGGGGCTAACCCGGGTTCGATCCCCGCCGGCGCCAATGAAATTGTTAATTACAATTGTAAGTGCTGATTTACCACGTGCTCGGCAGAGAAGTAAAAAAATATGTGGGACGTATATAGGCTGTAACTTTTAAAATATTAACGGCTTTGGAGTCACCTCAGCCGCACCCGAATCTACCGGCGATCGGTTTTAGCTATGTATGAATCGAAGATCTAAGTTTAACTAAGTAGTGTATAGTTTCAATTTTTGTAAAACTAGGTGTGACCGGTCGCCAGTAGATTAAAGTGCACAAATGTTTAGCACAGGTGCACTCTCTATTCCCTCATTATCACAGTTCGATGATATGGCATTATCGATCGCAGACAGTTTAGGCGCACGTGACATTTTTTTTATAGGATAGGGTGACAAACAAGCACACAGTCCACCTAATGGTAAGTGGTTGCTGTGGCCCATAGACATCTACATCTATCCTCGGTTGCGAATCAAAATGCAGATACGTTGTCACCCGTGAGAACTAAGATGGAATGCCTCTTTTCCAGCAAAAAGGGTATCCGGTTCTCTACACTCACCATACGAAACACAGCAGCGTTAAGCTGCTATTTTACGCTCGTATTCTGTGAGACACATTAGACATTACGTGCTTTCCGTGGCACGGCAGTGAAACGCCAACTTCCTGAATTCTGAGAATCTCTTACAGCGACAGCATTTCTTGACAATTATTGTTTTTGCATTCCCCCGCCCCCCTCTCCCGCCGGGATTCAATCCGGGACCTCACGATCCGCCATCGCGCTGCTCAGCCTTTTTCGTAAGTGCGACTTTGGAAAATACCCAATAAACCTGCTCAGCCTTTTTCGTAAGTGCGACTTTGGAAAATACCCAATAAACCTCATAGTTTCTTTGCTCACGAGAACCAGCTTCAAAAGTGCGAGACTTCTTATGCTATGATAGCGTGGCAATTATTCCAAACCTTTTCAATGTGTCCAATACCAATATTCGACTGTTCTCAGGGTGATGATGACGATATCATCATTATCATTTATTATTACAGCCTTTCACAAGTCCACTGCTGAACATATGCCTCCCCCAAGGAATGCCTTTGTGGCCCGAGCCACCGGCATCCATCGACTTTCTGCATGTCATTCCAGGTCGTCACTCCATCTCGTGGGGGGTCGCCCTACACTTCGCCTACCGGTACGAGGCTGCCACTCGAGAACCTTTCTTCCCCATCGGTTGTCGGTTTTTCGAGCTATATGACCGGCCAACTACCACTTCAGCTTACTAATCCGTTGGGCTATGTTGGTTACTCTGGTTCTACTGCGGATATCCTCATTTCTAAGTTTGTCACGCAGAGAGACCTCGAGCATAGCCCTCTCCATAGCTCGCTGAGCGACCTTGAGCTTCCTCATACGGCCAGCAGTGAAGGACCACGCCTCAGATCCGTAAGTCATCACTGGCAACACGCACTGGTTGTACAATTTCGTTTTAAGATTTTGAGGTACGTCTAACGAGAAGATGTGTCGATGACGATAAGGAGGAGTTAATAAAAATTTGCTCCAAATAAATTTTAACCTTCTGCTCTCAATATTACTTTTTCAATTAATGAAACAAGGGCTAATATAAAAAGGGACTAACCCTTCAATCTTAATTAAATTGGGCGTTAATTAATTTGCTAATAAAACTCCAATGACGTAGGCGAATGAAACTCCGGATTTTTAAAGGCATTTTATCATTATTTTATTATTCAATTAAAATGATTTGTTACCTTATTCAAAACATTGTGACGATAACGATACTTTGACTGATTTTTTTGTTACGAGGCGCACAACTTTAAACGATGGCAATTTTTACCGCTTACGACTGCAAAATATATTATTCATCTTTTACATATAATACATAAACACTCACGCCTGTCACCCAGAGGGGTAGGCAGAGATTATGGACTTCCATTTGGCACGACCCTGCCACACCTCTCTCGCTTCCTCCACATCCATATACCTACGCATACACGCTCGTCGGTTAAAGGTACTCTTGATTTGGCCCATTTTTAATATATCGCCAATTTGGTCGATAAACTTTCGCCTAGGGCGACCCTTCCCGACTATGCCGTTCACTTCTGCAACATAAATTTGCTTTGTCACTCTTTCCTCATTCATTCTTTCTACATGGCCAAACCACCGAAGCATTCCTTTCTTAATCCTGGTCACAACATCATCTTGCAAACTACACTCTTCTCTTATTAAACAATTTCTCACTCTGTCATTCAGCTTCATCCCTAACATACTCCTTAATGACCGCATTTCTACAGCATTTACTATATAAAATATTGTAGAAGAAATTTCACACTAAAGAAAATACGTAAAAAATAAAAGAATAACAAAAAAGGAATGAATGACTCAGTCGGTTGCGCAGATACTAACAGATACTAACAGATAATATAATGTTTTAATATCGTTTTTAAATAAAACAAATAAAATTTGTAAAACAACGCAGTATTTCTGGGTATTATATCATCATCCAATCGAAATCAAGTTTTATTAAAGTCCTAAAAGATATTGAATTTTTTGTCTGTTAAGCTACTTTGAAATCGAGCAGACCTGACCTGACGACCTGAGTACGGCTAGGCCTCCTTCCTAAATTGAAATTCTGTACCCGCATTTGAATCAGAGATGTATATTTATAATTGATTAAACAAAAGGATCATTTAATGGTCTCTTACAGCATAACTTTTATTTTAATGTCGGGAAGCTTTAACAGTACTCTCTTTCAAGGCCTTTCAGTGATGACGAATAAAGTGCTGTGGTGACGATGTTAGAGAGTCCATCATTCCATCTCAGGTGTAATTAATTTGGGGGCATTCTATCAGGTTATTTGGATGTCAATTCTGATATTTTTTTTATAGAATAACGGTAGCAACGGCCCCGTACCATCAGGTGGTGAGCACAGTGCCCACCTGATGGTACGAAGATGCTATGGCCCATAGACCATAGAATTAAGAATCGAAATACAAATGCGTTGTCACCTCTGAGAACTAAGATTCAATGTCTCATTTCCAGTTAATAAGGTCTCCGAATCTCCACACTCACTACGAAACACAACAGAATTAGGCTGCTATTTCACGCTGGTATTCTGTGAGAGTTTGGTCCTGCCTCTGTCGATTCGACCCATTCGTGATCTTATTACAACTATAATATATTTTAGCATGACTACAATACGTAAAAATATATATATCTAGGATTTTTTTACTTTATCTTATATATCATAAAGGATTACCTTTGATTTACCTGATATTACCTTGTATGTTCAAGGAAACCCTTTAAGATATACAACATAAAAACCCTGTGGTTCCCTTTAAGAGCGTTATCACAATCAGTATTAATACGAGTACGCTCGTATAGTAAAAAAATTATTTCTAAAAACTCTACCATAAAAAAAAATTTTCAAATTGTACCTATATATTTCAAATTATATAAAACCATTATTACATCTAATTGACACGCGCACCGGTAAAACGGAGTCTTTGACAATGAATACTTCTTTACTTCATGGCTAATACAGAGGCAATAAATCATACAATATCCAAATAAAAACCTGTGTTTTTTTATGGTCGAGTTTTCTGAAGTACACTTATTACTATTAAACTATATATTCTGATAACGCACTGAAAGGAAACAACAGAGTTTTTGTTACATGTTGCATATGTTTTGTCAGTCCGAAAGAAAAACTTTCGTAACATTTTAAAATTAACTCAACATGTGTTGTGGCCACATGCAGAACTGGCCACTTGCTTTAAGGAACAGTGCCCGTATGTCATTTTTTTTTGGAAAAGAAAAAATGATGACTTATGTTTACATGTACAACAATACGTACGATTATCACACGATGCACAGGCGACGACACGTTCCGCGACACGCGGTGCGCACGCGCCGTTTCGCTCCGATGCACACAATTTTTTACGACCTCATTGCACGCCATGCGTATCATATTATGTTTTATGTTTTATTTTTATTTTAGTACAGTTTCAATATTAAGTTATTAGCTATTCACTACTTTTTAAACAGCAATTATGTTTTCTTTTTTATTAGAATTGTCATCTTTTTAAATTTGTAACATTAATTTTTGTGCGAGGTGTTTTTCTTTAAATTTCGATGGCAGTTTTTTCTTTTTTTTTTAATGGACTCAGACGGTTGTACTTTTGCCAGTGTCAAGTTTTATCAAATTATTCTAGAAAATAATTTCTTAAAAAACGTTTTCACAATATGTTGATGCGATTTTTGGAAATTTTGACGTCAGCTTGAGTCAGCAGGTAGTCGATGGCGATAGTATTTCAAAGCACCTAAGCCGACACAATAACCTAAGGTTCACATCACAATCGCACGAGCACTTGTTTCATCGTTTCCAACAATAATATTTCACATGCGTAGACATTTAGTACCTACACTAAATCGCACCAGCTTTACGGATCAAAACTTCCTCGGTCGCCAACAATATTAAACATTTTTCTAATGCTACGTGTAGAGATTAACTTGAGACCTCGCTCGGATGACGTCAGAGCGTATTGAGAGTATGTATTGAGCCGACAATATTGTGAGCAGCGTGCAGCGTAGAAAAGAGGAGAGGAAGCACATTCCCCGAGGACGAAGGAATATGGAAGAGGAATAATGGAAGGATGAGGAATGAATAGAAGAGGAAGAATATCCAAGAATACAGAACTTAATACGCTGTCTGGTGACAGCAAAGGAAACTTCATCACTACATTTGTTCCTGTGGATGTAAGAGGAGACTATGGCAAATGATAACAACAGCTCACAATAGATGGCGCTGTTAACGTTTTATATACGTCAGACCTAAAATACCCGTAGATATCGGCGACGGGCAACATCGTTAATGATGCCAACCATCTGGTATAGCGATCGCTAATCCAACTGCTAAGAGTGGAGATTAAGATAAACTCTTCCTACATTAGAAGAAACCTATATAGTAAGTGGTTGTAGGCCGCAGGGATCACATGCTTTAATTCCTAATTATCCTTTCCACTATCGAACAACCAGGCGGTCCGCGGATCACCCCTTTGTTGTAGATATTCCACGCATTAGAACCAAGCGCATCTGCAATTCCTCTGGTGTTGCAGTTGTTCATGGTCGGCGGTAGTCACTTACCAACAGGTGAGCCGTATGCACGTTTGCCCCCCCCCCCCCTCCTATTAAAAAAAACGGTTTGCTTCGTCTTTTCTAATGCGTACAGCAAAGAAGTGGAATAATTTGCCGGCGTCTGTCTTTCCGTCCGAATACAACTTGCCACCAGATTTAATTGTGGTCAAGCACTGGCTTATTATAAGTAAAAAAATAGTTGAAGAGTAGTCTGGAAGAATTAGATGGAAATTAATAGGGGATTTTATTGCAAAATGAAAATAGTAAATAGGAAAGCACGAAGATCCTAAATCCTTTAAGCGTAGACTAATTAGTGTTGAAAATGTCCACAAAAAAAAACTTTTAAAATATAAAACTCCACAAATACATTCCTTTTGTTTTGCTTTCAATAGTTGCACTAAAATATACGACAATAATAGGCTGCCTCTCGTAATGTGAGGCATTGTCCTGAAAAGGCATTTTTCATATGTATTTAAATTGTAAAAAATGCAACAGAGCGCTCCGAGTATTTAACTCGAGGACAGAGGAAACAAAGCCGCACGAATAACAGAATAAAAAAATTGTATCTTGTCGAAAAATCCGTTGTAGAGCAAGTGGATGGGCATTGTCAGGATTTGTTGCTGTCATTGGAAATCGAATGAAAATCAGGCATCATTCAATGTTTGGGAAACAAAAAGGAATTAATTAAACTTTTAATAAAAAGCACATATCGACTTCAAAATTAATTTTCACAAAATACCTTCTGAAGATGGCAACAATATTGTGATTTTTTATTTGATCACCACACCAAGATAATGTGATTATAAGTCATTTGAGTTTATAAATATAGAATTTGTTAATAACTTGATTAAAGAGCTATTTATAACCTGGGTCCGTGAAAAAGAAATATTTTGTATATGATAGACAAATTCACGAGAAATAAATTTTTAATAAAATAAAACTACTACTTTCCAGAGATAAGCGTGTTTAAAAAAACAAAAATCTTCTTCCGCTTTATTATGTTATAGTATAGATTCCATCTCAATCTATCCTATAGATATTTATATCGTTTTAGTGTTGCTTTTTCATTTCATAGAGTTTCAAATCACAACGATTCTAAAAAAGTAAAAGTAAGAATATATTATACATTCATATAAACCTTCTTCTTGAACCATTCTGTCTATTGATGAAAACCACATCAAAATATGTTGCGTAGGTTAAAAGATCTAAGCGTATAGACTCCGCGAAGCGACTTTGTTTTATACTATGTATGGATATTTTCTTCTTTTCTTTTTTTCTTTTTTTTAAATTTGCTCTTGATTTTTGTCTCCTTGTAATCTCTTTATAATCTCTTTATATTTCAAATCTGTCGACAGCAATTCCCACTGTGGCAGCGCGGTGGAGCCTTACTACCTTACTGAAAACGAGATTAGGCTCGTGATCTGCAACGAGTCATTTATAAGCTGTTAAATTTGCGGGTAAAGAGATTTCAACACGACATTTCGTTCCGTGTGTGTCGTAAGAGACGACCTACATGGTCGTCTCTTACCATATAGCGTAAAATACCCTACATAAAATATTTTAACTATAAAAATATTTTATTTTAAACTTATATATAATATATTAATATATAAAATCCAAGTTGCTGCTTATGGTTGCAGCACAATAAGTCGGGATAACCGGGAAACGACTACGCTCTCATAGAACACCAGCATAAAACAGTAACTTAATGCTGCTGTGTTTCATATGGTTAGTGCAGACGTCTGGTACTTCCATCGCCAAGCCGTCTAACAAGTATGGCGATTGACCTCGCTACGACGAACTTTAAAGGGCTGATGCTGACGAAGAAGAAGAGAAATAGAAGATACTTTACTACAAATATTGATTTATTCAAATTAGTTATTACAGCCTATCTAAAGTCCTTTACTGCCTGTCTGAAGTCCTTACAGCCTATCTAAAGTCCACTACCGAACATAGGCCTCATAGATTCTAGATTGCCTCATAGGAGGGATAGTTGCCATAATTGCCACACTTGGCAAGCGGGTTTGCAACTGCAGTTATTTATAATAATTTTAGAATATAATAATACTTAGTATATTGCCAAACAGTTTGATTAAGTCGTAAAGTTGTATTAAGCTCAGATGACCCGATCCGAATACCGAAGTGAAAAAACTTTAATCCAATAAGGCGGCGGTCCGTGACGGCCCTCTAAAAACTTAATTACATCCATATCGAAGATAAATAAAGATAATCCCGCAAAAGAATCCCGCTAGTTCATTCCTTCGGAAAAGTTTCCGGGACTCGATCGGCAAATTGAGAAAGAACTTCGCGTTATTTCCTATGGAGGCTGCAAACCGGGGATTTCTATTAGACCTACTGGAGGTCGGAAGCAAATAAGTTCCTTTGAACGTAGGCGTGTTGATTGATGTTTGTGGTGTTGAGTATACTTTAAAGATTCGATAGACATCTGCTTTTCAAAACTTTATGAAAATTGGAATTTAAAGGATCTATTTAGATTTTTATGATTAAAAGCTGAATATATTATTAAAAGATAAATCTAAGGCTAATATTAACTATAATTTATAATAATGTTGATTAGAGGCTAAAATTATAATTCGAAAAAATCTTAACAGATTTTAAGGCAAATGTAAATAAGATGACGCGATATGCAATATTCGTTTTTTTTTATAAGATAGGGCGACAAACGAGCACACAGTCCACCTGATGGTAAGTGGTTGCTGTGACCCATAGACATCTACATATATCCTCAATAAAGAATCAAAA
Source organism: Parnassius mnemosyne (assembly GCA_963668995.1). Lineage (NCBI taxonomy): Eukaryota > Metazoa > Arthropoda > Insecta > Lepidoptera > Papilionidae > Parnassius > Parnassius mnemosyne. Next base: position 3,760,050 of record CAVLGL010000046.1, on the reverse strand, counting down.
TTCAGATGCGTCGTCACCCGTGAGGACTTAGATGGAATGCCTCATTTTCCAGTAAAAATGGTCTCGGGTTCTCTACACTCACCGTACGAAACACAGCAGTGTCAGGCTGCCATTTTACGCTGGTATTCTTTGAGAGCGTGATGCTTCCCCGGTCTAGCCGACCCATTCGTGTTACAACTATACTACTAATATAGCTGCAGCATGGCTCTCCCATGTAAAAAATTTTAAATCCACTGTCATCTTTCATATCAATTTCTCGTCTATTCATTGGTAGGACTCTTTTTCTGTTTTTTTCTCTTAGTCCATTTGTCACCTCAATTCTATAATAAATAAAATAAACACAAAACATGAATAAAATTCAAATTCAAATATTGATTTAAATTCAAAAATTAAATTAATTTACGGCTGCAACTAAAGATAGTTCCTACTTCGAGTGTAATTTGTTGGCAATCTATTAATATAGGACGATCAATCGGACGAATGAAATTAGTTATCCAGTTATTTATTCTAACCTTACCTTTCATAAGTATTTCTAATGAAGATTGTGCGCATACTACACATTAAATAAAACTATTATTAAAGGTTTAAAATGAATTATTTACTTATTTCCCGATATATCTTCACGATATAACCCGTTAAACCTAGTTTCATTTAAATATGTAGTGTTCGCGTAAACATAACAAATCATTATTTTTATAGGATTTATCGCGTCGCATGATTAGGTCTTCGGAAATAACTCTCAAATTTAGTAAAGAAAATGATTGTACACGGACCTTCACGCTCGGTTATAGTAAAATTTATGATGATAGATATCATTTACATGAAATAAATAAATATAATATTGATTAATATTAATATTTGTTTCTGTTACATATTATGCATTTAATTTTATTGTCATATAAATGTAAGTATTATACTTAATTGCATAAGTTTCAAAACTTCATACATATACACGAAATATTATAATCAATCACTGCTTAATTATTAACGCGGAAACTGTATACAGGGTAATTTTTAATTTACTAAAGACCTTTTGGGAATATATTGATTACATCGTTACAAACAATTGTAGTGAGATCACTCTTCACAGAATATAATACATTTACGAAAAAACTACTTTTAACGTTTTGTTGTCATGTCGGACTCCTTTTAAGTCTGAATTTTGTAGTACCTAAACAATGTCAGAATAAATCGTCAAAGAAAATGTATATTACACGAACGTTAATTTCGTCCGAAAAAAGATCTGAGCTACCTGGAGCTACCCTCAAGGCGCGCGTTGGAAGTTTTACTTTATTAAAAGAAAATCAGAAACTTAAACGCAATAAATCTGTAAAAAGTTCTTCAATATACTTTTAATATAAATCCCACTCGAAAGTGTTACAAACTTATAACAAGCGTAAATTTGAACTAAACGACAAATTTCCAACAAAATTAATAACTTAACAAAGATTTCCGTTTTAATCAATCAAAGAAAACTTTCTAACGCATCCGTCTGAACTTTCAAAGTCGAACCCCTCGGCTGTGCGCCGATTTAAAGTGAAACCAGAAATTTCAAAGAGACATCGATCGAGTACAAAACCGCTGCGAAATTATCAATTAGAACAAATCGCCAAACTCGAATACCTCAATTATAATAATGGACAACTTTGTATTAATCAAGCGATTGAACCGCTGCGCTGCAAGGGTGGGTGCCGGGGGTTGCCTATTTCCGACCACCCAAGCGTAGTGCGATTCTCTATAGAATCAATGGAATAACCTTTGTCTACATTGGTTAGCTGGTATTATCAATTGCTGGATATAGAGCTATTTCTTACTGTATGGAAAATTAAATGATATCAACAATCTTCAAAAAATCAATTGGAAACAAAACATCTGTTGCTTCTGGTGCTTGTACGCTGTTACTGCTGCTAGAAATATTAGCAATAATGTCCGTGTCAACTTTTTTTATAGGAATAGTGTGACAATCGAGCACACAGTCCACCTGATGGTAAGTGGTTGCTGTGACCCATAGACATCCACATCGATCCTCGTTTGCGAATCAAAATGCAGCTGCGTTATCTCCGGTTCTCGTGTCTCCGTTTCTCTACACTCACCATACGAAACACAGCAGCTTTAAGGTGCTATTTTACGCTGGTATTCTGTGAGAGCGTGGTCCTTCACCGGTCGAGTCGATCCATTCGTGTTACAACTATACTACTAATATTGCTGCAGCATGGCTCTTCCACGTAAAAAAACGTGTTCCTGTCACATTTTCTTTCATTCATTCATTACAGCCTTTTAAAAGTTCCTGTTGAACATAGGCCTCCCCTATCGATTGCCTTTTAAGGGGTATGTATGCTATACTTGACATGTCTGGCAGGCGTGTTGGAATTCGAAATATTTTTTTTTATTATAAATTCTTATTTTAAGAAAATGCCGCTGCCCATCTCCTGTTTCAGTGTCCTCTTCCACCTCTAACGACACCCACGGGATCGTATAGAGTAGTGGTATATCTTAGCTATACCACTACTCTATACGATCTAGCCGCCAGTATGCCGTAACTAACTATAACAACATTATTTTTCTGAAACATATTATACAGCGTTGTCATATTGAAGTTTTAATCGAGTCCAAAAAAAAAACGAGAAAGCTATCATCGCTGCTAATGAGGTAATTCATAAATTATAAAAATATTACCAGAAATCGTAGTGCGGCTAAAATCTTTTTAAAATACCGCTTTGTGTTTATGCTTACTTATTTACGGCTTTTGTTGCTGTATTATACCTATATATTTTTACGTGGTAGAGCATGCTGCAGCTATATTAATAGTATAGTTGTAGCACGAATGGGCCGGCTCGACCGGGGAAGGACCACGCTCTCACAGAATACCAGCGTAAAATAGCAGCTGAACACTGCTGTGTTTCGTATGGCGAGCGTAGAGAACCGGCGACCGTTTTTACTGGAAAAGGGGCATTCCATCTTAGTTCTCACGGATGACAACGCATCTGCATTTTGATTCTTTATTGAGAATAGATGTGGATGTCTATAGGCCACAGCGACCACTTACCATCAGGTGGATTATGTGCTCGTTGGTCACCTTATCCTATATAATATATACATATACACAAAAATTTTAATTGACATGAACATGACTTGGACGCGCTATATCGTGGCATAGGTAAATACGATAGAGTTCGAAATAAATAAAAGCCAAAAGATGCAGTTTGTTCAATATGTGATCAACATATTGTAAAGTAAAGTAACAGTCTATATATGTTTTACAGTAGGTATCGTGTATTCTGCCACAGTGTGGTGTACAAACATATTTCTTTACGTTATAGTCAATACAAGAAAAATGGAATACTTTTAAAATTGATTGCACATTATAAAAATACAATAACTATATGGTTAGGTGTTATTAAATATTTACAAAAATGCTATACATATATTATAGGTGAAAAGTATCGCGCAATGATACCCATGACAAATAACACATTTCGTAATGGCGCCTTTACGTCTATATTGAGAAAAAAAAGAAACGGTGAAGTAAATAAAAATGTCATCTTTTGAAATTATTATTGCTATTATTAAATACACGAGTCAACAATAAATCTTACTAGGTAATAACTAAAATTATAAATTTTCGAACCCGCCGAAACAAAAAGAGTTGATGATCTTCAAACGGTTCAGATTTTCTTAAATCATACTGAAAATACTCTGGTATAAGGCACATTTAAAACAAAACAAAATTTAATCAAAATCGGTTCATCCATTCAGGAGTTATGATGCTACACACAGAGAGACACAGATACACACTACATACATATAACACCCCTCTGTTTTGTCGCATGTTAAAAATAAATGTAATTGTATTAACATGCAGGAATATGATGAAGAATACAAATTAAAAATTAAAATGTGTCAAAACTTACTTTAACGTAAGTACACAGTATATAGAGTTAAATTGGTCATTATTATCCCCTCAGACATAGGTTTCAAGATCATTTGTCTCTATTAAGAATGAATTTAATTTGTGACGTGGGTAATTCCTTTATCAAATATAATTAATAAAAAGGTTAGATTTAAATTGTTATCTTTGCTTAAATTGATCTCTTAATTATAAAAAAAAAAGAAAATTCGACCTTTTTTACTGAAATCGAGGTTAAAAAGTTTAACTATTTTATCATTAAGACTGTAATTTTTTTGGAATTTTTTAATTAATTTGCTTGTAAACCTACGAGCGTCTTAAATAGACGTTCTGTTTTACAAAGGCTAATTTGTAAAAGGGTTATAGAGTAGAAAAAAAATCACCGCAAATAGGCGGAATTTATATTGTCTAGAACATGTGTTAGCCCAAAATCCCAAAAATTTCAACGAAAAATTCAGTCAGGTCAGTGGGAATCATACACGGTAGAGCCATGCTGCATCTATATTATGGTTGTAGCACGAATGGGTCGGCTCGACCGGGGAAGGACCACACTCTCACAGAATACCAGCGTAAAATAGCAGCTTAACGCTGCTGTGTTTCGTATGGTGAGTGTAGAGAACCGGAGACCCTTTTTACTAGAAACGAGGCATTCCATCTTAGTCCTCACGGGTGACAACGCATCTGCATTTTGACTCTTAATCGAAGATAGATGTAGATGTCTATGGGCCACAGCGACCACTTACCATCAGATGGACTGTGTGCTCGTTTGTCACCCTTATCCTATAAAAAAAAAGAACTGGGGTTACTGTACTATGAAATTTAATATGAACGATTACTCCCTGATCTATTATGGTTCTTGGAATTGAAAAACTTTAACTGGTTATTTTCACAGTAATAGGCATAGCAATAATACATGAAATTTATAAATATAACTCGGAAATAGAATATCTTGCGCGTAGGCGACGAAATAAGGCGTTTTGTGTACACGTCTGTCATATCTAAGTACCTAAGTGGATTGGATATTAGACGTAAGTACATAAAATTTTGCCAATAATTGATTATTAATAACCTACTTTATATTTTTTAACATTTACAAATTTGTAGAAATTTTGCGTAAAACAAACTTCATGTATTGATCTAAAAACTATTTTTAACTAAAGATATATTTTTTTTTATTAACATTAGATAAATATTATGCAACATTTTACGAAAACTGAATTTACTCTAGATCCGCTGATATGCTGATAAAACTTGGAGTTAAAAAAGTTAGTTTGTTAAGTAGTAGTGATTCCAGAGATTCCACTGCTGAATATAGGCCTCCCCCGTAGATTGAATCATAGGGGTGATATTTGCCATAGTTGCCACGCATGGAAAGCGGGTTGGCAACCGCAGCTTTTTATTTTTAGTCGTTATTAGAAAGACGCTGCTCCCCATCTCTTGACTTTTTTCCGCTCTATTGCCTCTTATGACACCCACGGGATGATATTATGGTAATGAAACAATACCACAAACATATACCACCACTACATGGTTCTTCTCTACTAGCCCGTAATAGATAACTGCTGACCATGTTGCCGACCCGTCAGACAAGCGTGCCAAACTATGGCAAATGTACAATATGAGACCTATGTTCAGCAGTGGACTTTTATAGGATGTAATGGATTATGAGCTACACCATTTGGAAAAAGCCGAAACGGATTGTCGGCCGCAATACCAGACCTCTTGCACCTTTAACGCTGTTGTCCGTTCCCGATGCGTGTATTTTATTATACGAAATAATATATATCCAACATCTGTCGGACATCGATTTAGCTACTACATGGCAAGTCCTAACTTTGTTTGTATGTAATATTAAACACACGAGAAAAATTATATTGTATAATATAGATTAATATTGCAAAAAGATTTCGATTCGAATAGAATAGAATTGAAAAAAAATACATTGCGCTCTCATGGCCTAGTTACATCCAGTGGCTCTGCATCGGGGTTCACTCTCACCGCAGTTTCCGGCCCAATAATTGCTCGCTATATAATTTTACTTTGAATGGTTGATTGTCAAGTTTGCCGGCGGGCCGCGTTCCGCCATTGTTCGAGATCTTTAAAAGGTTTTGGCGCGCATTACGCGTATCCGCATACTGCTCTTTCAAATCGTATGGCGATGTACGATTTCATGGTCTGATTGTGGTACAAACGCTGGCTAATAATCTGTCTGTTCACCAGGTGTCGCCAGTAGGGACTGAGGTGAAGTTTTTTTTTGTTACGCAATATCATAAAATAGAGATGTTTCGTTTTAAATAAATTATTAAAAAACATATCGGTTCCTAAAGTAATAGATAAATACACAAAAAACTACTTTGGCATGGCTCTCTATCTGTTCATAAAGTTGTATCACATCCGGTTTAGCCATTTCGAAGAGTAGTCCGGACAGACAGAGAGACAAAAGTTTTAAAAATGGTTATTTATGTTTTAAATAGAATGTAAATAACTCACTGAGCTTAACAGAAGCCAGTTATTTCAATATTACAGACAAACACTTCAATTTTATTTATATGTATAGATATTGTCGTTATGATCAAATATCCAAAGATGGGCTGTCCAGGACCATACAGCCCTGCGACCACATAGACAATACATTTCAACTGTGTACACATTACCTATTTTATATAGAATAAGATATAGTCTAGTAACGGGTACAGTATACTCGTAACTTGATCTTTACATCTTTCCTTAATCCTTACTTCTAATCATAGAAATGCAGATGCAACGCAAAAAGGGTCTCCGGTTCTCTTCCATACAAAACACAGCAGCATAAAGCTTTTTTTTTAATAGAATAAAGGCAATAAACGAGCACACAGTCCACCTGATGGTAAGTTATTGCTGCGGTCCACAGACATCTACATCTATCCTCGATTATGAACCAAAATGCAGATGCGTTGACACCCGTGAGGACTAAGATGGAGTGCCTCGTTTCCAGCAGAAATGCAGATGCAACGCAAAAAGGGTCTTCGGTTCTCTACATTCACCATGCGAAACACAGCAGTGTTAAGCTGCTATTTGACGCTGGTATTCTGTGAGAGCGTGGTCCTTCCCCGGTCGAGTCGATCCATTCGTGCTACAACTATACTACTAATATAGCTGCAGCATGGCTCTACCACGTATAATAAAACATACTTTTATTTTCCCCTTCCCCGGTCGAGCCGACAAATTCGTGCTATAACTATACTACTAATATAGCTGCAGCATGGCTCTACCAAGTAAAAATAAAGCTGCTATTTCAAGCTGGTATTCTGTTAGAGCGTGGTCCTTCCCCGGTCGAGCCGACACATTCGTGCTACAACTATAGTACTAATATAGCTGCAGCATGGTTCTACCAAGTAAAAATAAAGCTGCTATTTCAAGCTGGTATTCTCTTAGAGCGTGGTCCTTCCCCGGTCGAGCCGACACATTCGTGCTACAACTATACTACTAATATATTTGCAGCATGGCTCTACCAAGTAAAAATAAAGCTGCTATTTCAAGCTGGTATTCTCTTAGAGCGTGGTCCTTCCCCGGTCGAGCCGACACATTCGTGCTACAACTATAGTACTAATACAGCTGCAGCATGGCTCTACCAAGTAAAAATAATGCTGCTATTTCAAGCTGGTATTCTGTTAGAGCGTGGTCCTTCCCCGGTCGAGCCGACACATTCGTGCTACAACTATACTACTAATATAGCTGCAGCATGGCTCTACCAAGTAAAAATAAAGCTGCTATTTCAAGCTGGTATTCTATTAGAGCGTGGTCACTTACCAGTTGAGCTACAACTATAAGTTGGTTCTACCACAAATAAATTTTAATTAAATTTTAAAGTAGCTAATACGTGCTTAACCCAATGACACTACGAATGACTAGAATATTATAGACTGACGCTTAACATTTTAAGATATTTTTGATATATATAGACGCTACCATTCCTTCTCAACTAATTTTATGTATCAAAGTCTGCCATTGTTCTTCATGTTTCTGTTTTTGTTTGTAATATTATTATTTAACTCATTTTATTTAATCATTTATTATGACAGGAATAACAACTATCGACAATTGCAAAGAGGTGAATATGAGGCACTGACAAAAAAAACAGCCCTATGGCTGAGGCAACACTGCTACAGCAGCATGCTGAGTCGGATGCCATTTCGGTGTTGCAACCCAAAGTATTTGTGTATATGGTTTTTATTTGCTTTGTAGTATTAATTCTTTTGTATGTTGTGTTGTGTGTGACGAATCATTGATTCATTAACTCATTTATTATTACGAATGGTCAGTTTAGGTAGCTGGGGTCAACGTACTTTGTTCTCGGCATCCCACTACAAATGTATTAGCGAAGTTGACTTTCTACGATCATTATCGTTAATAGAATAATACAAAAATGAATGAGAATGACAAATCTCAATGTCACCTGATTTTTTGATTTCAATAAAAAGTCAAAATTGCTAAGCCTGCTGGACGGGAAACTGACCGGAATAATTAATTTGTGTTTACTAATCTTAAAAAATACTTGAGCTAAAATATATCCGGTGACCGATTAAAAAAAAAAAACAGTATACCATTATACATTATAATTTACCGTGTAGTGGCGGTGTAAGAATATCCATTAACAAATATCATCCCGTGGGTGCCGTAAGAGGCGACAGAGGGAAGCAAACCAGGACATGCAGCAGCGTCTTCCTTATAACAACTAAAAATAAAATAATGCGGTTACCAACCCACTTGCCAATCGTGGCAAATATGGCAAATATCCCCCCTATGCAGCAGTGAATTTTTGGTAGGCTGTAACGGTAACCATGATGGACTGTTTGAAGTTTAAACTTGTGTTTATTCAAACATAAAGATGGATTATTCGATTATAATAAGTCTTCCTATTCGAGATCAAACATATCATATGCCAGTTATGGCCACAGCAGCACATCGAATTCAGAGAAAAATAAATATAAAAGATCCCATCGCGAACGTTATTTACATACATATGACAATTGAATGACAAGTACAAAGGGAGATCTACAAAGGGCTTTAGCTATATCAACAGTTACTTTTATACGTGTCTAATCTCCTTTTATATTATAATTTTCACTGTGCAACACAGTGTGAAAAACAAACACACAGTTCATCTGATGGTTAGTGGATATATGTAATCACATCTATACCCGAATAAGAATGAAAAATCCGGCCAAGTGAGAGTCGGACTCGCGCACCGAGGGTTCCGGACAAATTCGTAGGTATATAATTTATTAAATTATTAAAACTATTTTTATTGTATAATGTAACTAAAAATTTAAGCTTTTCGCAATTTTTTCTTTATCTGTGCTATAATACGTTGCTTCGTACCAAATTTTAAGATTCTGAGTTCACGGGAAGTACCCTGTAGGTTTTGATTCCCTTACGAATGTCGAAAATTTGCGGCATAAACGGCTGTATCTTTTGATTGCGTTGCTTTAGAAGTTTGATTTTTTCACAGCTCAAAGGGAGAGTAGACTTGAGTATTTGATATGAATTTCAGCTTGATACCTCTACGCGTTCCTGAGAAAAAGGGTCTTGACAGACAGACGGACGGACAACAAAGTGATCCTGTAAGGGTTCCGTTTTTTCCTTTTGAGGTACGGAACCCTAAAAATAAGATGCGTTGTCACCGATTAAGTTGAAATGCCTCGTAACCTGTTAAAGGTTCACTAGGTTCTCTACTAATAATAACGTTCTCCAGACCGAATTTCGGTTACGGCGCTCAGGCTCAACGGAGACATAGTGTAGGACATAGAGTATATAGACATAGAGATAGAGTGTATAGACATAGAGTAGTGCAAGACATAGTGTAGGATTATAGCGTCCAAATGTATGCGCAATCACTAGTGCACTCTACATTCCCTCACACTCATAGTCCGATGAGAAGATAAACCGACACGACCGAAGAGATCAGGCGCAGTGCCAACAGCTTTACGTGTTTACCGAGGCAAGGGCGTGAAACATCGCCAACTTCCTTATTCCGGGCTGCAACTGAAAATTTCTTGAAAAATCCACTGATTTTCGCCAGACTCGGGATAAAATTATTATAAATTTTGTTGCCGGGATTCCGCCTGAAGTACAACCGGATCCCCATTTGCAGGCCCTAGTATCTCTAAAAGTAAAGTTACAGCCTTTATACGACCCACTGCTGGGCACAGGCCTCTTCTAATTTCTGAGAGAGTTTAGGGCAAGGAAATGTCCGCCGTGCTGTCCCAACTTCACATTCACAAACTTCACATAACATGCACATGGTAAATCAGCACTTAAAATTACAATAACAATTTCATTGGTGCTGGCGGGGATCGAACCCGAGTTACTCGCGTACTGTAAAATTTACAGCTAGCGGTTAGCCCCTGAGCTTTTAGAGTCATTAGTACTGAGCTACCACGGCTTTATGGTAGCTCCAACTACAACGAAATAAAAGAGTGAACGTATTGTGAGAGTACGACATTCGCCAAGTGATCCATTAATAACGTGCACATAAAATTAATGACGTCAAGCAATAAGTCTCAAAGCAAAGAAAGTTCAACACACGTTCGCCGCGCCACCAGAATTAGCAGGAAGTGGCGGTCGGACGGTTTAATGACTTGTTTCCATTATCCTTAACAGTAAAAACTTGTACGTACTTGAAGACATTCGTTCGTTAGACTATACGGGCTCAAGATTACTCAGTAGGTACTATGGCTGAGCACAAAAAGAGGATAATTTGTGTATTGATTTCCGTTTCTAAGCAAAAGTAAAAGCAATCTACGATTTTAAACCTAAAGTCTCAGACAAAAATACAAGGAAATGTATATCTTAACTTCTGCAATTCAATACATTAAAGAAAATGTAAGATACAGTGTCCACAAATATATAAGTAGTTTTAATAAAACAATGATATTCATTCTGTAAATACTAGCTACAAATTATGCTACTGTTACTAGTTTTCACACTCCACAAAGTCAGTAATTCATTCTTGGGGCAATGTATAACGCTTTTATAACGAAATCTAAGAAAATATACACCACCAAATTCAAAAAATTCACTAAACAAATATTGTATAATAAGGGGTATTAAAATGATCAAGATTTTATGGATGATAATAACCCCTGGGAATGAGGTGATCGCTACGAAGCTATTTCAAATATGATTTGTATAGTTATATAATTATGCAATATAATAAAAAAATATAATAAAATCCCTTGGTTTCCGCTGTTTGTTCCCAGGTCAGAGGTATTTTCCGAACCAGTGATCGATAAAACACGAGAACGACTTTCAATGAATATAATTTATAATCTACATTGAATAAAAAATGTATTCCTATGTCGTAACTCCTAAAGTAGTCGTGAAATTTTGACAAATAATATCTTGATAAATAGATATCATAATTGCGCAAGTAACATTACAACAAGTAAGTTAAAACTTACATTGGTGCTAAAAACTTAATTAGGTAATATTCCGCCATGTTGCAGCTATATTAATAGTATAGTTGTGGCACGAATAGGTCGGCTCGACCGGGAAGGATCACGCTCTTACAAAATACCAGTGTAAAATAGCAGCTTAATGCTGCTGTGTTTCGTACGGTGAGTGTAGAGAACCGGAGACCTGTTTTACGGGAAAAGATGCATTCCATCTGAATCCTCACGGCTGATAACGCATATGCGTTTTAATTCGCAAACGATGAAAGATGTAGATGTTTATGGGCCACAGCAACCACTTACCACGGTAGACTGTGTGTTCGTTTGTAACCCTTATTCTATAAAAAAAATATCCTTTATAAGAATAAAAAATCAAAGCGCAGAGTAGATAGGGTCTCCGGTTCTCTACACTCACCATAAGAAACACAGCAGCATTGATGTGCTATTTTACGCTGGTATTCTGTGGGAGCGTGGTCCTGCCCCACTCGAGCTGACCTACGTACAACCATAATATAGCTGCAGCGTGCCTCAACCACATATAAAACTTGCTTGCTTGCTTGTGTACCGTGAAATTGACGGCAAGTTCTTTGCCACTGAGCTACCACGGCTCTTACCTGGCTCTGTAAATACGGTGATAACACCAAATCCCACTAAGAAACAGGTCTATATCCAACGATAGACTATTCACAGGTGGGAGATTCGGTTATTAGCATTTTAGCACATTAGCACACAAACGAGGACAACGGAGCGTGCCCGGGCTAATTGAGGGCAGCGCTTCACCGGCTTCTGTATCGGGTGTCCGGGTAAGCCGGAAACTTACGATTTTTTCGCTGCTCTAACTTTGCGCGGTGTTAAATTCCCGAAGCAATTAAATTTTATCGAACTTCTATATCCAGTAAAACGTTCTAAGTATTAGCTGTAGGGATTTAGCCTAATCCTCTTGCTATATTATCATTGCAAAGCGTTCGAACATTGGGGACATTGGACTAAGTTCGTTCATTTTTCCAGTGAATGTCGATAGAATATAAAAACCGTTTATATTAAAAACGCTTGACAAAGGGCGATTGCATTGCTTAGTATTTCGAGCAGAAATAATCGTAACTAGGTTCAAATATAAGTCGATACCAACATTTGTTGTACAACTCAAAGTTGATGTAGTAGCAGTGGAAGGAATCGTACGTCCTAGAACCAAAAGCCAATACCAACATTTGTGCAAATACACAAAGTTGGTGGAAGAGGCGATCTGGTGTAGGAGAGGCGAAGGAGAATTCATCACCCCATTTCGTCCCATCCGTGTTGTTAGAATACAATCTTAAAGCTTCCGATAGATGTCGGTATAGCCAATACGTCTATGCCTGTTATAAAATAACCAGACTAGCGACGCAAAACAGCGTCAAGCTATAAGACGTCTAAAGCACGGTCACGGAACAGAAATTTTTAAATTTATACTTCTTTTGGGGCGTTTGGGAAAAATAATGAGTGATTTTTTTACGATGCGCGCGCACACCGACACCTAAAGACGACACCATGAAGTTGTTACGTTGCGCGCACACACTGACATCTCAAAGCGACAACTTCAGTGGGTAACTATCGTTAGTTTAGTAGTTAGTTTTGTTTTTTTACGCTAAAGAAGTATAACTTCTTACGTGCGTAGATAAGTATACACACACGTTTTTTATTGCTTTGCATTTTTAAACTTAATTCCCATCATAAAAAGTTTAATTTCTATTGCAACTAAGACAGTTTCGGGACCTTTTGTGTTCATATACTGTTGTATTTGTGATTCGAAAACCGAGCTTATACTCAAATTATTAAAGTTCACATTTGTATGAATTGCAATAATTTGAAATTCTTCCTGCTCCGCGATCACGCCATAGTACTGGGATCGTCTGGCAAGCGTGACTATTAAGACAAATCCATCCTAAAACGGAAGAGGCCCATGTCCATCAGGGGACTTTTCTCAATAAAACTAAGGTGACAAACCAACTAAGGTGTTAGGTAGGTGATTAGACTCCTGATATTAACGACCACCTCCAACACCATTTGAGCGTATTTGAGAACAGTTTTGATTGTCAGTACATTAATCATTGTTATATGATTAGTGTAAGGACAAACAAACAAATGACTCAGATGCTCAGACGCAGATTTGGTTTTAATGGTCTTAAGTCTGATTAATAATTTTAATTTAATATAATTCAATTTTATTTTAATTTAATTCATATGTTTAAATTTCATTTCAAATGTAACTATGATCTGATGGATTGAAATAAATGATTATTATTATTATTAAGTGACTACTGCAGCCGATGGCTGTGTATTTGTAACTCATCATCATCATCATTACAGCCCTTCACAAGTCCACTGCTGAACATAGGCCTCCCCCAAAGAATGCCACAAAGCACGGTCCTGAGCCACCTGCATCCATCGACTTCCTGCATATCTTACCAGGTCGTCGCTCCATCTAGTGGGGGGACGCCCTACACTTCGCCTGCCGGTACGAGGCTGCCACTCGAGAACCTTTCTTCCCCATCGGTTGTCGGTTCTTCGAGCTATATGGCCGGCCCATTGCCACTCTCATTCCAACTCATATTACATGTAAATTATAGCTCTTTGCACTCTTTCTCCATATAAATCTAACTATGCCAAATCTCAAACTCCGTACGTGCATTATGCTTAAAAATGGTACAAAGTTTTCTTTTCAGATTAGTATGTGTTTGTGACGATGTCACGCCGCACGCTCCGTCGAACACTTCACCGAGCGTTTGGATATCGTATGAGGGAAGAGCGTTCGACGAGGCGTGGGGAGTACTTCTGTATGCAGCGTTGTTGACACTGTAATACAAGAACGTGTGTTTGCTGTGCACGCTGAACACTCATCACTCTGTTCCTGCAGTAATGCCTATTCAGGCATTATGCCTGTTCAGACATTAGTGTAGAAGCTAAGTGACGCGCATTTGGAGTGCGTTTCCGTTCATAATGCCTTCTGCGGGACGTGAGACGTAATGTCTCTCAGAACAGTGCACTACACTACCCTAATTGTTTGCGCGGTCATTAGTAGCTAAATATATACTGTAAATTTAATAACTTTCTAGTCTTTCGTCCAGAATCATTTTAATCTGAATGTAAAATAAATGAGTTGCTGCTGTATTTGTTGCATGTGGTTTTATCACCATTTACCAACAGGGGAGATGGTAATCAAGCAATGGTTTATAATACGCTCACATGCATTACGAATACAATAAAGGAAAATTGTCTACAACAGATGTTTATCATCCACTCAATCCTATCCCAAGCTTGAACGCAAATAGTGATAATGAAAACATCTACGACTTTTTCTGCCACCAGAGTGGCTCTACTGTGATAAGAGGTAAAATATTGGACAGGTTTCATAGCGAGGGAAGTTAATTTGTTAGAAAAGTATAGAAATTAATGTTTACTTCTGAAATATTATTATTTCTTTTTAAATTAGATAAGAAATGGATAAACCAAACTACGGTTATTTCTATAAGTAGAAGAATTTAAAAAAAGTTAAAAATGTGTTTTGATAAAAATGAAAACTCCCGAAACAAAAAGAGATGATGATTTTCAAACGGCTAAAAAGATTTTCTTGAATCATAGATAAAAACACTTTCTATCAAGTCACCTTTCATACAAAATAAATTAAATCTAAATCGATTCATACTTTTTTGAACTACGATGCTACAGACAGATACACAAAAACACAGATACACAGCACACAACATACATATACACAGAAACATAGATACGCACGTCTAACATAAAACATACAACACCCCTCTTTCTCGTCGGTGTTTAAAACGCAACTTTTGAATGATGACGACACTGTGTGACAAACATGTTCAACTCAGTTCCATCTAGCGGCATCTGGTGAGCGTAAGAATATTAGAAAATCTTTCAAATGGTCGACGCCATCTTATAGTTATATAAACAAAATGGCCGCTCCCAACGTCATATTAAATCAAAAGTTCTTCTACATATTATAACAGCTAACGTTGTTTGCTGCAACGCGCTCTTAAATACGTTACACGGTAGCACGACGATAGGAGGAGTGTATTCCAGGTAACTATTTTACGTACTGAATGCGATGAATGCCTTTAAAGTTGCACGACGTAACAAAGTTAGCCCGGTAGTTTATGAATTTAATGAGATACATGCATGAGCGCAATGCTATTGCACGCACGGATATATTCAGCGTAGGGCCGCTTTTCCTACTGTAGGTAAATAGCGAGAAAATCTAAATATACTTCAACAGTAGAACGTAAATAAAAAAGTTGTAATTAATAAAGGATTTGCTTGGGGTATTTCGCTATTGAGCTAATTGGGTTAATTGGATTAACCTGAAGACGGAAATACTTTTATATTTTTTATATAGGCATATAAATCATCAAGTTAAATAAAGAAAAAATCAAGATACTGAATAAATAATACACATGGATTTATAAACTATTGAGATACAGAAAAATAAATAAAGTTAATATGTTTTTCAGCTCATTAGTGCGGTAAAAATTTCATACAATTCATTAGAGCCGTTACTGAGAATTCGATTGCATTTAAATATAAATAAAATATAAGTACCTTATTTACTACTACTACCAATGTAAAATATAAGTATATAAGTATGTCTATACAAGAATTAGTGAATTAGGGGCGTAAGAGAATTCCCTAACTACCCCATATTATTCCGAGGATGACGCAAGAGGCAACAAAAAAAAGAAATAAAGATAAATAGGACAAAAAATGAAGAAATAAAGATACTTTATACTCGTACATATTATATATAATACTTTTATATTTTTTATGTAGACATTTGCATCATCAAGTTAAGTAAAGATGGGTAGCATCATCTTCCTGATAACAATTCTATAAATATATTGAATAAGGGTGACCAACGAGCACACAGTCCACCTAATGGTAAGTGGATGCTGCGCCCTCTCTATCCTCAATTAAGAATCATAATGCAGATGCTTTGCCACCCCTCAGGACTAAAATGGAATGCCTGGTTTCCATTAAAAGGGGTTTCCAGATCTCTACAATTACGATACGAAACACAGCAGCATTGAGCTGCTATTTTACGCTGGTATTCTGTGAGAGCGTGGTCCTTACCCGGTCGAGCCAACCCATACATGCTGTAGCACTGGCTGCTATATATTGGTTGTAACCAATATATAGCTGCAGCATGGCTCTACCATTAATACCAATTGTATAAAAATTAACAGCCAAAATATAAAGCCATAATTCTACTAAGCTATGTAGGTAAAAGCTAAAAATATAATACAAGTAAAATATATCTCTACATTGCGATCAAACCACGGCCGTTCATATTGTCTATGACGGGCAACCGCGGCATAGATTGAAATTACGCGGATAATCCGCCCACGAGATTGAGTTTTCATTGACCGACGCTTTGTGGCTCGTTACGATATTTTGTTATGTTCCGTATCGATTTTAGTATTATTTGTAAAGATATCGATTTTCTGGACAGTTGATAGTTATTTGAGATTCTTATTTTTGACAGTGCTAATCCAAAATTTTCGTATCGAATTACAAAATAGCTTTCATTGCTTAGAAAACAGCAATACAGGAAGCGATATAATATATTTTTTTATAGAATAAGGGTGACAAACGAGCACAAGGTCCACCTGATGGTAAGTGGTTGCTGTGGCCATAGACATCTACGTCTATCTTCGATAACGGATCAAAATGCAGATGCGTTGTCACCCGTGAGGACTAAGACGGAATGCCTCGTTTCCAGCAAAAAAGGGTCTCCGGTTCTTTACACTCACCATACGAAACACATCAGTGATATGCTGCTATTTAACGCTAGTATTCTGCGAGAGCGTGGTCCTTCCCCGGTCGAGCCGACCCATTTGTGCTACAACTATACTACTAATATAGCTGCAGCCAGCAATTACGCGGTATTCAAGTTAGTGATATATATATATATATATAATACCTATAGCAGGAGCTAAAATTTGAAAGATCCATCGAATGAAAATTACGTGGTAGAGCCACGCTGCAGCTATATTATGGTAGTAGCACAAATGGGTCGGCTCGACCGGGGTAGGACCACGCTCTTACAAAATACCGGCGTAAAGTAGCAGATTAATGCTGCTGTGTTTTGTATGTTGAATGTAGAGTACCAGAGATCCGTTTTACTGGAAACAAGTATTCCATCTTAATCTTCAAAGGTGACAACGTATCTGCATTTTGATTCTTACATAAAGATAGATGTGGATGTTGATGGACCACAGTATCCATTGTATGTATGTACTATGTACATATTATATTTTAATATAAATACACTTTATTTATGTATTATGTTTCGCACGTGCCTACAATTGTCTTTGGCACCCAGGGTTGACTGGCAGAGAATGCCATATGGCATTAAGTCCGCCCAATGTACCCTTTACCTTAAGGTGTTATATTTAAGTTTTTAAATAAATAAAAACTAAATAAATATCCACTTACCATCAGGTATACTGTGTGCTCGTTTGTCACCCATATTCTATGAAACAAATATATCTCATGGCTGTCTTCAACTTATATGGCGGTATAAAGAATATCCAAAGGTTGTATACCAGTAGAGGTAGTGTTATTTCGTGAGCAAGAATGCGGAGTTTAATGTACAGCTGTACACCTCGCTGTCAGTGCCACAGGCAAGTTTGGCGAAAACAGAAGGGCAAATATTATCCACCACTATTTGGGTGATATCCCCTAAGTCAGTCTTAATGATAAGAATGAATATCCACTATCACTAAAACTGCAAGTTACCGGGTGAAGATGGAACCACAGCAATGCTTCTGTGGGTCGGTGTACGAATACTACACATTAAATGAAACTAATGTTACGTATTTAATCCTTTTGAAGCTGTTAAGCTCTGCCTTCTGAGCTATATTGTGGAGGTCCTGCTCTTCAAGAAAGGCTCAAACACACTGTTTAAGAACTGCAAACTCATTTTATGGAGTTTTTACAAGCCGCAATCGTCTTACCAGCCGCAATGTTTCTTTAATTTTGTTAGAAATATTCTGATGTATTTTAATACATATTTATGTGCAGAGAAAAGAGTATCAGTTTGCTACTCATCTACCCCAAAATAAGATTAAATATGAATACAACGTAATTTTGTTTACTTGCTTCCACACCGAGCACAGACCACCAGACAATTCAATAAAGAAACAACAAAAACTGTACATAAATTCATCAATGAGAAAAATTCAGCTCGCTATTTCCAGTGTAAAATAATCTCTCACATCGCGTTGTCGTTTTAGTGTATCAATGCTAGGAAAAAAAGTACGGAGGTCTTCGTTATTTGGATATTTTGGTACCAACAATATCGCAATTTATCAAACGAGGCTTATTGTTGCGCACCCCATCTAGCGCCGTTTTACCTTCTCTCCCTTATGCACCTTTCTTTACTCAAGCTCACGCCATTAAATGCCTTATACTTATAAACAGTAGGCTCAAATCTGCTTGGTTACGCTTAGATATGATAGCGGCTTTTTGTTCACAATAACTAGAGTGAAGTACCTATAAATATTGGTAGCGCAGGTGATGTTTTCATTTAATTTTCTCGAGATTAAATTTCGTCTAGAAGATGAATAAACGCTGATAACAGAGCAGCAGTCTATATATTTTGTTACACAGTTTTAAGTCGCAGACTTTTTTTTAACATAAACTAATTTCTAGCGATTTTAATTTCGAGCATTTTAAATAGAATCAGGCGTTACTTTATGGAAGTCCATTATATTAAAGTTGGTTAAAAATTACTTCGCGTACATCCTCTCGATAAAATAAAATGATGTGTCTTACCTAGTTTGAAGAGCACCTCCCGCCCTCCCTCAATTGCGTGCACTATCACCGTCACCACTAATCCCAGCACCACTACTCCCAACATCACTACACTAGGAAAGGCACACCACCGACGACAATACGACACGTGTTTCGCCTCTACACGAGGCATTTTCAGGTAATCTAGACTCTGCGGTGGCTCACTTAGCGGTCAGTAGTGGTGCTGGGATTAGTGGTGACGGTGATAGTGCACGCAATTGAGGGAGGGTGGGATTTGGGGATGCTCTTCAAACTAGGTAAAATACATCATTTTATTTTAACGAGCGGATGTGCGCAATGTAAATTTTTACCAACTTTAATTTGAGCATTTTGTTAATCTAGATTAATACTAGCTGGTACTCGGCGCGTTGCAGCTGCAGAAAAAATAATCGCGGACATATCGTTTTAAATTTGGAAGCGTTATATTGTTAAATTGGGAATGATTTACATTCATTGAATTTGAATGATGTCGCTACGTTACGCGTGCCACCTACTTTAAGTTAACTGTACTATGCCTTTGCAGAAGTGCAAGCAATATGTTGACAATGTTTTATCGTAATCTGACAAACAGTACGAGTATGGCAGCGTATAAAATACGAACAAACAAACATTAGTTTTTTATATATTGGATTTACTTATATAGGATAGATGATAGATGTAGATATCTATGGGTCACAGCAACCACTTCCCATCAGGTGGACTGTGTGCTTGTTTGTCACCGTATCCTATAAAAAAAACCCCTACACGGTCAAATAAAAACTAAATGTATTAAAGTTAAATCCACATTATATTTGTTCCAATATATATTTTTTACTTATTATAAGCCAGTGCTTGACCACAATCATATCTGGTGTTAAGTGTTGATGAAGCTCCAAATGGTAAATCACACTGTCTTAGCGTAACAAAAGCCTATTAACTACAAACAACTACAAACAATTTGGTATATATATATATATGAATTGGAGAATTACGACAGTTGTAATTCGATTATATGAAATTAACGTACACGCAATATTGTAATTGTAATTTTCTATTAAACTCTAATCTAAACAAGTCTGCTTATTTTATTCATCGAGAGAATTAAGCTCAGGAGCGCTTACACCTAACAATAAACACAAAAGTTTTTTTTAATTTGTGTTGAGAAATAAACACATAATTACAGTATTATAAAGAATAATTTAGTGATAATATATAGTTTTTTTTAAGAATAAGGGGGACAAACGAGCACACAGTCCACCTGATGGAAAGTGGAAGCTGTGACCCAAAAACATCTACATTTATCATTATTTAACGTTGTCACCACTGAGGACTAAGACTAAGATGGAATGCCTCGCCTCCAGTAAAAAGGGGTGTCCGGTTCTCTTCACACACCATACGAAACATTAAGCATTAAGCTGGTATTGTACGCTGGTATTCTGTGAGAGAGTGGTCCTTCCCCGGTATAGTTGACCCATTCGTGTTGCAACCATAATATAGCGACAGCGTGGCTCTACCAAGTAAAGGTATGTGAGTATCCAGGTATGTGGGTTACCCTGCTGTTTTACTATTCTAATACATTTCAATCCTTCACATTACACCTTATACCTTAAAACAGTCCTAAGATGAAATGAAATATCTTAACTTCGTAATTTCATTTCTTCAAAAATTATGTCAGAATATAATAAATCTCCGATAACGAGCGAGCCGCAGACGAAATAAATAATAATGCGAAAATGAAAATAGAAAAATTTTCAAACAAATTACACCGGAACAAATAAGCCGAGTGGAGACAATATTACAAAAGGAAAGAATAAAAGCAAGGTTTCAATAATAAATTATCAAAGGAGCCCATTTACCCTGGTACCCTCTCCCCCAGTGCCGAGGCGTGAGCCGGCCCAACACCTCCCGGCCGCTTCCTTATTGTGTGTACTCGACTTTACAATGTGTTTCATGTTATGAGTGATTACCGAGAAATTAAATTACTAAGTCACTATGGCGGTATATTCTTAAAGAGTTTTTTCTCTTTGAATAAATAAAATGAATTATTTTTGTTTGAAATTTTTTTTGTTAGCATAAAAATACATAATTAGCAACAAGTGTAATGAGCTAAGGTTAGTAATAAAAAATAAAATGCATTTCATTTACCTAATTCCTTTAAAAACAAACGGTCGTTTTAAAAATCGTAAATAAATGTTTAACATTTTAAATTTCGAATTTGAGAATTTAAATACTGGCACTACACCGCTTGAGCTTATTAATTGCGCGCTATATAAGGACTCATTCACGTAGAAGTTTCAAGATATAAATTAGCGTTCGAAATAAGACAAAGAAAATTCCCTGAAGGGACGGGAGGTGCAGGGAATGAGGGCGGGGAGGAGGGTTGTAAATCTCCAGCATGTGGGCGATTGATTGACTGACGACGCGGTCGCAATCTGTCTTTACTTGGTTGACTTCGTCTTCTTGACATACCACTGATTTAATCCTCAATATTTTGATAGTCATTGGCTGATTTTGAGTTAAAAACGTTTCCCTATAGTACTTCGTAAATTAGGAAACCATCTAACGATGGATAGACTGTAAATTCGTACTCGTTCATATTTATTAACTTAATCCTTATTATACAAAGGGCGGACCTCAGGTCTTACAGTATTATCTACCAGTCAAGCCTGGATGATTTGAAAAACTGTGTAAATAGTTTACTAAATAAAATCTATCTATACAAATAAATAAAATTTAATTATCTCTTTGTAATTTCGAAATAACAGCTTTTTACTTTATGCATATGAAAGTATATACGGTATTTATAACAAAAACACGATTTTTAAAATTGTTGTCTATCTATCTGTCTTTCTGTTTGTCTGTCGGTTTGTTCCGGCTAATCTCCGAAACGGCTGGACCGATTTTGATCGGACTTTCACTGGCAGATAGCTGATGTTATAAGAAGTAACTTAGGCTACCTTTTTAGGAAACGAATTAGGGTTCCGTGCAATAACTTAAAACCAATGAAATCCAATCGTAATAAATAACGCGTGGGCGAAGTCGCGGGGAACAGCTAATAACATAATAATTGTAGTATAATATAGGACATATACTTATTGCAATATAAAAACTCCCTCGTAGGCCTACTGGTCGTAATCGTGGTCGCTGATCATCATCGGGTTCGAAACCCGGGTCGGGTAAAAATCAGTTATTGGGTTTTTCTGTCAAGAAATTCGCAGTAGCATTCCGGAGTCTGTTATGATTTGATGACGTGGTTCAGAAAGCACGTAAAGCCGTTGGTCCTGCGCCTGATCTCCCTCTGGTCGTGTCGGATCCCACCGGACTATATTTGAGGGAATACAGCTGTGCCTGCCCACACACTCATGCATTATAATCCTGTTTATTTTTTATAAGATAAGGGTGACAATCGAGCACACAGTCCACCTGATGGTAAGTGGTTGCTGCGGCCCATAGACATCTACATCTATCCTAGATTACGAATCAAAACGCAGACGCGTCGTCACCCGTTAGGACTAAGATAGAATGCCTCGTTTCCAGTAAAAAAAGGGTCTCCGATTCTATACACTCTCCATACGAAACACAGTAGCGTTAAGCTGTTATTTTACGCTGGTATTCTGTGAGAGTGTGGCCCTTCCCCGGTCGAGCCGACCCTTTCGTTCTACAACAGCATGGCGCTACCACGGAAAAAAACCTGTCCTGCGCAGATGCCTATTCTCTGTTTAAACTGACCGCCGTGACTGATATTCGATTTGGAGAATATTAAAAGAATATAAATAAATATAAATAAAAATGTAAGCACTATTTAAATTTAAAAAAAAACCTAGTTAGATGAACTAGTTCATATTCATTAAGTTACTATATTGTCATCGGTATTTGTCGGTACAAATCACAAGCCCACTTTTGATTTGTAATAGAGGATAGATGTAGATGTCTATGGGCCGTAGCAACCACTTACCATCAAGTGGACTGTGTGCTCGTTTGTCACCCTTATCCTATAAAAAAAAAGCCTCGACGGATTGACACAAAATGAGATTGACTTCATTAGCACGACAAGGCGGCAAATGTTAAATGACGTCTCAGTGACCGCGAGTGTTAAAACTGAAAGCGATCACCAAATGGAACGAGGCACACTGAACCTTAACGTTAAGTTGAAGAGGCCACTTGTAATTGAGTAAACGCTTCATCTCCTTCGTATTTTATACCAAAGCCTCGGCTCAAACTTTCACCTCTAATTACGGATTCGTTTTCAGTGGTTTAGAGTTTTGAAGAACACTTTGAATCAGAAGAAGTTTGCATTATAGTGGACGATGAAATGAAAAACTTGTGGAAACTGTTTTTTATTTGGAATAAGTGTGACAAACGAGCACACAATCCACCTGATGGTAAGTGGTTGCTGTGGCCCATAGACATCTACATCTATCTTCGTTTGTGAATTAAAATGCAGATGCCTTGTCAGCCGTGAGGACTAAGATAGAATGCCTCTTTTCCAGTAAAAAGGGTCTCGGGTTCTTTACACTCAGCATACGAAACGAAGCAGCATTAAGCTGCTATTTTACGCTGGTATTCTGTGAGATCGTGGTCTTTCCTCGGTCGAGTCAACCCATTCGTGCTACAACTATACTTCTAATATAGCTGCAGCATGGCTCTACCACGTATATGGTCCACCACGTATACTATCACGGGGTCAAAGCCTGAGTTCTGCAAATCCCGTCGCAAAGAAAACTCTCCGATCTTTCTCTCTCAACTCTCAGGGCTATTAGACGTTAAATAAAGCTGCAGTTTTCAACAATTACGACAACATACAGGCAACCGAAAAACCTCAAAAACCATTCTTATGTCAAAGTCTAATTGAAATATAATGAATGGTTTATTTTATTTTTATTTCAATATAAATTAATATTTACCAGAAATATGATTCAAAGTTAGAATCTACTAACGCGGAAGCAGGCGTTTTCAAAACCTACATTCCATATATTATACATTCACTGCGATTTCTTTACAATTTTCACCGATACAAAAACAGATCTAACATCTAAACTGACTTCACACTTTGATTCCATCCCTTAAAGTGTAATTATCGACTTCATAGACCGCTCTATCACGGGCATTTGCTGCAAATGGTAAAATCGTGGGGTGTTTGAAAGAAAACGACCTTATTAAATATTTTCCTCTCAATAAAACCGGTGAATGGAGTGCGCTAAATACTCGCCATTCCTCACGATCATAAGCGCGGAAAATTGGAAATAAATGAAAATATTAGAAAATCCTTGAAATTTTTTTCAAGCAATCAAGCGACCATGTTTGACGGATTCAGTTTTTAAAAATTAAATACTTATTAATAAAATTAAAGTGTCTGTTTACAATATTGAAATAACTGGTTTCTATTAAGTTCGGGGGCTTATTTGTACGCTATTCATAAAAAAAAATTTTGGACTATCCCGACTAATCTTCGGAATGGTTGATCCGATTGTATTGAAACTTTACTAACACAGAGCAATACCGTGAGGTATCTAGGCTATATTTTTCGTGGTAAATAATGGAAATTAATAAAATAAATAATAGTCTTTAATTATTTACTTTAACAACGCCACATTAATAGATCTTATTGAAGGCAAAGCCGGGGCGAGTCGCTAGTTATAAATAATCGTTTATTTCCAATTAAAAGGGCTCAAATTACAGCGCATTCATTAAAATAAACATTTAGTGTACTAATGATTGGATACCCTGTGTTAGCGGCTGGCTACGGTGGGGCTGCGGATATGTGCGAAAGCGTTTCCGTGGCCCTGTTAATATGCGGCGAAGGTGGAACACTATAGGGTTATAGTTGGTGCAAGTCCGACGTAACGCGTCCTTGCCCCCACGAGAAGGGTATGTGTAGCCATTTCCCAAAAAAATGATACTCTCCCCAACATCGGACAACCAGACGCTCGGCCGGTCTCCGCCCTTTCGTTGTCAACTTACCACGCATTTGAACCAAACAATTCGCTACATCGTTCGTTATGCGTGCAGCAAAGGAGTGGAATGAGTTGCCAGTACCTGTCTTGCAGTGCGCTTCACCATCTTTGGCTGCATCACCATTTCCCATTAGGTGCGATAATAGTTAAGCACTGGCATAGAATAGTAAAAAACATGTGTTCCGACTCCCATACTCGGACTATCATTACCTTCTTAGTTCTTTTCTGCCGACTTCCAAAAAGGAGACGGTACTCACTTCGACTGTATGTTTTTTTTTTGTTTTTTTTTATGTGTGTTACCCCATAACTTTTTACTGGGCGAACAGATTTCGATGATCCTTTTTTTATTTGAAAGCTGATACTTCTCGTGTGGTCCCATATGAATTTGATCAAGGTCAGGCCAATAGTTTTGAGTTATTCTTAATAACTTATATTGAAGTCGGCTGTACAAAATTTTTAATTTTAAATTATTTCTACCAACTTCAAAAAGGATACGGTATTCAATTCGACTGTATGTTTTTTTATGTGTGTTACCTCATAACTTTTTACTGGTGAACCGATTTCGATGATTCTTTTTTTGTTTGAAAGCTGATGCTTCACATGTGGTCCGATATATATTGATTAAGGTTTGACTATTAGTTTTTGAGTTCTTAATAATCTATACTGAAGTCGGTTGTACAAAATTTTTAATTTTTAATTATTGATTGTTGCTTTCGAAGTTTGTATTTATGCATTTTCCCTCCATGAGGCGATCGTGAAGGATAAGATCGCTTGTACAAGAACAGAAAAATTCACATCTTGTTAACTTCTCAGTAGAAAGTTATAATGATATCGATTTTCCAAAGTTTTATTTAGTTTAAAGATCACTTTATTCGTATGATATGGTTTTATGGGCGATGTCTGTGTTTGTGTTGTATATGCACGTTCGTGGTTGATTTACGCTATGCATGTCTTGAGAACCGTGTAGAAACCGTTTACGAATAACAGGAACCCCACATCGTTCCTTGGGTGTTGTAAGAGGCGACAAAGGGAAACTGAAACACGAGATAAAGTATAGCGTAAACATTGTCGTCAAAGAACAACAAAATAATATAGGTCATTCAATCAATATGTCAGTAGACGTATTGACTTGTGAATTTAGTGTGGTTTCTAATGTTTCTTTTTCAATAGTCTGTGGAATGTATGTTCAGACAAAAAAGTGTTTATTTTACATTTTGTGTATTAGATATCTGTTATTTATGTACTAACTAGCAACGAATCTCGACAATGGCGCTATTTTATATTCCAAACGTGAATCTAAACCATCTAGGAAACAATTTAAACACATACAAAAAAATTATCAATATCGATCGAGCCGTTTTTGTGTTTTAGCGGTGAGTAACGGACAGCAATTGTTTTATATGTATATATATATATATATATGTGCAGTAGAATGCATAGATAATATACACTCAGAGTTGAAAGAAAAATACAGCTTCATTAATAATATATAAACTTACAATTTTAATAAATTACGGTCGAATTTCGACCTCTGGACATCCATAAGTTATAACGAAAAAAAATCTCAAAATAAAATACTAAACAAAAATAAATAAAAATCGGTTAAGTGCCAGTGGGACTCGTGCCTGCAGGGTTCCGTATAAATGTAACTATGTATGTAGATTGGTCATTCATCCCTAGAATCGAGAGTCCCGTCGACTTTTACCTGTTTTCGATACCGATCTTGGCAGTATCATTTATTCAGAAATAGTAAGTCAGATTTAAGGAAAAACTTAACATAGCAGGGGTAAAAATGTTCTCCCGTAAATCGCACTACATCGCGGTCGATTCTCCAACTAAAAATGTAAGTTTTTAATCGTAAATCAATTTTTTTGATGTGATAAACTCCAAATTAATGATTGCCGGTTTTTTACCACTCCATGTGCCATGAGTACCTTACTTCTTGCCAAATTTCATGACAGGCTTTGATGAGTTAGTTTCATCCGTTCCATAACAGCCAATAAAATTCCACGGCTGAAAATAAATCATAGATTGCCTCACGGGGAGATTTTGCCATAGTTGCCATGCTTGGCGAGCGGGTTCGCAATCTCAGTTTTTATTATCAGGAAAATGCTGCTGCCCATCCCCTGTTACATTTCCCCACTGTCACCTCTTATGACACCCTTGGGGTGATATGGGGTTAGTGGATATTCTGACATTTACGCCATTACACGGTTGAGTTAGGAGGATGAGTTAGTTTGTGAGTATCATAACGGAAATGTCCGTACTATTTGATTGCGTTGACCGAGAATCTTAAATTATTCATACCTCGAAAGGACCTTAGCACTTGATATTAATTTCAACTTGATAGAGGCATCGATATATATGTACTATGTACTAGATTTCGCATTCCGAACATACACTATGTTCAACTGAACTAACTGTACTCCAATCCGTACAGTGTGTCATTTAGTGTGGTTTCAATCTACTAGTTAGTCTGTGGTTTCAATATACGTGCAGTGTGGAACGGCGCTAATAATACAAGATTTCAAATTAAAGTTTAAATTAAAAACTGACCGCGCAGGCGCAACGCGCTTAAAGCAAGTGCGCATGCTCGACTCTTACTATCTCCCGTGCATGTGCGAAGACATAGAGTAGTGCACATTTTTTGTTTAGAATGGCTGCTCTAGTACGTAATACTTATAACTCAATGGATAGAGGTATCAAGTTGATATTAGAGTAAGGTATAAGTTAAGTAAATACAGGGGTACCTTTCCTTAAGCAAAAGGTACTTTACAAAAGGACGACTAGCAAAGTGATCCTGTATGAAACAGTCAATTTCATTACCAGATCAATCGTATCTTAT
Source organism: Parnassius mnemosyne (assembly GCA_963668995.1). Lineage (NCBI taxonomy): Eukaryota > Metazoa > Arthropoda > Insecta > Lepidoptera > Papilionidae > Parnassius > Parnassius mnemosyne. The sequence goes on along the minus strand of CAVLGL010000046.1, from coordinate 3,732,084 downwards.
ACACTTCGCACCAACTTAAATGTCTAGTCGAGCAAGATCGAAATAATCATTGACTCAGTCTATTAAAGTAAATTAACATTTTCATTCATAATTAGGCTATATAACTTCTTAAAATTAAGGAAAGATACGACATTGATTTCACGAGTCTCTAACAGATGGTTGTTGTGGGTAGTTGTCAATTCACTTTTATTACAATGTTCGATGACTTAATAAACTCCAAAAAAAAACAACTCGAAAACTGCTGTATGTTTATACAATCCAGGATATGCAGACAGATACACTAAGAGTTGACACATATGCTTTGTGTATAAAATACATCGTTCCGAGTAGCCATTTTAATTAAACCACCCCCTTTATAACATCGACGTTAGTAAACTTCAATTAGCGACAAAATTACGTATGGAATTCCGAAGATCTCAGTCGGTCGACGGAGACGCACTAATCCTATTAGTGGTACTATCGAACGTTAAAATCGTAGCTTATTGAATATTATTAAAGCCAACTTGGCTCTGTTATTGCAAGGAGCAATTGTTGGAGAGTCGGAGCAGTGGGGTGACCACGTTATATCCTTATAATATTGGACTTGTTGCGCTACTCGCAGCCCGTACGCTAAATTCGTTGATATCAATGGAAGTCACTTTATAGTACATTGCATAGTATAAAAATATGACATTCGTAGTATATTTGAAACTGGAAACTAACAGATATCATAAATTCAAATATCAAAATCAACACGATTTTATGCAGGAAATATCTCCGCTTCCTAAATTTGGAGGTTGATACTTGAGATATAAATCCTACAGCCACGTCAATCCTAAAAAATTATCCCTTTATATTTACAATTTACAAACAACCGACTACTTTTCATCATATGAGGAATATATCTTTGTTACAGTGAACGTGACAAATATTAAAATAAACCTAGCAAGCTAACAGCATAGCAGTGGCGAAGCAATCAGCTTTGTAGCGGTTTCTAACGGTTGCCGTTGAGCAATCAGTTTCAAAATAGGAGGTTCAGATGCCTGGGTGATCAGTAATCGATTGCTGAAAACAGAATTTGAAAATTCGAAACCGTTCTCGAGATAATCGTGGGACAGACGGACAGACGGACAGACGGACAGACGGACAGACATCGTGAAATCAGTAAGTGACTTAGCAAGCTTCGCCACTTAATAAGTGACTTCGCAAGCTTCGCCACTTAATAAGTACTATTTTTTTTTTATTAATGATATTATGGAAGTGACAATAATCACTCAACCGGCTCCGTGACGCAGTGGCTTAGCAATGAGTTGCAGCGCTAAGGGCCGCGGGTTCGAATTCCGCACGGAACAATTATTCCAATTAGTCCTTGTGAAATTTATGTATGTAAACTGCCTCTACGAAACAGGAGAAAATCCTAGTGTGGAGGTAATGTTTTTTTTTTAAAAAAAAAACACATGATAAAAACCTCCATTACGGACTACAAACAAAACGGCTATCGCGAGTAGAAATCTTATCACAATTACAAAGACATTATTTGTTAAATATAAAGTTTATATTTGTTGTTCTCAATTATGTTTTAAATTTGTTGTAAAAAATTGTTGTAATCGATTCCAATTTCATTCAATAAAATACAAAATATGTTTCCTAAATTGCGGACGGTTGGTAACATTATTCTCGAGGATCCTACGGGCGGATGAATCGAGTTTGAAATGGATTTAATAGAAGCAGAATTTATCAATGAATACTCTGCAGTCGTACTCAGTGATTAAAGAGGTGATTATCTTTAAGATCATACTGAAATGAAAGTGAAGATAACGGATAAGGTTGACTCAAATAATGTAAAAGAGAAAATGACGGTAGGGTAAAAAAAGGATATTTGGTGAGATAGGCAATTTGGTGATAGACTTTTAAGTCTCTCACGACGTTACCTATTTACGCAGTGACGCGAAATGATGCAAGCAGTTTACCACAAGAACGAAAGAGACGCAGTGACGCGTCATTTCTAGGAACTGACTGCATAAGCAACGTCGTGAAAGACTTTTAAAAATCAATCACCAAAATTGCCTATCTCACCAAATAACTTTTCTTTACCATATACAATAAAATATTGCTAAAATATATAATATAACAAAATAGCATAGAACGAAGTAATTTTTATTCAAAGCAGGATAAAAGAATATTTATTTAAAGTCATTTAGACTTTTACAACCCAGTTCGGAAATAAACCTTTTCTTGGGAATAATCAGCAAGTAACCGAGCCGGACCATTATTTTAAGATGAATTTACAATTATATAATATATTGTAGAATTCAATATAAAAAAATTAAAACAGCATGGCAGTCATCACGTCATTCCCAGGGGCTCACTTTTAAGTAATATTGAATAATTATTGCTTAATAATAATTTTAAACTATTTGATACATCCTGCTTAGTTTCTAAACTTTTAAACTTAATGTAAGAACGTTTATGTTCCATCCCCATGAAAAAATTACCGCCTCTCGAGTCAAGTAACTGGTTTTACTAGCTTGTGTTTCTAGTATTTACAGTATGTACAACACAGTTTTTTTATACGTGCAAAGTAATGCGTTACGCGGTTATACATTTCTGTTTCCTCCAAAATAGATAAAAATACCAAAGTAAGCGAATATAAAACAGAATACAATCTAAGCTCATTTTTCATCTTCTTGTGTCTCTTCAACGTATTGCCTCATATAAACCAACCCTTACCGTATGTTTCTCGTACGCAGCTTCAACATCGGCTTATAATGCGTTACCCCGGTAACCCCCTACGTATCTTCACATTGCCACAGCCCGCTAACTAGTTTGTTGGGCTTTTATTTTTGTCTAGGATTCTGTCTGGGTTAAGATCACCTTTTGTTTTTTTTTTTATAGAATAATGGTGAAAAACGAGCACACATTCCACATAATTAAGCGGATAATTGACCCATAGATATCTACATCTATCATCGCTTAAGGATCCAAATGCAGATGTGCAGTCACACCTGTGGACTCAGATGGAATGTCTCACATTCGCTATACGAAACACAGCTGCATTATTCCGCTGTTTCACGTTTGTATTCTGTGAGATTGTCGTACCCCGATTTCTTACATCAACCAGTATAAAACCAATGTTGTGTCTTGGTTTAAAAACAAAATAATCGATATAATTACAGGCTGATAAAGATCGAAGAGAAACGTTTTGGAATCGTTGAGCATTTTCATTTTAGTTCTACTTTCTACCAACTTCAAAATGGAGCCGGTATTCAATTCGACTGTGTATGTGTTTTTTTTTTAATGTGTGTAACCTTATAACTTTTTACTAGTTGAACGGATTTCGATGATTCTTTTTTATTTGAAAGCTGGTGCTTCACATGTAGTCCCATATAAATTTGATCAAGGTCTGACCAATAGTTTATTGAGTTATTCTTGATAATTTATATTGAAGTCGGTTGTACAAAATTGAAGTGATAAACTATGAACAGGTAAGACTGTATACCTGATGGTGCACGTAAGGGGCTATTGCAGTCCATGGACATCCAACTTTGAACAAAGAAGGCTGCAGATACTTTGTCACCGGAGTAAATAGAATATTTCACTACTTTCTTAATTATTCTGGCTCTCTGTACTCTACAGACCGGTACACAGCAGTGGACGCACTGCTATTTGGCGGTAGAAATACATAAGACGGTAGTTAGTACCTACCCTACAACCACCTAGACCTGAAATCATCTCTAGCTTTCATTGTTTTAAGTCGGTGGCAAGTGACTTAGATTAGTCTAATCGATCAAAAAAAAACACGATCACTAAAAGACTCAGTAACGATTTATCATCATTATACCATATCAAACTATACTGCTAAACATAGACATTCTCCATAGATTGGCCATATATAATATTTGTGTCTTGTCAATCGAAGTTTTTTTATCATTTTGTGATGCTATCAGTTAGATGCTACTGCCCATCTCCACCGATTAAATAATAAAGATATACGACCTTACATCAAATTGTTGACTGTAGTACTTAAATTTAATATTAATTTTTACTATATCTGTCTCTTTCTATTATCATTACGAAAAGGGCGAGAGAAAGAGAGAGAGAGCAACTTTAAGCATTTCATTTTTATAAGTAAGTAATTATCATAATTTTAGGCAAAAGTTTAAAGGCCCGATGAAATGGTGATTAGTATTGCAGTGAAATTGTACCGTAAAAGAATTTCCAATAGGCTTGCGTAATCTCTTAAGTAAAATTTACTAAAAAAAATCTCCCCATTTTATCTCCCCAAAAGCTACTATAAAATCTTGAAGCACAGAGTAATGTCTGGCAATTATCTTTAACTGTTAAACATTAAACACAGCAAAATGAAAATGGACCCTAAAAGAATTCATTACATGAACAAAATTGACCCCTGACAGGTACATTTTGCTAAATGTAAATGTTCATGAAACAGGCAATACTTATCCTTATACAGATAACTATAAAGTGTAAGTTGGCTGCAAACGTTAAAATATTGAGCTAGTAAATTATTTCGATTCCGAGATAAATAATCCCGAATGCTTGGGAGTTAGTCGGAAATTTAATTTTGATGCGCTTAAGGAAACGGCATGTGGAGGGGGGAGAGGATAAAATACCAATAATTTATTCTACGGAAATGTAAGATAAAGACGCTAAATGGTTTCTGACAAAGAAGCAATTCTATTCAAATAACCGATCGAAATGATATTCGAGCAATTCTACTCAAATATTCGATCGAAAACGATCTTCGTGACTGCTTTCTTCAATTATGATAACAGACAAAGGGCTATCCCCACTAGATGAATTGACGATTAGATGGAACATGCAGTTGATGGATGCATGTGGCTCAAGATCGTACTTTGTTGCAATCTGTCCTTTGGGAAGGCTTATATCTAGGAGTGGACTAGTGGACCATAATGATGTTGGTTATGATGATATCGCTCTATGCCTAAACACTGAGGCAGTTACTTTTTATCAATTTCTCGAACCAAATGATTCAGATATTCGATAGCATCCGAAGAAGTTCCGATTTCGGATGCAGCGTCAGAGATAGAAAAACAAATTGTGTATTTTGTCCTCCTTCTCCTTCGTCTGAAGGCGTTAATATTTTTGTAATGATTGACAAAAGCGATTGGCCAAATTAAATTTGTCAGTTCCGATGTGAAGTCTGTATACGTGGTAGAGCCATGCTGTAGCTATATTTCTGGTATAGTTGTAGCACAAATGGGTCGGCTTGACCGGGAAAAGACCACGCTCTCACAGAATACCAGCGTAAAATAGCAGCTTGACGCAGCAGTGTTTCGTATGGTGAGTGTAGAGAACCGGAGACCCTTTTTATTGGAAACGAGGCATTCCATCTTAGTCCTCACGGCTGACAACTCATCTGCATTTTGATTCGTAATCGAGAATAAATGTAGATATCTATGGGCCACAGCAACCACTTACCTTTAGGTGGACTGTGTGCTCGTTTGTCACCCTTATCCTATAAAATAAAATCCACCCTTGCAGGGTGCGCGAGTCAACTCATTGATAGATGTAACACCCAATATGGTCTGGATATTTATTACTGGTGTTATATTGCATAGAGCCGTGGCTGTTCAGAGACTGTGAACTCACCTCAACTGCCTCGTTTGTCTAGTGGTCATCAGCGCGATTGCAGGTCTTGTGGTAACAGGTTCGAGTCCTTGGAAGATGGCGGTGTTTCACCCCCGTGCCTTGGAACAGCACGTAAAGACATTTCTCTCTCCAGTTAAGTAGAATTGTCGTCCCATAGGACTTTAAAAGTAAGGGAATAGAGAGTGCACCTTTGTCTAAAACCATAGATTTGTACAGATGGTTAGTCTCTGTTGAAACTATATAATAATTTATGTACATTTATACATCGAAATATTACGAAATTATATAAGGGAATGTTCGTGGTACCTAAGTACCCGGTTGGAAATTATTAGTTATTAAATAGCAATGGTGCTCGTAAAATATACGTCCAAAATGCGGTCGTAACGGTAATTGGGGTCATGTAATGTCGCTTAACAAATGAGATTCGGAACGGAAATCGCCTAGACCGATCAGGAGACATTAAGACTTTACTTCGAATAAGTAATAAAGTATAAGATTTGTAGGTAGGCGAAGCTGATCCAATTAGACATTCCGAAAGTACACTCAGCAAAAAATATCGTTTATTATATTATCAACCGAGTTCGCAAAACGAGAGATTCTATATTCGACTTGTATTTTTTTTCGAATTGTTGTTTAAAATTTTTTTTTTAAAAAACAGCTAAAATTATTTAAATGTTTCTGCTTTTCTTAAATTGGTAATTCTCTTCAGGGGTAATGTCTTATAAATTTGAATATACAGAGTTATTTTGCTAAAACCGGCCTTTGCAAAGAAGGTTTAGAATAAGTAATATAGGCAAATGGTGAAAAAAATTAATTAAAAAAAGATATCAAACATTTCTGGTCACCTTTTAAATTTAAAATGCGTGGTATGTATATTTTAACTGCTTTTACTGCGCACGCACACATTCGTAAGGGTCGATCGGTAGGCAAAAACGTTGTTGCCCATAAATCACATTCAGTTTGGGATAAGTGTAGAGAACCGGAGACCCTTTTTACTGAAACAGAAGCATTCTTAGTCCTCAGGGCTGACAACGCATCTGCATTTTAATTTGCAAACGATGATAGGGAGTGCTTTCAGCTGGGATGGAAGATGTGATTTAGATGTGGACAGGCGTGTCGCTGCCGGGAACAAAGTCAATGGTGCCCTGACTGCGTTAGTCAAAAGGCAAGGCGTGGTGAAGAGTGCACGCCTTGCAATACATAACCGACTTTATTATATTACAGCGAAACCTGGGTATGCCAGAAGAAGCATAAAAGTAAGTTGAATGCAGTGGAGATGCGATCTCTTCGTAAAATGTGCGGCGTTACCATGGCCGACCGAAAGCGAAACGAAGAGATTCGCAATATAGCAGGTTTGAAAGAGGACCTTATTACAAAAATTGATAAGGGCGTGCTTCGATGGTTTGGGCACGTTGAGCGAATGAGTGAAGACCGAATGGTGAAGAAAATATATAGCGCGAAAGTAAATATTAAAAGGTGTCGAGGTAGACCGAGACTAACTTCCGAAGACAATGTGAGCAAATTGCTCGAAGAGGGGAGGGTCTAGACTACTCGGATACCTAAACGTGCATGTATGAAGAAGATAATGAATCTGAAAGAAGCGAAAGAGGTATGTAAGGATCGTGACACTTGGCGATCTGTTCTCTCTGGCTACCCCGTCAGGGATTGTGCGTGAAGATAAGTAAGTAAGTAAGTAAAAGATGATAGATGTAGATGTATGATATGGGCTACAGCAACCACTTACCATCAAGTGGACTGTGTGCTCGTTTGTCACCCTTATTTTATAAAAAATTTATTCAAATAAAAGTAGAAAGAAAATAAAAAAGCCTTATTGACTAGTATTTTCAAAAATTGCAATAACGGTATATCATTATTTATATATTTGACTTAAGTTTAAAATTTGGCTACTCTTTGAATAATAACCCTGTATAATTCCATCCCTGGGTAGAAAAATGGGGGATGAAGATTTTAATGTAAATATTGAAACGACGTTGTAGTTGTTACCTTAAACTTGTAATATTCCTTAGACCACTCTATCTATCTATTACAGCCTATAAAAGTTCACTGCTGAACATGTAGCTCCCCCATAGACTGACTCCTAGAGGGTGGATTCGCCTTAGTTGCCATGCTTGGCAGGCGGGTTGGCAGCCGCAGTTTTTTATTTTTATTTATCTGTTATCAAGAAGACGCTGCTGCCCACCTCCTGTTTTAGCTTCGCTCTGTCACCTCTTACGACTCCCACGGGGCGATATGGGGTAGTGGGTATTCTTACACCGCCACTACACTCTTAAGTTGTTATTCTTAAACCATTAAAATTAGTAAAACAATTAAACTTTAAATGAAAGGTGCAGCAATAGTGTCATGTCGACTAGACATAGTATATCGAAGGATTAGAAGCTGTTATGTGAAAATCATTTTAACTTTTTATTTTTGAATTTCGATGTCGGTTTGTACATTTTAATAAAAGTTTAATTATGAAATTGTATGTTTGTAATAACAGGAGGCATACTAAGGTTTCGGAAACAATTTGCGAATTTAAATGTATCGATTCAATATTAACCAATGTAAGGTTTTAATTATATTTCAAACATAATGTTGGGAGCTTACTCACTAAGTACAGTCTGTAGTATAAAGTATAATTATTTTAAGCAACGAATATCGAATAAATAGTAAAGTTTATTACGTATAATATGACTTTATGCAGAACATGTTATGTAGGTATTAACCATGTTGTGATGGTATAATATAATCCACTACCTCATATCATCCCGTGGGTGTCGTAAGAGGTGATAGAGGAAAACTGAACCAAAACCAATGAATGATCCTTTCGTATACAATCATAATGTTCTACAGCGTGGCTATATCACTATATTTATAATTTTTACATAAAATACGCAAGTTTTAAACACGATGACCTTGCTGAAGGATTTATATAATTTCCAGGTCGTAGTTTTGATTATTCGCATGCAACGTCTACCTAATTTTATAACCTGTAAGTTCACGTTGACGGTTCTTTGCTGAGCAAAGAGTTATATATTGTTATTAAAAAAAAAACGATATTTAAATACTGTTATTTTTTCAACTCTGTTGTAAACAGAACCCGTAGCACGATATTTTGCGAAATCGTTTTTTTTTAAATGATGTGACAAACGAACACAGTCCACCTGATGATAAGTGGATGCTGTGGCCCGTAGACATCGACATTTATCCTCAATTAAGAATCAAAAAGGCAAAGCGTTACCCGGGGCTAAGATGGAATGCCTCGTTACTAGTAAAAAAGGTCTCTGGTTCTTTACACGCACTGCAGGAAACACAGCTGCATTAAGCTGCTGTTTGACGCTGAAATACTGTGAGTGAGTGGCCCTTCTCCGGTCGAGCTGACCCATTCATGGTACAACCATAATATAGCTGCAGCGTTCCTTTACCACGTAAGAATCGTAAAGTGTTCTTATCGATATCGGTAAGATAAAAGGATTTTCCTTACGCCATTTTGGACCAAAGTAATTGCAAAGTTAACGCGTATCAAATGTAATGAAATTGGCAGTCCAAGATTAAATTTTTATACAATATATACTTTCGAGTATTACGAAAACTTTTGAAACTCAGTGACTAAGCATTTGTCCGGAACGGTGAAGGGCTGCCGGTTAGATTCCCGCACGGAACAAATATTTTTGTGGCTTACAAATAATTAACGATTTTAAAAATCAATTAGCTAATATCCGCGTGATAAAAAAAACATGTGTCTCACCTGGTTTGAAGAGCGCCGCTCATTTAGCGGTCAGCCACCGCAGTCTACTTCACCTGAGGATGCCACGTTTAAAGACAAATAGTATATATATATATATATATATATATATATATATATATATATATATATATATATATATAAACAACACGTTTTCACGTAATTATTATAAAATATATATAATATATAATATATATATATATATATATATATATATATATATATATATATATATAATATAGCTGCAGCGTGGTAGAGCCATGCTGCAGCTATATTAAATGTATAGTTGTAGCACGAATGGGTCGGCTCGACCGGGGAAGGACCACGCTCTCACAGAATATCAGCGTAAAATAGCAGCTTAATGCTGCTGTGTTTCGTGTGTAGTGTAGAAAGCCGGAGACCTTTTTTACTGGAAGAGAGGCATTCCATCTTAGTCCTCACGGCTGACAATCTTCATTTTGTTTCGCAAACAAGGATAGATGTAGATGTCTATGGGCCACAGCAGCCACTTACCATCAGGTGCACTGTGTGCTCGATCGTCACCCTTATTCTATAAAAATAAAATCTCACCGCTGAGCTAAAGCTTAATTTCAGAGAAGATAATAGGCATTTAGTTCGCCGCATTGCCTCAGTGCCTGTTAGTGGACTTCACATGTCGAAATTTATTTCTAATACATTCAGGTTTCCTCACAATATGTTCCTTCACCGCCGAGCACGTGGGGTAAATCAGCGCTTAAAAGCAATTAACAATTTCATTTGTGCCTACGGGTATCGAACCCAGGTACCGTGAAATTTACGGCAGGTGCTTAGTCTATGAGCTACCACTTATACATAATATTAGAAAGCTGTAGTTATTTCTTTCAATATTATGTTTATTATTGTAACACAAAAGATAATATTTCAGAATACTTGGGCAAACACGCGTAATAAATATTTTCATTCTAGGTCAAGACGTTTAGCTATTTACTCGTCTTTGTTTTTTATAGTCTCTACCATTATCTACAAAGAAAGAAAAGTCTATTTGTTTTGTCATTTATTTATGAGTTACTAGAAGCTATTGACTTTTGTGTTATAGATGAAAATAATTTCGTCTGCAGCTATATATAGGACGATTATATGACGCAGTAATTGATCCTGGATTCGATTTTTTTTTTACTTATTATAAGCCAGTGACCACAACCACTTGACGACAATAACACCTCCTAGTAAGTGTTGATGAAACCATAAATGGTAAATCGCACTGTCTTAACGTAATAATTAAAAATTTTGTATAGCCGACTTCAATATAAGTTATTAAGAATAATTCAAAAACTATTGGTCAGCCTTTGATCAAATTTATATGGGACCATATGAGAAAAATCAGCTTTCAAATAAAAAAAATCATTGAAATCAGAAATCAGAAAGAAAGTTATGAGGTAACACACGTCAAAAAAAAAAGAAAAAAAACAGTAGAGTTGCTGTTTGAAGTCAGTAGAAAAGCCTATTCACTCTTGACTTAACAACAAAAGTTAATATTTTAACTGAATGCAGCAGCCACTGCAGTACTAGGCTACTGCTCATGTTAATACAAAAATATACAATGTAATATTATTGTATTAACATAATATTTGACGGCTCCGTGGCGCAGTGGCTTAGCAATGAGTTGCTGCGCTGGGGGGCGCGGGTTCGAATCCCGCACGGAACAGGTATTTGTATTGCGTACAAATAATTGTTCCGGGTCTGGATGTTTGTCCTTGTGAAATTTGTGTTTGTAAACTGCCTCCACGATACAGGAGAAAATCCTAGTGTGGGGGTAACGTTTTTTAAGAAAAAAAAAATATTATTATATGAAATTAATTATAGTTAAAGAAAACTAAAGAATCACACTAAAAATAAACTGATTTTATTTTACGCTGGTGATCCTGATCAGGATATTAAGATAAAGATATTAAATTATTGTATTGGTATCGGTCCTTGATACGAGTACAAATTAAGAAGTCAATAGGTTGTTCTTTTGACAAACGAGCTCACAGACCAGCTGATAGTAAGTGGATGCTGTGGCTCATAGACATCTACATTTGTCCTCAATTAAGAATCATAATACAGATGCGTTGTCACCCCTGAGGACTGAGATGGAATGCCTCGTTTTAAATAAAGATGGTCTCTGGTTCTCTACACTCACCATACGAAACACAGCAATGTTAAGCTGCTATTTTACGCTGGTATTCTGTGAGAACGTGGTCCTACTCCTGTCGAGCCGACCCATTCGTGCTACAACCATAATATAGCTGCAGTACGGCGCTACCACGTAGGTCGTCTATAATTTGATGAAAATTACATTAAAAGATTTCGTTACATACATACATAGATACATGCGAAGCTAATAAAATCGTGTTAAAAATAGACGGCTATGCACATATTTTAGCACAGTTCTCTTTCCTGTCCATAACTTGTGAAAAGAAATATACAACTCTGCGACGTACAGTCAAAGAAAAAAACTAGTTCTAGATATTAAGAGGCAAGTCACGTGCCTCTCATTCGGCCCGGGCCTCCTCAAACGCAATATTAGGGAAGATAGGGCGGTTTTTTTACTTATTATTGCCACAGGAGGCCATTTTGTCTCCCCGTATAGCATAGTTATATATATATATATATATATATATATATATATATATATATATATATATATATATATATATATATTATTATTATAAGGTTTTTAAAACGACTGAAGTTAATGAAATATTAATTTCAGTGTAATGCGATCAAATTTTTTTCAAAACTAACACATAGAATAAAACAAAGATAGAATGGTGTTTTCTCTGTTCTATCTACTATCCAAGCTATTAATGAGACAGTGTTTCGTATGATGAATGTAGAGAACCTGAGTCCCTTTTTACTGGTAACAAGCCATTATATAAGCGCCCAGGGGTGACAACGCACCTACTTTCTTTATTATTAATCCAGTATAGACATAGGAATCTATAGACCACAGCATCCACTTTTCATCAGGTGAACTGTGTGCTCGTTTGGTCACCTTTATTCTATAATAGATTTATACGTGGTAGAGCCATGCTGCAGCTATATTACTAGTATAGTTGTAGCACGAATGGGTAGGCTCGACCGGGGAAGGACCACGCTCTCACAGAATACCAGCGTAAAATAGCAATTTAACACTGTTGTGTTTCGTATGGTGAGTGTAGAGAACCGGAGACCCTTTTTACTGGAAAAGAGTCATTCCATCTTAGTCTTCACGGGTGACAACGCATCTGCAGTTTGATTTGTAATAGAGGATTGATGTCTATGGGATAGCAGCAGCCACTTACCATCGGGTGGACTGTGTGCTCGTTTGTCACTCGATCCTATAAAAAAAATAAAAAGTCGCACTGTCATTGTAACATTTATTATAATGAAAACTTTACTAAAGTTCCGACAGTAAAGAAATTACATATATTTTATCCACAAACGTGAGTGGCTTTAAAAATAATCTCGTAAAACGGAAAAGAATGTGATTTTTCGATCTCCTAATGCCGGAAATTAATGTCTCCCATCGATAGCTACTTGCAACGTAACGTGCCAGCTGTAATGTACTGTGACGGAGAGATTCACGTAGCGATCATCTAATTTAAAACTAGACGCATCTATCTCCTCTGCATTTATGGTAGATTTTGTCATATTTACAATGTTATGTATTCGATTGCCTCGTTGATCAAGTCGTCGCAAACGTGATTATGAGGTTCCGGGTTCGAATCCCAGGCAGAATGAAATCAAATATTGGGTTTTTCTGTGAAGAAATTAGTCAGGTAGTTGGCGGTGTTGCACCCATGTACCTTCCTTCCTGCGCCTGATTTCTTTCCGTTCGTGTCGGATCAAATCGGAATATGAGAGTGAGGGAATAGGGAACGCACCTGTGTTCGTGCTCAGGCACTATAACTTCGTCCCTCGCATATGGCAAGAATCCATTGAGACTGGCTGCCGTGACTGACTTTCGATCTGATAGACATTACTATTATTATAATTAACTATTAATAAAATCTGAATATGCGCACCCTTTTTACGTGTTTTAGTAGATTTAAATTTGTTTACTATAGTTGACATGATAAAAGTGATTAAATCTACTGAAAATACAAGGTAGGCGCGTTGATTAGATGATCTCTACCCGTCATTGACTAGAATATTATTCATTACATTACAGCCTATAAAAGTCCACTGGCTAACAAAGGCGTTCTCTTTATTTATTTTTTTATGATTACCTCGTAGGAATTTTGTCATTGTTGCCACGTTTGGTGGGCGGAGTGTCAACAGCAGTATTTAAGTATTTTGAATGGTTATCAGGAAGATGCTTCTGCCTATCACCTGGTTTATTCTCTCTGTCGCCTCTTACGACACCCACGGGGCGATATGGATAGTGGATATGCTTACACCGTCACTACACGGCAAATGTAACAAAAAAAAAGGTAATACTCAAACATATTGTCTTAAAACCTGGTACCAAGCTATTATATTAACCAAGTTTTTAACCAAGTTTATACGTGGTATAGCAATGCTGCATCTATGCATTATAATATGCATTATATTAACGTTGGTAAAAAATTACTTCGCGTACATCCGCTCGATAAAATAAAATGATGTGTCTTACCTAGTTTGAAGAGCACTTCCCGCCCTCCCTCAATTGTGTGCACTACCCCCGTCACCACTAATCCCAGCACCACTACTCCCAACAGTTGGGATTACCAACGGTGCTATATTAGTAGTATAGTTGTAGAACGAATGGGTCGGCTCGACTGGGGAAGGACCACGCTCTCACAGAATACCAGCGTAATATAGCAGCTTAACGCTGCTGTGTTTCGTATGGTGAGTGTAGAGAACCGGAGGCCCTTTTTACTGAAAAAGAGGCATTCCATCTTAGACCTCAGGGGTGACAACACACCTGATTTTTTTAGATGTAGATGTCTATGGGTCACAATATCTACTTACCATCAGGTGGAATGTGTGCTCGCTTGTGAAACTTATGCTATAAAAAAATTACCATTGGTTCGGAAAATACCTCTGTCCTGGGAAGAAACCAGCAAGAAACCCAGTTGATTTATTTTTTCAGACATTACATTTACAATAATTTTGTACAATTATTAACAAGAAATGAACATACCTTAAATACAGAAATATCTACAAATACGAAAGCTTAGATAGAAACCAATAACAACTAACCGCAGAGCTTCGTCGGTCTGTACAGCGCATTATTTCTCATTTCATTTTTAGTACTCTTTAAAGTGTCGTGGTTTCATGTCACGGTTGAAAATTGAAATACCCGGATTATTTCACCGTATATATTTAGACATTTGATTCTTAATTTATTTTAATATTATATAAAAAGCAGTAGCCAGGTCAGCTAGTAAGGTTAAGGGCGCGGACAGAAAAACGCGTAAAGTCATGGGATCGAATCCGCCATTCGTTTACTGTCGTGAACTACTCCTACCACAAGCATTTTAGCTTATTTTGAATAGTTAAATGGAGTTTGGTAATATTTACTAGTACTCTTTTTTATTGTTCCAATTTGCTTTAGTAAAACTTAGATTATACAGAAGAAGAAAGCCTTAATTTAGTTTTTGGGTTGACAAGATAGTATTAAAACACTGTTCTAGTACGTTTAATTGGAGGATGATAAGCGAACATTGCAAATTCGAAATATTTCTTGCAATGCACATCGCAATGAAACCCACGATACCATCAATACCATCTAGATGCTTTGCGGTCCATCAATGTGCGATATTTACCGCAAGATACCGGAAGAACTTCTTTGTGGAATCGGTTGTCATCGGAGATTTTTTAGGACCTTAAAAAATTGAGCTTACTCCTTTTTAAAAGGTCTGAAATTTCCGTGGTGTTCATGTACGGCGGTCGGCAGTTACCATCAGGTAAGCAGCAATCTCTCTTATACATAAATACGTGAATATTAAAACGTCATTGACTAAAAGGGGATTAGAATAGAACAGAATCATTTCTATTCAATATGGATTACAAGAATGCTCATTGAAAATCATTTAAGCTTTATTTTGGTTAGGAAAAAAGTAAAAGTTTAAAAAAATTATGATAAAATATTTTTAAACAATTATTATGAAAACATTTATAAACAGGATGATAGCGATCACTTCATTCCCTTATATATATAACTCGCCATGTTGCAATAACTTTAAAAGTAGTTTTATAGATATAGATATAGATATGAAATAGTTTTGAAGATCGGGATCCAGTCGCAAGCTGTGTAACTCCAATGATTCATACGATAGAGAATTGGCTTATAACTAACATGAACGTAACTTTAGCTGTAAAAACCGGAGAGAACCGGAGACCCTTTATTTTCGATTCTCCGCACTAACCATACGAAGCACAGCAGCCTTATTTCCAGCTATAATAATGCGTCCTGAAGCTATTAAATATCGCAAATTTAATGTATGTAGTTCTACCACGCACCTACAAAAATTATTTCTCGATGGATTCCCCGCGTGACAGTCTCTCCTCTTACGTCCCTATTGCAAGCACATCTCAGCTTTTGTATGAAAAGGGTAATTATAATATTAAGGAATTTATGGATGATATTAACTGGGAATGAGGTGATCGCTACCAAGCTATTTCTGATTTGTTTTTATTTTTTATAAAATCCCTCTAGGTTTCTTGCTGGTTCTTTTCGGCACAGAGGTGCCGAACCAGTGGTAATTAAACAAAAGAGTGACTTTCAATAAGTATTATTTATAATATATATTGAATAAAAAGTTTCTGTCACTGTTTATTATTTTTAATTAAAAATGTAAACGTTTTTAGTTCATGGTATTTATTTAGTTTAACGATAAAAAATTCCATGGTTATTTATTAAAAATGAGCAATTCAATTAACATGAGATTTCCTTTTAATCTTTTCATTAACTCTGTCAAGGAAGGAAGGAAGCCGCCATGTTACGTAACAAAGCTGATTATAATCTCAGAAAATATAATTTTTGTGGAATAAGTGTGATAAGCGAGCACACAGTCCACTCGGTGGTAAGTGGATACTGTGATCCACAGATATCTATATCTAAAATCTACGAATCAAAATGTAGATCCATTCACACTCCAGGTAAAAAAGGGTCTCCGGTTCTATACATTCATCCTAGGAACAGTATTAAGCTGCTATTTTACGCTATCGTTTAGTTCCCATTGTGTATACTTTATCTGATAAAGAATATAAACGATTGTTAGTTGAGCGGGTGTCGTAAGAGGCGACAGAGGGAAACAAACCAGGAGATGGACAACAGTGCCTTCCTAATAACAGCTCAAAATTACAACTGTGGCGGCGCTGTCGTCGCGCCACGAGCGAAACACATCGAAGCCTAAATCGCGCTAACAAAGTTCCGAAGTTAAAGCAGTATATATAGAATAGCTCCGAACTACCACTCGGAGCGTTGGCCGCTCCCCGGGCAGAACACTTTGCCCGGCGGGAGATCTCCCCTTTTCTTTCCACCGGCCGCACAACTAACTGCCGTTACTAACCCGCAACTGGCAACAACGGCAAAATCCCCAACATGAGGCCTTTTTTACATACGAAGGCCTCCTCCATAGATTTCTTCAAAAGTGGGATACTTGCCATAGTTGATACGTTTGGCAGACGGGTTGGCAATCAAAGTTTCATATTTTTAGTAGGGTATTGAAAATTGTTATATCGTCACTACAGGATCCTATTTTTTTTATAGGATAAGGGTGACAAACGAGCATACAGTCCAACTGATGGTGAGTGGTTGCTGTGGCCCATAGACATCTACATCTATCTTCGATTACGAATCATAATGCAGATGCGTTGTCACCCGTGAGGACTAAAATGGAATGCTTCGTTTCCAGTAAAAAGGGTCTCCGGTTCTCTACATTGACCATACGAAACACAGCAGCGTTAACCTGCTATTTTACGCTGATATTCTGTGTGAGCGTGGTCTTTCCCCGGTCTAGCCGACCCATTCGTGCTACAACCATAATAAAACTGCAGCATGGCCTTACCACGTAATATTCCGTGCTATCCTAATTTTATTTTTTAATTCTTTAGTAAAAATCATGTTACGATTTTTACTTTACTGTTGAGCACGTGGATAGAGATCTAACTCGGGTTGCTCGCGTACTATTATGTTGAGCTAGCGTTCATCCCATGAACTACTACGGTTCAAATATTATGTTTCTAATAGAATAGGATAGAGTAGAAAAGAATAGAATTATTTTATTCAATATACTTTATAAGAATACTTCTTGAAAATCTGAAATTTAACCTGTGTAAAAATCCTTTGTCCTAGGAAGAACCAGCAAGAAACACAACGGAACTTTTTATAACATTAATTTACAATGTAATATTTTATACAAATAAGTATGAAAACATTTAGAAACAGTATGGTAGCGATCTCCTCATTCCCAGGGGTTATTATCAATCATGAACTCTTTAGTAGTTTAATAACCCTTACTAAACAATTTTTGCTTCATAAATAGATTTAGTCCTTGACGTGTGTCAGCTGAAGACAGATAAAATAAAATAAATATATTTTATTTGTATTTTTCTTTATAATAATGACCTATATAAATGTACTTTGAAGGTAATAATGAAGTAGAATTAAATATATCATCGATTTGTATGTTTATTCTGTTTGCGCGGGGGCCGCCAAGTCGCCAATAAAAACATTTCATAGCTCCCATTAAAACAGTGGCGAAAGTAAACGCCCCCGAATAATCAATACCGGAGCCCCCAGCAGCTCCCCCGCCCGCGCAGGTGCGCCCCCCTCGCCCTCCCGGCGGTGTCGGCTGTCAAAGAATAAAGATCCCAAATATGTCATTTCGTACTACAAAAAGTTTCAAATAATCATTAGAGATGAAAATAATATATTTTGAATAGATACTTTTTATTTATTAATTATTAGTTAAATTGATGGCTGCGGCGGTGTTGGTCATGGATTCGAATCCTGCACGAAGCAAATCATTTTTATAATAATTGTATTGTTCATGTGTAAAATTTACGCATGTTGTTCAAAGTAATGCTAAAACTAAAATTCTCTGTAAAAAGTAATTTATTAACTAAGTATTAAATATACACTGATTGCTTTAACTATTTTTATTACTTTGTATTATTTTTTAATATACTATTTACTTAATACTATATGGTTTCATATACGTATACTCGTCGACAAAGTGATCTCAGTTTGACAAGATAATTATTGTGGTATAGTACAGCCTAATTTTGTTGGCAAAATCAATTTAAAAAATATTATCATCCCGAAAAATTACATTGCGATAAACATGCATCTCTATCAGTTGGGAGGTCTTTAATAAGAACGATTGACAGCGGAACTGGCAACCATTATAGGATGATTTGATGTCTTCTCTCACTAGATGGAGTGACTAGATGGAGTCTCATTATATCTAGTAATTTCTGAACAACTTGATCGATTTACGTAATATTTACACAATATATTTTTTTCATCGTGACAATGGTTCATTGCTCTGCTAGGATCGGATAAATACCGCTTTAGTCCAGATCGCTTTTATAGACCAAAATGCCTCATATATACAAATATTAAATATGTATTGGTTTAATGCCAAACAAAATCACAAAATCTGGACCAGATAGGTGGTGCCGGTTAAAAGTCGGGCTAGAATTCAAAGTGAACTCATCGCGCAACCCAGCGGAAAGGGCAGAATAGCGTCTGCCGGGCCAGTAAGTAGTTTTTTATAAAGGGACACATAAAATTTTCAATGGGTGGGAGCGGCTCAGGACTGTGCTTTTTGACGTTCCTTAGGGGAGACCTACGTTCAGCAGTGGAATTGTAAGACCTGTAATGATGACGATAATGACTGTAATAAATTAAATAAAAATATTAATTTCAATCAACTAAGAAGCTCTCACTGTTGCTTTCACTCTCTGAATACTTAATCTATGTCACCGCCATCCCGCCAGTCGGCGAGTTGTCTCAACCGATTGATGCAACAGAGAGTAGCGAATCGAAAATTTGTTCCATTTTCAATACGCTTACGGGACGAGACGATCAAAGTGCCTTTCATCTATACCATTCCAATTAGAGTTCAGATGCCACAACGTATAAATAAAACGTTAACAAGCGAGTCGCAGAAAGAGAAATAATAATAATAGTGTGACGTAATATTTCCCTATACATATTAAAATAAATAAAAAATCTGTGCCGTGTAGTGGAGCGTAAGATTATCCACTACCCCATATCATCCCGTGGATACCGTAAGAGGCGACAAAGAGAAATTATGAAACAGGCGATGGGCAGCAGCATCTTCCTGATAACAATTCAAAATAATAAATTGCCAAGCGTTTTTACGTGGTAGAGCCATGCTGCAGCTATATTAATAGTATAGTTGTAGCACGAATGGGTCGACTCGACCGGGGAAAATAGCAGCTTAATGTTGCTGTGTTTCTTATGGTGAGTGTAGAGAACCTGAGACCCTTTTTACTGGAAAAGAGGCATTCCATCTTAGTCCTCACGGCTGACAACGCATCTGCATTTTAATTCGCAAACGAAAATAGATGTAGATGTCTATGGGTCACAGAAACTACTTACCATCGGGTGGACTTTGTGCTCGTTTGTCACCCTTATTCTATAAAAAAAAAACAACTATGGCAAATATTTCTCCTATGAAGCAATCTATATAATAGAGGCCTTCCCTATGCCTACTACTATATACAACAGTTGACTTTTGATAGTCTGTAACGATGATGATAACGCCACCATCGCACACAGTTGTCACCGTCGTCAAAAGTCCGGAAGCCACAGGAAGCCAGCAGTTTAAAACGATAACATATTGCCAGGAGATTTCAATTAATGTTCCATAAACGTTTAACATAAAATGATAAATTGAAATAAATGTTGGCAATGTTGGAAATTCTTGTAATAATAAAAAAAATCTTGTAATAATAAATTTCTTCATAAATCGTAAATATTGGAAATTAATGTCGAATGAAAATAATTTTAAATTAATATTTGTTGGTAATATTACCGACATATAAATGAAAAATTTTCAATTATTTTAATATTCTTAGTCTCGTTTAGTCTGTAACATTCAATTTCAGACCTCTTAAGGTAAGCACCCTGCGTTATTAAATTCTACATTAATAATAAAGTGGTTTGATCTTCAAATAACATTTTAATAAAAAGCTAGACTTTCGAATTTATTAAGTTTTGTGATCTTGCCGACCTTGGGCATTTAAAATTAAAAAGATTTTTAGTATTGATGTGGTCACTATAAGATGTTGTTATGTTAGCTAACTACGTAATAACTTAAGACAGAAGGACCCTTAAGTAGGGACTGAATAAATTAACCGACTTGGTATTACATGGATCTCACAACTTTTTACGGTAGAAGAAATGAGTTGCGAGGCTTGGTTTTTTTACAAGTTATGTTTTTGATGGCATTTAACTTTTACGGGATGATATATAAGAAGAAGACAGCTGCCAAACAGCATTGCAGGGACAATAGCCTAATGGTAGGATGCGGACCGCGAATTCATAGGTCGTGGGTTCGAATCCGCTATCCGACTACTGTCGAGAACCGCTTGTAATCCAGCATTTTAAACTTAGCAAGAGTAAAAGGAATATTAGTATTGCTAGTATTTCTTTTTTATTAAAAATATTTCGTGATAATCAAATCGACACGAACTATTATAGTGTCACAAATGTCCTAATTTATTAAATATGTTCCTTACGTAATAAAATACATAAAAGAGAGATATTTGCTTATTTATTTAGTGTGCAAAATTTGCACACTAAATAAATAAATTTCGCACTGGAAGTATAAGTGATTGGTTTCTAGGTAGTTTTTTTTCCGAAACATTGGATACGTTTGGAATTACAGCCCCGGACCTGTTTCACAGTTAGGTACTTCGACTTCAAGGTCAAGCCACGCTGCGGACCGGAGAAGGACCATTTGACATTTTCATACCTAGAATCACGAAGCAGCTGTATTATGATTGCAACTTGAATGACTTACGAGGCATTACATCTTAGTACAGGGGTGACAAATCCTCTGTATTTTCATTTTTAATCAAAAATAAAAAAGTCTATGGACCAAAATATTCACATATCAACAGTTGAACTGCGTGGTGTTAGATGTCCCGATGTCATAGTTAACTACGGCTACCTCCAGACTGAAATTATTAATTTAATGATTTCTTATATTTACGCGAAGACTACACATAAAAATGTTTTAAAGTTAAATTAAACGCGATAGAATCTGTAAAAATTATTAATTTACTTATAGGATCCCAAGCGGATGGTAGCACCCAGCCATCTATTCTATTGAAATTAAGATGTTTTTGACTTCAATAGCCCCGCGAATCATCCTTCCATCCCCCCGTGACCATGGGTGCTGTAAAGAGCTCTAAATGTCGGCAATATAAGATATGTATGTAAATATACGTGATAAAATCCGTCAAAACTAGATTTATTTAAATGTGCAATGTTCGCGTAAACATAAGTAATCATTATACGTTCTAGTTTGTCACACTTTTTTCTATAAAAGCAAATATAGAAACTGAAAATAAGTGAAACATCGTTTTCCCGACTACCGACAAATGGTGTCACGGTTGCGTAAAAGTGCTCGTTCATAATTAATCACCCGCTGGAACGGAAAATCGAGCAGCTGCGCCGAGATAAGGACGTCTTGCAACTTCAAAATCTTACTGAGCCCTTTTGTATCGACGCCATTAGTCGGTTCGTTAATCGACTTCATCGCGCTTTTAAATGTACGTCAAAACTTTGAATTAGATCAGTCCCGCGAGCTAAGATTGTATTGGCGTTAAGAAAAAATGATTTTGCAAAAGGGGAGATTTTGCACAGTGACGTATGTTTACATTATGTAGACTGAAGGAAATTACCACTGATACTACTCACTCACTTGTCGAACTATACATAGTGAATGCTCTCCACTGCACTAACTGGTTAGCAAATAAAACAATACATTTGATCATCATCATCATCATAATTATAACCCTTCACAAGTCTACCGCTGAACATAGGCCTGCCTCAAGGAATGCCACAAAACACGGTCCTGAGTCACCTGCATCCATCGATTTCCTGCATGTCTTAACATTAGATTGTTACTCCATCTAATCGGGGAATGCCCTACACTTCCTTTACCGGTACGAGGCTGTCATCCAAGAACCTTTCTTTCCCATCAGTTATCGGTTCTTCTAGCTATATGGCAGGCCCATTGCCACTTTAGCTTACTAAACCGTTGCATACCTCAAAACTTGATAGTATTGATATATTTCAACTTTCATCAACCAAATTCGAAAACTGCACATTGAGTACTCTTTAATTTTTTTTTCGTGATTCTGATTTCTCTTCTTTATCTGATCATGTCTGAAAACTTTAAAATTTTCTCATGTTGCTACCTATCAAGCATTTATTTTAGTTAATTTCTTAGTAGTTCAATTGTAAGTAGCATAGTGGGTTATACATTCATTTAATCTGTAACGACATATGTAATTGTATTCATATTCCAATGTTTAACTATTGGCTATTCCTTTGAAGTAAATAAATAAAAAAAACTTCTGCAAATAGAGCCACTATATTATTGTTGTAGTTATTGTGTTAACAAGACTTATGATAATTACTAGAAATATAATCCTTTATGAGGCTTTTATCTTGTTTGCTTTTCAAAGTAAATTTTTCTTAAATTGGAAACAAATAAATTGTGACGAGGGAGAAACCACCACTTGTGCCTATCAATAGAGTCTACTAAGAGCCCTAAATTGGGATGATCACAAGAGTGACAGATGTATTGAAATAGGTTTTATGAGGATGTTCAAACTAAATAATATTTAATGTTCAAAAAAGTAAAATGAGACGCATATTGTTATCGGCTCTGTACTCACTGATACGATTGCATATTATGGTTACTACTGGCTGAGGAGTCAATCAAAGGCGTATGACTGTTTTATTTATTATTGACGTGACAACGTCTTATAATTCGATTAAGCTGGCTGCACGCACGAAAAAACATGACTCATGCGGCGTTACCTCGTTCTGAGGCGTTCCATTTAAGGCTTGAAGTGCAAGCGAGAGCGCTAAACGAGCGACAAAGAGGCACAATCGGCGTTGTCACGTTCAACTATCGTCAGTAAACCGACTTTACAGACAACCGATTTTTTTTATTTCTACTTTATTGTATGCCCATGCCAACGAGGGTTAGGGCGTCCCCCCAAGGCGACGCACACCAGCTCGTCCTCGTTGGTGTGGAATACAGCGCGCAAAGCGGCGATGGGGACCGCCACCCGTCACGCACAGCCCGACACGGCGGAAGGTGGAGGACAGAGTGCAGAGTTGGCACGTGGAATGTTAGAGGAGGCATGAGAGATAAGACGAATGAGTTGATCGAAATAATGAAAGAAAGAGAATTAGATGTCATGTGTATGTCGGAGACCAAACGGAAGGGCAGTGGTACTGAAGAGCTCCCTGGCGGGGCGTTAGCTCTATGGTCCGGAGTCCCGGAGAGCGAGAACGCCTGCCAGGGAGTGGGGGTGCTGCTGTCTTCTCGGTTGGTCGATGTTATGACTGAATATAAGTTTGTGAACTCAAGACTTCTCTGGGTTCGCTTTAAATTGGGACTGACGAAGTTATTCCTTTTGGCTGTTTATGCGCCGGTAGCTTCGTCATCCAGGGCTGAGCTGGAGGAGTTTTGGGAGAATGTAAGAGAAGTTCTAGATTTGGCTAGGGGAAACGAAAGAATTGTTGTATGTGGTGATTTGAATGGATGGGTTGGTACCGCTCGACCAGGGTACGAGTCGGTACTTGGAAAGTTTGGCAATAAAAGGGTTAATGATGCTGGCAAGCTTATACTGGCGGTATGCAAGGAAAAGGGTCTTCTTGTGACAAACACTATGTTTAATCACAAGAAAATCCATATGTATACTAGAGAAAGAAAGAATGAGAGAAGTATGATCGATTTGTTCCTGGTGGATGACCGACTGCGAAAACAGGTTATGGATACGCGAGTGTTCAGGGGTGCTGACCTGGGAACGGATCACTATCTAGTAATTACTAGATTTAAGGGTCTGTTCGCGAGTTGGCGCTACCGGACGGCAGTGACAGAACCACAGTCGGTCTGTCGCATCCGAAGCTGGAAGCTTCAGGAAGCGGATACTAGGGACAAATATCATGCGAGGGTAGCCGAAAAGCTTGACACCATCGATGGCAGAAAAGAATGTGTAGAAAGAACTTGGCAGAACCTTAGGGATGGAATGGTAAGTGCAGCGGAAGAAGTGTGTGGAACAATAAAAAGAGGCAGTAGTAAAAGAAGAGATGCATGGTGGAATGATGAAGTGAAAGAAGCTGTAAAGAAGAAGAAGAAAGCATGGTTAGACTACTTGGCCTCTAGTAATGATAAGGATATGAGAGAGGAGATGAAAGAAAGATATAGGCCGCAGAAAGTTCACACGAAAGCACTGATTGAGGAAGTGCGTGAAAGGTGTAGAATGGAAACGGACGAAAGGTTGTCGCACAACTTCAAGGAAAACTCCAAACTCTTCTGGAAAGAGGTTGGAAGGACCCGAAGTGGTGCGACGGCCTTAAGAATGAACAAAGTGCTTTCGAGAACTAATGACGTCCTCTCAGAAAAATCGGACATCATGCAGCGATGGAGCGAATTTTATAGAGAAATGTATGCGTGTGATGATCTTAGTGAGGGATCTGGGGATGACGCCGTGACTGGTACGCCAGACCCGGACCTCGATGACACTGAGGTCATCAGTATGAAAGAGATTGAACGTGCGATTCGAAGTTTGAAATGTGGTAAGGCTGCGGGACTAGACAGAGTTACTGCTGAAATGGTCAAGTATGGTGGGCCTCGCGTCTGGGACAGCTTTCATCTGCTGTGCAATTTATGCTGGCGGACGGGGGATGTCCCGGATGATTGGCGATCCGCAGTCATTGTGCCTTTATATAAAGGTAAAGGTTCACATTTTGACTGCGGGTGCTATCGGGCGATCAGCTTGACCAGTTTAGCAAGTAAAGTTTACTCGAAGGTTTTGACACGTAGGATGCAAGAGAAATCGGAAAGATTTCTATGGGAGGCACAATGCGGATTTAGACCTGGAAGAGGATGCATGGATCAAATGTTTTCTCTCCGCATGATCACGGAAAAGCTTCTGGCTGCTAACCAGAAGATTTTCTGTGCTTTTGTGGATCTTGAGAAAGCATTTGATAAGGTTGTAATAAAGAAAATGTGGGAACTGTTGCCGGGGTATGGTGTGGATGGTCGATTGCTAAGGGCTGTGCAGTCTCTTTACTGTGACTGTAAAGCCTGTGTGCGGGTAGGGCATGACCTGTCACCCATGTTTAGCGTCCAAACGGGCGTAAAACAGGGTTGTGTCATGTCTTCCTGGCTGTTCATACTGTATCTCGACAGCTGTTTACAAAAGCTGAAAGATAGCTGTTTGGGTGTGAAATTGGGTGACATTAAAGTAAATTGTCTGTTGTATGCTGATGATGCAGTGCTTATTGCACCATCAGAGGCAGAACTGCAGGCATTAGTCACGTGTATGAAAGAGGAATGTGAAATTAAAGGTCTCCGTTTGAACGCTAATAAAACTAAGGTTCTGGTATTTGAAAGGGACGAAGAGAGAACGAAGTGTGAAATATGGGTAAATCAGGAATGTCTAGAACAAGTAAATGAAATTGTATACTTGGGGAGTGCTTTTAGCCGGGATGGAAGATGTGATTTAGATGTGGACAGGCGTGTCGCTGCCGGGAACAAAGTCAATGGTGCCCTGACTGCGTTAGTCAAAAGGCAAGGCGTGGTGAAGAGTGCACGCCTTGCAATACATAACGCAGTGTTGGTACCGACTTTGTTATATGGCAGCGAAACCTGGGTATGCCAGAAGAAGCATAAAAGCAAGTTGAATGCAGTGGAGATGCGATCTCTTCGTAAAATGTGCGGCGTTACCATGGCCGACCGAAAGCGAAACGAAGAGATTCGCAATATGGCAGGTTTGAAAGATGACCTTATCACGAAAATTGATAAGGGCGTGCTTCGGTGGTTTGGGCACGTTGAGCGAATGAGTGAAGACCGAATGGTGAAGAAAATATATAGCACGAAAGTTAATATTAAAAGGTATCGAGGTAGACCGAGACTAACTTTCGAAGACCATGTGAGCAAATTGCTCGAAGAGGGTAGGGTCAAGAGTACTCGGATACCTAGACTTGCATCAGATTCATTATCTTCTTCATGTATGAAGAAGATAATGAATCTGAAAGAAGCGAAAGAGGTATGTAAGGATCGTGACACTTGGCGATCTGTTCTCTCTGGCTACCCCGTCAGGGATTGTGCGTGAAGATAAGTACTTTATTGTATACCTTAATAAAGTGGATTACAAAGTGCGGATTTAATGCCTTTTGGCGTTCTCTTCCAATTAACACGGGACGTGTATCTATGTGATTAATGTGATAAGTGTCAAAAATAAAAAGAACATAATAGTAAATTAGAAAAAGAAAAATAAACTTATATTATATTAACATAAATACAATACACTGATATACAATAAAATGTACATACACAGTTATATCATGCGTTGAGGAAAGATTCTGAAATTATCTATTAGGTAAAGTAAGCTACCCTCCACCCAACATCCAACGTTTATACATTACAAATTGCTTATTATGCATTTTGGAGAGACCCTTACAGTAAGTAATCAACACTTAGATAGAAATGAGAATAAAAGTAAATTATATTATTTTACTTTCGCATTCTTTCCGGTCGACTCGACCGGAGACGGACCACCCTCGCACCGAATACCGGCGTAATGTAGTGCAAGTAGCTGCTGTGTGTATGGACCCTTTTGCTGCTAACGAGTCATTCCATATTAGTCCTTAGAGCTGATAACGCGTCTGTGTATTGATTCTTAATCATTCATCACTTTAAGATATCTACAGACCAGCATTTTTGTACGTGGTAGAGCCATGCTGCAGCTATATTAGTAGTATAGTTATAGCACGAATGGGTTGGCTCGACCGGGGAAGGTCCACGCTCTCATAGAATACCAGCGTAAAATAGCAGCTTAATGCTGCTGTGTTTCATATGGTGAGTGTAGAGAACCGGAGGCCCTTTTTACTGGAAAAGAGGCATCATCATTCCAACGCATTTGCATTTTGATTCGCAAACGAAGATAGATCTAGAGGTCTATGGGCCACAGCAACCACTTACTATCAGGTGGACTGTGTGCTCGTTTGTCACCCTATCCTATAAAAAAGCATCCACTTACTTCACGTGTCTTAAAACAAATTACTAATTATTTACTCCTTATTTCAGATTAAGGTAAGAAGAAACATTTAGGATAAATTTAATAAAATTTTTGACATATTTTTAACAATTTTTTAACAATTTTTACCTACTAAGAGTCTTATTTAAAAATATAGAATTAAATTAAAATACCTACTTCGTTTTATATAAACAAGGTCGGATTCAAATTAGCTCGTAAACCATCATAAATGTAGATGTAGATATTTTTTTAACATCAAAACGAGAAACGTAATCGAAACTAGAATTTTAGAATAGCAATAATTTTAGACCTTTTAATGTATATTGTATACAGATGTAAGCCGCGGTGTAGACCGTTCATTTAAACTACAATGGACTGCCATAAATTCATAATTCAATAAGCTTCGACCCTCGAACACAAGTTGCCTAATATTTTACAAACTACGAAGCACGTATGAATAAAGTTGATAGTTGGACACTGTCGGCTACAGCCTCGCAGTCTCCACAATGAACTTATCTCGATGATTTTGTAAATGTGTATAAAATTAAATGGTTTCTTTTTAATAAATTACACACGGTATATTAGAAAATATATAAGTAAATCCTTAGATTTGCCATAGTAAAAGATAGTTGCTTTGATTTTTTTTTCTTTTCGAAGTAAAATCACACTTATAGTCCACCTTTATTTAATGTATATGAGTGACAAACGAGTACACAGACTTTGTTACATATAATTTGTATTTATTTTAGTTTACTTTCCTTTAATTTATTTTTCTTTCAATTGTAAATTTAAAATTACGTCAAACTCTCACCATGGGCCCGCTCTTTGCATCCTTTTTTTTCTAAGGGAATGCAATAAAAAAAAAAATATGGTAAAGGTTTTTTTTCTTCTACTGTCACCCCACATCAAACATTATTTATCAAATTAATTACTTGTTTTGTATTTTAATAATAATTTGTTTTGTCTCTGTGGCTTCGAGACATACTTGTGTCTTACATAAATAATGAAGTTTATGACAGTACATTTGAAACTTCGTACAAACTATGTTACGTATTTATCTCACGTTGTTAGTTAGTTGCGGGAGGTTTATATCAAGAATTTTCATCTGTTACGCAAATGCTTACAAAAGCTTTTGCCTTGCTTCCTAGACTTTTTAAAGTAAAAGACGGCCAAGATGCATTAGCTCAAGCTAGTTTTCTTAGGGTACACAAGCATATACGAGTGAAGTGAAGCCATGCTGCAGCATTATTTTGGCTAACTATATGAAGAAACGTAACTAGCTCCTGACATTAGGTATGAACTAGTGAGGTAATTAGGGAGCCTATGAACTCATTGAAACACATTCAAAAAATTCATATTAAGTAAACTTAGGACAGTTAGTCTATAGTCTAATCTATAGTTCCTGTCATACACTACAAGTTTTAACTAGCTCTATCATTACAAACCCTTCGCACTCGCCCCCGCTCGCGAAGTTCCCGGGGGATCCCGCAGCCCCAGTCTGCAATTTTCTCAACCCGAAACTATCCCGCATTAATCCCCCCACTTGGGATAGGTAAGAATCCTTTTAATTTTCTTAGATTACTTTATACATAAGAATGATGTATGGTACAGTGGTAAGCGTCGCGCTTGCTGATTGCATGGGATCTGGGTTCTACATAAAAATAAAAAACTCATTACAGACTATATATAGTATTTCGACCACACACACACATAACTCCCTTTTTATGCCATGAGGGGACGGTTATGGAAAAGATCTCATGGCTTCCGATAGTTGGTGGTACTATCGTCGTGTTGCATCAGGCGGCTACGCCGACATGAAAACAAAATAAGGATGACGTGAAGTACTGACGCTCCGGGAAGTCTGCAATCTGCAGACATGTTCAAAATTGTCCCCGTCGTTTTATTAAATTTGATAGACTACAAATCCTCGCAAAAGAACACCAAGTCCTAATGATTCGCGAGGCTATAGAAATTGAAAAAAAAAACATCAATTGAGAAAATAACCGGGTGCCACCATCTTCTTGGGATTAATAAAATTAAATCCAAACCCAAGCGTACCAATATAAGACTCTTCAAGTTCTGCGTCGATTGGACTGAAAAATCATATTCAAAAGCTGATAGCTCAGGTTAACTATGTCGGGACGTCAAACATCTCAATCACGAAGGGGTGACCAATGTTCAGTGGATTTGTAAAGCACCGGAACGTCGGGAATAAAAACAAGTTTAAATAAGTAAAAATAAGTCAAATTAAACTCGACAAAATCCGTTAAATTAGATTTAATCAATAAAATATTATTATTAATATTAATGTTTCTTTCTAAGTAATGAAAACAAAATAGTAGCGGAGTGATTTCCACTAGCAAACGATTCTTACCAAAGTTACACAATCGAACTACTGGTTTGCATGACACTGTCGACCATAAATCAATGATACTTAGCAACTTAAGCAAGAAGTGGGTTAATTCGTGGTACGTAATGACTGCAGTGCTGTTCGCAGCGTCGTGGCCGCGACCTGGAAGTGGATGTTTCCAAGAAAACTGGTATTTTGCCAGCGGATTTATTTATACCAAGTACGTAGTGATACTGTAATTTAACCAGCTCGGGAAGTAGAGCTCTGGTTTTTCTGTAGAAGCTATTAACAACTGTTATTATTGCAGTTTTATTTTTTTGCTCGTTTACATTAAGTACTAGGTCGTAAAGTTATAATGCAACTGAAGTGAAATAAATTTAATCGGAAATTACACATTGTTAGCTACTAATATTTGTTATAATATTTGCTGTAATCAGGTTCATATGCTTTAATTAAAATTAATTATTCTTTCTAAAAGGCCGGCAAGGCATCTGCAATTCCCCTGGTGTTGCGGTTGTTCATGGGCGGCTGTAGTCACTTACCATCAGGTGAGCCGCTTGCTCGTTTGCCCCCTCTTCTAAAAGAATAGAATAGAATAATTTTTTATTCAATATAGATCACATGTGTAATTCTTACTTTACCACTGAATCGAAAAAAACCTCTGTCCTGGGAAGAACCAGCAAGAAACCCAGAGGGACTTTTGTTTTTTAAAAGCATATTTTACATTAGTGGTTGATAGATACAAAATTTATTTTAGAAACAGCTTGGAAAAGACCACCTCATTCCCAGAAGTTATTATCAACCATGTATTCATTTATACTATAATAACCCTTTTTAAACAGTTTCAACTTAACAAAACATTTAAACTTGGTAATATAGAGAGCCTGTACACTTTCCGGGACCTTGTTGTAATAGCGTATACATTGCCCCAAGAATGAATTACTGACTCTGTGAAGTCGAGAAACTGGTATCACTAGCTTTTGTTTGTTCCTAGTGTTTACAGAATGTACATCACTTTTTTTACTAAAACTACCTTTGTTTTTGTGAAAATACATTAAATTTTCGTAAATATACTGAGAGGCCAAAGTTAAATATTTATATAAATTATTTCTTTAAATTTATCTTTTTTTTATTTATTCTTAGAAAAAGTGTTACATTATTTACATTTTAAATTTGCCAAATTAAGAGACTCTCTCGGTTTTAGGTTGTAAATAGCTCTAATGGCCCTCTTCTGTAAAACAAAAATAGTTTCTGAATCAGCCGCATTTCCCCATAGCAAAATCCCATAAGACATTATGCTATGGAAATAACTGAAATAAACTAATCTTGATGTCTCGACACTAGTGAGACCTCTAATCGTTTTTTACAGCATAGGCTGCAGAACTTAGTCTGCTTGCTAGTTTGAACACATGGGGGCCCCACTGAAGCTTTGCGTCGAGAGTGATGCCAAGAAAAACAGTGGATTCAACAGGGCTCAGTTCTTTCCCATTTAAAAACACATTGGTACTCAGATTTTTAACATTCGTAGTTGTAAATTTAATACATTTAGTTTTATCTCCGTTTTAATGTAGATTATTAACGTTAAACCAATGCACTAAATTTGATATAGCATTATTCACTTCGTCACATTTAAATGATTGACGTTTAAGTTTAAAAATCAAGGAAGTATCATCAGCAAATAATACTATATCATGATTATCCCCTACAAGAGAAGGTAAGTCATTAATATACACTAGAAATAGGAATGGGCCGAGAATGGAGCCCTGAGGGACACCCATTAGTACAGGTGACCCGGAAGAACTTTTACCATTGATAATAACTTTCTGCATTCTATTACTTAAATATGAAATAATAAGTTTAAGCGCTGTGTTCTTGACACCATAGTACTGTAGCTTCCTGATTAATGTCTCATGGTGAACGCAGTCGAAGGCCTTGGAAAGGTTACAAAATATACCCAAAGCATCCTCTGAATTCTCCCATGCAGAAAAAATATGTTTAATAAGCTCAACTCCAGCGTCAGTTGTCGAGCGACCCCTTGTAAAACCGAATTGGTTTTTATGTGGCAATTTATTAATATTAAAGAAACTTATAATCTGATCTAAAATTATTTTTTCAATAATTTTACTAAAAGTTGGTAGTACAGAAATTAGTCTAAAATTGGGTGGGTCTAATGTACTACCAGATATAAATAAAGGTATGACTTTACTATGTTTCATTAAATCAGGAAACACACCAGATTCGACGCATGTATTAAATATATGGCTAGATAAGGTGATATTATAAAAAAAAATTTAAGCCGTAGAGAACTCACTACCCCATACCCTGTCGTGGGTATCGTAAGAAGTGACAGAGAGAAATGTAACAGAAGCTGGACAGAAGAATCGTTCTGAGAACATAAAAAAACTGCACTAGCTAACCCGCGTGGCAATCTATGGGGATTGGGGAGGCCTATGTTCAGCAGTGGACAATTTATAAGCTGCAACGAATTAATGAATCTGAGTATTTAGTTAATCATAATAAATATATTGCATAAAGTGGAAACGATCCGTTCGGTTTACGAGTTCGTCTGCTAGCTGCGACCTAGTGAATAGCCTATATATTTGTGAACATAATAAGTTCATTTTTAATATAAGTTTCATATAAACTGGTTAGTGATACGGTTGCCCATCTACATCTAAATTCATCCTCGATTAAGAATCAAAGTGCAGATGCATTGTCACCCCTAATAACTAAGATGCCTCACCATACGAAAGACAGCAGCATTAAGCTGCAATTTTATGCTGTAAGTCTATGACAGCATGGTCCTATACCGTACGAGCCGACCCATTCGTGCTACATAATATATCTGCAACATGGCTCCACCATGTAAAGTTTACAGTTGTAAAACGTATGTTATTTGAGGCTTGACTCCAAAAATTCATTTAAAACAATTATTTATCGAATTAAAAAAAAACAGCATTCGAAATACATATATATTCTAGAAGGAATTTTAAGTGAAATAAAACGATGATATTGTCTAATAAGTCCATACAGCCCAGTGAGTCCACATATCATCACGTGGAAATAAAGCACGCGGGACGTCTAATATAAAAAATTCATTGCGCCGATAACATTTGTACGAGGGCTAAATATAAAGGTATTTAGATCACGTCCCGGTGCGAATCGCTTCTCTCGCCAGGTGGAACCACCGTCGGCGACGCAATATTTTTCCGTCAACGCCGCATTTATATGATAATGCGAGACGTCGGATGGCGGCGGCACTCGGAACTGATCCGCGCGAAACTGCCGACCAATTCCGAAAAATTCCGAAGTCGTAAATCTAATTTCGCGCCCACCTCCGTCCCGATATCCGCCCCGGCCTCTTTTTGTTTGGGAATCGGCCGTAAAGTCGAGTTATGACTAGTCAATAGGCATCGCCCGAGGACATTTTTCTTACCCATTCGCATTCTTACAACACAGCTGCCGAAAAACTTGTACTATTTTTGTTTAGCTAATTTACCCGATATAGCCCTTTATTACAGCCTAAATTCCACTGCTAGACATAGATTCCCACAATGGGATTTAATTATAGGGCTGACAAGCGTGACAACCACGCAAATATACTCCTGAAATATCTAGTATTGTAAGTGACCAAACTAGGCTTATTTTAAACTGACTTTAATAAAAGGGTGACAGTTGTTAATTCGATGGTGTATTCTTTTTAATACATATAACACGATATAAGTTAAACGATTTTGCTGATTTTTACTAACCGATTCAACTTTATCCGATGATGTAAGTCGGCTTATATTATTTTTATAAGGCTTAGATTTGAAACTCAAATACAAGCGTACAAAAGGGCGAAGCGTTTAGCATGCATGGCGAACACAAGCTATAGCTCTCCACTCATGCCTTATGGTAATGTATCCTTTTAAAAACCAGCAAAGAATGCTTGGAAAACAATAAAATTAAGAGTTATTCATATAAAATCAAGCAAAGAATAATAACCACTTGAGTTAAGGAAGTCTGTCAATGGCCTGGGTGCACCACGAGCAGGTGAGGTTAATATTGCCTCTAAAAGCCCTAACGTAGCATAAAAAATCACAAACAGTAAATAAACAGTATATAAAAACACTGGCCGCCGGGCCACATAGCCGTCAGTCACTTTTTATTGCAAAAAGATAACATCCTCTTTACAAACACGCCTATACATACAGATAAGTTAATCCCAACTCTATATAAATTTATTTTGTTATGAAACGTAAAACCCAAGTCAAAGTGGAGCCGCATAATTTTCAAATAACTGTAAGAACGGACCTTATGAATAAAGAAAGGGAAGAGATACTAAGAAAACAAATAGTAGTGGGAAATATTACGAAGATGGAGAGCGGACGTCGAGGAAAAAAAAGGTTTTCGCCTCTTCCGGATAAATGCTCGAAAAAATTACCATTTGACGAAGGTACGAAGGGCGGGACTAATGTAGACCCGGATCCGATAGAGCTGTGTTACGTACGTCTCACTGTGGAAAAAAAAGGGTAAGCTAATTTTAAATGAGGTCTTTTCAAGGTATGGGTGCGTCTGCGGAGAGCCGCGATAAATTACGCTAAATGCTACATTAATTAATTCGGAGGGCAACTGCAGAGGCGAAAACTTTTTATGGAATTTAATAAAAAATCATAAGTTTGTGAGACGAGTTTGTTTAGAATGTTTGAAGCTATGTTAAGTCAGCATGCCTTGTTTACATTTTGAGGGTCATGGGTTCGAGTTACAACAGATAAATGTTGAGCCGTGTTAGCTCACGCTGCAGCTATATTAAAGCTGTAGCATATATGGATCGGTACAGCTGGGGAGAGACCACGCTCGCACAGAAGAACAGCTTAAAATAACAACTTCATTTACGAGAACCAGAGAGCATTTTATTGGTGATGAGGAATTCTATCTCAGTCTCTGATATTAAATATCTGTGGAACACAGTATCCACTTACCATTCTGTGTGCGTGTCTGTCAACCTTAAATTCTATATCATCTCATAATTTGCTGCAAATATTCTACATCAAAGGATACAAAAGACGTTCTTAACGTCTTTTGAAAAATTATCTCACTTAACCTCTGGACTTATGCCCCAAAACTATTTTTAAGAGTCATTTCGTTTCTTGTGCAATATTTTCAATTAAATACTGTTACGTCTAGAGTAAGTTAAGAGAACTCAAAATAAATTTGTGAATTTTAGAAAAAAAACATCAGGGACTAGTAGTTGACTACAAAACCAATATTGCTTACAAATCTAAACAACTAACTACTTCCTAACTTCCAGAATTCATTAATTCAATCATTACAGCCCTTCATAAGTCCACTGCTGAGTATAGGCTTATATAATGCCTATATAAATGTAGATGTATGCCTGAATATAAATGTTAAATATTTTATTGGACACAAATGTCAGCTAAATCCAGCCAGTTTTAGGTTTTAAACACTTTTAAACTATTAAAAGAATATAATGGATTGCAGTCGGCGCATTGATAGCGGCAGGCAGGATCTGATAACGATGAATACATTTGACGGCTGATTGGTTAAAGCTTTTAGCATCACGGCAAGAGTGTTACGCTGCGATGTGCAACGAGATTTATTAAATTTTCCATGCAACCTTACCATCGTATTTCCTCTATATAAATAAAAAACTAACAAAATACGTAAAACCTTTTACGTTTCTCCAACTAAGTTTTTTTCGATAAATAAGCATTTCAAGATTTTTTTCTAATAGTTATAAAATTGTAAACTAAATGCCGTTCTATACTATCCCATACCATAAAAAGTATTTCAGTAGAGTTTGTAACTCTGGAATCAACATATCATAATATTTTCAACATCATCAGCTCGTAGTGATACATAGCTGGGCACGGGCCTCTCCTTTTGTGAAGAAGACAAAGCAATAAGCAATAAAATGTGATAAAATAAAAAAAATGTCCTACAGACCGAATTTCGGAAGTCTCAACGTAGACTAGCCATCTGCGCAGTACAGGATTATAGTGCCTAGTATACCCAAACGCAGGAGCACTCACTATTACCACACTCGTAATGCAATGGAATAGTAATCAGACACAACCGGAAAGAGATCAAGCACAGGACCAACGGCTTTACATGCTTTCCGAGGCTCGGGGGTGAAACACCGCCAGCTTCTTGAATTCAACCTGCTACTGAGAATTTCTGGACAAAAAAACTCAATAAAAATTTTTCATTAGGACCCGACTTCTGAATTTAAACCCGGGACCTCATGATCAGCAATTAAGATCTAGACCACTAGACCAACAAGGTGGTCATTGTCGTGATGAAATTTAAGTAAAATAAAGTAATATCAAAAATTGTATATGTACTTATATTGTAAATACTAGTTGTTCCCCGCGACATCGCCCGCGCGTAATTTATTACGATTGGTTTTCATGGGTTTTTATTTTTGCGCGAAACCCTAATTATTTTTTTTAAATAAAATTAGCCTGAGTAACTTCTTATAACATCAGATATCTGCCAGTGAAAGTTCGGTCAAAATCGGTCCTGCCGTTTCGGAGATTAGCCGGAACAAACAGACAGACAGACAGAAAGACAGACAGACAGAAAGACAGACAGACAAAAATTTTAAAAATCGTGTTTTTGTTATAAGTACCGCATAAACTTTCATATGCATATAGTAAAAAGCTGTTATTTCAACAACCAGACACATCAATTTTATTGATTTGTGTAGATGTGTAGATTTTATGGGAGCCTGAAATTGTCGTAACAATTTTTCCATGGCCCCTCAGTTTCAAGGTTATGAATGTAATTCACGATATTGATTTGCATCTCATAGAATAATTTACCAAATTTATGTATTTGTTTGGAACAAAACGACACCGAGAAGTTTAATCGTAACAGTTATGTTGGAGCTTTAGCGGAACAGACACAGTGACGTCAGATGGTCGTTAATCGAATGGCCCTAGCGATTGCCAAATGAAGCCATTACTAGATCTCAATGTGACACGAAAACTAGAACAGTTGTACTCCTTATCAAACATCATGCTCTATCATTAACGGGATTTAATATGTGCGTTTCTACGCATTAGGCAAATCGAGACCCTTTTTACTGGAAACGAGTCATTCCTTAGTCCTCAGGGATTGCAATGTATCTGCATGTTGATAGGTATCTCACAGCATTCAGTAACCATCAGTTGGACTGTGTGCTTGTTTGTCATTTTTTGATTCAATAAATAAAAAAACGTCATCAGTACCATCATCACAGCCCTTCACATGTCCACTGCTAAACATTGGCCTCCCCCAAGGAATGTCACAAAGCACGGTCCTGAGCCACCTGCATCCATCGACTTCCTGTATGTCTTACCAGATGGCCACTCCATCCAGTCGGGGGGGGGGGGGGGGGGGGTTTAGAACATTTTTTTCCATCGGTTGTCGGTTCTTAAATCTCTATGGCCAGCCCATAGCCACTTCAGCTTACTAATCCACTGCGCTATGTCGATTACTCTGATTCTACTGCACAGAGAAACCCCTAGCATAGCAAAGCCTTCTCCATAGCTCGCTGAGTGACCTTGAGCTTCCTCATAGGGCCAGTAGTAAAGGACCACGTCTCAATTCCATAAGTCATCACTGGCAACTGGATGACCATGACAACGCTGATGATCATGACCATAACGATGATCATGACACACGAGGAAACCTTAGGGAATACCCTAAATCCTCTGTTCTTCCATTAAATAGCGGTAGACTATGCAAACAAACCAAAGGGAGCAAATTAAATACTATAAGCTCTTTATCGTCATCACTTAGCAGTTTTTAATCCTTAGAAAAAACGTCTAATTATGTAACTAAAAAAATTTTTGGCTGATTGAATGTGTTTGACTGTGTTACTGTTTTCTCAACCGACTTTATAAAACGGAGGTTCTCAATTCAGCTGTATTTTTATGTGTGTTTCAGAACTTTTTTCTGGGTGATCCTGGTGCTTCTTTTGTGGTTTCATATAAATGTGATTAAGATCTGACCAATAGTTTTGAGTTATTCTTAATAATTTATATTGAAGTCGGCTGTACAAATTTTTTAATTTTACTACTTCTTTTACTCATCATTTATCTCACTCGCACACACAAACACACGCATGCTTGCAAACATAGAAATAATACGTAACTATGTTATAATGTTATAAGTTTATAATTGCAATATCAAGAAATTCCACGTCAAAGCAAAATTAGTTTATGCCATCGTTCATCGAACGAAATTATCTTTCAAATAATTGGTTATCTGCTCTTCAAAGGCACAGGTACATTTATTTCTTAGGTTGTCGAGTTATTCGTCAAATAAAACCCACCTGACGATTGAAAAATTCAATTATTTGTTAGCTGTTGAATGCACGTTCTGTGTCTGTTTAACTGAGGATCGAATAATCGACTCTAAAATAATAAAAACCAAACTTCCAACCTTATAGCAACTGCGTAAAATTGTTAATATGCATGATGTACAACAAAAATTTAAAAATTACACATGATATATCAAAAAAATGTTTCTTTATCTACATCTTACTATCATTACAACGAATAAATAATCACTGTTTTAAATTAAACAAGGTAAAAAACTTTCGCGTGAATTAAATTTAATAATTATATATTTTTTAATATATTGCTAAATAATAAAAATAAATAGAATACAAATAAAATATTTAACAATAATATAATAAGAAAAGAAATGAAAGTAGAAACTTTATACACTGGTATGTAGTACACATCACATGAATAAATAAAACATGCGTGAGTGTCGTAGAACACTCCGTTGGAACGAAGTTCCTTTCGTAGTATATTATTATTGATAAAATTATTATATTATTGATTAACAGATACAAATTACAGTGCACACGCGCTCAATGCACGGTTTCTATGCAGACGACAGCACTCGTGCCTTATATACCAGCCGTGCCAATATTTCTCGGGAAAACGTCGCCAAGTAGCGGAACAAACTTGTGTCTGAAGTCGAGTCTTTGTTGAACAAAGTCTCGGATTGGGGGCGACTAAATCTAGTCCAGTTCAATCCACAGAAGACACAAGTTTGCGCCTTTACCGCTAAAAAGAACCCATTTGTCGTATCTCCTCAGTTTCAAGGGACTCCCCTTGTTGCCTCAGCCCGTATTGGAATCCTCGCTATCACCATATCGAGTGGTGTGGAGATTCGTGGTCACTTGGAAGAGAAGCCCAAATAGGCCTCTAAAAAGCTTGGTGTACTCAGTTCAGCGGGACAGTATTTCATACCTGCACACCGCTTGCAACTTTACAAGGCGCAGGTTCGGCCCCACGTGGAATACTGTTCCCATCGCTGGTCTGAGGCTCCCCAGTGCCAGCTCCTTCCACTTGACCGCATCCAGCACAAAGCGTTTCGAATCGTCGATGACCAAGTTCTGTCCAATCGGCTTGACTTACTGGCACTGCGTAGAGATGTTGCATCTCTTTGCTTATTTTATCGCATCTACCACGTGGACTGTTCTGAGGCATTGTTCGGACTAATACCAGCCGCTCAATTTCACCATCACATATCGCGACAATACTCGCGATACCATCCATACTATCTGGATGATTGGCGGTCCACCACTGTGCGATTTAGAAGAAGTTTTCTTCCTCGCACAACTTCCTTGTGGAATCAATTACCACCGGCGATTTTTCCGGACCGATATCACTTAGGGACGTTCAAGAAAAGAGCCTATTACTTTTTAAAATGCCGGCAACGCATCTGCAATTCCCCTGGTGTTGCAGTTATTAATGGGTGGCGGTAGTCATTTACCATCAGGTGAGCCGCATGCTCGTTTGCCCCTCTCACATAAAAAAAAAACTGCTGTTATAGGCGTAGTTTACTAGAAACCGAATAGCAACAAATATCGATTAGTCGGTAGCCATCTATAAGTGTCAAATTTTACGACAGGTCAATTGTAGTCTAACTGGGTCACAACACTGATTATCCAGTATTGATTTATTTAGTTTGTTTTTTTCGAAAACTTCAAGGACTTCCTAACCGTGTAGTAGCGGTGTAAGAATATACAGTATCCCATATCGTCCCGCGGGTGCCGTAAGATGTGACAGAGGACAACTGAAACAGGAGATGGGCAGCAGCATGGCCGTTATTACTAGAAATGAGGTATTCCATCTCAGTCCTCAGGGTTGATAACAACATTTGCATTTTGATTCCTAATCGAAGATAAATGTAGATGTTTTTGAACCACAGCATCCGATTACCATCAGGTGAACTGTGTGCCCGTCTGTCACCCTTAATCTACAAAAACTCTATATAACAACACAACATTATAAAAATCTGCGGTTACTAACCGTGTCATCTACCTTTATTTATTTCTTTGTTACCCTTTAAACTGTAACACATCAAGAGATAAGTTCATCAAAAGAAATCGGTAAAATGCTGGAATTTACTCAAACGAACGCCTAGATGTAAAGGAAGTTATTTTACCTAGAAATTCTTGAGCGTTAAGGAGTAAATATTTGAAAAAAAAAACAACATGGCGTAAAACAGACATAATTTTCTTAATTCATTTGCATTGAATTGTTTTAATTTTCACATCACATAAAATTTTACGTAAGCTGCATCTGATAACGAATGAAAAATACAGAAAAACCGTTTCCAACTCGAAATTAGTATTGCTTTAATGGATTGCCGCTGGGGCATCTGATAAGAGCGAATATATTTGACAAACGATTGGATAAAGCTATTTATATGAAAAAATTTAAAATTGAATAATGACTAATATATTTTTACTTAATTCAGTGATTTTAAAAGTATACATAATTCATAATTTTACTTATTTGCAAGGAATGTACGTTTTACAAAATTTTTAATTAATTTTTAAATTATTTTTTTTTGTTACGATATTACAATACAAAAATGACAAAATAATAATAAAATAAATGTAACGAGAGTATAAGCAAGAAAATTTAGCGTTACTAAATTATAAATCGACCTTATCAAAATATCGAAAAATTATAGCTATAATTTTGATTCTTTAACTATTGAAGTCTAATTTTGTTTAACATAATTTCAAATAAAAAAAATTGTATAACCGACTTCAACATAAATTATTAAGAATAACTCAAAAACTATTAGTCGAACCTTGACCAAATTTATATGAAACCACATGAGAAGTAATTATATAGCTTTCAAATAAAAAAATAATCATCGAAATCGGTTCACTCAGAAAAAAGTTATGTGGTAACACACATAAAAAAATATACAGTCGAATTGAATACAGTCTCCTTTTTGAAGTCGGTAGAAAAACAACATTATCAAGCAATTTGAATACAGATATTTAAATGTAATATTTTAAATTTATAGTTCAAAAAACCCCTAAAACAAAAAGAACTGGTGATCTTTAAACAACGGAATAGATTTTCTTGAAACAAAGCTAAGAAGACTTTTGATTAAGACACCTTTTAAACGAAAATAATTAAAAAATTTGTACAACCGACTTCAATATAAATTATTAAGAATAACTCAAAAATTATTGATTAGACCTTGATCAAATTTATATGGGACCACATGTGAAGCACCAACTTTCAAATAAAAAAAGAATCATCTAAATCGGTTCATCCAGTAAAAAGTTATGAGGTAACACACATAAAAAAACATACAGTCGAATTGAGTACCGGCTCCTTTTTAAAATCGGTAGAAAAACATAATGAAAATCGGTTCATCCGTTCAGGAGCTATGATGCCACAGACAGACACAAAGATACACACTACAAACTTAATCAAAATCGGTTCATCCGTTCAGGAGCTATGATGCCACAGACAGACACACAGATAGACACTACAAACTTAATTAAAATCGGTTCATCCGTTCAGGAGCTACGATGCCACAGACAGACACACAGATACACACTACAAACTTAATCAAAATCGGTTCATCCGTTCAGGAGCTATGATGCCACAGACAGACATACAGATAGACACTACAAACTTAATTAAAATCGGTTCATCCGTTCAGGAGCTACGATGCCACAGACAGACACACAGATACACACTAACAACATTTTCACCGCTCTGTTTTCGTCGAGTGTTGAAAATACGGGACACGTGGAGAGTTTTGCAAATTCTACATTTAA
Source organism: Parnassius mnemosyne (assembly GCA_963668995.1). Classification (NCBI taxonomy): domain Eukaryota; kingdom Metazoa; phylum Arthropoda; class Insecta; order Lepidoptera; family Papilionidae; genus Parnassius; species Parnassius mnemosyne. The sequence goes on along the minus strand of CAVLGL010000046.1, from coordinate 3,690,015 downwards.
ATTAAAAAAGTCTATATCTTGATAATTAATAGAGTCAGGTGTTCCTTTGCGGAAATACATTATATTATAGATGTCAAACTTAATTACGTAATACCTCGCTCAAATGCGTGCACTACGCTTAGGCGCTAACTTAGTGGTCAGCCACTGCAACGTCTATTTCACCTGAAGATGCCTCGTTTAGGGGCGAAACACGTGTCACATTATCGAAGGTGCTGTGTCTGTCCTAGTGTAGTGGTGTTGGGATTAGTGGTGACTGGGATAATGCACGCAATCGAGGGAGGCCAGGATGTATATACATGGTAGAGCCATGCTGCAGCTATATTAATAGTATAGTTGTAGCACGAATGGGTCGGCTCGACCGGGGAAGGACCACGCTCTCACAGAATACCAGCGTAAAATAGCAGCTTAACCCTGCTGTGTTTCGTATGGTGAGTGTAGAGAACCGGAGACCCTTTTTACTGGAAAAGAGGCATTCTATCTTAGTCCTCACGGGTGACAACGCATCTGCATTTTGATTCGCAAACGAGTATAAGTGTAGATGTCTATGAGCTACAGCAACCACTTACCATCAGGTGGACTGTGTGCTCGTTTGTCACCCTATCCTATAAAAATAATATGCTCTTCAAACTAGATACTCGTAAGACACAATTTAATTTTATGATGCAGATCTTAACTAATTATATTTTAACATACGTACCATATTTTGATGTTATGCCTGAAATATGTTGAAAAACTAAAGACACAGTTTGCTTGAAACGGAAACGCCTTCGATTTTTAAAAATATATCGATCAAATAATACAGATCGATAAAAATATTATCTTATAAGCACACAGCCTACCGGATGAAAATATGTAGTAACATCCAAACACTAATTATTATGCAATAAACTTAATTCAAAATAGAGTGTTTGTTCTTAACGACGAGTGAACGCAGGAAATAGAGTGAATGGGGCTCTACACGCTATTATGAGGAGTCATAATGTGTCAACTAAGGCACGTATGGCAATTCATAATGCTGTGTTAGTCCCTACTTTAATGTATGGTAGTGAAAGTTGGGTCTGGCAGAAGAAGCATGAGAGTAGAATAAATGCTGTAGAAATGCGGTCCTTAAGGAGTATGCTAGGGCTGAATCTGAATGACAGGGTGAGAAATAGTGTGATAAGACAAAAATGTGGTTTGCAAGATGATGTTGAGACCAGGCTTAAGAAAGGAATGCTTCGGTGGTTTGGTCATGTAGAAAGAATGAACGAGGAAAGAGTGACAAAGCAAATTTATGTTGCAGAAGTGAACGGCAGGGTCGAGAAGGGACGCCCTAGACGAAGGTTTATCGACCAAATCGGCGATACATTAAAATGGGCCAGATTAGGAGTACCCTTAACCGACGAGCGTGTATGCGTAGATATATGGATGTAAAAGAGGCGAGAGAGGTGTGTCAGGATCGCGCCAAATGGAAGTCCGTAGTCTCTGCCTACCCCTCTGGGTGACAGGCGTGAGTGTTTATGTTTGTTCTTAAAATCTTTATTCGTTTACACCTCGTTTTACGTGCCTTTGAAAAGCTTACGTAAAAATATTTGTAAATTCGCTAAATCGAATCGTAAGCTAACATTTTTTTACCTGAAAACAATTTCCAAATAAAATTACATCCGCGAACATCTTTCATCTCTTTTTTGTCATTGCGTCTTAAAGCCTCATTGCTTCCCGCGAAAGAAAAAGAAAACGTAATTACGCATACGTCAGTCGGAGTGTCACGGGGCGTCACGTCTTGGATTTACCGAGTATCTGAAATTTAATCTTTACAAGGACACGACTTGAATTTATGAATAATATTGCTATTTACAATTTCCCGTTTTTCAGTTAGGCCAGAGAGTACATGCCCCGCTGGGTTTCTTGCAGGTTCTTTCCAGGACAAAGCTTTTTCGAACCAGTAATGCTTAAATGACTTTCAATAAGTATTTTTCTTGTATATATTGAATGAAAATTATTCAATTGTATTATCACCACCAAAATCAGTCTATTGACAGTTCCCTTCTGGACATGGCTCTCATCTAAAATATGCAAAATACAAAGATCTCCACAAAAGATTCAGATAAGAAACCATCATTTCGTATTTCCATATAAAAAACTCCAGTTGGAGTTTAAACTGTGGACCAGCTACACAGGTTTTTGAACGAAGTTCTTTATCGGATGGTACGGATTTGGCAGATGGGGGCTAGGCGAGAAAAGGCGTAAGATTTTTCCGTCACTACCCCTTCTAACGTAGTGTAGACGGCCTTGGCGGCTATAAGGAAGCGAGATGGAATAATAACCATCTCCTTTGCACTTTTTTTTATCCTGCCATGAAAGAAATATTATTTTATTTTAAATGAGGCTTTATTTTAATAGACGCTATTGATTCATTTATTTGTATTTGTCAATCAATATAATACGTTTATCAATAATAATACATTAGAAGCATCAGTAGCCTAATGGCACTGCGCGTATCATTTCAAATAATTCAGGTTTTAACGGGTCACGGCTACTACAAGGAATATCTGCATAGATTCAAATCGTTGCTGATCCCTTTTGCCCTTGTGACAATAACCACTCTTCAAACAATTACTCATTTGTTGAGGGACTGCCCTAGATTTTAGTATAATAGAATAAGACATGAGATGCTCTGTGGCAATTTACGTATACCACCATACCATCTGACGAAACTTTTGGATAAACAAAGTACAACTGAATCCTTCGTTATGCTTACCAAATCCATTATTAAAAGATTCAATAAATTGTAACTAATAGATATAGACAATGTGTATATATTTTATCTTTATTCTTAAGGATACAATAATATGTAGATAAAGCATTTAGGTTAGTTATTTTAAGTTCATTACAAATTGTACTCATAGCTATGCACAACTACAAACTCAACGTCTCTAACAGTGGTAGAGCCACGCGGCAGCTTTTGCTGTCGCACGGATGGGCCGGCTCGAACCAGGGTAGTACCACGACCTCACAGAAAACCAGCGTGAAGTAGAAGTTTACTAACCTAACGTTTCGCTTCGGTGAGTGCAGGTGGCCGGAGGCCCTTTTTACTGGAAATGAGGCATTCCATCTTAGTCCTCACGGGTGACAACGCATCTACATTTTGATTTGTACCGAGAGAGAGTAGAGGATAGATGTAGATGTCTATGGGCCGCAGCAACCACTTACCATCAGGTGGACTGTGTGCTCGTTTGTCACCCTTATCGTATAAAAAAAAACTTTATTATTATTATCTTTTACAAGCTAATCGCACTTGAACAATTTTATGATTCACACATTGTTTTCGACTATAAGATATTAATATTAATGATTGTTAATATATCATAAGCTAAAGACTAAATTATAAGCAATAGATATAAGAATATTCTGTATTTTACTTATATTATTTTGTATTTCTATAGGCAATCCCTTTCATTTAACCTATGTTCATAATATTTATAATTTGCAATTAAGTTATAATGTTTAGATCACTCTAAACATACGAACAATGGATCTAGCTTTGTTATTATTAATTTCATTTGGTGTAGAATAAATGTGTAAGTGATAATATGATGAAGATTGATACCTCATCAATGTATCAAATCGCATTGTTGTAGCGTTATCTTGTCTTAGAGATTAACAATAAATGCAATATAGTTTAAGCAATTTTATGTAAACCTCACTGTGTAAAACTGTCAATTAATTCCCAACAAGAACGGTATACTCCTTGGTGGAAAATCATAAAAAAAAATAGCAGTGCGCGGACCGCGAACTCGAAATGTCGTGGGTTCGAATCTGCCATACGACTATCGTCGTGAACCACTTCCAACACAAGCATTTTAAGCTTACTAGAAGTGGTTTACGGCAATATTAGTAATGTTTAATAGCATCATAAGTATTTAAAAAAACCTACGAAAGGAACTTCATTCCAACCGAGTGTTCCACGACACTCACGCATGTTTTTTTTATAGAATAAGGGTGTCAAACGAGCACACAGTCCACCTAATGGTAAGTAAATGCTGTGATCTCCATATATACATATGAGGACTAAGATTGAATGTCTCGTTGCCGGTTAACTCTGACTATTAAGCCGAGTTTTCTACAATAAATTGAAAATTAATATACGACAAAATATATTACTTTACTTTTTATGGAAACAAAAATTATTTGCGTGATAAACCTCAAAATGATCTTCATTTTCGTCTGCAGTAGAACAGTGAAACTAACATATCAGTAAGCTGTCAGTGACAATGAGAAGGCCATATAGGTCGAAGAAATGACATCCGCTGGGAAAGAGAAGTTCTTGGGTGGCAACTTCGTACCGGTAGGCAAAGTGTAGGTTGACCCCCTCCCAGAAAATAGAGTGACGACATGGTAAAAGATGCTGGAAGTCAATGGATGCAGATGGCTTAGAAGTATGTTCAGCTATGGTCTAGTAAAGGGCTTTAAAAAAAGGATAAAAAACTTCTTTATACACGACTTAAGGGAAACTCAGCCCTTATATGGAAATTGTATATTTCTAATAAAAAACGTGTGTGTGTGTATTTATGTACGCACATAAAAAGTTATACTTCATTAGCGTAACAAAACAAAAATAACTACAATAAAACACGTTTCATAGATTCATATATATTTGAATAACTACCTTCAATATAGTTATTAGTTCTCACGAAAACTTGACAGTTGACAGAAAATTGACAGACAGACAAATGAAAAACAATAGCTGAAGTTGTCACTTTTAGGTGTCAGTGTGCATGCGCATCGTAAAAACTCACTCTCATCATTTTTCTCAAACGCGCCAAAAGAAGTATAACTTCAATAATAGATAAATAAAAACTATTAATAGTTTTTATTACACACAAAAATAATAATAAATTAGATAACATAAAAATATGCTAACATTTATTATTAATAATATTAAAAGTTTTCCTCAACCACTCGTAAAGGTCACTTGCACTCATTTTTTTTCTTAATTGTAACATTAGTAGAATTGTTAACAAATATGTGAAACTTAGCTACGTTTATTGTAGCACATGTCTGCGCTAGAGCTACAAAAGCAACTGATTTCCTACGCATTTGTTTGCAAATTATAATAGTCAAGTACTGGCCTGATAATAAGTAAAAATATTAACAAGGAATTCCAACAAATAAAAAGTAGCATCGACTGGAACGCACGTTTTATATTTTGAAATGAATTATTTGCATTAATTAATTGCATGAATTTCAAAATTCACGCGTATAAATCTGTCGTCTTAAATAGCTTAAAAAGTAAAATGAAGAATTTACGCCACAAGCCATCGTACCACAACGACAATTATTCGATGTCAATAACCCCGCCTAGTGGCTGGGCGATGACAACGTTCAACAAAATTTAATTTTTATAAAATATCCTTTGGTACATAATATTTTATTTTTCATAAAAGACACATTATCTGCAGTGGTTACACAAAGCGGCTGAAAAATAAAAATACATTTATTCGCTTTACCGCGAAAATTGAAATCATTTTAAAAGCGATGCGTAGTCGCGTAGCAACGTAGCGGACGTGCAACGTAGCTATGTTTATAGTAGCACACGGCTACGCCAGAGCTACGAACACAATGTGTCTACAGCTTTTTTCATCTGCATTTTGTACGCAATTAAATAAAATGTGTTTCATTCATATTTTTCATGCAATATATATACATATTATAAAGTATTTTATAATTATTTATATATTATTTTTTCTATGTAATTAATAATGTTTATTGATTAACCAAACAAAAACGAATTTCGAGTTGAACATTTTAATCAATCGTTACTTACTATATTTAAGTTTATAATATACGTACGATTTACATTTCAATTCAAAATTTAAGTTCATATAAAGTTTATAATTTACTTTACTATTTATATGACATCAAATACTAGATATACAAAACATATCCTATCACAGGTCCACTAAGCAACGATCACGGGATGATATGGGGTAGTGAATTTTCATACGACACCACTATTTGGCAACGAGAAATTACAAGATTGCAATTATCAGCATCGGCTGCTGATTTTTAGAAGATAAAATTAAGTTATTAAAAAGTAACAGTGAAAAAGAAAATGCCTAGAAAAATAATTTCTTACAAAACGCACTATCAGCCTACAAGGTTATATGGTCTACCCTGACAAACATCAATGACATCACAGAGCCCACCTCCCTGTCCAATTGCCGATACAAGTCACATTTCAATATGCCGCTTCAGGTTCCTTACCTTCATTATCATTAAGTTCAATTTACCGTGACCAATCACCTGTTCCAATTTGCTCAGTCAAGCGCAACTACAGACATGAAATTTAAAACCTAACAGCACAGTGTTACGGTCGGTTTTACATTCAGCAATGTGTACCGTTCATGGGCATTTGTACAATCAGGAGGCGCCCGAGGGCATCAGTGGATATTGCTTTGCATCTTTTTTGTTTGCGCCTTTGTACTGTGAGCGGCAAAAATCTATTCGAGATCAGAGAAGTTTTGATCAATTTTACGGTATAAATAAAAATGGAAAATACATTCGGATTTTTACTGGCTACGTCCATCCCACGTCAAGCGGGAAATTACTTTATAAAATCGTTACAAAATATTTTTAAAGGAATTTCATCCACAATTTACTTTTTTTTTAACTGTAATAATACATTAAATGTGTATTTTAACATTTCCCTTTATAAAATTGCAATCACTTACCACAACATTACACTACCATTACAGTCTATCAAAGGTGCACAAAGGCCTCCCTATAGATTATTTTATAAGGGAAATATTTGTAAAAGTTGCCATGTTTGTCAGACGGGTTGGCAACGGAAGTCTTATTTTTCTAGTTGTTATTAAGAAGACGCTACTACAAGTTTCCCAAGCTACTCGTATGCTTATAATTAAATATGTTTAAAACATTTGCATGTAAAGCTGAACAATGCATCTGTAGTTCTCTTTAGCTGTTTAGCTCCTTTTGAATTGCATGCAGATGTCCATTGCCGGCAGCTCATAGTGAACTACTAACATTTTCGTTACTTTAATTATAATAAGTACTAAAAGCATTTTACAAACATTCTTAGACTTTATCGCATAAAGGTGTTAGAGAAAATATTATATGAAAAATATTATATATACACAATATTTCAATAACTTTAATTAAAAATATGTAAATAGAAAATTCTTGCAACTAAAGAAAATAACCCTTATAGTAATAGGCCCTTTTTACTGGAAATGAGGCATTCCATCTTAGTCCTCACGGGTGACAACGCATCTACATTTTGATTTGTAACAGAGGATAGATGTAGATGTCTATGGGCCGCAGCAACCACTTACCATCAGGTGGACTGTGTGCTCGTTTGTCACCCTTATCCTATAAAAAAAAAAAAAAAAAAAAAAAATAATTTTTAGAGAAACCAATTTGCGTAACAACAATCTTACCTAATTCAGACGCTCGGATACTGGAAAAACACTTGAATCGCTCTGAAAACACTTGATGACCTAATAGAGCACACTGGTATGTAAGAATATTAAAGTTTTAAAGGATCGATTCATATTATATAAAAAATTAGATTTTTGATATTTCATTTTCTAAATATAATTTTCATCGCTATAGCAAAAAAACTGTGTGGGTGGGACTCATTCTGCCACATAAACCACCTTCTAATTTAGTGCTTACTACAAGCTTGTTATTGTATTCTGTTTTTGCATAAGTCCAAAATCGATTTGAATGATAATATAATGAATTTTAAATTACGCATCGAATAAAATTAGTAGAAGTGAAATTAGTAAGATATGCAGGAAGTTGATGGATGCAGGTGGCACAGGATCGTTTTTTATAGCATTCCTCTTGGGGAGGCCTAAGTTCAGAAGTAGGTCTTTAAAGGGCTGCAACGACGATGATGATGATAATAAATTAATATCATCACTTAAGAAATGCGATTCAGATCCCAGCCTCATTCGATGGGTTGTATAGGGTAACTGCACTATCGACATCGACATTCGAACATAGAATCTCACCTCAGTAGTCAGGCCTGGATAGATAACAATTTTATGCATACATTTAACTTAATTTGTCGTGATGGAGCCATACTGCATCTATATTATTGCTACAACACGAATGAGTCGGCTTACCCGGGCAAAGACCACGCTCTCAAAGAATATCAGCGCAAAAGAGCAGATTAATGTTGCTGTGTATCTTCTAAATGGAAACAAGGCATTCAATCTTAACCCTCAGGGGGTAACAATGTATCTGCATTTTGATACTTGAGCGAAACTAGGGCTCCAAAGTCTTTGCCAGAGATCTGTCTGCCAGAAAGAGTCAACTCTTGAAACTGAAGACTGAGTGTGGCAACGTCGTTTCCGGGACACCTGACATTTTGAGTGAGATTGAGAGTTTCTACGGGCAGCTGTGCACATCATCGTTGGAACCACACGTAAGTGTGAGTAACGATTAAAGAGCAAATCTTATCCGACGCTAGACCGATGATATTCCGGACGCCAGTCTGAGCGAGATTAGAAAGGCTCTCCAGCACCTTAAAAACGGCAAGACCCCAGGCGAATCTTGAATTTCAGCGAAGCTTCTGAAAGTGGGTGGGAAACCGATACTTGAAATCCTTCAGAAGCTCTTTAAATCCGTCCTCCATGGTGGCACTACTGCGGAGGTGTGGAGCAGAAGTGCGGTAGTTTTGTTCTTCAAGAAAGGCGACAATGCTCTCTTGAAGAACTACAGACCGATTTCCCTTCCGAGCCGCGTCATTACGAATCGTCTCACATGTAGACTCGACGACTTCCAACCTCCCGAACAAGCCAGTTTCTGAAAAGACTTTAGCACCATAGACCACATATATACCCTTCGGCAATTGTACAGAAGTCCGAGGAGTAAAATTTGCCACTATGCATGGCGTATGTGGACTATAAGAAATCCTTTGATTCCGTCGAAATTTGGGCGGTGCCGCAGTCCCTTCAGCGGTGCCAAGTTGACTGCCGGTATATTGAAGTGCTGAAGTGTTTGTACAGTAAGGCTACGATGGCTATCCGAGTACAGAACCAGAGTTGAAACCTATCCAACTGCAGATAGGTGTAAGACAGGGTGACGTTATATCCCCAAAATTTTTCACCGCTGCATTGGAAGACGTTTTCAAGCTACTGGACTGGAAAGGATACATTATTAACGTCAATGGCGAGTAGATCACTCACCTTCGATTTGCCGACGATATAGCCCTTATGGCAGAATCACTGGAGGACCTAAGCACTATGCTCAATGACCTCAATAGTGCCTCCCAACGAATCGGTCTTATGATGAACATGGACAAAGCAAAGATCATGTATAACGTCCATGTCACACCTATGCCGGTAGTTGTTGGGAGCACTTAGCTCGAAGTTGTTGACGAGTATGTTTACCTGGGATAAATAGTCCGACTAGGTAAGTCCAACTTCGAGCGAGGTATACCTCAAAACTTGAAAACGAGACTTTACAACAAGTGCGTGTTGCCAGTGATTACTTATGGAACTGGGACGTGGTCCTTCACTGCTTGCCGTATGAGGAAGCTCAAGGTCGATCAGCAGGCTATGGAGAGGGCTATGCTTGGGGTTTCTATATGCGCGTGATAAACTTAGAAATGAGGATATCCGTAGTAGAACCAGGGTGACCGACATAGCCTAACGGATTAGTAAGCTGAAGTGGCACTGAGCCGGCCATATAGCTCGAAGAACCGAGAACCGATGGGGAATGAAAATGAAAAGAATGGGGAACTCGAGTGGCAGTCTCATACCGGCGGTGGCGCGGCGAGCGAAGTGTACGGCATCCCCCACTAGATTGAGTGGCGACCTGTTAAAACATGCAGGAAGTCGATGTGTGCAGGTGGCTCAGGACTGCTTTGTGGCATTCCTTGGGGGAGGCCTATGATTTTTAAAGGGCTGTAATGATATTGATGATGATGTAGATGTCTATTAGTCACAGCATTTACTTATCATCAGGTGGACTGTGTGCTCGTTTGTCACCCTTATTCTATAAAAAAGTTAATCTACGTGAAATTGAAAAGGAAGTACATAATACAATAGAATATGTTTTATTTAATATAGATTATGACATATTTTTTATTAAAAGTGAATTGTTTTTATTTACGATTTGTTCGGATAATACCTCTGTCTTGGAGAGAACCAGCAAGAAACCCATCAGGATTATTATTAGACATAAAATTTTACAATTATTTTGTGCAGTTATTTTTTGAATTATGATAGAATCGGTAAAGTAGTGATCACCTCATTCTCAGAGGTCATTTTCATTCATATATTCTTCAATATTGTAATAATCTAACATGATAAAGTATTTATCTCCAAGCAATATTAAGCTACAGTTTTTATGATAACATTTTTTTTTACTTAAGACCACTCGAAGCGGGATTAAAAAGGTAATTAGTATATAAAATAATAAAGGAGAAGTCTTACAGTACGGAGAAAAATTAAAAGCAATTTCCCTTCAAAGCCATTATTAACGTAAACTTATTCAATCAAAGAGTTTTATACAACAAAGAGGAAAATAATTTTTTAACGGACTGCTACAAGAGGAGTTTCCGATATACTTTTCATGACCTATAACTAATTTTAAAGGGGATTAAAGTATTACGGTACTTTGTTTAACTATACGAAGAGTAGACGAAACAAACCGTTTCGGCTGAATGTGTGGAATATCAACAACAAAGGGGTGAAGACCCGCCAACATTATGGTTGCAACTCCTAGAACTGGGCATCAGAACTCCTTTCATTTCTCAGTAGGATGAAATTGCCGCTTTTTAGTCGATTAGATCGGTGATTTATAACATTTCTTGAAATATTCACAACCAAAAAACATTTCTTATCATAACCTGACCGCTCATGAAGATAAATAATGATTCAACTCAGAACTAAATGCCACAGAGGCTTTTAAATTGCCCTCTCCGTGCGACGCCCTACCCTACGCAGCCGTCCCGAATTGATTAATCTTTCGAATGACTAAATCGACTGGGGCCAGACTGCACCTGCGTTACATAAATAGAAACCAAATTTAAATTTCAGATGAGCCCCACTTCAATTGAAACTTTTCCAATGAAAATGAACCAGTAGCCTTGAAACCATGATATGCTTAATTTGTATGCATTTTATGCTTTATTTTATTGAGCACGTTGACAGAAGTGAATTCATTACACCATGTTAAGAAGTATTTTGCACGGCCACACAATGTAATTAATATTATCTTTTGCCAGTGCAGCGCTGAGTTATTATTATTATTTTTATATAGAAGAGGAGGTAAACGAGTACGCGGCTCACCTGATGGTAAGTGATTGGTTGTTGTCGTTAGATTACAATAAAACAGAAAATTTATTAATTTAATTTAATTTAATTTATTAATATAATTTATAGTTTCAAAATAAATAAATAAACAAAAACAGGGACTTCCCTTGATTAATGTGTGGACAATTAATATTAACGTTACGTTTATGTTTATGCATAATTTATATATGAACTTTAATATTTATGTATATGTATGTGTATATATATATATATATATATATATATATAATATATATTTAATAATTATATATAAGTATATATACACATATAAGTGTGTGTGCTCGTCTTGTATATATGTATATTAATTATATGTATAGTATAGATGTTTAGTATTAAATATAACACATATAGAATACTTTATTATATTACAACTTTTATTATTTTTTGATTTAATTTTGTAAATTTGTAAAGTTGTTTACTTTTCTTTTGTTTCAACAATGAAAACATGCATAGTTCTTTTAGTATTACCTGTGTTACAACTCTGGGACTTTCCCAAGATGCCGCTGATTCCTTAGATACAAACTCGTCTAGTTTAGAAGTCAGAGACTTCATAAAATTTCTTGTGATTTATTTTTGATAATAAAGAATTATTATTATTATTATTATTATTACTACCGCCGCCCATGAACAACTGCAACACCAGGAGAATTGAAGATGCGTTGCCGGCCCTTTGAAAAGAAGTAGGCTCTTTTCTTGAAGGTCCCTAAGTCGTGTCGGTCCGGAAAAATCGTTGGTTGTAATCAACTCCACAAGGATGTTGTTCGAGGGAGAAAACTTCTTCTAAATCGCACAGCGGTGTACCGCAAAACATCCAGATGTTATGGTATGGTATCGCGAACATTGTCGCGATGTGCGACGGTGAAATTGAGCGGCTGGAATTAGTCCGAACAATTCCTCAGAGCACTCCCCGTGATAGATGTTATAAAATACGCAAAGAGATGCAACATCTCTACGCAGTGTCAGTGAGTATATATTATGGATTGTGCTCGAACTTTTATTGTTAGGTAACCTAAGGTATTCATTAAACTGTATTCTTCATCTCGTACACACCTCTTATGTACACATGTAAGAGAGTACACACAAAAGAGGTACATTTTACTTTTTTATCTATTTTACATTTTTTATACTTATAAGTAATATAAAGAATAAAATTTCGTAACTACTTCATAATATAAATAAATAATTTATGTTTATTATACCTGGGGATTGGCGCCATCTGCTGAAATACAGGTTCGGCAATGGATACTGCTATTTTTCAAGTTTTTAAATAAAATATTCCTGTGTAGTTTATAAATAGACATACTGTTAACTGACATATATATATATATATACTGCTACTGTACTGTATTTTGTGAGAGCGTGGTCCTACACCGGTCGCGCTGACCTATTTGTGACACAACCATAATATAGCTGCAGCGTCGCTCTACCACGTAATTTTCATTCGATGGATCTTCCAAATTTTAGCTCCTACCGTATGTAATATATATATATATATATATATGATAACTGCATTTTGAATTTTAATTAAGGATTATTAAAGATGTTTATGGGCCAGAGCATTTACTTACCATCAGATGGACTCTGTTCATTTCTCACCCTTATTCTATAAATAGGTATTCATAATAATCTCCTAATATCTCTGTGAAGTCCAAGTAAGCTTGTGTAAAGTGTGGTTAAAGACAGGGGTTGAATTGTGGATTCGAACCCACGACTGCAACTGTAATCTATTATACACTACTCCATCCATCCATTCATCCATCACAACCTGTAAAAGTCCACTGCTGAGCGCAGGTCTCTCCATACAGTGCCTCATCGGTAGGATTTCACCATAGTTGCCACGCTTGGCAGGCGGATTGGCAACCGCAGTATTTTATTATTTTGTGTAGTTATCATCAGAAAGATTATCGACCGTTACCCATCTTCTGTTTAAATTACCCGCTGTCACCTCTTAGGACTTCTGCGAGACGATATGAGGTAGTGGATATTCTTACACCGCCACTACACGGTTCATATTACACTATTATCGCTTTATATTTTGATTACACAATATTCAACATAAATACTAACATTTACATTTATACACAAAACTACCAACATAATTATATGAATTATATATTTTTTGAATTTTATGAACAAATCGTGCGGTTATACAAAATTCAGCCAACGAGATACATCATAAAATTAAATAGCGCTTAGTAATAACCGAAATGTTAGCTTGTGTTAAATATTTTGTTAAATTCAACATAAGTGATTTATATTCCTGTAAATTCGATAGTGTTTGTGTTCATTTTTAGGGTACTGCTGGCAAATAAACGAACCTTTGAAATTTCACTTAGTCGATCTATCAGCGTAATGTGCATCACAATTCAACTTTTAGTTTTCGACGCAACAACATTAAAAATATTTACGGTCTTATTACAGAACATAATTTATTGATAGTCTCGGATTTGAATTGTATTTTGTGCGCAAGCTATATTATGGTTGTAGTACGAATGGGTCGGCTCGACCGGGGAAGGACCACGCTCTCACAAAATACCAGCGTAAAATAGCAGCTCAATGCTGCTAGGTTTCGTATGGTGAGTGTAGAGAAACGGAGACCCTTTTTTCTGTAAATGGGGCGTCCAATCTCAGTCCTCAGGGATGACAACGCATCTGCATTTTGATTCTTAGTTAAAGATAAGTGTCGATGTCTATGGGCCACAGCATCCACTTACCATTAGGTGGACTGTGTGCTCGTTTGACACCCTTATTCTATTTAAAAAAATGTTTAGCCCTCAGCGGTGGTAACGCATCTGCATTTTGATTCTTAATCGAGGATTGATGTAGATATCTATGGCCCACAACATCCACTTATCATCAGGTGGCCTGTTTGCTTGTTACCTTTATAGTATAAAAAATAATTAAGAAAAAAGTCGCTTAGCCGTGATCTGACATTATTCACGATATTTGAAATTTGTTGTCAAATTATACGCATTACATTACATTTACAAAACCGACTCTTTTTTAACTTATGATTTAGTTATAAAACGAATGGAGTTGTAAATAAAACATCGCACATAGTAAAAATATCAAGAGTCGAAACATTAAGCTACAAAGTGGCTCCCAATATAACGTCATTGACGGCTGGGTGACACAATGGCTAATCATTAAGTTGCCACATACATGCATATAATCACGCCTCTTTCTCGTACGGGTAGGCAGAGACCACTTCTTTCCACTTGCTACGATCCTTACATATTTGTTTTGCTTCGTCCACTTTCATTATTCCCTTCATACATGCTCTTCGGTTTAAGGTACTCTTGATCTGGCCTTTTTTCAAGACGTCCCTGATTTGGTCTAGAAACGTCCGCCTAGTTCTACCCCTTCCAACACTTTCATTCACACTCGCCTTATACACTGTTCGTCAATCGTTCTTCATTCATTCTCTCGACATGGCCAAACCATCTCAGGTCCCGATCCCGCACGCAAAAAGTGTTTGTAGTGTATGACCTACAAAAATTCCGTGTCAAATTCTTCTGCAATTTTTATAGAGCCTCGCTGCAGCATTATAATGATTGCAGTACGAATGGGTCGGCTTGACCTGGGCTACACTCTCAAAGAATACCAGCGTTTTACACGGGTATTAGCAGCAATCTAATAATAAATAACATAGCAACATTTTCAACATAAATTCGTATGTTGAGTGTAGAGAACTGGAAATCCCTTTTATTGTTAAGGAAGCATTCCAACTTAGTCTACATGGGTGACTACGCATCTGCGTTTTGATTCTTAATCGAGATGAGGTGTAAATGTCTATGGTCTACAACATCCACTTAACTAATTGGTAGACTGTGTGCTTGCGTGTAACCCTTATTCTACAAAAATATTAAAGAAAATTTGCGTAATTAACGGAAACACAGTAGCATTATGCTCCTATTTTACGCTGGTATTATGTGAGAGCGTGATCCTTCCCCGGTCTAACCGATACATTTGTGCTACAACAATAATATAACTGATGTGTGTCTCTACCTTGTAATAACACGTATTCCATCACGTGTATACGTACACTGTAATAACAGCATAGAATTGTTATATATCTGTACAATTTGGCGGCACATCGCATTATACAAATTAACGTTGGCGTCTGTTATCGGTCGAATGCAGCCATTGCATTGCAGCGCCCTCTAACCGCGCACTCGGCTAATTGATTCCCCAATGCGAGCACACTTCAATGTAAATCGGAACTGCACCGCGTAAAAATCGACTTAAAATTTACCGTGAAAGCACTCGACCGCAGTTTTTTCATTGCGCTTTATTTATTGATGGATGCCCTATCACTGTATATTCTAAGAGGGGAATAATTTGCATTTTATTGAGTGAACCTATTTATTTGGACGATTGAACGATGCCAAGATCAATTAACGAAATAGGATATATGATTTTTTTTATTTTAAAAGTACATAAACGAGGGGTTCCATTATAATCATCATATATACCTATTTTTAACCTTTCATAAGTCTAGTGCTAAACGTTATCTCCCCCAAATAATGCGGGAACTGAACGAGTGGCTTGTAGCAACAAAGCTTAGCCTATCGTAGGTACTATCGAGCAGAGAGATTAATAAGGATGCGACAAATATACTGTCAACCGTTTTAAAACATTCAACTGAGTCTCAAAGGACTGTGATTGCCAGTACACGTGATTGATTTTCTTAAACATGATTATATAATTACTAGTTTTTATATTTTTGTACAGCATAATTTAAAAAAAAAACCTAATGTATACAAAAGCAAGCCTACGGCAAATATCTCCCTTATAGGGCAATCTATGGGGTAGGCCTATGTTCAGCAGTGAATTTCTGATACTTCTGGTTTCTGATGATTTTTTTTTTATAGGATAAGGGTGACAAACGAGCACACAGTCCACCTGATGGTAAGTGGTTGCTGCGGCCCATAGACATCTACATCTATCCTCTGTTACAGATCAAAATGTAGATGCGTTGTCACCCGTGAGGACTAAGATGGAATGCCTCATTTCCAGTAAAAAGGGCAAAAGGGTTAATGCTGCTAGCCTTTTGGCTCTTACAGCTTCATCGGACTCAGCTTCTGATAGGTTGTAATGGTAATACTAATAAAGTTGCTTAAAGATGTTTTAAAAATAGTGTTCAGTGATTATTAAATATTACAATGCCAAATAATAATGATATGCAATGTTATGATTCATTAATTCAATAATTCATTACAGTCTATGAAATTCCACTGCTAAAATAGGCATCTTCCATAGATTGCTAGGTTCACTTGCCGTAGTTGACACGATTGGCGACCGGATTGGTATCCACGGAGAACTAGTCGATGACTCCTTTTCTTTTTGCTTTTTGGTATCCGTTTGCGTTGACACCACCCTCTTGCCTAGTGTACTACTTTGTTCCTATTTAAGGGTAAAAGATACAAGTTGTGAGCTAGGTATTTCATCTGTTTGTCCATTATTAAAAACTAACTGTTTCCCTCGACTTCGGCCGCGTGGAATTATTTTGCGCGGAACCCTAAAATGAAAGTAGCGTAAGTTGCATTTTATAATATCAGCTATCAACCAGTGAAAGTCCCATCCAAATCGGTTCACAGGTTTTTGCGTCTTGCGTGTTCAGGCAGACGTCGTGTTTTTTTTTTCCGCCGTACTTAACATTTGTCGTTATATTTTGGCCAATTTACACAATATCTTTATTCAGTTATAGCTTATGTGTTATTCTGATGTATAAGCTATATTATTGTAAAGTTTCATTAAAATCCAAAGTGAAAGAGTAACAAACATCCATACATACTCACAAACTTTCACATCTATACAAATAAATAAAATTGAAGTGTCTGTTTGTAATGTCTAAATTACAGTTTTTTACTAAATGCATATGAAAGTAAATACGGTACCTATAACTAAAATACAATTTTTAAAATTTTTGTCTGTCTGTCTGTCTGTCTGTTTGTTCCGGGTAATCTCCGAAACGGCTGGACCGATTTTGACAGGACTTTCACTGGCAGATAGCTGATTTCATAAGGAGTAACTTAGGCTACTTTTATTTTAGAAAAAGAATTAGGGTTCCGCGCAAAAACATAAAAACCCTAACACGCGAACGAAGTCGCGGGGAACAGCTAGTTTATAATAATAGTAGGATTATTGAGTGGTCATCAGGTAGATTCTGCATTGGGGCAGCGCGGCGGACATTTCCTTGCCGTAAAACCCCCTCAGAAGTGAGGGGAGGCCTGTACCCCGCAGTGGGACGTATATAGGATGTGACTTTAATTTTTCCCCACCATTTTTGAACCTGCGGCACACAAATACTGCACAACCAAGTAGAGAAAATATATTAATCAATATATACATCTATCATTTTTCTTTTATTGGCTGGGGGCTGCGGGTTCGAATATCACGGAACAAGTATATGTATGACCTAAAAATAATTGTTGGCCTGGATGTTTCTTGTTGTGCAATTTGTATTAGTAGACTGCCTCCACGATACAGGAGAAAATCCTAGTGTAGGGGTAACGTTTTTTTTTTTAAGTTCTCTCTATATGAATTTACATTAATCATGCAACCACGGCGTTGAAACGTTACAAGAAACCATGTCGTTTTGGTTTTAAATACCGTACTAAATTTCCTTTAAGGAAACATACACAATAACTTTATGATGACTTCAAATGTTTTTGAAGATAATCAAGACAATCAACCAAAAACATTTGAACAGTTACAGATAATCGAAAACAAATAATTCCTCACTTAAACAATATGTATATATATACTCGTACATCAAAATATGCTTAAAAATAACAATCCGGCACCAGCTGATTCGTCAAACACGTCTCGTTTCTGATTAGGCTACCCGTTTCTGATTAGGTCGCGGAGCGGAGCCAGCCAATCTCGACGTTCATTACTATTCCAGGATACTACACCACGTAGTGATTTATTTTCGGAAGCATGCGACATTTGTAACGAAGGAGATTATAGAGGCTCTCAGTAAACAACTGGTAACGCAGACACCTGAGGAAATTGTACGAGAACATCAATTTACGTTATTTCATTGTACGCCAAGAATAAATTATATTACACTAATATATGTTAAAGAACTTAGGAACTTTGTTAATGAGTTCCTACTCCTTCTAATATTATATATGTGAAAGTATGTTTCTATGTTTGTGACTCAATCACGTAAAAACTACTAAACGTATTTTAATTAAAATCTGGTAATATTATAGGTACTAAACCAGAATAGGTTATAGGCTACATATTTTGTATAGAAAGTTTTAGTCTATCCCAAATTATTGCCGTTTTCATTCTTTTTAATCCATGGAACAATAAAAAATTGGTAAATTTTTAACTAATCGCAAGCCCAGCCGCGGGTAAAAGCTAGTAAAATATAAAAGAAAGGACAGAGTTCGGGAGATTACGAAGCACATTCTTGTCACGTATGCATCAAAACTTAAAAAAAATAGTGTACAACTAGTGCGTGTTGCACGTGCTGACATAATAAATGAATCTGAAACGTCGTCCTTCACAGCTGGACATAAGAGTGAGCTCAAGGTCACGCAGCGAGCTATGGACGGGGGCTATTCTAGAAGTTTCTCTACGCGATAGACTTATTAATGAAGATATCTGCAGTATAACAAGATTAATCGTCATAGCGCAACAATACAATAAGCTGAAATAGCAATAAGCCGACCATATGAAAAACATGGAAGATTATTTGTGAGATCGCAAAACTAAAATAAATAGTATCTGATGATTATCTCATAAACTACAAAGGATGTGAAAATGTGTCGAACATAACTTTTTTGGATTAGAATTGTAGACAAAAAAGAATCATGTACTTTGCTTTACCTTCCTCAATCATGCCTGAACGACTGTACGTATTTTTTATGAAATTTTCAATAGAAGCCAAGATTGTAGAACATCCTATCCTGAGGACATAGGATACATTTTTAACGTCATGAAGTTCGGGGTTGGTGTAACCCTCTATCTGTACTATACGTGTGTATAGACAGACTAAACGGGAAGGCACAGCTATTATTGTATTAAATAAAAACAACAAACAAATAAAAATACATAAACAGAATAATTTTAAAAATATTTCCGTAATCGGTTATTTCATGTTCCGACAAACGGACAAAGATAAACACATTTACATTTCAAAATATCGAATGAAATTCAATAACAAATCTATAATGCCGTTCGGCTTAATTAATTATCATTTACCGCAGTCCGAAATAGGTAATTCCGAATTGCGGTCGTCGGTGCGCACGAAAACAAACAGACAGCGTAACAATTAAATTAATGACACAAATATTAATTGTGCTTCGAACATTAACGACTAAATAGATGTTTGCGGATACATCGATTGTGTTGTAGGACCATTTGTAAACGCATTCCACATACATAAAACGAACGATAAAATAATAAATATATATAATACACATGTAGCAGATAGAAATAATATCGTGTTTAAATATTACTATTTTTACGGATTTTATCACGTATATTCCTTTTTTAGGGTTCCGTGCCCAAAGGGTAACCAACGGGACCCTACTACTAAGGCTCCGCTGTCGGTTCGTCTGTCTGTCAGCTAGCTGTATCTCATGATCCGTAATAGGTAGACGGTTGAAATTTACACAGAATGTGTATTTCTGTTGCCGCTATAACAACAAATAATAAAAATTAAAAAAAAAATCAAAAGGGGCTCCCCTACTAGTAACGTGTATTACGATGGTACGGAACCCTTCATGCGCGAGTCCGACTCGCACTTGGCCAGTTTTATTATCCGGAACATTTCATTCGGTTTATATTTTATACGTAAAACTAGTTTTATTTAAATGTGTATTGTTCGCGTAAACATAAAAAATCATTATAAATTCCTGTTATAGCTTTACAAAGAAATTATGGTAAAAATCTATAAACTTTTATTAACATTCCTACTATGCATCATGTGAATGCACAAATCTATACTCTATACATCTATACATCCATACAAATAAATAAAATTGAAGTGTTGTCTGTTTGTAATGTCAAAATTACGGCTTTTTACTAAATGCATTGAAAATTGAAAGTATATACGATACTTATAATAATTTTTTAAATTTTTGTCTGTCGTCGGTCTGTCTGTCTGTCTGTCTGTTTGTTCCGGCTAATCTCCGAAACGGCTAGACCGATTTTGATGGGGTTTTCACTGGCAGACAACTGATGTTATAAGGAGTAATTTAGGCTACTTTTATTTAAGCAAAAATGCACAAGGGTTTCCGCGCCAATAAAATAAAAACCGAAATTACAC
This sequence comes from Parnassius mnemosyne, assembly GCA_963668995.1. Taxonomy (NCBI): domain Eukaryota; kingdom Metazoa; phylum Arthropoda; class Insecta; order Lepidoptera; family Papilionidae; genus Parnassius; species Parnassius mnemosyne. The sequence goes on along the minus strand of CAVLGL010000046.1, from coordinate 3,669,396 downwards.
GCGGGCGAAGTCGCAGGGAACAGCTAGTTATTAATAACGACGGTGATCACATACCATCACGAACACAAGCAAAGCAAAAGGAACTGCAGGTGCGCTGCTATTCTTTTAGTGGAGTAAGGTCGCACTGCTAAACATAGGCCTAGAATGCCACAAAACACGGTCTAACTCCTGCATTTCTTACCAGGTCATCTAAGGAGGTCGCCCTACACTTCGCTTACTTATAAAGGTAGAAAAGTCATACCGGTACGCAAAAATCGATTACGAAAGTATTTTCTTTTTTTTCATAAAACTGAAGTGAAAAACTAACTGACAGTCCACTTGATAGAAAGTGGCCACTGCTGCCCACGGACACCTGGAACCAACTTTAAACAAAGAAGCTAACAAATGCGTTGTCACCTCTGAGGGCTAAGATGGAAGGAATCACAGCCTGCAATCATACTGACTTTTCATACCCTTCAGGCCACAACCAGCAGTATAAGCACTGCTCTTCGGCGGCAGAAATAGGTAAGAGATACCCACACGGACTCCTAGTTAGAAACTAACCCTACCACCTAGTCAAGACTACGCGGTGGTCACATAAATATTAAATAAAATTCATATTTATAATTTAATATGTTTTATAATGATTTCTTATATTTACACGAATACAACACATTGAATAAAACTACTTTTACGGATTTTGTCTCGTTTAATTAACTTATTTTATATTCCCGACGTTTCGGGTGCTTTCCAGCAACCATGCTCACGGGGGTTATTTCATCATCATCATGATCATCATCATTACAGCCCTTCACGAGTCCACTGCTGAACATAGGCCTCCCCCAAGGAATGCCACAAAGTAAGGTCCTGAGCCACCTGCATCCATCGACTTCCTGCATATCTTACCAGGTCATCACTCCATTTAGTAAGGGGACGCCCTACACTTCGCCTGCCGGTACGAGGCTGCCACTCGAGAACCATTTTTCCCCATCGATGGTCGGTTCTTCGAGCTACATGGCCGGCCTATTGCCACTTCAGCTTACTAATCCGTTACGGGGGCTATTTAATATGTTTTAATTATTTTTATTGATTGACAAACGAGCATACGGTCCACCTAATAGTAAGTGGTTGCTGTGGCGCATAGATGTCTACATTTATTCTCGTTTGCGAATCAAAATGCAGATGCGTTGTCACCCTTGAGGACTAAGATGGAACGCCTCTTTTCCAGTAAAAAGGGTCTCTGGTTCTCTACACTTACCATACGAAACACAGCAGTGTAAAGCTGCTATTTTACGCTGATATTCTGTGAGAACGTGGTCCTTCCCCGTTCGAGCCGACCCATTCGTGCTACAACTATACTACTAATATAGCTGCAGCATCGCTCTACCTCGTAAAAAAATTAAATTATCGCAAAACATTACCTACAAAAATACTAATATTTTAATGAATTTACGACTTGAAAAGGCTGCTTATTATAAAACAAAACAACGCTCCGGTATCTCAAAAAAAAGTAAACAGACATTACAGTACTAATTCAGTTACCTGCACACCCTCACTCAAAATATACGAGAGAAGTTTACTCATCCACGCAGATTCTAATACAACTCCCCATCCCCCGTACACCACACCCCTGATGGGGGTAAACGAGCCACGGGGGCTTCTTCCTAAATAATTACCCCGCACAGTTCTAGTAATAAATATTACTTATAAGGATACTCCCGTTCATATAACACTTTGAAAGCTTTAATGTCTTTGTTGTATTTGATTGCGCCGGTTACTGCGCGTAACTGAAATATTAGCTGTAATGGCGAAGGCAAAATTTCGCGGTGCTATGACAAGAGACTTTGGTCTCATTTCATTTTAAGACAAAGTTATTATCGTTACAACGTTACAAAAGTTCACCGACAAACACAGACTTTTAACACTATATATAGAATAGAATAGAATAGTTGTTATCCAATATAAATTAGAGAATACTTATTGAAAGCCTGCGGTTTTTTAAACGTTAATTTACAATAAATTATGTCGTACAATTAAATATGAAAACAATCAGAAACAGGATGGTAGCTCATGGTAACACATCATTCTCAGGGGTTATTATCAGTCATGTAATCTTGAGTGATTTAAACCTTATTAAACAATTAACATATTTTAGTGCTGCATATTTTCTAGAACTTAGTTGTAAAAGCATAGTACATTGGCCCCATGAAGAATTACTCGTTGCTTGGGAGTCAAATTCAAATACATTTCGAATCGAGAAACTGATATTACTAACTCGTGCTTGCTCGTAGTATATACAGAATAGACATAATAATTTTTAATAATATATAGACAAACAGATAAATTACGTAGCTCACAACCTGTGATTGTACCTACATTGCGATTATATACCTATTTTACTCTTTAAACCGGAACAAATAAGGACTCTAGGCAAGAGGGTGGTATCAACGTCACCGGATAGTTCTCCGTGAATATATCTAGACTTTCTAATATCGGACTCCTTAAAACGACTTCCAAATTTTAAGTTAATAATGGTGGGAACAATTTTAAATTTATTTACAGGGAAGTCTGGCAAAGGCGGCCGGTGATTAACAAACAATCCAAATCCAAGCATACCACTGCAAGGATTACAAGTCAACATTTGAGTCTAGACTATTATTATTATGTTACAGAAATTAAGACGATATGAAGTTTTAGCTTAAACTTGAGAATGCCTCAGAATACCGAACTAAGACTTTATAAGCTATATTTGCATAGACCGAAACACAAATTGATAGTAATAAACTGAGCGATGGCAAGTGAATACTGTGGTCTATACCACAACGACACCTACATCTATCCTCGATTAGGTATCAAAATGAAAATTTCATCCCTATGGATCAAGATAGAATACCTTATTACCAGTAAAAAGGGTCTCGGACTCTCTACACTCACCACACGAAACACAGCAGCATTAAGTTGCTGTTTCACGACAGTATTCCGTGAGAGCGTAGTTTTTACCCTATTGTGCTTCAAACTACAATAATTTACGAAGATATCCCTAAACCATGAAATAGGAACATCCAAACCTGACCTCTAAATAAGTTAACATTTACCGTAAGTCAAAATGTTTTTTTTTATATTACTCGTAACGCATACTATACTCATTAACAAGAGAAATTTAAAGTCAATGAAACCCATATTCATTGGCTCTGTGTACGATATTAATTAACATACCACAAACGGTGAAATGTGTTCGGCTACAGTGTACTTATTTACCATCTCATATTTACCCTCTATCTCCACATTTCTTGCAAATGAAAATATTTATTTATTTATTATTTATTCATATTGTTATTGCACAGTCAATGAATTAGTAAGCTGAAGTGGCAACGCAACGGGCCGGCCATATAGCTCGAAGAACCGACAACCGATGGGGAAGAAAAGTTCTCGAGTGGCGGCCTCGTACCAAGTAGCCAAGCGTAGTGATTAAGTCAAATCTTTCCTGCAACGGGAGATCACGATGATGATGATGGAGTACTCAAAAAACACTTCATTTAAATGTGGTATATTTGAAAATAAGAAAAAATAAATTACGAAAGTGAAGTCGTGCGAGTGTCAAAAATGCATTACGTTCCGGAACATTGGCATAATATAATATTCAGTTTCGCAGTGAGGTAAATTGTAAAATAGCGCAACTTGCACGGCTAGAGGAAAACTCCGTAACAAGAGCTGCATGCATGCTCGCGAATTATTCTCTCAGGCATGTCGAGTTCGGTAAGTACTTTAACATTGCAAGCCCTCTTACTATAAAAGGATTTCTGAACCATGTTAGTTAGTTCTACCATGTTAGTAAGTTGTGTGCAGATTGATGTTTTAATATGGATCCTTGTACTTTATATAACAGAAAACGAATAAAAGTTCAAAAGTTAATGTTACACAGCCTTTCTACGTCCCACTGCTGGGCACAGGCCTCCTCTCATTTCTGAGAGGGTTTCAGGGCAATGAAGTGTCCGCCGCGCTGCCACAATGCGTGTTGGCTAACTTCACATGTCAGATTTCCTCACGATGTTTCCCTTCACCGCCGAGCACGTGGTAAATCAGCACTTCAAAATACAACAATTTCATTGGTGTCGGCGGGGATAGAAACAGGGTTGCTCGCGAACTGTGAAACTTACAGCAAGCTCTCACCATCTGAGTTACCAAGGCGCTGATGGTGTCCCATATCGTGGTAACCCACCTGCTAAGCGTGGCAACTATGGCAAATACCCCCCCCCCCCCCCCGCTATGTACGTGAATTTTGATGTGAAGCAAGAAATGTAATGCTGTAATGAATATTACAATATATCACCAATCTATAATAAGTAAAACTAACGCATAGGACTTTTTTTATTTTCAAGGGGGTCGAATAGTAAATTTCGTGCTACCCTCATGCGTTTTGACGGACTATATCCAGTAAAGGATCCTTGAAATATTTTAAATTTGTCAATTAGCATGTTTCTTTACGAATTTTTCCTTCACCGTCGAGAACGTGGTATCATCATATATATTTATATATATTTTAAATTAACAATTTTACTGGGTGAATCGAGGTTTTCTGGCGTTCACTGATAAATAACTGAATAACAGTAAAGTTAGAGAAAATATTAGCTTCAGATTTTTGAGATTTTCCATACAGAACGCTGTAAATTAACCTAAAATTAACTACTAATTACGTGGTCACCCTAACTAATAAACGGATAATTAAACGTAGTGATTATATACTCTTTGCGGATAATTACACCATCGATAAAATCCTCATCCGCTTTATTACTAAAAAAAAGTGGTTTACAGTTATTCTTAGGCCTGTGCCGCCAAATATATTTTCCGGTCGGAAGGGTACAGAGAGGCAGTACAATTACAGTCTGTGATTCATTCCATCTTAGTCCTCAGAGGTAATAGCGCAGCTGTAGCCTTCTTTGTTTGAAACTGGCCGCAGGTATCCAAGGCCTGCAGTAACCAGTAATATTTAGTGGTAGAGCCACGCTGCAGGTATTACGGTTGTAGCACGAATGGGTCGGCTCGACCGGGAGGGACACACTCTCACGAATACCAGCGTAAAATGGCTGCTTAATGCTGCTGTGTTTCGTATGGTGAGTGTAGAGAAACGGAGACCCTTTTTACTAAAAACGAGGCATTCCATCTTAGTTCTCAGGGGTGACAACGCGTCTGCACTTTGATTCTTAGTTAAGGATAAATGAAGATGTCTATGGGCCACAGTATCCACTTACCATCAGGTGGACTGTGTGCTCGTTTGTCACTCTATACTATAAAGAAACATCGGGTGGTATTCATGTTCGTTCGTTACACTTAAAAAAAGGTTTAAAGTAGAGTTTATTTAATGAAGTCACGTGGAAAATATGCGAACCAAAATGTAAAGTATAGAATTATGGACAGCAAATGTCAAACTTGTGGCACCGCGGTGAAAAGACTTATTTGAGACAAATTCTCAAATACGTGTCGCAGTCATTTCGACTTAAAGTGATAGAGACAGCACGCCAAAGGACTTTTCTTTTTGCTTGAAATTAACGAAACAAGCTCTTTATTATAACGGTTTTGTTAGTTTGAATAAGGTGTTAAAGTTACCTTTATACTTTCATTTGCATCTCCTAATTTTTGCAATCGATCACAATGAGCCAATTGTTGTTAATACTTTATGCAAATATTGCCCCACAAAGTTACAATCGCAAATTAAGTGCTCCTACAAAGACGAGAACCCATCCCGGTCACCCCACGTCTAAATTTATTCAACACTAACGAGCAGACACGTCCTTGAGTAGAACAGAGCCAATACGAGGCCTTCCGTTTAGGATCAATCGGGGCGGTCTCGAAGAGGTTAATTTTGAAATAATTAGCCCGGCAATAATAAGGTCTGTAATAAGTGGTCCTGTCCTGGCCACTTGCGAAGAGGCCTCTGTTTGCGGATCATACTTCTGAACGACTTGACCTATAAGGTGAAATTCACACAATATAATATTTGTTTTGTCGAAACAATGTTAGGATGTTAGGATCTGAAAGTTGACGCGGCGCTGTCAAGTTATTAACAAATTCCTCATTTATGGATCAAAATAACTTAATTTGAAATATATGTATATAATATATTTATAACACTGTAATAAATTTTATATATACACACTGTAAAAAAAATATATATTGAAGAAAGTCCGGAGTAAATCCGACTCGTAAATTCTGAGTGAAGCTCATCGCGCCAACCACCGGAAATGGATGGCCGTCAACGTCAACGTTTGACGTAACAGCGAGTAATGTCTGTCTATATAATATGTACAAATACATAATATGAAAACATCAACATATACCTATGTATGTATCGATTTTTTGATGAAAAACCCTACACAATCAAATCTTAATAAGATTATATTGTAAGAGGTTTCATTTTAATTCAAATAATGAAAGGTATGTACTTGGCCATTAACGTGCAGACGTACGTATAGTTTCGTTTTATTAATTTGTGTTATATGATCTTAGAAAAAGCTTTCAAAATATTTTAGAATAAAATTAAAATAACGTGTTGGACGGCGTAAGAGATTCTATCACCACATTTCGTCCCGTGGGTGTCGTAGGTGTACGAGTAGGTGACCACTAAGTCTATGTAGGTGACTATGGGAATGTCAAAAAGACGTTACGGCATTCGGTAGATGGCGGTATATTGGACATGTGTCATTCATTCATTTCCCCGACCCGATCATTCAAGTATTGATTGTCAGATTTTAAATAAATAGATTGTAGTCAATCTATTTATTTAAAACATAAACGATTTTTAATATTGATATGGGCACTATAATATGTTGTTAGATTAGCTAATTACGTAATAACTTGAGACAGAAGGACCCTTAAGTAGGTACTGAACAAATTAACCGACTTGGTATTAGATGTATGTCACAACTTTTTATGGTAGAAGTTGCGAGACTTGGTTTTTTTACAAGTTATGTTTTGATGGCATTAATTTTTTCAATTACAGTTATTGAGATTTTAATGAACGATTGGCCGACCAAATGTGAAAATAATGGCGAATCCATCTTAAAATAATAATCAGTAATAAAAGATAAAATATTGTCGTCCAGGCTATTCGATCACTGCGGTCAATCTCAACAGTACCTAGCTATCTGCGTAGGACAAAACAATAGTGCACGAGGGTACGCACAAACATAGGTTAGTCTGTATTCACTCGCTCTCTTGATCCGATGGGACAGTAATGCTTCAGTACCGGAGAAAGATCAGGCGCAGGATTGACACATTTTTAAGTTCTTTCTGTGGCACGGGAGTGATACAATAATGAGAGTTTCTTGAAATAAAATCCAATGAGTAATTTTGGCAAGTCCACGAACTGTAATACTAGACCAACAAGCCTAAGAAATCCAACTAATATACCTCATTTATTCAGTCATTATTATTATATTATTAATTATTTTCCGACGCAGTGGTAAATTAAACGTAATAGTGACTTTAAATAAGTATTATATACGAGTATAATCTATTTTGAATAAAGAACTTTATATTTCTATCTATACAAATAAATAAAATTGAAGTGGCCGTTTGTAATGTCAACAACTTTTTCCTATATGCATACGAAGGTATATACGGTACTTATAACAAAAACACGATTTTTAAAAGTTTTGTCTGTCTGGCTTTTTGTTTGTCTGTCTATCTGTTTGTTCCGGCTAATCTCCGAAACCGCTGGACCAATTTTGACCGGACTTTCACAGGCAGATAGCTGGTGTTATAAGAAGTAACATAGGCTACTTTTATTTTAGAAAAAGAATTAGGGTTCCGCGCAAAAAATTAAAACCCATGAAATCCAATCGTAATAATTTAAGCGCGGGCGAAATCGCGGGGAACAGCTGGTTTCTAATAACACTCGTCAAAAGTCCAAGGCCGAAGTTTGTATTTGTCGTAGTTACTACGGTTAGTAGGTAAGCAAGCACCGTTTCTCAATATTATGGGTTATTCGTCATCTCGCCCGACAAAAACTCGCCCGTTCGGGCGACTTGGCACCTTTCGAATTTACCTAATATTTATGTCGTCAACTCGCACGCTCCTACAAAGTACAGCCAGGTAAAAAAAATTTAAACTAAATTTTAAAAACGACTTCAAATAAAACGACATTCTATTAAATCTTATAATAAAGCTACTGACTAACTATTGTTGTTTTATATCCGAAATAGATATATATATATATATATATATATATATATATATATATATATATATATATATATATATATAGGTACATAAAAAAAACAATAAATATTTCGGCCGTAAAGAACAGCGCTCTTCTACACTGCCGAGCTAAACAGGTAAATGCTCACAAAAGGATAGCGCTGCCTCTTTCTTTTTATCTTGCCCTTTATCTCCATCGAAATCGTGGCGCATCGTGACGTCAGTCAGTAAAGCATACTTTACTGCGCCCGCGCATATTAAGCTGCGATATGGATTATTTTTTTTATTAAAATGTTGGTGTTTTTAGTATTTTTTTATGTACGTCGAAGGTAAGTTTATTTAATTTATTTACATAGTGTTATTATGTCTTAATGAATTGCATTTTATTACTACTAGTTTTATTTTAGTACTGTCCTAACAGAGTATTAACAGGGTTAAATATTTTAAAAATATGGCTTTTGTGGCCGCCGTGTTGTTTTGTCCTATATTGACTGGCATTGGAATGAACTATGAGACATAAATTATTTTAAGATTTTTTATGACTATAAGTAATTTTTAAAAAAGAAATTTATAAAAAAAATGGTTTGCTTTGCCCAGATAACTATTCACGAATTGATTCAAAAAATCGGTTTCAATAATAACAATTTTTTTTTAGGAGTTGAATCACAATCTGGTCCATCTAATTCTGGAACTGGGCTGAAAACAGTTATTTCACAAAGAGGAAAGCCAGTACTTCTTCGTGCGGGCCATAAATATAATTTACATAGGAAAAATAAAGCATCCTGTGTTTGGAGATGCCCTAAACGAAGTATATCCAAAGCAAAGCTTACTATAAATACTGATAACTTTATCAAGCGGGAGGATAGACACTTTTATACTTAGACAATAACAAGCCAAATGCTTTTGTGATATTGTTGATTCTATTTTTAATGTTGATCATATTTTTATATTTATTTAAGAACACGCATATTTTGTGATGTCGTTGATTATATTTTGATATTGTTGATCATATTTTTATACTTAGCTAATAAACGAGCCAAGTGCTTTTGAGAATAATTATATAATTTAATTTTTTTTGACTTTTTTTTTCTCTTTATTTGGATCACCAACAGACGATACATAATACTAACAAAAATATAACTTAACAATGCAACTACATGCTATGTGTTCATCTTCTTACAGGTAACCACAACTTACATAAATAGCGAAGTGATTTTTTTTTTACTTTGATTATTATTTGGTGAAACATGCTTTTATACTTTTGAGATGTTGCTCTGTGAAATATATTTAAAATTATGATATAATAATATTTTGTTTTATTAAAGTCCAACCATAATATTTTTTTTAAAAAGGATTTTTGTATGTGACTGTACTAAGTTACCTCACATTTTTATGGTTGGGCGAGTAAGATTTAATACAATGTCGTTTAATTTGAAGTTGTTTTTAAAATTTAGTTTAATTTTTTTTTACCTGGCTGTACTTTGTACGAGCGTGCGAGTTGACGACATAAATATTAGGTAAATTCGAAAGGTGCCAAGTCGCCCGAACGGGCGAGTTTTTGTCGGGCGAGATGACGAATAACCCAATATTATTATTGAGATACTGCCGTTCTCTTGTTTCAGTTTCCTTCTGTCAACTCTTATGACCCCATGGTATGATATGGGATAGTGGATTCTCTAATGCCCGCCACTACACCGCAATGTCTAAGATACTTTTGTAATTCAACTATAAAATTTAGACTAATTAAAAACTCATTTAAACACCTTAATTAAAACAACAGTTGAAATGGCGAACCAAACGTAACAAGCAACGCGTCTGCCTCATCGTACATCCACATTCATCGGCGGCTTGTTCGAACAGTTGGCAACGCGTCGAGGGGCCGCGTTTTCATAGCATTTGCATAATCCCGCCGACGGCCCGCGGCGCCCTTGCGGTTTGATATCCCCTGCAATCACAACGCCCGCGGGCTCTACAGTTTTATTGACTTACAGACGTCCGTTATCGATGCCTATATAAAAATCGCTCTTGAAAAATCGGGCATTTTCAATCTTCCGTTTTTAATCACGAGGCAAATTATTTCTCGTAGTTTCTCAATGAAATTTCCCCAGAGTAAAAATTGTTACGGAATATTTTAGAAAAACGACAGCCTATAAGAGTTATTACAATCGCATTCCTGGACACGTGTTTCCGAGCATATATTTATTTATTTATACATAATTGTGCACCTTAATAAAAAGGATCACAAAGGGCGGACTTAATGCCCTTTGGCATTCTCTCCCAGGCAACCCGGGACGCGTGGAAATAATGTGATAAGTGCCAAAAATAGAATGAACATTACAATTAATGAAAAAAATTACACGTACACACACATAAAACATAATTATATAAATATACATAATTATAAATACATACACACCCTTATTCTATAAAAAAGGAGATGAGTGGGAGATAATCCACTGAGGCTTATAAAACAAAACTAGTATCATAAAAAAATATAGTTTTGCTTTACGAGCAAAAGATAATCCTAGGCAAGAGCGAAAGGAACCACACACACTTCAGAAGACTCGTATATAAAAAAAAACTATAAAAAAGATATGATTATGCACATGAATTAACATTCTGAGGCGCTCATAGTATGGCGTAATATTAATTAAAATATGTAGGTGTATTATTTTAATTATATAGTGATTTCGATGTTCTATATACCTGCTAATATAATTACTTCACATATTCGTCATCATCATCATCATTGCAGCCCTTCGTAAGAATGCCACAAAGCACGTTCCTGAGCCACCTGCATCCATCGACTTCCTGCATGTCTTACCAGGTCGTGACTCCATCATCATCATCATCACTTATTAGCCCGTAAAAGTTGTAAGTTTTGCCTTAATTGTTTGGAAAATTAATGATCTCAAAGTACCAGGTTCGCATCTTTCAACGGTACTTCCAAACAAGTGATGACAATTAAATTATTCCAGCTATACAAGTAATTCTCTATAAACAGGAAAGGATTCTTACAGCCTAAAAACTTTGTATACTACCCAATTATACTGATTTGTATAATAGTTAGTGTACTATGGTAGAGCCATGCTGCAGCTATATTAGTAGTATAGTTGTAGTACCAATGGGTCGGCTCGACCGGGGAAGGACCACGTTCTCACAGAATACCAGCGCAAAATAGCAGCTTAACACTGCTGTGTTTCGTATAGTGAGTTTAGAGAACCAGAGATCCTTTTTACTCGAAAAGAGACTTTCCATCTTAATTCTTATGGGTGACAACGCATCTACATTTTGATTCTTTGTTGAGGATAGAGAGATAGATGTCTATGGATCGCAGCAACCACTTACTAACAGGTGGGCTGTGTGCTTGTTTTTCACTGTATCCTATAAAAAAAAACTATTTTTATACTACACAAATACAGCTGTTTTTAGAAATAATGTAAACTATATACCGTTTTATAATATCCCACACCATAAAAAGGATTTCATTGGAGTTTGTAACTCTGGAATAAACATATGACAATATTTTCAACGTCATCAGGTCGTAGTCATCTACAGCTGGGCACGGGCCTCTTCCTTTGTAAAGAAGATAATAACCAATAAGCAATAAAATGTGTTAAATTAATCTCAAATTAAAAATTTCGTACAACCGACTTCAATATATATTATTAAAGATAACTCAAAAACTATTGGTCACACCTGTTTTATATGGGACCACATGAGAAGTACCAGCTTTCAAATAAAAAAGAATCATCGAAATCGGTTCACGTAAAACAGAGTTATGAGGTAACACACACATAAAAACATACATTTAAATTGAGTACCACCTCCTTTTTGAAGTCTGCAGAAAATAATAATGTCATCCAGATCGAATTTCGGTTACGGCTAGCCTCTATGGAAAGTGGCGATCTGCGCAGGACAGGATTATAGTGCCCATATAAGCTTCCTGACTCCGAAATCCTACTAAGAATTTATTGATAGAAAAACCCAATAATTCATAATATTATATGTGATTATGATTATGTGATCTCTATTCTCTAACTCCCATAGTCTGGTGGGACGGTTATGCGACACCATCGGAGAGAGATCACAGTGCCAACGACTTTACGTACTTTCGGGTGTGAAATACCGCCAAATTCCTGACTCCGGGCTGTTACTGAGAATATTTTGGCCCGACCCGAGATTCGAACCCGGGATCTCATGGTAAGCAACCGCAATTACGACCACTAGACCATGAGGAACTTTTATAATTCAAGCAGCATAATGGTAAGTGGCGAGAACCGTAAACGCTTTTTACTGTTAAGGAGGTATTCCATCTTAGTAATCAGGAATGTGTCATTGTAAGTACAATATTTCTTTTAGCCTACACGCTAAAATTTGTAACTAGATCCGAGTAGCGTTTACTGATATTTTATGATTGTATCGAGTTTTATAGCAACTATAAATGTACAACACTTTCAATCCAACCATTACAGAGCACATATTGTGCTACATATTTTTTCATAAAAAATATAGACATACTGCATCTCGATAATGGCTATGATATGTATATACACCGTACTCATTTAGGACGAATCGACGGGGGCAAACCAATAACAAATGAATAAATAACAATGAATCTTCAACACATGCTAAAATATTTTTATTACATTAATGTTTTTACATGGTGTGAAGAACCCCTACCAAACGATTACACTCGTGTGATTACTGAAATATGGTAAATAAAATAAATAGTAATGTATCTTAATTATGAACATTAAGAACTCCGCCGTTTAGTGACGGGGTAAGTAAGTCCACTCCCCCATATCATCACGTGGGTGTCGTAAGAGGCGACAGAGGGAAACTTTTTTTATAGGATAAGGTGACAAACGTCACAGTCCACCTGATGCTAAGTGGTTGCTGTGACCCATAAACATCTAACATTTATCCTCAGTAAAGAATCAAAATGCAGATGCGTCTTCACCCGTGAAGAGTAAGATGGAATGCCTCTTTTCCAGTAAAAAGGGTCTCCGGTTCTCTACATTCACCATACGAAACACAGCAGTGTTAAGCTGCTATTTTACGCTGGTATTCTGTGAGAGCGTGGTCCTTCCCCGGTCGAGTCGACCCATTCGTGCTACAACCATACTACTAATATAGCTGCAGCATGGCTCTACCGCGTATAAAGCTGGAGAGTAGGCATCAGCATCTTCTTGTTAAGAACCTGCCTGATAAGCGTGGTGACTATAGAAAATATCTCATAGAGGATGATGCAATTCATGGGGCAGGCCTTTGTTTAGGGTTGTAATGAATGTACGCATGAAAATAAGTACACCAAATAAACAACATTGTTGACTTTGCATAGGCTCTACGCCTTTTCAAAAAGATTGTTCTAATCACTTCAAACTATCTCTCCGGGTTTTGTTTGATACTTTGTATAAAATAAAGTCAGAACTAAAGCATACAACAGCGCCAGGTATACGGATAATACAAATGTGATTCCCAACTACTGGTCCGCAAGAGCATAAATATGATCCCTGAAACATTTAAATATTTTACCTACCTAATGGTTTTAAATAACACATTTATTATTTTCTCGTCACGCCGGCAGTGCAACACCGCGCGTTAATTTAGTTAGTACCTGCCTACTAGCCTAATAAATACACAAATAATAATTTTAATGAATGCTTGCTTTCAGTTTATTATACAACTATGTTAAAAGTTGAGATTATAATTTATTGTTAGACTAACACAGTTTTTTTTTTCTTTCATCTTGTGGTCGCTGCTAACTAAAAAAAAAATCAAAGTGGTCCCTAGTCAAAAAAAGGTTGGGAAACCCTGGACTAAACAGTCAGAGAGACACATATTCAGATAGATATGCAAATGCGTTCAATAAAATGTACGCTCTGTTAATGAATATACTATATGACATTCATCCAACTCTAACAGTACCATGACAAACATTTGGTATCGCTTTACATAGATAAATACAAATTACCATTTTGAGATGTCACCAACGTAATGAATTTGGGTGTAGAATATTATGTACGAATGTAAGATAAGCTTTCGAAACAGAATTGTGCATAGTTGGTCTGATCATCTATGGGGAAAATTATAGCTAGTATACGATGACAACTACAAAACGTTCAATGTTTACTTAAATAGAAATTACCTAGAAGGAGAAATGAACGCGATCAACTTATGTTTCTTTTTTTTAATTGACTTAGAAAACAGAAGGTTGGAGAAAACGAATTATATCGACTTTATGTTTTTTGTATGTATATTTTACGCGATATCTTCGTCAATTTAGATTTTTTTATTATTAAATAATTTGTACTTTATGGTTAGTACGATGTATGTAGTATGGAATTATGAGATAATATTATGTAATGTTATGATATATGATAAATTATTATTATTATACTACTAAAGAGTACATGACTGATAATCACCCCTGGGAATGAGGTGATCGCTACCGTGCTGTTTCTAATGTTTTCATAACAATTGTATAAAATATTATATTGTAAATTGTACCTTTTTTTTTAAAAAGTCCCACTGGGTTTCTTGCTGGTGCTTCCCAGGACAGAGGTTTTTTTGCGAACCAGTGGTAAAAGTAAAAAATGACTTTCAATAACTATTATGTAGTGTAATCTATATTGAATATAAATTATTTTATTCTATTCTATTCAAATTTTAGCCGATTTTTTTAATGTACCTATTTCGACGACTTTGTGATTGCAATATTCCTTAGTACACTCAAAAGGGTAAATAAAATTAATTTTAATAAAAATTAAAAGCTTGCTGCAAAGAAAAAACAATCATAAATTTAAAAGTATAAAATAATTGAAGTCGGGAGTTTCATTCTTAGCACCGACTTCAGAATGTGACATTAAATTGTATATTAATATTTTCGCTCTATGATGTCAGTTTTTACTTTTTATTAAAAGTAATTTTGTCTCTTACGCGTACTTATAATTATCCGTTTCTAGGTTAAATAATCCAGCAAGAGATTCCGTAACACTACTAGCAACGTTATCGTGGAGAGATATTCGCCGCAGAGCGAGTGTAGAGCTCATTAGCATTCCTCCTAATGAATTCCCCCGGGCAATCTTCGACACGTTGCGAACAGCTGCCAGCATTTCTTTAAAAAAATAATCGAATAAGTGTGACAAAAGAGCACACAGTCCACCTTATGGTAAGTGGCTTAAGCTAAGGCCCATAGACATCTACATTAATCCTCGATTAAGAATCAACAGATGTGTTATTACACCTGAGGACTAATATGCCTCGTTTCCATTAAAAAAGGTGTTCAGTTCTCTACACTCACCATACGAAACACAGTAGCATTAAGGTGCTATTTTACGCGAGTGTGGTCCTAACACGTCGATCTTATATTTAATATATCGCATCGTGTATCAATTAATCTTTTCGCTGTCTATCTCGTCGTGTGTGTTGCCAGTGATAACTTACGGAATTCACAACTGGCCGTATGAGAAATTTCAAAGTCACTCAGTGAGCTATGGAGAGAGCTATGCTCAGTCATTTTTTCTGCCACTAGGGCGAAACTACTTTGGAATAAGGTACAATATTTGACAGATTTCTTGGTGGGGAAATAAATTTTAAGAAAAGTGTAAAGATTAATGTTTCTTTCTGAAATATGTATTGCATTAATTGGATTAGAAATAAATAAAACAAACTACGGATATTTCTAAAAGTAGAAGAATTAAAAAAAAAGTTAAGGCATTGTTTTGTGCATATACATACACTAGAAACTGAAAAGCTTGTATTTTGTAAACGTGGTAGAGCCATGCATCAGTATTAATAGTATAGTTGTAGCACGAATGAGTTGGCTCGACCGGGGAAGGACCACGCTCTCACAGAATACCAGCGTAAAATAGAAGCTTAACGCTGCTGTGTTTCGTATGATGAGTGTAGAGAACCGGAGATCCTTTTTACTGGAAACGAGGCATTTCATCTGAGTCCTCACGGGTGAGAACGCATCGGCATTTTTATTCGCAAACGTGGATAGATGTAGATGTCTATGAGCCACAGCAACCACTTACCATCAGGTGGACTGTGTGCTCGTTTGTCACCATTATACTATATAAAAAAACAACTTCAATGATAATGGCGCTGTGTGATCATCTGCGTGAAAAATAAGTTCAACTCAGTTCCAAATAGCGACACCTGGTGAGCATAAAATTATTAGCCTAAATTATTTGTGAATAGTTACAACTCGGGAAGGTTCCTGACAGAAAATAAGATAGAGAAAAATAAACGACATCGTGAAAAAAAAAAACATATTATATTCCCTAATGGGTGGTTGACGTCGCCTCACCTATCTCATTACCGTATATACTGATCCACCTGCTTAGGTCCGAGAGCACGAACCGCCTACTTGCCTTAATGAGTCGCCGCGATTTGGGTCGCCGTGGGTACCTCCGACATCATTAGAGAGGTTGAGAACAGGCGTGTTAGACGGACTAAATGTGACCCGGATTGAATTTGTTTAGTTTGGAGATTCGTTCCTGTTATAGCGTAATTTTTTTTAAATTAATTTTTTTGATTTTATTTTTATGTTTTTTTAAGGGCCCTTTTTCGGATTTCCGAGCCATTTTTAGCAAAACAATGAACTTATGAAATCACTTCGGTTCCGTTAGTCCGTATGTTTGCCTTCTGCGATTTTATCTAAGTAGGGAAAACATGACTGCAATAGGTTCCCCCTTACCCCTCCATCATCGGTCTAGATATTTATTCATCCAGCATACTGTCTTTTTGCTGTTAAAAGAACTCCACATTATCATATAACACATAGATATCTAATATACAATTATTATTTTTTTTGCATTGACATACAGTTCTCTCACTATTGAAAAGGGAACGTTCGTAGTCACACAAAATTCACAGATAATAATCTCAACTGTGTGCGACTGTTCTTATCTATGTTATTACTCTAAGATTTATGCACAGAGTATTTTGTGTTTGACATTGGCAGTACGAACGTACACTATAAATGTTTTATATTGTATATACATTTTAGCTTCTTGCACAAAATTCCTCCTACATATAAATATTATCTATGCCAAATCTCGCACCCCTCCATACGCGCTATATTCTTAAAAAGGGGTGAAAAATTTTCCCTTCACGTAATAATACATATTATATAAATTACAAGAATTTTAAAGTCCGAAAGCAGACTAATTAAATCTCTTTACAGAAATGTCAAACACAATCATAATTACATGAATCGAAATTACATTTCCATCGACTGCAATGCCAATACGAAACTTAATGTGACAGAATCAAAATTAAGCAGTTCACGCAAATCAGTTACAACCCTGTCTCATTTTCTAGTTCGGACGCGTTTATGCCGCTTACGCTAAAATCATCATTCGGAGGTTTATTGCTACACAGTTCCATTTCCTTTGAATGAGCCAAAGATTTACAACCTTGTTAAGTGTAATTGGATGAGTATATTGCCGTGAATGCGACGAAGTTCCATTTGCTTTCAGCGTTACAGTGCGTTAGAACTTTGCCGTAATGAAAGCTAAACTTCATCACGGCGCTTGCCAACTACATTATGTCAAACGTTGAAAAGGATGCAGGTAGCTCATTAAAAGCCAAGTCTATCCTTTTGTGATACAAATACTGGTCGAAAGTATTAAAAGCTTTTTATAACATCTTATTCTTTGAGACCTTATAAATATTGGCATAAAAGTTAAAGATGCCTTATTTCAATACTAGCTGTTCCGGAAAACGTTTTTCGATTAGTTTCAGTAGGTGGTGGGATGAGTTTGACTTCGAATTCAGTGCCAAACAATAAAAGAATATTAAATTTATATTTTTCAATAACTCTGTCATAGCGCTACTTATTTGACTGTCTCTATGGACTAGTGGTCGTGAGCGTGACTGTTGACCATGAGGTCCCAGCTTCGAATCCCGAGTCGCGCTAAAAAATCAGTAATTGGGTTTTTTCAGTTGAAAATTCTCAGTAACAACCCAGAGTTGGACAGTTGACGGTGCTCCATCCCAGTTGGGAAAGCATGTAAAGTCGTTGGTCCTGCGCCTGATCTTTCTCCGGTCCCATCGTTCTAAAACAGTAAGGGAATAGAGTGCAGCTGTGCTTGTACATACACTCGTGCACTATAATTCCATCCAGAGTAGATGCTTAGTCTCTGTTAAGACTGATATTGTGCGATCGCGAGGTCGCTGATGGTCAATCGAGGATCGCGAATATGCAATATGCATCACACTTAACACAAGCAATTTAAGAGGTTAGCGATAATATTAGTTATGTTAATAGCATGGCTAGTATTTTTTATAGTAAAACAAAAACAATACAGATCACAATCTATACAAATAAATAAAATTGAAGTGTCTGTTTGTAATGTCAAAATTACAGCTTTTTACTAAATACATATGAAAGTATATACGGTACTAATAACAAAAATACAATTTTTAAAGTTTTTGTCTGTCTGTATGTTTGTTCCGGCTAATCTCCGAAACGGTTGGACCGATTTTGACGGGATTTTCCCTGGCAGATAGCTGTTGTCACAAGGAGTAACTTAGGCTACTTTTATTTTAGAAAAAGAATTAGGGTTCCACGCAAAAAATTGAAACCCCAAATAACACGCGGGCGAAGTCGCGGGGAACAGCTAGTATATACTAAATATGAAATTACCGCGTAATAAAAAAAACAATTACGATGTTTCCCTTGCCTACTACCACGCCATGCCGAATGCCCACTGTAGTTGCTTTTGATCATATTTTACTTACTATAAAAAATCTTTGTTTTTCTATTCAAGTATATATTTTATACGTGGTAAAGCCATACTGCAGCTATATTTCTGGTATAGTTGTAACACGAATGGGTCGGCTCGACCGGGGAAGGACCACGCTCTCACATAATACCAGCGTAAAATAGCAGCTTAATGCTGCTGTGTTTCGTATGAATGCCTCGTTTCCAGTAAAAATGGTCTAACATAAAATACAAACAAATTAAAAATAACAGTTTTATGATTAAAATAGTTCAATTCTAAGAAGAGAAACAAAGTAAAAGCATTCAGACAGTTCAGTTGTCAAATATTTAGTGAGGTTATATTTTGTTTGATGGATAACTTTTATCTGGTGAAAAAATAATCAGCCCTAAAAGAAAAAGAATTTTCTCGCTTAAAATTTTAAAGCAAAGAATATAGGTTTCTTAGAAACGAAGCAAGTAAAAGCATTCAGTGTATTCACAGTACGCCACAGAGTAAATTAAAATAAAACATCTGTTCAGCAAAACGGAGCTCATTAGTTCTTTCCATTACATTTAGATGTCACTATGAGAAATGTTTTCGCGGAAAAGTTCCGGTACTTCCCCGCGACCACCCTCTCTTTCAAATGACAGCCTTTTAATTAGCTCTCTGGTCTTTATGAAAGACCGCAGCCAGCGTTCATTAGAACATAAAAACAAAACCAAATCCCACGTCAACTCCGAAACGAAAGCGCCGGGGGCATATTCATAATAGACGTGTATGGATTTTTTGTACGTGTCTGTTACCAGATAATTTTTTAAACCGTATCTGGATGCATTGACGCTATCTTTATATATTAGAAGGGCAGTTATTGCATAAGATCCTTACTCTTTTATTTATAGTAGGGGGAAAAACAAGCTTATCTGGTGGCAAATGATCGCGGCCTCCCTTGAAATGCGCAATTCCAAAGGATTTGTAGATACCATGTCGATATTTGAAGAAGAAGTAGGCTCTTTTGAAATTCTGTAAGTTATTTACGTAGTAGAGACATGCTGCAGCTATATATATGTGGTTGTAGCACACATGGGATGGGACCACGCTCATACAGAATAACAGAGTAAGATAGCGGCTAAATGTTGCTGTGATTCGTAAGGTAAATGTAAATAGTATAAAACTGGAAACGACATAAATGGTTTATGTCGTTCCTCCAGACAGAATTTTGGTCACGGCCTCAACGGAGACTAGCCATCAGCGGAGGGCAGGATTGACGTGACCAAGTGCATTTTTTTATAGAAAAAGGGTAACAAACGAGCACACAGTACAACTTTACGTGGTAGAGCTATGCTGCAGCTATATTAGTATTATAGTTGTAGCACGAATGGGTCGGCTCGACCGGGGAAGGACCACGCTCTCACAGAATACCAGCGTAAAATGGCAGCTTAACACTACTGTGTTTCGTATGGTGAGTGTAGAGAACCAGAGACCCTTTTTAATGGAAAAGAGGCATTCCATCTTAGTCCTCAGGGGTGACAACGCATCTGCACTTTGATTCTTAATTGAGGATAGATGTAGATGTCTATGGGCCACAGCATTCACTTACCATTGGGTGGACTGTGTATTCGATTGTGATCCTTATCCTATAAAAAACATCGGTCCGAAAATTGCTGGTTAGTCTGTTATACGCGTGATTGACTAATTTAAGAGCTCAATATTTTATTTTCATATTTTCACTTTCTAAATACATTTTATAATTGTAGTAAGCATATCACTTTTAGAATAATGAAGCAATTACAATCAAAACTAAAAGTGGCCTGTCACTACAGGCCGTATGAGAAAGCTCAAAGCCGTTCAGTGAACTATATTAATCTGTTTTAATATAATAATGTTGTATTTAACCCGGGTTAAACGAGCTCCCAATTATTAGATATATCGGATTAGCTATGAAATCAGAACGCTGTTTATTTATTCTCATTTAATACAGGTTATCAAAGTGAACTACTGAACAAAGTCCATACCATTGATATAGAGGAATATTTTTCATAAATGTACCCTTGACAAACGGATTGGAAACCGCATCATTTTATTATTATTAAGTTGTTATCGGGAAGACTTGTACGTGGTAGAGCCACGCTGCAGCTATATTATGGTTGTATCACGAAAAATAATAGGGAAGAATCACGCTATCACAGAAAACCAGCGTGAAATAGCAGCTTAATTCTGTGTTTTGTATAGTGAGTGTAGAGAACCTCAGGGGTGACAACGTATTTGCATTTTGATACATAATCGAGGTTAACTATAGATATCAGGTGGACTGTGTGACCGTTTGTTGCCCACCTCCAATTTCAGCTACGCTCTGTCACCTCTTGCGACCATCAGGGGTTGATATGAGGTAGTGAATTATCTTGAGCCGTTAGAGTTATATACAACCCGTAACTATGGTTGCGAAAAAGTAATTAAAATGTCTAGATTTGAAAATAAATTAAAATAAAATGCGATATAATCCATAAAACTACCTTTTCTATAGAATAAGTGTGACACACGAGCACAAAATCTACCAAATGGTAAGTGGATGCTATTGCGCATAGACCACCTACAATTATCCTCGGTTAGCAATCAAAATGCAGATGAATTGTTACCCCTAGGGACTGAGATGGAATGCCTTGATTCCAATAAAAAGGGTCTCCGGTTCTGTACACTCACCATACGAAACACAGCAGTGTTAAGCTGCTATTTTGCGCTGGTATTATGTGAGAGCGTGGTCCTTCCCCGGTCGAGCCGACCCATTCGTGCTACAACTACGTATACTACTGACGAGCGGATTGAAAACTGCTGCCTATCACTTGTTTCAGTTTACCCACTGTCACTTTTTACGACAATCAAAGGTTGTATGAGTTAATAGATTATCTTAAGCCGCTAGTATTGTGCTAAGTAAGTAATTACATCACGTAACTACGAGTGCTAAAAATTACTGAAAATGCGAAGATTTTGAATGAAATTAAAATACATCCGATAAAATGCACAAAATTTGCTTCATTGTATATTATGTAGTAATAACGCCTTTTTCCTCTTGATCATTAGCTCGCAAAAGTCCACTGAAGGTAGAGAGGACTTGCCTTCTTCGCAAAGCTTGGCAGGCGGATTTATAAACTCTACACTCACCATAATGAATCTGAAAGAAGCGAAAGAGGTATGTAAGGATCGTGACACTTGGCGATCTGTTCTCTCTGGCTACCCCGTCAGGGATTGTGCGTGAAGATAAGTAAGTAAGTAAGTACACTCACCATGCGAAGTACAGCAGCGTTGAGCCACTATTTTACGCTGGTATTCTGTGAGAGAGCGCGGTCCTACACCGGTCGAGCCGACCAATTCGTGCTACAACCATAATATAGCTGCATCTCTATCACATACAAAACTTACTTTAAGAACCTATATTATTATATTAAAATATTAAGTTTTCAAGTAAGCTAAGCAAATATAAGTATCTATGCAATGTATGTATATCTACGCAAAAATGGTAGCTTGCAGTATCATCGAGTACTTGCAATCCTCTCTGGGATTCATATATATAAGAAATCAGTATATAGTTTTGCATAGTTAAATAGTTTATACCTGTTGCACAATAGATAGGCATGCACTTGTTGAATAGAGAAACCTAAGAGAAATTTCAATTAGGGCTGCCAGATGGTCGGAAGGCGTTGGATTGCTCCCGAAACTTCGGATCATGTTCAGGTTAGAGGCAAAATACACAATGTGCTAAATAACATGGAACCTAGCGGCATTGCCAGTTCTTTCTAAGCATATTTTAAGGATTACGTTTAGTAGAGTCTGTGAAAATAAACGTTCATTTTATAGGTACGTCACCGACCTTTCAGAAAGCAGTAAGCTTTCTGAAAGGCCGGGTTTTTTCTTGAAAAAATCAAAGTCGTTTTAGTCCGGGAAAAAATTGTTGAAATTTCCACAAAGGCTGTAAGGGCTTCTGCTATTAATTCCTCGACGAAATAATAAACAGAAATCTAGGTTAGCGTTAAATCTAAAATTACAATTGAATTTCAATGGCCTAGTTTGCTTATTCCGTAAAAAATCCGACCAATCAAATCTGTGACGTCATTTCCAATTATTAAGCAAGATCGACTACGATCCTTTAAGCCCGTGTCGATGGCTCGAACTATGTTTGTGTTTGGCAGGAAATTTCTAGAAAATATGTATATTGCGTTGTTTTATTAAAAAAAAATCGTTAAGTCTATACTCTATACAAATAAATAAAATTGAAGTGTCTGTTTATAATGTCGAAATAACAGCTTTTTACTATATGCATACGAAATTATATACGGTATAACAAAAACATGATTTTTAAAACTTTTGTCTGTCTGTCTTTCTGTCTGTCTGTCTGTCTGTCTGTCTGTTTGTTCCGGCTAATCTCCAAAACGGCTGGTCCGATTTTGACTACTTTTAATTTATAAAGTTTTCATTTATTTCATAAAATCCAATCGTAATATATTACGCGCCGTCGAAGTCGCGGGGAACATCTAGTATTAAATATCTTGTGTGTAATAATATTGACTGGCAAAGAATGCCACATGGCACCTAGCCCTATGTAACTTTTGTTTTAATATGTAAGTTTTAAATAAAAATAAATAAGTAAATATTTCAAGTTTTAACAAAGCATTTTTCATAATTTTTTTTTGTTTCAACAACAACCCCAGAACTACGAAATTTTGAAATTTTAGTTAAAATATTTAGGCTTTACGGTAAGGCAACCCTAGTTCTAACGTAGAGGTAGGATCAAGTATTTGAATTAAACTTCGCTTAACATTTTAGCATAGTTTCTTGATCAGAGAATACTCAAATAATAGACCGAGAGATCTTACACGATCTTTAGCAAAGTTTTGCTAAGTCTATGCTCTTGTTGGACATTTCAAAGTTTGTACAGGTCTCAAATATAAAAGTAGATGGGTACTTGTGTTTGGAAGGAAACCCCAATCAAATACTTTGATTACAAATTTACCTATATTTATTACATAACATATACAATAAGATACGTTTATTTGCAAACACAAGTGTCATAAACATATTATTGCAAAGGCAATAATTAAATTACTAAATAATATTTCAAAGAAGTTAGCGTTGACGGCCATACTAGTATAAACTGTGTTACAGCCGTCAGCGTCTTCCACTCGAGTAGTACAAAAAAAAATCATTTTATTTCGCTATACAATACACAAACATGTTAAAATAAATATGGAAAATAAAGAGATTTTTTTTCCTAATTACCACAAACCTGTGTGTGTATGTGTGTGTGTGTGTGTGTGTGTGTGTGTGTGTGTGTGTGTGTGTGTGTGTGTGTGTGTGTGTGTGTGTGTGTGTGTTTGTGTGATTGTGTATGAGTGTGCGTTAGAATTTAAATATTCATTAACCTCTCTGTTTCCATGTAATTAAGATTTAGCAACCAATTTAGAATTTTGTCTTTGCATATAAAAAATCATTAGGTAAAGCGTAATGTTCATCTTTATAAATATATATATAATTTTTCTTTACGTGTGTTTGTCACTGCATTCCTAAACGGCTGGATCGACTTAGATGACTTTTTGTGTGTTTAGGTGGGTCCCTGAATGGTTTAGATTCCCAATCAGACCCAGTATATGGCACTGTTGTCGATATCTAGAAAGCATCCGTGCAAAACCGGGGCGGATCGCTAGTATCAATAGGTATAAGTGCTAACATTTTTACCGATATCGGTGCGCAAAACTACTGATGGATGTCTTACTAACAATTTAGTTACAATAACAAACACTTTTAAAACTTTCACACAACACACATTACACGCACACACACTACACACATACTGCACACACACACACACTACACATTCACTACATAAGTACACTCACACTTTTTTTACTTTCCAATTATTATTTTTATTATGTTGTTTACGCTTAGCGTTAATTTTAGTATAAACCGTTCACGATTTAGTAAATTTAAATATTTGGTGAAAAAAAATTCATTCTTGGAATATTTTAATTAAATATAAATATAATTAAGACAGTTTATTGCCAAGACCCACTTTGGAGTCACTACGACATAGGTGTTAGTGAGAGTGTAACTCTTTTTGTGCCAAATCCTTTATATACATAAAATGAAGAAACTGTAGTGCTGCCTGAACTGCTGTTTATGGGATATCTAAATGTATTCATACATAAAAGTACACATTATTTCACTCGGCAATCTCCACATTTATAACACCATATAATAATAAATAACGATAGAGTATAACAAAGCAATCACTCGCCAGGCAGTCTATACGGAGTGCCTTAACAAGCGGTCGGAATGTACAGCCCTAGCCGTAAACATTTGTCTAGAGTGCGCCTCAGGGCTGTCACAGTGCGAAATTACATCCATTTGTATGCAGATGTGTCAGCGCTGAGGAATTAAGTCGGCTGGGTTTTGACTCGACGCAAATAACTCGTTGAAATTAACTCATTGATGTGAGAGGACCCTCCTTCCGGAAGGTAATTATGTCGTAATTTTTCAAAATAAATCAGAGAAGGGGGTTTTTTATAACAATAGGGATTTATTTTTAACATTAAAATTTTTCATTAAGACCTTTTATTTTTATAAAACTCACGTGACAAACGAACTACAGTCCACCAGATGATAGTGGCTACTCGAGGGATAAAATTTATTTAAAAAATTAAATACACACAAACAATAAAATAATTACAGTTTTAATTGTTTCACTTTGATATCCGCTTACATACATGTGTGTGAAATTATTAATTTATTACTATAATCGTTATGTGTGAGTTTCGTAGTGACAGACGAATATTTTTGTGTGCGCAAATATTCCCCCGCATAAAATGACAGACAGTTCAGTATCGAGAAAAAACGCTATGGCTACTCCCCTCCGATCTGTCGGTGCCCCGTGCTGTATGTATGGCACCGGCTATTTTGGGAAATTTTGACACATATTATAGTTTCTTTAAGGAGGTCCTCGCGACACCGGTAGCCTTAGTTACAATATACGATTGTCTAAAATTTTGTATGAAACCTTTGAATTATCCCATCTGATTAAAAAAGTCGTAGTGCATTATTTTGACCGACTTCAAACTAGGAGGAGAAGTTTCTCAATTCGTCGGAATCTTTTTGTTTATGTATGTTCACCGATTACTCGAAGACGCCTGAACCGATTTGCAAAATTATTTTTTGTTTCAAAGGGTATACGTCCCAGGTGGTCCCATTCCAATTTTATCGAAATCGGTCGAGCGATTTTAAAAAAAAATCAACAATAAATTATCGCTTCAAATTTTGACATTTTAGCTAAAAGACGATTAAAAAATCAGCCCTAAGACGCGTATAACAAATCAAATTTGCATATTATATAAAGGTTTATTGCTTTCATTTTATTAGCATCTCTATCCAAACCCCTTTTCGATTTACATGTTAATTAGCTGACCATACTTAAAGTCTAATTTGCATCCGCCTACTGGACACGTATCCCTTTGAAATATACGTTAGAAATCTTACTTATTAATTTTGCCATTTTTTAAATGGATAATTGAGAATTATAAATTAAAAAACGATAATTAATAGGTTAATCAGGCTGTAGTGGTAGCGGTTAGTGGTGTTAGGTTTAGTGGTGGTGGTCAGGTGCAGTCCTTTTTCTGCCGACTTCTAAAAAGGAGGAGGTACTCACTTCAACTGTATGTTTTTTTATGTGTGTTATCTCATAACTCTTTACTGCGTGAACCGATTTCGATGATTATTTTTTTATTTGAAAGCTGGTACTTCTCTTGTGGTCCCATATGAATTTGATCAAGGTCAGACCAACAGTTTTTGAGTTATTCTTAATAACTTATATTGAAGTCGGCAGTACAAACCTTTTAATTTTAAATTATTTATAGCAAAGAATGCGGCTCGCCCGATGTTAAGTAACTGCTGTGCTCTTCGAAAGAGTCTTCGAAATTTATAATGCGTACGGCACAGGAGTGTAATAATTCGCCAGCATTTGTTATCCATCCGATTATAGTCGGATGTCCTTAAGACAAGAGTGAATAGGGTTTTGTAAAACTAATTTAGTGTACTTTACTATCTTCGACTGCATCACCACTTACCATCAGTTGTCAAGCGCTGGCTTAAAATAGTAAAAAAAAAACCATGAACAGCCACAATTCCAGGAGAATTGCTGGTGCTCGCCGGCCTATTAAAATGGAGTAGGCTTTTTTCTAGAAGGACCCTTAGTGCCCAATTCCGATATTCTAGAAACCTTTCGTTCTCCGTAACGAACCGTTTTATTACATAAGAGATGCATGTCAAAACGGTTTATATTACTAACTATTTATTCAGCAACTTAATGTGACGTAAAATGAAAAAAAAAAGAACTTTAAACGTTTCATAAATAGTAGAACTGGTATTTTGTATTAAAAAATTGGTTTCATGCACTTCATTTAATACAAAACGGCTCATAAAGGAAAACGAAGCGTCTTTAAATATAGGAACCCGGCATAAGTAGTAACAATCCGAAAAAATCTTTAAACTACTTGGTTCTTCAAACTAAGTAGTACGCAACATTTTAATTTTCACACTCATTTTATAATAAAATAGAAAAGAATAATTTTAAACGAATAGAATAATAATTTTAAATAATGATTCTGCTACTGATTCGGAAAACACCTCTGGGAAGAACCAACGAGAATAGAATAGAATATAATAGTTTTTATTCAATATAGATTACAGTACATAATACGTATTAAAAGTCATTTTTTACTTTTACCACTGGTTCGCAAAAAAACCTCTGCCCCGGGAGATACCCAGCTGGACTCATTTTTAAAAACAGCATGATATCCCTATCATGCTGTTTTTAATCACCTCATATTGCATTTTTTTATAAGATAGGATGATAAACGAGCACACATGATCGTAAGTTGTTACTGTGGCCCTTAGACATCTACACATATCCTCGTTTGTGAATCAAAATGCAGATGCGTTGTCACCCGTGAGGACTAACATGGAATGCCTCTTTTCCAGTAAAAAGGGTCTCCAGTTCTCTACACTCACCATACGAAGCTATTTTACGCTGGTATTCTGTGAGAGCGTGGTCCTTCCCCGGTCGAGCCGACCCATTCGTGCTACAACTATACCACTAATATAGCTGCAGCATGGCTCTACCATGACTGATAATAACCCCCAGGGGTTATTGTGAGTCATTTTGTTTGTCATTTATAACACTTATCAAGATGTAAAGTAAATTCTATCGACTAGACTAGAATAGAATACGCCACTTAGTCATACCTTGTCTCAGCCCGATTCAACTGATTAAAGTTGTGATATGTTTGTAAAATTGCAATTTGTTTAAAATTAGGGGTGCTAATTTATAGATCAATCGTATGTAAGAAAGTTTATTTAATATTTATCTACTCCACTTCTAAAACCTGAGAGGTTATTAAAAAAGTAAAACACTCATCTTAATGACATGCGTTTGTCAAAAATCATGTGCGGTACTTAAAAGCAATAACAACAATTGCTAACAACGTCTGTTAATTCAAAATGGCGGAAAGGGCGCGCGAGGCATTTGAATTTGACGGTACGCCGTGACGAACGGCACATCTGCGGATGTCAGCAATGACACCTCACTATGCTTAATTATATCATTGTTTATTAAGGGATGGCATGTGACGGACTCGGGCCTTTCTACACCTGCTAAATGCCTTCAAAATAGCTTTAAAATCTCAACTCATATCACACCTCGAACGCGAAGCGGAAAGGTTGGGCTCTACTGTCGAATTTTTGAAATTACTCGTTTCACTCACATTAAGTCGTATTTATTATTTTACATTGCACTAATATGTTATGGTAAGCACATTTTTAAAAATACTTTGGGTGACAAACGAGCACACAGTCCACCTGATGGTAAGTGGTTGCTGTGGCCCATAGACATCTACATCTATCTTCGTTTGCGAATTAAAATGCAGATGCGTTGTCAGCCGTGAGAACTAAGAGGCATTCTCTTTTCCAGTAAAAAGGGTTTCCGGTTCTCTGCACTCACCATACGCAACACAGCAGTGTTAAGCTGCTATTATACGCTGTGAGAGCGTGGTCCTTCGCCGGTCGAGCCGACCCATTCGTACTACAATTATACTATTAATATAGCTGCAGCATGGCTCTACCACGTAAAAACATGATTAAAAAGAGAAAACGTTAATGAACAAGCCTGATGTTTCTTTTTTTTAAATTCAACAACATGTATTATTATAAAAAAATTAAATGGTGGATGCCCTTTAGTCTGTGGTTCATAAATTATCTGTGTACAATCTCGAGATCTACTTAACAAAACGACCTAAATTATTTACATGAATCATGTAGAGCTGGTTCCTTTCGATAATTACTTCAGTAATCCATTTAAAATATTACATGGGCTTTTGGGGTGTGCACTTTTGGATTTTCCAATATTTTTTATTTATTTATACTAACGTACTGAGTTACGTTTATTAATTTGTGCAACTTAGAAACCACAAAAATATTAATTTTAATTTTATAAAACTATGTTACGCTATTTTTTCTTCCAATGGGTGTTATTTATCATAGTTGCCACGCAAGTACCTAGAGCGTGAGGTAACCGAGTAGTAGCGATGTAAGAATATCCACTACCCCATATCGTTCCGTTGATGTCATAAGAGGCGACAATGGAAACCAACACAAAAGATGGGCAGCAGCATCTTCTTGATAACGACTTAAAATTATAAAGAAACGGAGGTTGCCAACCCGACTGCCAAGCGTAGCTACTATAAACCCTCCCTATGACTATATATGGGGGAGACCAATGTTCATCAGTGGACTTTTATAAGCTGTAATGGATGATAAGAGAGGCAAGGGTTTACGAAAATCATTTCTTTTATTATTAAGTTACATGCAAATGCAGCCGCCTGTCCCTGGTTCACGGGGATGGGACCAGATGGGAGTGACGACCTGATGAAACTTACCTTATCATATGTTAATGTTGAATAAGTAAAAAAAAAGTTTTAATGAAGCTAAAACGTGCTGTAGTATCTAAATAACCGGCTAAGTACGATTCGGACTCGTGCATGAAGAGTTTCGTACCATCGTAAAACACGTTTTTAGTAGGAGAGCCCACTTTAGTTTTTAATTTATTTTTATTTATATTATTTGCTGCTATATAACGACAACAGAAATACACATTCTGTGAATATTTCAACTGTCTACCTATAACGAATCTTGAGATACAGCCCGCTGATAGACAGACGAACCAGCAAGAAACCCAGCGGGACAAAAGTCCCGCTGGGTATCTTGCTGGTTCTTCCCAGGACAGAGGTATTTTCCGAACCAGTGGTAAATAAAATAATGACTTTCAATAAGTATTATGTAATAATCTATATTGAATAAAAATCATTCTATTCTATTCTATTCTAGAACGGACAGCGAACGCTTAGTAATAGTGTCCTGTTGGTTACCCTTCAGGTACTGAATCCTAAAAACAAATTCGCGCTCACACTGTTGCAACTTGCGACATTTAGTTCGACAGTAATCTCACTAAGTAGATAATATATAAATATATGGTACTTGCGTAAAGTCGAACGATATTTTCTGTTATCCACTTACCTGTAAAAACATAATTTCAATTAAAATAATTATTAGAAAAATGAGATTAAGTCATGAAACGTTAATATTTTAATACAAAGCAGTTTCAGACAAACAACTACCCACTCTTATTAATGCAATTTTCAAAGTAGATCGTAAACTCCTAGTACTAAGAAACCTATCAAGTAGGTAGTCAAAGAAGCAAGATATGGATTTACTACAGCATTTCACACTGCTACAAAGCACTTTATTGTAAGCAATATATATTTAGATATTTCTGAAGCTAAGGCAGTGAATGTTAATATAACATGAAATTATTACTTCAAGGAAATTAAGCGCGCAACATTGCATAATATTTTAAACAAACTTATTCATTCATCATTAAACTCTATCGCCGATTAGTTAAAAGCTTTTTATAGATATTATAAATATATATATATATATATATATATATATATATATATATATATATATATATATATAATAAAACGCAATTGTACACAAATATATATATATATATATATATATATATATATATATATTTGTGTACAATTGCGTTTTCAAAAATGGATCGAACGATTTCGATTTAATTTACAATAGAGAGGATTGCAGGTGCGAAAAATCAATCTAGTTAGATCCTATTTCCGGGAAAACTCATTTTCTCGTTATTTTCATAGTTTTTACGACCAAAGCAAAGAACTTCATTTGCTCGAGCAACAGATCATCTTCTCAATAACCGAATATTTAATTTAATAATAATGTCATCCAGACGGAATTTTGGTCACGGCCTCAAAGGAGACTAGCCATCAGCGCAGGACAGGATTAAAGTGACCAAGTGCATTTTTTTATAGAAAAAGGGTAACAAACGAGCACACAGTACCACTTTAAGTGGTAGTGCTATGCTGCAGCTATATTAGTATTATAGTTGTAGCATGAATGGGTCGGCTCGACCGGGGAAGGACCACGCTTTCACAGAATACCAGCGTAAAATAGCAGCTTAAAGCTGTTGTGTTTCGTATAGTGAGTGTAGAGAACCGGAGACCCTTTTTACTGGAAAAGAAGCATTCCATCTTAGTCCTCACGGGTGACAACGCATATACATTTTGATTTGTAATAGAGGATAGATGTAGATGTCTATGGGCCGCAGCAACCACTAACCGTCAGGTGGACTGTGTGCTCGTTTGTCACCCTTAGTAAAAAGGGTCTCCGGTTCTCTACACTTGTTGGAGCCATCTAGTTTATTTTATATAATGCATTTTTTCTAAATTCACCCTCCTTTAAGTTTCTATATTTACGGTTGTTCGTATCCTCTCACCTGCACGCCTAGTATGTATATAGAACGCTGAGAACAGTCACGCACGTCGGTCAATTGAAGCAGAAGCAACCTCGCCGCATATAAATACTTTATAAGACATAATCAAATTAGTGATTATTGAAGTTTTGTGCCCGCAAAAGGGAGGAAGATGCGTTAGGTCGTCTGTACTTTGGTGAAACCTGCCTCCGGAGCGAGGAGAATCTACGAGGGCGACGGTGACAAGGTAGGCGTGCAATTTATTTAACAAACGCCCTTTCTCTCAACCAGCATCGAACCAGGATCGAAGACCACAAGCTTCGCTAGTTTAAATTCTCTCTCTCCAAACCAACATTCACCATACGAAACACAGCAGTGTTAAGCTGCTATTTTACGCTCGTATTCTGTGAGAGCCGCAGCAACCACTTACCGTCAGGTGAACTGTGTGCTCGTTTGTCGCCTTTATTCTATAAAAAAAAACATAGTCTACCAAATGGTAAGTATGTTCATAGACATCTGCATTTATCCTCAGTGAGGAATCAAAATGCAGATGCGTTGTAACCCCTGAGGGCTACGATAGAATGCCTTGTTTCCAGTAAAAAGAGTCTCCGGTTCACCCACCATATGAAACACAGTAGTATTAAGCTGTTATTTTACGCTCGTATTCTGTGAGAGCGTGGTCCTACCCCGGTCGAGCCGACCCATTCGTGCTACAACCATAATGTAGCTGCAGCGTGGCTCTACCATGTGTAGCATGCGCAGTAGCAAGAGCAAGCACAAGTGCACTTTCTATTAGTTACCCCACTCTCATACTGCGATGGGACACTAATCCGACACGACCGGAGAGGGATCAGGCGCAGGACTAACGACTTTACGTGCTTTCCGAGGCAAGGAGTTGAAACACCGCCAACTTCCTTACTCTGTGCTGCTACTGAGAATTTCCAACCAGAAAACTGAATAACTGATTTTTTTTGGCCCGACCCGGGATTCGAACCCGGGACCTCATAATAAGCAGTCACGTTTAAGACGACTAAACCAACGAAGTAGATAATATCCATTAGTAAGTCTACCATGTCGGAATTTGAATCATGTAATTTGGTCAGATTTTGTTTGGTTTTTAGTTTTAGTATTTTAGCCCACACTGCCCCACAAATAGGTAAAAATAAATTATGATAGACTAAGATTTTTTTTTTTGTTTACGAAGTTACGTAAATTTTCGTCGCGTACTTTTTAACTGAGAGGTCAAAATTTTGGCCTAAAAATGTTTGATTAAATTTATTTTTACAGAAAATCATTATTTTGTCGATATACAATCAATGCTACGTAATACTTTTTATGAATATTTAAAGTAAAAAATATTCATCCAAATAGTTAGGGCCTTTTCGGAGAAAACAAATACTTTATGTAATTGTTTTCTCGGAAAAGGCCCTAACTATTTGGATGAAATTTTATATTTAGATAACGTTTAAATTTCTAAGTTTATTTAGATAAGTGTCATCCATGAGAAGATTATATTGTTATTAGGGTCAGGTATAAGATCAAGGTCAAGTATAGGTCGCCCCAGTACCTACTTATTAATTATAATGAAATAGAAAAATATGTCGTCTTTATTAAAGAACACTTCAAAATGACTTTGTTGGCTTTAGTAAAGTGCAATTAGAACTGAATAAGGACTATGTAACATATTACATATTCGTAATTTCCTTTAAACACTCTTACAGTAATTGTAATCATAATTGAAAACAATAACACATTTAACTACACGCTGTGCAATACTTAAGTTCAAAGTGAAGGGATAATAAAGGCTATGCCATTCACAAGTTACGTAGATATGAGCAGAAACACAAACTGCACCCCGCAGACATGCCTTTACAGGACTTAATTAAAATAGAACTAAGATACAGAGTATCGAATAATAGAGAGAGTTTAAATTTAGGATGATGGCAAAGACCAGATATTTGGAACCATAAACAGATTTAGTTCGTAGGTTCTATACGTGCTGCAGCTATATTAGTGGTATTGCAGCACGAATGGGTCGGCTCGACCAGGGAAGGACCACGCTCTCACAGGATACCAGCGTTGTGACCTGTGAGGATAACACTGTTGTGTTTCGTATGGTGACTGCAGAGAACCGGCGACGCTTTTTACTGGAAACGAGGCATTCCATCTTAGTCCTCACGGGTGACAACGCATCTGCATTATGATTTTTTATCGAGGATAGATGTAGATGTCTGTGTGTCACAGCAACCACTTACCATCAGGTGGACTGTGTGATCTTTGTCACCCTATTCTTTAAAAAAAAATAGCATAGATTAGGTCATGCGCTCCTTAACCTACTATCTACCGGCTACACCTAGTTTTAGCCATGTATAAGTCGAAAACACTTAAATTTAACAAAATAGGTATATTCCGTTAATTCATGCTGATGGACCTCTTGAGCCGCCAGAAAGCCGCGAACACTTTAAAATAAATGAATAAGTATCGAACATTAACCCTTGAACATTTTCAGATTCTAAATATCTGAGCTTTGCTATCGTTGTAGGATTTTGTTAAATTTGATTTGGCCAATACTCCTACGATATATATATTTTTAAACAATAATGCAGTCTCTGCGACGTAATTAACCTATACATACTCTGTACACCAATGTTATTGTAGCGAATGGACAAGTCTCATAATCATGGTGTATGTCTAAAGCACCACTGCAGGCAATCGACGGGGCCACGTGGATTGCGTCGACAGGTCATTAACTGTTCACATCAGATTTTGAACCTTCATCTAGTCTAGACGTTATTCGAACAAATGAACGAAAATTTTCAATTTATAGGCGAAATAATGCTTCTCAGTTTAATGTGTATTTCTAATAATTCTGTGACACTCAAGATAAATAGAACACTATAGAAAATAAATTTATTTTTAGGTTTTATATGATGCCTATGCGTACACGAAAATATATTAATTTATGCTAATAAATCTAGTATTTGTGATAGTTGTTTCCCAAATGTGCATAAAAATTATTGACCTTATTTTAAATCTGAGACTAATTATAAACATATTTATTATTATATACAATATTACAAACTATAATAATAAAAAAAAACTAAAACTAGAAACTTAAATTATCATATAGTCCTACTCCCCTCGGTATCGTGCCAAGAACACTGGCTGCGTTTCCCCGCTGAATGGCTATACTTAGCCTTTGAGCGAGAAAAGAACCAGCCCTCTTATCACCAGCAGCAACGACAAGCCGCGGATGGAGTTCCTTTAGGAACTTCACCGCACGTGGACCCCACGGACCGATAGTCTCTACAGCAAATGGCACAAATATGTAGTCATCTCTCGGTGACTCATATTTGCGCCACTTACTTGCTTTTAAATTATCGATTACCCCTTACACTATAATGCACTTAATACTTAAATATAAATTATATAGTATCGCTATGCTATAAAATTATATAATACTACGTTGTGACAAATATACCGTATCTACTTAATTATTTTACCAGGCAAAAAATTCGAAAGAATTTTATGAAAATGAAATTAAAACTTTCATGGTCATAACTTTGATTCGAAACCAGTTTAAGAGTATTAATTAAATAACACCAGTTTAAAAGCATACTCGAATTAATTAAACGCATTGAATCACGGAAAAAAAATGTCAGACCAACACTTAACTTCAAGCACTCGTATTAATAAAGATAGTAGATCAAATAAAACAGACAGTTCTTAATCATTTTAGCGTCTATATGTACTCAGAGCGTTATACAATGGAGTAGACATTTGGCCTACGCAACGCTCCCTATTGATGCCATGAAAGCCCCCGGGAGAAGGCACGTGCGTTCGCAATGCGTTCATTAAGCTGCATTGTACGCTTGGGCTCAGCCGAGGCGCGCGAAAAATATTCCACGTTACTCGCAGCCATGCACGCGTTATTGGAATGCGATAATTGTATAATGCATTTCACAGTTCAATATTTATAGAAAAATATAAAGTACAAATAAAATGTAACTTTCAAAGTTGTGTATTAATTCTTTGTGCAAATGTTTAAAAAAAAGTATCTTGGGAAATAATTTCCTTTTTTAAATGCTGCAAGTAGAATCAAAATGAGAGGTAAATGCCCTCTGTATATTAAAAATATATATAGCTAACATGTACCAAGTAGAAGTAGTTACAAGGACGCTATTATCTCAATAATATGAATATTTCAAGAGTATAAAACCAAACTGCTGTTGGCAATATGTAGATATATTATGACGACATTTAAAAGGTTTTAAAGGTACCATATTTTTTATGTACACAGCAAATAAAAATGAATGAAATACAAAAAAAAATAGGTAAACTTGATAGCAGTAGCGAGAATGCTTTATGAAAAAAATTGTAACTATCGAATAACAAACCAGCCGACAGTCTACCCCCTGGCTGCTGTAACTAACGTCGAACAAAAAAGGCAGTATTGCCAGATCTATTGACTAAGATTAAGTAATTATATTCTGTAACTATACCAGCTCTCTTCACACTTTAAACCGGTTTATTGCAATTTTGCATTGATGTTTGGCGGCAGAAATACGTAAAGGGATGATAACCATCTGGTTGGCCTCCTAGATAGAAAAAGACCATTTAAGGCACGAGAACTTGATCATTAAATTCTGGTACTGAGAACAACATGATAGTGTCACATATGAAACACGGAAACAATTAGCTGTTCTAATCTATTCATCGCTTATACATACATTATACATCTACATCAATTCTGGATCAAAAATCGTTACAAGTAAAACATTTTCTACACATTAACGATCCGTGATAATCCGCGATAACGGCTCCGTGGCGCAGTAACTTAACAATGAGTTGCAGCGCTGGGGGCTGCAGGTTATAATTCCGTAAGGAACAAATATTTGTATGACCTACAAATAATTGTACCGGGTCTGGATGTTTGTCTTTGTGAAATTTATGTTTGTAAACTTTCACTACGATACAGGAGAAAATCCTAGTGTTGGGATAACGTTTTTTTTTTTCAAATAACGGATGTATTGAACGCGAGGACCAATCAAATCCTTCTTGTGCAAATACTATCAACTCTTAATAATGAGATATAAAAAACAGTAACTGAGGACAAAGTATTGTCAATGCAATTATGGCAATACTGTAATAAAAAACAAAACAAGAGCAGTGAGAACAACGCCAAATTGAAATTCCAATAGCGAAGTGTTTGCGGACTCGGCCTATTCCATATTTGAAACAAATGCGCGAATTTATAAATGCAAACGGCGATCACAATCCAGTTAGCGGAGTAATCTAGGCACGGAAGCGCAAAAGAGCGGCTGCAATACAAGTGAAAATTATGCACGAAATTGTATTAGCGTTTGCCGTTCCGCGTTGAATTGCAACGAATTTCGGAACGAACTGAAAAATATTTACTAACGTAGCGAAACGTTTTTAGTAAAATTCAAATTGGACATACCTGTAAGAATGCCTTTTACTTTGCAAAATTTCGACTTGTATCACCAACCAAGTATATATTTTAGAAGGGAATAATTTAAAAAAAAGAACTCTTTGTTGGCTGTTAACATGTCAAGTATTTTTTTATTTTATAAAAATGTGTGATCACACAGTTCACCTACTGGTAGGTGGATACTGTGGCCTATAGGCACATCTATCCTCGACTAAAAATAAAATTATAAATGCCTTGTCACTCCTGAGGACTAGATGGAATACCTCATTATTTCAATACCTCATTACCTGCAAGAAAGAGTCTCTGGTGAGCTAAGCTGTTCACGGAATAATAAAATTATATTATTTTTTTATAAAACAAGTGACAAATGAACTTACAATTTACTTAATAGTGAGTGACTACTGGAGTCCATGGACACCTGCAGCAAACTTCAGACAACGGCGTCTACAGATAAATCACAGCTTGGAATTGTACTCGTAATTGTTCTCTACATCCTTCAGATCGGACACAGCAATACAAGCACTGATATTTGGCAGCAGAAACTGTTAAAAGAGTGGTACGTACCCAGACAGGTTCTTCTAGGCAGAAAAATGTCCTACTGCCTAAAAAACTTGCATTACTTACATTTATATTAGTTAGTCACACCTGTGTAAAAGGTTACCGAGTACCTCGTACCGTCAGACGGGGCGTAGTGAGTCCCCCCACTAGATGAAGTGACGACCTGGTAAAACATGTAGGAAGTCGATAGATGCAGGTGGCTCAGGACCGTGCTTTGTGGCATTCCTTGAGGGATGTTTAGCAGTGAACTTGTGAAGGGATGTAATGATCATAATGATGATGATGGTGTAAAAGTACAAAGGACCTTCATTAAAAAGGTTTTTTTTTATAGGATAGCGTGACAAACGAGCACACAATCCACCTGATGGTTAGTGGTTGCTTTCGCCCATAGACATCTACAACTACCCTCGATTAGGAATCAAATTGCAGATGCGTTGTCACCCGTGAGGACTAAGATGGAATGCCTCATTTCCAGTAAAATGGATCTCCGGTTCTCTACACTCACCTTACGAAACACAGCAGCGTTAAGCTGCTATTTTACACTGGTATTCTGTGAGAGGGTATTGTTTTTAAGAACTTACGCTTTTGGTATTCTATAATTGGATACACAAAAACAAAATTTGACTTCGCCATTTACTCTCCATAGACATAAAAAAGCAATTTTAATACGGACGTATCTGTGGCCCAGTGGCTTAGCAATGAGTTGTTGCGCTGGGGGTCCCGGTTTCGAATCCCGCACGGAACAAGTATTTGTATGGCCTACAGATAATTGTTCCGGGTCTGAATGTTAGTCCACGTGCAATTTATGTTTGTAAGCTGCCTTCACGATACAGGAGAAAATCCTAGTGTATAGTGGGGTAACGTTGTTAAAAAAAAAACATACGCCTGACAAAGTTGATAAAGTTTTATTTATACAGCGACTAATATACTGCTCGGATGCACTTTAATACCGTTGAGTTGAGGGTAAATATGTACGTTATATATCGTCAGGATTTTCAATTTAAAACTTGTCTTATACGTCTTTCATATTAACCCTGCGGTGCGCCGTCAAGGCCCCTAATAACATTATAATCTCGAGCCTTGCTGAAGCTTCCGTTTCAGGATATTAAAAACAAATATCGTGCATACTCTTCGGAGTAATGAAAATCAAATTTACACAAATCCGAAGAGCGGACGGACGGCACGCTCTGACGAAGTTTTACATCGGAGCCCGCGGTAACCGAAAGCGGTGGTGAGCGTTGTTTCGTGTATTTTGCTACGCTAAAAGCACGGCCGAAAGCGCCCCTAGACGATCCTTTTGACGTATTTCTGGCCGGCTGCAGTGCAAGTGTTGTGCTCGATGTTTTTGTCCCTTTTGAAGCGCACGTCTCTTTACCGGGGTCACAACGAGAAACTTCGTCAGATTGTCTGGATGGAGGATTCGTTAAAGGAAAAATGTACGCATGCCTGCATTTTTTTAATTTCTCCTTTCAATTTGACTGAGACAAAAAAGCTCGATGAAAGAGTGTTTCTCCGTAGTTTCTTTGTAATATGCAATGCTGCCTACGGTGAGTAGTAAGAACAAAATAAATGTAGCGGGATTAAAATTAAAATAAAAAGCCTAGACGGCTACAAATAGCAGAAAGATGGCAGCCCAAGATATTACGTATTTGTAAGAACTTGTTTCAATAAACTGTTATATCATCTTTTAAATTTGTGTTTGTTTATCTTTGCAACAGAAACAGAAACTTTTTTATAGATTATAAATAATACTTATTGAAAGTCACTCTTTTGTTTAATTACCACTGGTTCCAAAAAACCTCTGTCCTGGGAAGAACCAGCAAGGAACCCAAAAAAATAACAAGGCTTAGTAGCGATCACCTCATTCCCAGGTGTTATTATCATCCATAAATTCCTTAATATTATATAATAACCCTTTTTATACAAACTTAGTTTAATAAAGTTTTTGAACTTAGAGCACTTCAAATTATGTATATTTCCTGGGATTTTGTTGTAAAAGCGTATACATCGCCCCAACAACGAATTACCGACTCGGTGAGGTCGAGTAGCTGGTACTACTAGCTTGTGTCTGCTCCTAGTATTTACAGAATAGATATTTGTGTGTATAAACTGAATTTTGTGTTTGCCGTTAGGACACTTATTTTCTGTCTAAAAGTCCGTAGAGGTAGGTACCACTGTCTTACCTACATCTGCTACCGAATAGCAGTGCTTGCACTGCTGTGTTCCAATTTGAAATGTATAGAGACTCAATATAACAAAAGGCTGTGAGGCATGCCATCTTAGTTATCAGAGGTGACAAAGTATCTGTACCTTTTTTTATCTGAAGTTGACTGCAAGTGTCTTTGGACTGCAGTAGACACTTACCATCAGGTGGATTGTAAGTTCCTTTGTCTCTATAATTTCATTTTTAAAAAAGACCCATAAAATATTAGGAATAAAACGACTTACGATTAAAGAATACTAGAGTAGAGTTTATACATTTATAAGTTTATCTAATATCTCTGTTATATATTTTGCTACTTATTTTCTTTTTCTTTTTCATATTTTTTGGCCACTCTAAAAAGAATTCTGCCAATGTTATGTCAGCATTGTGTACATATATTGGCATATCGCTTTCTGCTTAAAAATAACAATTTTAAAACAATTATCAATTGGTTTTAAAAGTTATCAAGATAACATACACTCAAATACAGATACACTTTTTTTTTATTCATAGATAAAGGGCTTTGTCGCTGATGCGATTATGCCGCCCTGGTAGTTACAAGAAAATCTTAAATAATATAATAATTACTTACAAATAAACTTATTATGTTTACTAGTTACTTAATCTCTTATTAACTAACAAATACAGTTTTTGTCATCATCTGATAACGGTTCCGATAAAATACTATTACTACTACCAATTAAGGACAAATGTAAATTACAATTTGCTCTTTCTCTTGAGTTCTGGGTACATTCTATCAAAATGTGATAAACATCATCGATAATATTACAAATTGAACAATTTGGTGAGGTAATTTTTCACATCAAGTATAAAAATTTATTGCATGGAATGTTATATATACACTTGTCTAATACATAAAGTATCAATTATAACTGGTGTTTATAATTTGTGTTATATAATTTTAAAGCTTCGGAAATAACGAAACATACAAAACACTTTCCGAAATAAATTTTCAAGTAACAAAAATTGCTTACAACTAAGAATGAGGAAACCTTGTGCTTCGTTCCCTAAGCGCGACAAATCCGCAGCACGTGTGCACTTTCCAATCGATTACAAAGCAATTAAACTTTGAAACTTTTTCGGGCACTCGACCATTTTCGATTCAAGTGCGATTCCGCCCAAGCGCTCCAGCAAATTAATGAAATAAACGAATTTATAGCACTAAACGAGTGTGCTTAAGCTAAAAAAAAATCTGGAATTGGATCTTTAATTTAAATGTTTGTAAGTTAGGTGGAATCAAAACCTAACGCTGAAACTTGCTTAATCTAATAATTATAACTTTTAACAAAAAGTAAAAACCAACTTCGAACTTCTTAAAACGAATTAGCGGCGAAATTTTTTCTCCAAATTTATATGAGACCACCCTTAAAGTATAACCTATTGAATAAAAAGAATTATAAAAATTAGTTCACAATCTGCGAAGATATCGCGTAACATACATACAAAAACATACACTCGAATTGAGAACCTCCTCTTTTTTAAAGTCAGTTAAAAAGTAAAACAGTGAGAGACAAATTAGATGAAATGTTTTGACTTAGTCTTTGACTTTTGTGGTGAGTACGATATTGCCAAATAGACCATATTAAAAATATAACTTAGATTTTATAACTATTAATACGCTTGCATGTATCTAATATAAATAAAAATTAGAGCCATGCTGTAGCCATATTAATAGTATAGTTGTAGCATGAATGGGTCGGCTCGACCGGGGAAAGACCACGGTCTCACAGAATACCAGCGTAAAATAGTAGCTTAATGCTGCAGTGTTTCGTATGGTATAGAGAACCGGAGACCCTTATTACTGGAAAAGAGGCATTCTATCTTAGTCTTCACAGCTGACAACGCATCTGCATTTTGATTCGCAAGCGAGGATAGATGTAGATATCTAAGGACCACAGCAACCACTTACCACACACACAGTCCGCCTGGACTGTGTGCTTGTTTGTCACCCTTATTCTATAAAAAAAAAAGAAAAAAAGATAGAGAGCTATGCCAGGAATTAGTA
This sequence comes from Parnassius mnemosyne, assembly GCA_963668995.1. Lineage (NCBI taxonomy): Eukaryota > Metazoa > Arthropoda > Insecta > Lepidoptera > Papilionidae > Parnassius > Parnassius mnemosyne. Next base: position 3,627,387 of record CAVLGL010000046.1, on the reverse strand, counting down.
CTCTACAAAAAAACGAAATATTCATGAAATAAATGGTCTTTGATTATCTTACAAATCCTATCCAAGCGAAGCTGGAACGGAATTTTACCCTAATTATTGAAAAATAGTAAATGAATATATTTAAACGACAGTTGTTATCTTTAACTAGTTATATTCCTTAGACCACTGAAAAGGCGAAAAATAATATTTATAACTATTTAGTAAACTATAACTATATTTAATTATTTAAAAAAATATTTTTATATCTTGCATGCATCTGTTTTGATGGAGGATAGATGTAGATATCTATGGGCCACAGCATCCACCATGAAGTGGACTGTGTGCTCGTTTGTACCCATAATCTGTCAAATAAATAAATAAATAAATATTGTATATAATCTATATTGTAAATAGAATATTTGTTACAGCAATTCGACTGTATCTTCTTTTTGTGTGTTACATCATAACTTTTTACTGAGTGAACCGATTTCGATGATTTTTTTATATTTGAAAGTTGGTGCTTCCCATGTGGTGCCATATAAATGTGATTAAGGTCTGACCAATAATTTTTGAGTTATTCTTAATAATTTATATTGAAGTCGGTTGTACAAAGTTTTTAATTTTAAATTATAATCATTATAGTGGCTTAGTAATCACAACAAATACAATTTTAAAATATACGATACGAAGTCTACGATATACAATCAATATGTGTAATTTCAAACACGGCATACGGTAGTCCAAACACATCTAACTCAATTTCGATGCACCCACTCTCCCCAAGGACTCTCGTGATGCAATTTCTCTCTATTCTCTGGAGCCTACCCAGTGTTGGTTAAAGATATTTCGTGCAACTGTCAACTATAATGAACCCTAGTTTCGTTAAATTTACTATAGGGTGGAGTGAAGTAAAAAGGTAAGGTATTTCATACGGATTTTTCAATTTCCTTTAAATAATCAATACAAATAAAATTGAAGTGTCTGTTTTTAATGTCAAAATAACAGCTTTTTACCAAATGCATATGAAAGTATAAACGGTACTTATAACAAAACAACAATTTTTAAAATTCTTGTCTGTCTGTCTATTTGTTCCGGCTAATCTCCGAAACGGCTGGACCGATTTTGACGGGACTTTCACTAACAGATAGCTGATTTTATAAGGATTAACTTAGGTTACTTTCATTTTAGAAAAATAATTAGGCTTCGCGTAAAAAAACTTAAAACCCATGAAATCCAATCGTAATAAATTACACGCGAGCGAAGTCGCGGGGTACAGCTAGTTTTAAATATATCCATGGGCTGCAGTAGCTAAGTACCATCAGGCGGTCTATGTTATATAAGGTTACGATTCGGGCTATGTTAAGAGTCGGCCCGACCTGGCAAGAAACAAGCTATCACAGAAAACTAGCGTAGAATACCAGCCCAATGCAGCTATGCTTCGTATAGTATGTGTAGGGAGCCGGAGATCCTATATACTGGTCCTGCAATCTATATTAGTCGTCAGGCGTGACAACTTTTTCTTAATCGAAAATGTAGGTATCTAGGTGTCTATAAGCTAAAGACTTCTTATGTGTTCTATAAACAAAGAAATTCTTTGGGATATTTTTGAACACAAACAAATTCAAAATCAAAGTGCCAAAATAGAACCTTTTTTATTGTAATTTTGTAATCTACAAACTAGAATCAAATACAACATACAGATACAGCTTTAGTTATCGCTTCGATGATTTAATCGATATATTATTCAAACAAACACTGCAAATATTTGAACAAACCTACATGCTGTTTGACATATAATCGTCAGGCCGTTAGGTTTAATATACATAGTATACTATGTATGCCTTGTGCAAGTGCAGCTACAGTACGGAGCAGAGGGGAAAAGGTCTCCAAGGAAACGAGCTAATCCCGGGCTTGAGCCACCCACCAATGAAAACTCTGATCTTTGTGTATAAAGCTAAGGTCTAGTTTTCATTGATAACTTTTACAATAAAAAGAGACGTAACAATAAAGTAGATATTAGTCAGTCATAATTTTGTTTCTAAAATACGAGTGATTTCTATGCTATGCAGTACGCATTAGTCTGCTTTTTGAACTAATTCCGCTATTCTCGAGTCCATAAAAATTGTTCGCAATCTAAACTAAACTTAATTGTTTTATAATTAAAATTCAAAGTATAACTGTCATGTTGGCATTGGGGAAACAGAGCCTCATTCTAATAAATGGGTTGTCGAACGCTCAGGTGGTTTCGGTTTTTGATTTATCGTTGCGATGTGAAATCACTCCCTTTGTTATCGGTTATGTTTTACAACAGTATTGCTAAAATAATTATTCGCCTAGTAATATCTACAGGAGGAGAGATATAATGATGTATTTAAAATTTATTACAACCTGACCCCGATGTCCCATAATCATCATAATCAATTAAATCCTGTCTAATTGATTGGGTCTTTGTTTGTCAAAGAAAAGAACAGTTTAATAACCAGATATACAATGTAGCGGCGATGTAAGAATATCTACTACCCCATATCATTCCATGGGTTTCGTATGTGGCGACAGAGGGAAACAAATCTAACTAAAACTAACACTAGACAAAAAATTAACAACTGCCATCACAAACTCGCTTGCAAAGCGTGGCAACTATGGTAAATAACCACTATGAGAGAATCTATAGGGTATGCCTATGTTCAACAGTGGACTTAAATAGGTTATAACGGTAACGTTAAATCCAGACAGTCTAAAAAATCATGTAAAAATCAGTACTTAGCAAAACAATTTTCATTTAATCTCAAGCCTTTACAACCTGTTTTACAGCGCTTATGAAACAGTTGCTCTCGTATCTCTATTGTTCCAATAAATTCCCCGTACTTATTTATTTTAAGGACACCTATAAAGTTCAACGTCGTTGTAAAATGTTTGCAAATTTCATTAGGATGTTAGTATTCTACTTGGCTTCGCCTTGTACACTGTACAGCGATGTATCGTTACGACCGTATATTGCCGAGTGCCGCTTTTGTCTGGTGTTCATACAAGAATCGTTTTATATTAATGATTATTGATTATCATAACAGTTTAAAACCGTGTAGTGGCAATGTAAGAATATTTACTACCCTAAATCGTGGTATGGGTATCGTAAGAGGCGTTTTATACGTGGTAGAGCCATGCTACAACTATATTAATAGTATAGTTGTAGCACGAATGGGTCGGCTCGACCGGCGAAGGACCACGCTCTCACAGAATACCAGCGTAAAATACGAGTAGCAGCTTAACACTGCTGTGTTACGTATGGTGAATGTAGAGAACCGGAGACCCTTTTTACTGGAAAAGAGGCATTCCATCTTAGTCCTCACGGGTGACAACGCATCTGCATTTTGATTCTTATTCGAGGCTAGATGTATATATATATGGGTCACAGCAACCACATACCATCAGGTGGACTGTGTGCTCGTTTGTCACCCTATCCTATAAAAAAATGGAACGCCTCATTAGCATTACAAAGGTTTTCCGGATCTCTTCGCTCACCATACGAAATACAGTTGCATTTTTTTCATCCATTACAGCCTATCAAAGTCCACTACTGAACATCCTCATTGCTTTATAAGAGGGATATTTGGCATAATTACCACGCTTGGCAGGCTGGTTGGCACCCAACATCGTTGGTTTGTTTCCATTTATCATTACGCACCACACCCACATGGCGATATACTAAAATGGTCAATAATTGAAGTCGCCGTATTTTTACCATTATGTTACTTTTACACACGGATACTTTTATTAGGTGAACTCTAGGTAAAGTTCGAGAGGCTTCGATATACGAGTATATGTATGTACATACATATATTGCACATATATGTATGTACATACATATATGTGCAATTTTAATGTACTTATTTTCGCTGGGTGTACGAGGTCGGAAGATCTTTTAATACGATGGAACAGCAAAAACGCGCGTATGGAATTCGCAGCCAGCATTTACGACTTGAAGTTACGAGTGACGAGATGTGGAGGCCAGGATAGACCCAGACGAGCCATTATAGGCTATAGCGGGGAATCTCATAAACTTCCAGTAACAATCTAACCGTACGTCCCCGCTGAACACTATTTCAAGGCACGTAAGACATAAAATCGAATGGTACTGTGATACGGGAAAAATTGCACAGCTTTCTTCGTTCTACCGCCATTTTGTTCATCGTAAAACATTAACAGCGTCTCTGTATTTTTGTGGATCGCAACAAGTAATGTTAAAGTCGTAATTACTTTGGGAAATCAGGCCGTGCCCGTGACGTAACATTTTGTCTTAACAGCAAACTTGAATTAACTAATTAATTTGTTTTGGAAATGTGCACGAATGAGGGTTGAGTGATTACGGTGTCGCAAAATAGGCTCAAAAAAATTCCGCTTAAGGAAAACATTAAAATTCTTTATTTCTGATGAAATTGGCTCAAATACAAAATACCTACTTGTGATGTGTACCTATATATATGAAAATGATATCTACCTATTTAATAGCAAATAAATAATTTGTATTTATGTCCTTTTTCCAACAATTTAAATAATCATGTTAACCTCAAGTAAAAGAGATTTTGGTGGAAAGTCCTTTATTTCAATTTAATTGTAATAAATGAAGTGTTTTAAATTAAATGATAAAAAATTATATTAAATTTATTAATAGTTCTAAAATAATCCACTCCAATATATATATATATATATATATATATATATATATATAATTATTTAATAGTAAATTTTAAACTTTAGCCTTAAAATTAACCTGAATGCATCTGTCAAGGGTCTACACTTGATAAATCTTATTTAAAAACTGTCAGAGAGTTTATCATGAAGCTGAGTACTCAATATATATTCATGCACAATGTCTCTCTGGAAATAAAAGAAGAATAGAGTGGGTTACTTTATACACTATTATCAATTTCGTCCGATTATTATAAAGTGGATGTCTTCAAGGCAAGAGCGGATAGGCTTTTCTAAGCTAACTCAGTGCGGCAGTTTACCATCTTCGACAAGACCACTTACCATCAGGATCAGATAGGATAGTAGTCGAGTTTATCATAGTAAAAATAAAAATCAAAGTCAAGACCAAGATTATCATATTATTCATATTGTAGTGTAGTCGCCACTACATTTGTGTTAAGTGTACAATAAAATAATAAAAATAAATATTTATTTCATAACAATGGGTACATTATATTATATTAGTGACCGTAGCGCCATTTTAAGCTAATGAGCCTGTATCAGGGAGCAACGCTCGTCCATTAATTTAGGTCGTTTTAAAAGAATGTACAGTTTAAAAATAATAAATTGTGGAGGAGCACGTTTAAAAGAACAACGAAAATAATTATTCTTACATTATAGTTCCAATATTAGACCAGGAAATGAAGCATTTTGGCTCCCAATTTTTTCGTCCACCATGGATTTACTTGAAATTTTCACAGAAGGTAGGGAATACCTCAAGGATCATTGTCTATCATGCCGCTGTAGGCTAGAGCCTGTGAGAGCGGTGGTTGCCACCCCATCTCGGGAGTGGAATTTTTTTATTACATTTTAACGATAGGAATCGACGGAAAAAGTTATTCTAAGAAAAAAATATTATATACGTTTTTTTCGTAAAACTAATATTTTTGGAGTTATTCAAAGTTGAAAGTAACAGTTTTTTGGCGAAAAAAATCAACTTTTTTAAATGGTTTTTTGCGAATAACTCTAAAAATATATTATATATTTTTAGAGTTATTATAATATATATATATATATATATATATATATATATAATATATATATATATTTATAATATATATATTTTATCAAAAAAAAGTGTAGAGAGCCAAATTGTAGCTTTTAAAGAAACAAAAACTATTTTTTTTTTTATAATTTTTCTACGACAAATACGAACTGCGATACAGCAAATTAATGCTTAGCTTTTTTCGTCAAATGCATAAATACGAAGATTTAAAGCGAAATAACCAGAAAAATTTGCATTATTCGAAGAAAGCTCATAGAATATTTTTAAAGTATTTAATTTGAGCTTTCCAACAAAAATAAAAAAATGTATCTAATATGAAAATTGACCGACTTATGATCAAAATAAGATCGGTATCCGCTTTTTTCTACAAAAAAAATCTGTGAAAACAACCTCCAAAGTACCCTAATTAAAATTGATCGCCACCCTTCTGTGATTCTCTTTATATATGTACTAATAATACACCCACGAAGTTTGACCAATTTAAAATGCCTAATTTTAGAAAAAATTAAGTTTAAAGAGAAAACGATTTTTTTCAATTTCGTGTTTTTAACCCTTTTCTTAAAAATATCTCCCAAAATACTAAAGATACGAAAGAAACGATATGGTACTATAAATTGTAGCTTTTTTAATGACATACATTCCCCTGTGCGCAGATTTTTTTACAGTGAATATACGGCGAAATATAGCCGTTTAACACCTACATTTACTATCAAACATCACCTTGTTCAAACGCTTTAAACTCTCCCCATTTAAAAGTTAAGGGATCTTAAGTAATTTAATTCACATAGTCTTATAGCTCTTGAAAAGCCCTTCAAAATCGTTTCTGAAAAAAATTTATATCACCTAAAATGAAGGAGCTATGCTTAAAAACCGATCAACTTTTTTTTTCGAAAAATTGAATTACCCACTTCGGAGCGTAGTAATCTACATAACCGGTATATTAGGCCGTTATACGTTATATGTTCCACTTTTTCGATTCTTATTGGAAGACAGAGAAGAAGAACTTCCACTGTTTTTACGTGGTAGAGCCATGCTGCAGCTATATTAGTAGTATAGTTGTAGCACGAATGGGTCGGCTCGACCGGGGAAGGACCACGCTCTCACAGAAAACCAGCGTAAAATAGCAGCTTAACGCTGCTGTGTTTCGTATGGTGAGTGTAGAGAACCGGAGACCCATTTTAATGGAAAAGTGACATTCCATCTTATTCCTTACAGGTGACGACGCATCTGCATTTTGATTATTTATTGATGATAAATGTAGAGTCTAGGGATCACAGCAACCACTTATCATCATGTGGGCTGTGTGCTCATTTATCACGCTATCCCACAAAAAAACCCTATGTCAGAGTTAACCCGGAGTACCTTCAGCTTTTTAAAAAAAAACGTCAATCACCACAGTCCCCCGTGACCATGGGTGCTGTAAGGTTCCCGAAACGTTGGGAATTTAATAAAATATAAGTAGAAGGATAGAATCCGTAAAAGTAGTTTTATTCAATGTGTAGTGTTCGCGTAAATATAAGAAATCATTATGTAAGCCGTAACTTGTTAAAGTTTTACCGCAACATCTGTTTGGCAACAGTCTGGCAGCACATAAAATACGAACAAACAAACATTAATTTTTATATATAAGATAAAATAATCCGTTGTAATAAAGCCGAATTTATTGAGTTTACAAATTAACTGCATCAGCTGAGCGTCCAGACACCTCGAGCCAAGGGTCGAAATATCAAGTGACAGACTGACCGATTGCATACATTTATCACTGAGTCCTTCGCACTATATCGCTACTACGCCAGCCGGGGTGCCCGGAATATACGGTCCGTTCCATTTTCTTACTAATATATACTGGATTTATATTATTAACCAGTGTTTTCACGGCTGGGTAGCACTTAATAATTTGACGGCGCTGCGGAACGTGGCTTCCATTCCCACATATCATAAGAATTGGGCTACAATTAGTTTTTATATATATTTCTTTATAGAATAAAGTTGACAAATGAACCACCTGATAGAAATTGGATACTGTAGCCCATAGACATCTACATCTATTCTCGATTAAGAATCAAAAAGGAGATGCATTTTCAAACACAGCAGCGTTAAACTGCTATTTTACGCTGATATTCTATGAAAGCGTGGTCCTACCCCGGTCGAGCTGAACCATTCGTGCTATAACCATAATATAGCCTGCAGCTTGCCTCTACTATGTAAATTTAACAGTACGCGAGCAACCCGGGTTCAGTCCCCGTCGGCACCAATGAAATTGTTCATTGCAATTTTAAGTGCTGATTTACCACGTGCTCGGCGGTAAAGGAAAACATCGTGAGGAAACTTGCATGTCCGAGAAATAAGAAAAAAAATATTTCAAAGACGTGAAGTTCGCCAATATGCATTGGGGCAGCGCAGCGGACATTTCCTTGCCTTAAAACCCCTTCAGAAATGAGTGGAGGCCTGTGCCCAACAGTGGGACATATTATATAGGCTGTAACTACAACTTTAAAAGAAAAAAATACCTAACGGAACGCTAATAATAAGTTCATGGGATTGACGTTCGCCTTAAATTTCATAGCACACGAGCTAACCGAGTTCGATACCTGTTAGCACCAATGACATTGTAAATTTCAATTAGGTGGTAAAACAAAAATTTGAGGACATTTTGTGATATCCGCCACCAAGATTTTATTTTTGCGATTATTATCCGCGAAATTATTTACGTTTACTTGTTAAATAATTTCACAATTAGGTACAAATATTATTTTGAATTGCGCAAAATGTTGTCACGTAATTAATCTACGATGTTTCAATTGCACTGTCTATGAAATGTAATCATGATGTGGGGTTCATAAAATAGAAGGGATTTGGTGAGTGTTCCACTAACTTAAAAGTTTGTGAACCCCTGCTCTCGAGCAACGCGGTGAATTATTTCCTGGTTCCTAAACTCTCTAAGATGCTATATTATGGTTGCAGCATGAAAGGCTCAGCTCGATCGGGGTAGCACCACGCTCTCCACCAGCGTAAAATAGCAGCTTAATGCTGCTGTGTTTCGTATAGTGAGTGTTGAGAACCTTTTTACTAAACGAGACATTCCATCTTAGTCCTAAGGGGTGACAACGCATTTTGATATTTAATTGAGATGTCTATGAGCCACAGCAACCATTTACCATCAGGCTGACTGCGTGCTCGTTTGTCACCTTTATTCCATAAAAAAAAACTTTAAAACAAAGCACCTGTAAAGAATTTGAAACGTCGGGAATCAAACAGTTTAAATTAAACGCGATAATATCCGCAAAATTAGTTTCATTTAATGTGTAATATTCGCGTAAATATAAGAAACAATTATGAAAATTACGAGTACCTGTTTCCAGCAGTGATCCTTACGAAGGCTTTATCTTCACTTTTAGCATAATAAGCTCACGGCATGCAAAGGGGGCGTAATCCATTAACACCATGACGTAGGTATCGCAAGAGGCGAATATGGGAAATGAGAGTAAATTCTTATGTCTTCCGGTAGATGGCAGTATTTTTACTACTAAATATCCAGAATATCAAGAGGCAGTAGCGTCAATGGAACGATACGTCTGTTACTATGACCCGCCAGCGAAACGTAAGGATTAAGGCAAATACTCCGTCAAACGAGAGACGCCCGTGTCCAGCAGTTAACTTCTAGGGGCTGACAAAGCAGAATAAGAAGACGAGCAGTAAGGTCACTTATGGCCAAGTACACAAACGCTACTCAATCTTAAGATATCGTTAAGTCTCGTCGTGTCACAACACTGACTTAAAAATGACAGCGACAGTACGAGACTTGCCGGCATCTTATAATGACGGCATCCACGACGTTTTGTGCCACCAGGGCGGCGCCGCTAGAAAGTGAGGTATAATTTTTTTATAATTAATTTGACAGATTTCATAGCGGGGAAGTTAATTTGTTCGAAAAATGTAAAAGTTATTGTTTCTTTCTGTACTATTTGCTATATTTTATATTAATAACATTAAAAATAAATAAACCAAACCACTGACATTCATAAAAGTGGAAAAATGAAAAAAAAAAAAAACATGCAAAAAATTAAACAGCAAACCACTGACGCATTGCTTAATGTATTAATATAATACTCTAGAAAGTGATAAATTTTTATTAAATACCAACTTCTCCATTAAATTACATTGTGTAACAAAAACCTTTACCTCAGTATCAACTAGCGACATCTGGTGAGCAAAAAATTATTAGCCCTCATTGAGCAGCGTTTGAGTAATGATTTCTTACGCGAACACTACACATTTAAATAAAACTAATTTTACGGATTTTATCGCGCTTATTTTATATTCCCGACGTTTCGAGCACTTTACAGCACACATGGTCACGGGGGGGGGGGGGGGGCTGAGGTGTATGACTTCCCAATGTCATAGTTAACCACGGCTACCTTCAGATTAAAAGCGTTTAAGTATTTGGCCATATGTTTTGGATTAAACCTTCATTTAAATGAACTGTCGATTGTGTAGTGAAATAACTTGTATTATATTAAGATAACGCAATTTACAAGCACAGCATATACTAAAGAGAAATAGCAGCACAATACTGCTATGTTTCGTATGGTAGTGTATGAATGTTTCGTATGAAGTTCTCAATTCGAGTATGTTTTTTTTTTATATCATACATCGCGTTACGTGATATCTTCGAGATTGTAAAACAGTTTTGATAATTCTTTTTTCATTAAATAGGTTATACTTCAAAGATGGTCCCGTATAATTTTGGAAAAAAAAATTCATCCCTAAGGGTAGCAAATAAATAAATAGTTTCTTAGCAATTTGAAGTCGGTTTTTACTTTTTCTTAAAAGTTATAATTATTTTTACTGGTAACGAGGCATTCGATCTTAGTCCTAAAGGGTTACAAGATTTTGTTTCTAAATTGAAGATAAATGTAGGTGTCTATGGGTCACAGCATTCATTTACACTCAGGTGAATTGCGTGCTCGTAGATGACCCTTACTTTTAAAAAAAGGTCATTGTTTATATTATATACATAATATTATTTATTTGTATCCTAAGATTTTAATTTTATATTTTATTTTATTAGAATTAAATTTAATTAAAATTGCAATGAACAATTTCATTGGTGCCGACGGGGACTGAACCCGGGTTGCTCGCGTACTGTTAAATTTACATAGTAGAGGCAAGCTGCAGGCTATATTATGGTTATAGCACGAATGGTTCAGCTCGACCGGGGTAGGACCACGCTCTCCACCAGCGTAAAATAGCAGCTTAATGCTGCTGTGTTTCGTATAGTGAGTGTTGAGAACCTTTTTACTAAACGAGACATTCCATCTTAGTCCTAAGGGGTGACAACGCATTTTGATATTTAATTGAGATGTCTATAAGCCACAGCAACCATTTACCATCAGGCTGACTGCGTGCTCGTTTGTCACCTTTATTCCATAAAAAAAAACTTTAAAACAAAGCACCTGTAAAGAATTTGAAACGTCGGGAATCAAACAGTTTAAATTAAACGCGATAATATCCGCAAAATTAGTTTCATTTAATGTGTAATATTCGCGTAAATATAAGAAACAATTATGAAAATTACGAGTACCTGTTTCCAGCAGTGATCCTTACGAAGGCTTTATCTTCACTTTTAGCATAATAAGCTCACGGCATGCAAAGGGGGCGTAATCCATTAACACCATGACGTAGGTATCGCAAGAGGCGAATATGGGAAATGAGAGTAAATTCTTATGTCTTCCGGTAGATGGCAGTATTTTTACTACTAAAATATCCAGAATATCAAGAGGCAGTAGCGTCAATGGAACGATACGTCTGTTACTATGACCCGCCAGCGAAACGTAAGGATTAAGGCAAATACTCCGTCAAACGAGAGACGCCCGTGTCCAGCAGTTAACTTCTAGGGGCTGACAAAGCAGAATAAGAAGACGAGCAGTAAGGTCACTTATGGCCAAGTACACAAACGCTACTCAATCTTAAGATATCGTTAAGTCTCGTCGTGTCACAACACTGACTTAAAAATGACAGCGACAGTACGAGACTTGCCGGCATCTTATAATGACGGCATCCACGACGTTTTGTGCCACCAGGGCGGCGCCACTAGAAAGTGAGGTATAATTTTTTTATAATTAATTTGACAGATTTCATAGCGGGGAAGTTAATTTGTTCGAAAAATGTAAAAGTTATTGTTTCTTTCTGTACTATTTGCTATATTTTATATTAATAACATTAAAAATAAATAAACCAAACCACTGACATTCATAAAAGTGGAAAAATGAAAAAAAAAAAAAACATGCAAAAAATTAAACAGCAAACCACTGACGCATTGCTTAATGTATTAATATAATACTCTAGAAAGTGATAAATTTTTATTAAATACCAACTTCTCCATTAAATTACATTGTGTAACAAAAACCTTTACCTCAGTATCAACTAGCGACATCTGGTGAGCAAAAAATTATTAGCCCTCATTGAGCAGCGTTTGAGTAATGATTTCTTACGCGAACACTACACATTTAAATAAAACTAATTTTACGGATTTTATCGCGCTTATTTTATATTCCCGACGTTTCGAGCACTTTACAGCACACATGGTCACGGGGGGGGGGGGCTGAGGTGTATGACTTCCCAATGTCATAGTTAACCACGGCTACCTTCAGGTATTTGGCCATATGTTTTGGATTAAACCTTCATTTAAATGAACTGTCGATTGTGTAGTGAAATAACTTGTATTATATTAAGATAACGCAATTTACAAGCACAGCATATACTAAAGAGAAATAGCAGCACAATACTGCTATGTTTCGTATGGTAGTGTATGAATGTTTCGTATGAAGTTCTCAATTCGAGTATGTTTTTTTTTTATATCATACATCGCGTTACGTGATATCTTCGAGATTGTAAAACAGTTTTGATAATTCTTTTTTCATTAAATAGGTTATACTTCAAAGATGGTCCCGTATAATTTTGGAAAAAAAAATTCATCCCTAAGGGTAGCAAATAAATAAATAGTTTCTTAGCAATTTGAAGTCGGTTTTTACTTTTTCTTAAAAGTTATAATTATTTTTACTGGTAACGAGGCATTCGATCTTAGTCCTAAAGGGTTACAAGATTTTGTTTCTAAATTGAAGATAAATGTAGGTGTCTATGGGTCACAGCATTCATTTACACTCAGGTGAATTGCGTGCTCGTAGATGACCCTTACTTTTAAAAAAAGGTCATTGTTTATATTATATACATAATATTATTTATTTGTATCCTAAGATTTTAATTTTATATTTTATTTTATTAGAATTACTAGGTAACTTTTTAGTAACCAGGCATGTGGTGTATTTATTTCCTTATGTTCTTTTTTTTTAACGTTACTTATTTTCTCCTGTATCGTGGAGGCAGTTTATATACATAAATTTCAACAAGGAACAGTTATTTACAGGCCATACAACTACTTTTTCTGTGCGGGATTCGAACCCTCGGCCCTTAGCGCAGCAACTCATTGCCACTGCGCCACGGAGCTGAATACCTTTAATTTATTGTGAAATTAGTGTATTAGTTGATTAGTGCATACTATTTCCGCATTGGTGCAACAATTGTTGACGTGCTTAAATAAATAAATAAAAAGAAGTTTGTTTTATAATAAATATATCGGGCACAGTAATTATCAGAAGGCAAAACCTAAATAGTGAAAATAACCCTCGTTTGTACACGTCATTGCGCTAATTTTTCACGTTGCGATAAGCGAAGGAAACAAAGCAAGGAAGTGAGGCAATTTCATATCTGCAGCATAGTGTTGAGATAGGCCAAGATAGATAAAGCGGGATATTAACTGAAGAACCTTAACACTGATAGTCACGTAATTAATCTACGAAATTTATTAACTACAATAATCTTTGCTTGTAATATTGTATAGAAAAAAATCGCTTGTTATTTCAAAAAGAAATTTAAAATTCAAAATTCTTTCTTCAGTATCTTAAATTTAAATACATTAACTATGCTGGCGTCTCCTTTTAAGTATATCAGTACCTGTGTTAGGGGACCCCCCTCTTCCATAACAATTTTTTTTTATATTCATAAGGTCGCATATTATTTGCGTGGTGAGTATGTGTAGTGCGTGCATGTATGTGCTCGTGTATTTGTTTGAGTGTGTGCGTGTGCGTGTACGTGCGCGTGCTTGTGTGTGTTGGTGTGTGTGTGTGTGTGTGCGTGCGCGTGCGTCCGTGCGTGCGACCTTGCGTGCGTTCCTGCGTGCGTGCGTGCGTGCATGCGTGCGTACGCTGTAACGTGTTTTATTTCACATTACAAACGCAACTCGGATTCGATCCCCGCTGACACCAAAGAAATTATTGATTGCAAGTGATGATTTACCACGTGCTCGGCGGTGAACGAAAACGTTGTGAGGAAAACTGCATGTTTGGGGACTAAAATATTTTGAGGTTATGTATAGCCTACCAAAAAGCATTGTAGTTTCACCATTTTCACCATACTAATTGCTCCAAAAATCCACAATAAAATAAAATAAGGCATATGCCCAGAACGTCTCATTTCTGGGCATTTATTTTGACTGCGACTTTGGTATGACAGCAATTATGATACACTTATAACAAAAGTTTTCATGTCCTTAAGGGTACTTAATACTTATCAATTAATTCTATTCGCGCCACAAGCAAAACACATTGAAGCCTAAATCGCGCTAACAAAGTTCCGAAATTAAAGCAGTATATATATAATAGCTCCGAACTACTACTGGGAGCGTTTGCCGCTCCCCGGGCAGAACATCTTGCCCGGCGGGAGATTTCCCCTTTTCCTTCAACCCGCCACACATTCATTACAGTATACAGCCTATAAAAGTCCACTGTTGGATATAAGTCTCCCCCATTGATTGCCACATAGGGGAAATTTGCCATAGTTGCAACGCTTGGCAAGCGGGTTGGCAACCGCAGTTTTTTATAATTATTACGAATATTCTGCTGGCCATCTCCTGTTTCAGTTACCCTCTGTCGCTTCTTATGACATCTATGGGTCAATATGGGGTAGTGAATATTCTTACACCACCATTACACGGTTCGCTTCATTCAGAGAACATAAATATACATATTATACTGACGATTTAGTAGCGCAATATACTTTGGATGTGAGCCGCAGATTCGAATCTTGCACGTAACTAGAATAGACAGGAGTCTAAGTCAGGTAAGGATACCAACATCAATTATAAAATAAAACTGGTTGAAGGTTTTTTTCATTTATCTGTGACTCTGAATATCTAAATTAATTATTATTTGTCCGTATTTTATGCGCTGCCATACCGTTCATCGGATTGCGGTAAAACTTTGTCTACTTATTGCTTGCACTTGCGCGAAAGTTATAAGCATCACACTAGGTGGCGCGCATATCTATATGAAAGTAGTTCCTAAGTAAGCAATATAAGTCTACCAAATTTTAAACGATATTCCAACAATTTTTTTTTACGGAAGCATCGCGCTGGGTACCAGCTAGTAACTAATAGATTTAATGTTAACTTTGCATAAGTACTTAGTGATTATCTATAATATAAAAATGAATCGCTGAATGTGTTGCTAAGCGCAAATCTCGAGAGCAGCTGAACCGATTTCGCTAATTTTTTTAATAATATTCCTTGAAGTACGAAGAAGGTTCTTACGGAGAGAAAATTTCAAAAAATTGCCTACGATACTAACGTCACTCATTTGGGAAGGTAAAACAAATGAGTGACGTTAGTATCGTATAAATATTAATGTCAATATTTGTCGATATTTATAAGATGGTAACATTACTCAAAAACAAAATTAGGGTACCGCGCAAAAAAAATTGATATCCATGAAATCGTAGTAAATTCCACGCGGGCGAAGTTGCGGGGAACAGCTAGTAAGTTATAAAATAGGTTCTAAATTATGACAGAATATTAACGCTGCGATAAATCTGTTACTGTAGCATTAATGCAGACTTTGTTGTTTAAATTGTATGTTCTTTATTTCTTTCTTTCAAAATTAATTTTAATAATCATTATAAAATATTGGCGATAGTAGATCAAAGAAAAAATGTCTGTATTTAAAAAAATGCAACTATGAACAGATAATAGAGAACTTACACTGAACATTGTCACAAACGACATTACAGCTGGCAACATGGTTCGGTGATCAACCCTGCCGTAATACGCTGTTACCGACCACCGTAAGCCCGCCTACGTGCCCCGAATGGCGCGCAACGTATTAGCACAGATTATATTGCAGTCACTAGCGATACAGATACAACAATCTTGCAGCAAAGTATATCGAAATTACAACGCGTGGAGCGTGCCAAAAACTATCGTTTGCGCGAAAGTTCGTCATTATAGAAATAATAACTATAATAACATAGAAATGTTCAAGAATTTATTTGTAACTAAGAAATTGTATCTTATTTTTTTCTTTTATTGTTACAGCGTCGATCACTAACATATTATCTTATCTTGCAGTCCAACCTGCTAATTGCTTAACTGTTTAATTAGATGATGGGATTTCTTAGCTTCCTAGAGGTCTGCCTGAGTATGGACCCTCTTACATATTTTGCGCATTGCTGCGTTCCGGTTTAAAGGACATAGAGAGCCAATATAATTACAGGCTAAAAGGCATTCCATCTCAGCCCTCAGAGGTGACAAAGCATGTGTAGCCTTCTTTATTAAAAGTTGTTTGCTGGTATTCATGGGCTGCACTGGGCTGTTTTTTCTACCAATTTCAAAAAGGAGACGGTATTCAATTCGACTGTATGTTTTTTTTTTCTTTTTTATGTGTGTTACCTCATAATTTTTTTCTGGGTAAACCGATTTCGATGATTCATTTTTTATTTGAAATCTGGTGCTTCACATGTGGTCACATATAAATTTGATCAAGGTGTGACCAATAGTTTTTAAGTTATTCTTAATAATTTATGTTAAAGTCGGTTGTACAAAATTTTTAATTTTAAATAATTCTTTCGTATAATCCTGCACCTATTCAAAGATTAATCAATAATCAATGTCAAGATGCAAGGGCAAGGGCATCCAGGCTTTTGAAGTTGAGGTGACTTTGTGGTGCTATTTTATTTCACCGGAGCAGAACGAATGTATATGTATACATATATATACATATACATATAAAAAATTTTAATGATTATTTTATTAAATGGGTTGTCCTTCATGGGTGCCTATTTGAAAAAAAAAATCACCCTAGAGGTTGTGGAAAATAGGGGATTAAGTGTTTAACGTCCGATCGATAAAAAATGGCTATCTTTTTAAATACATATCTTATTTTAGCTTACAAATTGCTATAATAATGAAAAAAAAAGCAGTTGCGGGTTGGTTCCAATCGGCAATGATTCTCATCAGAGTTACACAATAGCACTGGTAATTAGGAGTATAGTGCCTACTAATGTTAAATATGTAAATACCAAATTGTATAAAAGATCAACGATTAAGATTTTTTGAATTGATATTATCAGCCTTATTAGTAAAGAAAGTATTCAGTGCAAGATTTCACTTAGTTATAGATAAGTAATAATTTGGTAAGTTTTTAATTAACTACTGTTAAATTTACATACTATATTAAGACAGAATGTACAAGGATTCGTAAACAAAATGTAAGACTTGATTTTTTTGTAACATAACATAAACACTCACGCCCGTCACCCAGAGGGGTAGGCAGAGATTATGGACTTCCATTTGGCACGATCCTGACACACCTCTCTCGCTTCCTCCACATCCATATGCCTACGCATACACGCTCGTCAGTTAAAGGTACTCTTAATTTGGCCCATTTTTAATATATCGCCAATTTGATCGATAAACTTTCGCCTAGGGCGACCCTTCCCTACTATGCCGTTCATCTTTTTTTGTACTGTACATTAATTACAAAAAAAAATCTATTCTATTCTAAAATACTTACATGGTGTTGTGGAAAAAATGGCAGTCACTTACCTGTAAAAAACAAACCATTGTTATTAAAATAAGACATTTTATTGACTGCGGACTATTTACAGTACAAATATAAAATGTATTAATAACTCTATTACAGCGTCACCTAGGGTTCAGTTTTGCGATTTTCCTTTTTGGCATTAAACCAGTATGTAATGGAAATATGAGTCATTTTGGTTTCCAAATAGAATTTGTCAATAACTTCACTACAGTGTTATCTATCCGGATAAAAATAGAAAAAATGCGTGAGTGTCCTGGAACACTCGGTTGGAACGAAGTTCCTTGCATAGTATATTATTATTGATAAACGTAGGTATTATATTATTGATTAACAAATACAAATAAATGAATTACTAGCGTCTATTAAAATGAAGCGTCATTTGAAATAAAAAAAAATATTTCTTTCATGGCAAGATAAGAAAAAGTGCGAGGGAGATGGGAGATTCCTTATTTCGCTGCCAAGGCCGTCTACACTATGACACAAGGGGTAGTGACGAAAAAATCTCACACTTTTTGTCGCCTAACTCCCATCCGCCAAACTCGAACCGTACGATAAGGAACTTCGTTCCAATAAACGGAATTCCAGTGCAGCTAAGAACCATACCTGAGATATGGCCTCAATCAGTTAAGTCGTTCAAAACTTACATGATCACTTGCAGAGGCACCAATGATTATATATAAAATATATAAAAAAGTTTAGCTTAAAAAATTACCACGTGCTGGGCGGTGAAGGAAAACATAAGAAAAATAAATTTTTCGAAGACATGTGAAGTTCGCCAACACGGATCGAGGCAGCGCATCGGATATTTGCTTGCCTAAACCCTCTCAGACATGAGAGGAAGCCCGTGTTCAGCAGTGAGACGTATATAGGCTCTAATTTATAAATTTAAAAATATTAAAAAAAAAAAATAGGAGTAAGTATAATAAATTCTAAAATTAGAATATAAATAGAATTCCTAGAATAGAAATGGAATTCTAAAAATAGTATATTAAGAAAGTATCTTCCAAAATATAAATTAAATCAATTTTTTTATTACTTTCATCAAAGGAGATAAGCAACAGAACGGTACTAACTAGAGGCTGATTAAAAAGTGTATCTCGAATGTCTCTCAAAATGGTTTTTAATAAATACAAGACAAAATATTTTAGCATCAAATTTGACAATAATAAAGTACTTACTCCTATATTGATAATTGTTTCATTATAAAAATAATAATATTGTAATGCACCATCATCATTACAACCCTTCACAAGTCCACTGCTGAACATAGGCCTCCTCAAGGAACGCCACAAACACGATCGCGAACGACCTGCATCCATTGACTGACATGTCGTAACAGGTCGTCACTCCATCTAGTGGCTGGATAATTTTTTTTGCGCGGAATCCTAATCGTTTTTCTAAAATAAAAGTATCATACGCTCCTTAATTAACTTTAGCTATCAGCCATTTTCGATATTAGCCGGGACAAACAGACAGACAGATAAAAACTTTAAAAATTGTTTCTGTCATTATTTTATATGTAACATGTCATTATTTATTTATTATATAGGTATATGACTGGAAGAGAATACCAAAAGGCACCCTTGTAATTAATTTCTTTTTAATTAAGCTGTACAATATATAATGAATAAACAAATAAAATAAGTCTACCAGATATCACCGTCCTCTTTTAAACATATGAAATAGAAATAGAGAGGAAACTTTTCAAAATAAATTCTTGTTTCCGCACTTTAATTTCCCGAAAGGACGCCACACTAATAAAACGATTTTATCACTCGTCGTAAGAGGTCCTGTCAGCTGTTCGGAAGACACTTCACAAGGAAATACGCTCGCTGAAATTTCCATCAGCACACGGGCAATATTGATAAGGACGTAACACTAATAAAATGTTTTTACGTTCCATATAAAAGGCGCTGCATTCGCAGATCGTCCGCCATCCAATACCGGCCCTGTCGCGGTACAATGTATTTTATTTTTCAAGGAAAAATAAAGCAAACATTGAAAGACTTTTATTGCAATTGCAGGTGCTTTATCGATCGTAGTTTGAGACTCTTCAAGTTGTGATGTTTATTTCTTGATATGAGGCGTATAAGAAAGGTAGATGTATATTTATAACGACTTTTTTATAGAATAATTGTAATAATGTAAATAGGTAGCTAAGCGCTTGTTGTAAATTTCACAGTACTCGAGCAACCCGAGTTCGATCCCTGCCGGCACCAATGAAATTGTTAATTGTGAGTGCTAATTTAGCACGTGCTCGGCGGTAAAGGAAAACATCGTGAGGAAAACTACATGTCTGAGAAATAAGAAAAAAACATATTTATAAGACATGTGAAGTTCGCCAACACGCATTGGACAGCGCGGCGGATTTTTTCTTGCCCTAAAACCCACTCAGAAATGAGAGGAGGCCTGTACCCAGCGGAGGGACGTAATCAGATGTTACCTAGCGGAATTCCATTATATTAAATATGTTAAATTTAATTAGCGCTTTAATTTAAGAATAAGGGTGACAAACGAGCACACAGTTCCACCTGATGGTATGTGGATGATGATGTGGTCCATAGACATCTACATCTATCCTCGTTTACGGTTGAGCTAAGCTGATGCTATATTACGGCCGCAGCACAAGTGGGTCGGATCGACCGGGGTACACAGCAGAATTATACTGCTGTGTTTCGTACGGTGACTGTAGAGAACTGGAAACCTTTTCTATTGGTAGTGATGCATTCTGTTTTCGTCCTGAGTGGTGACAACGCATCTGCGATAGTTTCCGCCTGCCTAGCGTGACGAAGGCTCTTCCCTACAACGCAAAATAATTCGAATTTCATAAAACAACGACTACTTTTCCCTTTTCTCAGTATCATTGACGTTATGCAGTACTTATCTATCAGTGAGTTTAAAATTTTTACTAAGCGAACATGGTTTATTAGGGGTACCTATACTACACACCCATGGGAATGAGGTGATTGCTACTGTGCTGTTTATAAATTAAAAAATGCTTTTTTATTTAATCGTATAAAATATTACATTGTAAATTATTATTTTGAAAACTTCACTGGGTTTCTTTCTGGTTTTTCCCATGACCAGGTCAGAGAGTTATTACCGAACTATTGGTATTAAAACTTAAATAACTTTTAATAAGTATTCTTGTAATCTATATTGAATAAAAATAATTTTATTCTAATCTAGAAAAGTCCCTTTTCAAAAAATGTGTGACCCATTCGATCATTATTACAGCGAAAAACACACACGAAATATTAAAAAAAAAAACATACTAAAACAAACAGTCATCAATCTCCACGCGGTGTGCTTTAAAAAAAATGATCCCGCAGATAATGAAATTGACACAGACTCGTAATCAGTAATCACTCACGCCCAGCATCCCACCGCAAAGCAACGTAACGTCACGGCCCGCGCGGATAAACAAACAAAATCCCGAACAACATGTCCCAGCATGGAAAAAGACACATCTGTCTAAATTAAATATTCGCACGCACATAATATCCACTTTTCGATACACACAAAAATAAGGGTGTAAGATTTGTAGATTTGTAAGTGGCGAGTCCTGCCGCGCTGTTACCAAACGTCAGGGGAGAGGGTGGTGGCCTCCCCACTCGCAAACAATGCCCGCCGTGGATTAAGTCTGGTTAAATCACCATCTATCGGTGTAAAATAATCGATTCTACGAAATATTTTTAACGAATTTCAGTGGAAGGAAGGGAAATCATTCGGGTTATATGATATGGAAGTTATAGTCATTACGGGTATTACATATGAGTTACAGTGAGCTTACATATGAGACATTCCCTATATCGTCATGTACCACGTGTCTAAGATAAAACGCTTTATAAAGGCATAAAGGACAATAATGATCATATTTCACATTACTCAACGTAGTAGAGCCATGCTGCAGCTATATTATGGTTGTAGCACGAATGGGTCGGCTCGACCGGGGAAGGACCACGCTCTCACAGAAAACCAGCGTAAAATAGCAGCTTAACGCTGCTGTGTCTCATATGGTGAGTGTAGAGAACCGGAGACCCTGTTTACTGGAAAAGAGGCATTCTATTTTAGTCCTCACGGCTGACAACGCATCTGCATTTTAATTCGCAAACGAAGACAAATGTGGATGTCTCTGGGCCACAGCAACCACTTACCATCAGGTGGACTGTGTGCTCGTTTGTCACCCGCTCCTATAAAAAAAAAATTTAGTGCCGATTATTCAATATGACGGATAACATTTATCCATCAAATAAAACTATAACTTCACTGAATATAAAAGTGAAAGAATTGAACTATTTTATTTATATTAACTGTAATTTTCAATTTGTTTGTGTTGCATTTTATTCTACGAATAAATTTAAACTGAGGATTGAAAAATCGGGCCCTTAGTTCATCACCATCATTAAAGCCCTTCACAAGTCCACTGCTGAACATAGGCCTCCCCCAGAGAATGCCACAAAGTACGGTCCTGAGCTATCCGTATCCAACGACGTCCTGCATGTTTTACCAGGTCGTTAGGTACTCTATCGAGTGGGGTCCTTAGTTATATAAACAAAAACCTGTCATATTTTTGTAAAACAATACAATATTACAACAACGGGTGTTCACCTAATAACTTCACTCACTAACCCCAAAAACGTTAGACTTCGGCTAGGTGTTTGTACAGCATTAAATATTCTTTGTAGGGAATAATGAACGAGACGCGCGAAACTTTGCCCGCCGCGCGAATATTAAGCAATGTTGATCTTACCTTTTGCTCTTTTTAGGGGCCCGTCGTCACAAAACGAAACCATTTCTTTAGGTTATATCTTTGTGTCTATATGGGTACACAATTAAATTCAAATAGTTTTAGATTTATTTCAAAGTAATTTCTTGAATAAAATATTTTTGCAAAAATTAAAAAAATATATATAACAAAATTAAGTAATATAAAAGAGTAATGGGTGTCACAAATGCTGACGCGTTATACCCATAAGGTCCACGGAAAATGTTCAACGAAATCAATATTAACAATTAACATCATCAATATCCTTTAGATATCAACTAATCAATATTATATGTGATATATAATGAAATTACAAATTGCATTAAGTGTATATTGATATACATATTTATAATAATAAAATTTATAAAATTATATTATTTAAAAAAAACATATCCTCCACACAAAAATTTTCTCTTGTATCGTCGTGGCAGTTTACAAAAATAAAATTTACAAGGACGAACATCCAGACATGGAACAATTATTTGTAAGCTATGCAAACACTTGTTCCGTGTGGGATTCGAGCCCGCGGCCCCCAGCGACACGGAACTGGTTGGTGGTTACAAGAGCTTATTTTTAACAATATTGGCCTAGATTATTTTTATCCTACAAAGATTAAATATAACATACTAAGCCATATTTAATTTTATCGTAATCAAAAAAACAATGCGGAATTTCTTTTAAAGTACATAAATTACACAGTAATGAAGCAGTGAGAATTTTCAAGCCATGATAACGATAAACGGTAGATATATTCCTGTCGTTTCGTTACATTAGATCCATAAGAGTAGAGGGAGGCTTAAAAAAAGTTGAGTGGACTGTATTAGTATTGATATGCGTAAGGAATTTAGTGAGAGATGACGGCTAATAGAGGAGAATGGAAGAGGGAGACATGCCATGCCGACCCCAAAATAACTTTAGATAAGGTCAGTAAATTTTATTGAACTCTGATAGCTGATGTATGCACATATTTATTTATTTATACCTTATAGTCTTAACCTATCAAAATGTTTACAAAGTGCCTTTAGGCATTCTCTCCTTAACTCTGGAAGTGGTGAAATAATGTGATAACACAAAGACATAATGGCCAAAATTAGTTTTTGAGCAACCATGCCTAAAAATGTTTAACAAGAAAAAAATTAAATGTGCGGAACCGTTTTCATAAAAAAAATATAGCGCTTAACTAAATTTTTTGCATATTTTCATTACTGTGATTATGCACTTTTGCTTTCAGGTGCCTCGCATTACCCGATTACGAATTTCCTGCAGGGAAAAACAAATTTTAATCCAGGGGACTTATCTTGAATGATGTTATTAACTTAGGAGCGTAGTTAGCGCATGTTCTATTTTTAATAGAAGGGTCTCACCCTTACCTCTATAAAAAAGAGCACACAGCCCACCTGATGGTAAGTGGATATTGTGGCTCATATACACGTACATCTGTTATCATTTAAGAATAAATATACAGATATGTTTTAATCCCTTAAGCCTAAGACGGAATGGCTTGTTGCCAGTAAAAAGGGTCTCAAGTGAAGAGAACATTTAGTACACGAAACACAGCAGCATTATGTGGTTATTTTACGCTGTTATTCTGTAAGAGCGTGGTCCATTCCTGGTATCTATTTCTGCTGCAGTCATAATATAGCAGCAGCGTGGCTCGTGTTAAACTTGCGTGCGATTCTAACAAGGAAATATATTTGTGTGACCCAAAAATAGTTATGGTGCCACAATTTATGACTTTATTTTATTAATTTATTTTTATTTTATGAGTTTATTTTTAGAAAAAAAAAGAATAATTAAATATATAAACTTATTGTTGAATAATTAAAGTTTTAATAAAAAGAATAATCGAATCAAAATACTGAAAACAAAATCACATATTAATTACTGATGTTGGCGTACAGACATAGTGATTTGAATTACGAGAAATTATATATATTTTTTGAGTTTTTTAAATTGATTTGACTTTTAAATAATTTAAAATAAAAACTTTTGTACAACTAACTTCAATATAAATTATTAAGAAAAACTCAAAAACTACAGGTCAGATCTTGGTCAAATTTATATGGGACCACACGAGAAGCACCAGCTTTCAAATAAGAAAAAAATCATTGAAATCGGTTCACCCACAAAAAAGTTATGAGGTAACACATATAAAAATAGAACATAGAGTCGAATTGAGTACCTCCTCCTTTTTGCAGTCGGTGGAAAAAGTTTAACTATTTTACTCATTATAAATTTGTCTAAATACTATTATTGAAAGTTCAAGATAATAAATAGAATTACGTTTAAATATGTTTTTATCCCATATTTTCCACTCTTGCGGATGGAGTTTTTACTTTATATTTATACGGGATCACCCCCCACGTAAATAGGTTGTCCATTTAATTAAAAAAATGAATAATTTAAATCGTTTTAACTATTTTCAAAAATCAGTCAACATACATTAAAAAAACATACACTTCGAATGTAGAACCTTCTTGTATTTTTTAACTCGGTTAGTTAAAATTAAATTAAATAACGCCTTTGCGAGCCTTTTTATTCGAAATATATGTATATGAGGTCATATTTTGTAAGCATAGCTTAAAATGCCTCTTAAATAACCGTTACCTGCGAACAAGCGGCGAGGTGTGAAAAATATTTTTATTATTTTCTCGGCGCTAAAGCAAATTTCCATATATATAAAATTTTCGTAGAGGTCCGCCCTAAGCAAAGGATGGGCTGAAAGTTGACACAAAGGACTTTAGTGTAAAAAGACTTTGATGTCTGTGTACCGTGTATCTTTATTTTGTATTTTTATTTTTAATACAAGGATGACAAACGAGGACACAGTCCATCTAAAACTAGGTGGATGCAATCCATAGACCTTTTTTATTATCAAATAAGGGTGATAAACGAGCACGCGGTCCACGTTATAGTAAATTCATGTGGCCATTGACATCTATGTCCACTCTCTATCAAATTGCATATGCATTGATATAGCGCAAGACTAAGACTAGTTTCCAGTAAAAAGGGTCTTCAGTTCTCTACACTCACCATACGAAACGCAGCTGCTTTAAGCTGCTATTTTACGCTGCTATTATGTGAGAGTGTGGTCTTTTCACTTATAAGATAATATAACTGCCGCATAGCCCTATCACGTTTAAATATATTGTATAAAAATCTACATCTACCTTCAATTATTACTGAGTCAAAATGCAAAAGTGTTGTCACTCCTAAGGCCTACAACGTCGCGTTATTATCGTAAAACGAAACTATGACTATTAGGCCGGGCTGTATGTAGCTAATCCAACTTTGAATTCAAATCGACGCTTTTCTTCCAACGGTTTCGCCTAACATTTCTACAGCCTTTACAAGATATTTCGATTGTTTGAAAAGTGTGTCAATGTGCATTAGGCGGACTCCTCACAGCTAGGGTTACCAGATGAAAAAATTAAAAGTCCGGAGAAGAGGCCTGATTTCCATTTAAAAATCCTGAGATTTTTTTACAGTTTGAGAAGAAAACCTTACTTAAAAAGGTATCTTCACAAATTAAGTATGATAAAACTGTTTAAGTACCTACTTGGATAAAAAAGTATTGATTTTAATTGTGAAATTATTACCAAACGAAAATTATTTTTAGTTTGTTTAACTTTTTATTAAAGAGATCTTTTAAATGTAAACTGTATTATATTGAACGTTCAAAAAATCCTGAGATTTCATGAGATTTGCAAAATCCAGCCGCAATCCTGAGAAGAGTCTAAAAATCCTGAAATCTCAGGACAAATCCTAAGATATGGTAACCCTACTCACAGCCCCAATTCTCTCTAAAAAAGGTCAAGTGCCTTATCAAATGTCTCACACTCTGTAATTATGCTGGCTCTCTCCAAACCGAACACAGCGGATCGTGCACTCCCTCTTGACAAAAATGGGTGAGAGGTGATAGCATCTAAGACGGACTCTTAAGCAGAAACGGAGTCTTATCAATTAGTAATTGTTATAGTGTGTGTAATTAATGCGCAGTTGACATAAAACTTATCATAATGTAAAAATGAATATATTTATTTCCGTCATATATTTAGTTCCATTTTATATATTTTTTTTTAAACGTATCGACATGCCGCAGCTATATTAGTAGTATAGTTGTAGCACGAATGGGTCGGCTCGACCGGGGAAGGACCACGCTCTCACAAAATACCAGCGTAAATGGCAGCTTGACACTGCTGTGTTTCGTATGGTGAGTGTAGAGAACCGGAGACCCATTTTACTGGACAAGAGGCATTCCATCTTACTCCTCACGGGTGACAACGCATCTGCATGATGATGATGAGTCTTTATTGAGGTTATGTAGATGTCTATGGGCCACAGCAACCACTTACCATCAGGTGGACTGTGTGCTCGTTTGTCATCCTATCTTATAAAAAAAATGTTTATGTATTCTTTTTGATTTGGATTTGATTTGAGTTGTTTCGATTGAATAGATTTTTACTTATCAATAAAATGATATCTAATTTAATGATTTGTAATGAACATATATAATTATATTATACATACAATAGTGTCACACTGACTCCGGTCTGCTACTAAGATTTTCTTGACAGAAGACTCAATAATTTATTTTGGCTCTACAGAGTCAGGAAGCTGGCGGTGTCACACCCCCGTGCTTCGGAAAGCACGTAATGCCGTTGGTGCTGCACCTGATCTCTCTCCGATCGAGTCGGATTACTGTCGGAGTATGAAAGGGAGAGAATAGAGAGTTTACTTGTACTTACGCATAAATTGGGCACTATATTCTTTCCTCCTGTCCACACCGGTGCATATATCCACAGTAGATAAAATGGGGGATAGATTTAGACTTAGATAGATTATTTGTATGGATATAAACTTAAACTCACGTCCAATGAACTAGGATAGAATTGTCCCTTTCAAATGTCAAAAAGCATAATTTTTTATCTTTCATTTGGCTCCATGCTACGGACGGGGAATAATAAATAATTTCTACTCGTTATATCAAACGGAGATATACTTCTCCCCATTGCCGTGCTTTATCATAGGGACAAGATAATTTTATCTCTTGTCAGTGGATATAATCGGGGGATAAAATTTTTGTCCCCAGCTCATGCTAGTCGTGCAGGGCAGAGGTATTTTCCAAACCAGTGGTAAAATAAACAAAAACAATGACTTTCAATAACTATTACTTGTAATCCAAATTTAATAAAAAATGTTTCTGTTTCTGTTTCTCCTTCTTGCGGGATGGCTTGTTTACGATCAGATTAGCCGACGTGACAGAGCCGTCGTCACCGTAGCCTCAGTGGTACTACTAAGTAATTGCTAAAATTACAGAAGCAGATAAGATGCCGTAACGTCTCGCAGAGAAATAAATTGAATACCGAAACTTATCTACCGTACAGAAAACAAGACGTTGTATCCTAAGGCTCCCACTGCGGGAATTATCACTCACCGCAGTACTCCACGTTGCTAATTAAACAAAAGCACTAAGACACGATAGTACATTCGCAACGATATTCTGTAGATAACAGTTGAAATACGTTTACAATAGAGCAGAGACGAGTTCTGTATTACGATTGTGGATGTGAACAATAATATGGAAATTATACCCCTCGTGTCCAACTCGAAAACATGAGTTGCACGAAACTATAAGTAAGAAATAAATTCAAAGGGAAATGACATAACTATGAATTATTATAATGCTTGAAGTACATGCTTACAACTCGTATTGCAGTACAATTTTTTAGCCGACTTACAATAAAGGTTCTCCACTCAATTGCATGTTCTTTTTTTGTATGTATGTCACGCGATATATTCGTCAACTATGAACCTATTTTAGTGATTATTCTTTTTTATATATACTATTTTAATTTTAAAAGGAAGTCTGAAAACTTCTATTCAATTCCATACTCATATACTTAGTAATGTTCCATATAATTAGTCAGTATTGTTTAATTTGAAAGTGATGAAAGTTATCCTACTATATTACCTACTTCTAAACCTCTCCAAGTGAAGTTCTTTTCTACCGACTTCAAAAAGGAGACGGTACTCAATTAGACTGTATGTTTTTTTTATGTGTGTTACCTCATAACTTTTTACTGGGTGAAACGATTTGGATGATTTATTTTTATTTGAAAGCTGGTGCTTTCCCAAATTATTTGATCAAGGTCTGACCAATAGTTTTGAGTTATTCTTATTAATTTATATTGAAGTCGGTTGTACAAATTTTTTAATTTTAAATTATATTGCAACAAACACAACTTTTTCTAACTTCTTTTGTATATGTAAGGTGATAAGACTGACTTTATCCACAGTGATAAAAATATAAATTATGAATAATTAATTTATACAAGGACTTAACATCTGTAAAAATATTATCTTTACAAGTTGCACGAGGCCCTACACTACTACAATACGTGTTGGCTCTGCGTATAAATAAACAAGATTCTATAATTTGAGCAATGAATTAAACAAAATACTCACAGAAGAAGTTTCTACAAGATTGATACTAAAGAGTAGAGAAAGCTTGTGCCCAACTGTGGAACGCATATAAGCTGCAACTTCATGTGAGAGTTGATATTGTTCATGTACATTACATGTATAGCATTTAAAATAACCCTCTCATAAAGTATCCCTCCCACACCACATCTCCGAATATCTCATCCAACAAAGTAAAACGTATTTCCGGACATTTGCAGCGTCTGAGTTATGACAAAAAAATAAAAAACAAGCATTATTATTTACAAAACAGCGCATAGAATATTTAAAACGTAAAGCAGTCCCCACCAAGTTTAGATCCCTCTTTATAGCGGCGGGCTTTCCGCGTCTGAGCAAAACAAGTTTACGATTGAAAAAAGACAGAAAAATATGAAAACTGCGTTCGGAGCTCTCTCTGGGCTTCTCCTAACTCTTTAAAAATATATATATATATATATATATATATGTCATTGCCTTAACTTTAAGAACTTCTACTGTACCGTGGCGGCGTTTTACATCTAGACATAATTAAATAAAATTATTTCTAATAGAATAAGGGTGACAAGCGAGCACACAGTCCACCTAATGGTAGGTGGATGCTGTGGCCCATAGACATCTATACATGTATTCTCTAATAAGAATCAAAATGCAGATGCGTTGTCAACCCTGAAAACTAAGATGGAATGTCTCGTATCCAGTGAAAAGGGTCTCGGATTCGTATGGTGCGTGTACAGATTACACAGTTCTGTGAGAGCGTGGTCCTTTCCCGGTCCAGCCGACCCATTCGTACTACAACTGCAGTTTGGCTCTACCACGTATAATGCAATGACATGAAAACTCTGCTTTTGGACGTAAGTAATTAAAATTTCGTTTTACAAACGTTAACATCTTTTTCTAATCTACTACAGTTTCAAAATGAGATGCTTCTTCAAAAGAAACTCCGTAGGTATTAAAAGCACTACACGTCATAAATATAAACTTAAAACATACTTGGGGAGTTTTGTTGGGAACTTGATCGGCGGCGGATTGCTGTTCCTGTATTATTGTTTAAATAATGGTTTGAATTAGATCTTGATATGAATAATTAAAAATTAAAAATTTTGTACAGCCGACTTCAATATAAGTTATTAAAAATAACTCAAAAACTATTGGTCTGACCTTGATCAAATTCCAAAGACCACACGAGAAGTACCAGCTTTCAAACAAAAAAAAAAGTCATTGAAATCGGTTCACCCAGTAAAAATTTATAAGGTAACACACATAAAAAAAATACAATCGAATTGAGTACCGTCTCCTTTCTGGAAGTCGGCAGAAAAGTAGTGCGAATTTGATTGTATTAAATATCTGCGCATGATAACTATTAGTGGAAACGACGAAACAAGTGATCCTATGGTGATGTGAATGTCAAGATTAGGTGTCTGCTTAGGCGTCTTGAGATACTATCGTCCTCGACTGTATGCTGGCTCAAGCTGCCAAAAATTCACAATGTAACACATTTGAATTTTTTTTTTAACATATTGTTAAAAAGTTTTGAAATAAATTATTTTAAAGGATAATTTTTAATATATTTGACAGTACGAGTCCATTACCAAAGAAAGAAAAAAACATACTTAAATAGAGAAAGACGTGTTACTAATATGCAAGCTTGCGAGTGTGTGTGAGTTGTGCGCGTGTATGCGTGCGTAATGGAAAAACATTGAATATGCTACTTTAAAACGATCCATGCTAATAATTCTCACGATTAAAATGAGAAGTACATTCCGGGCGGAGTGGAAATAAAATTCTAATTACACTGCAAAATCCATCCCAACCAACGCGCGGTTCGTTGCTTGTTGAAAACAAAGTGAAAAAAAACTGTTAAGTGCATGTCAGACACGCTTAGGGCTCCCAAGCTAATGCAGAGAAAAGTGCGCGAATACTTTTTAGTTGTTTTCGCAAATCATAACTCGTCAGTGTAACTCAACCGTTGAGAATCAAAGTTTGTTCGCTTTACATCGCAAATGTTAACTGAATAAATATTGAATAAAAATAACTTTATTTCTGAATGGTATAAAAATTTAAACTGTTTGTAAGCCCTTAATCATAGATTCGTAGACTTTACTTTACTACTCTGCACAGGAATATTTCTGTGTATATGCACTGGAATATGCACTTCTGTCTTCTGATAAAAATTGTGTAGATAGAGAGGTGACAACGCATCTAAAGCCTTCTTTTTTATGGTTGGTTGCAGATGTGAATGAGCTTACTATTAGGGGATCTGAAAATTCTATTGTCACTTAAGTCGCCTTAAGGGGTTAATTTAAACGTTTAACTTTACGTGATTCACAGACCGATAGAACGGTAATTCAACACGATCGAAGAGTTCAGGTGCAAGACCAACGGCTTTACGTGCTTTCGATGGCACGGAGGTAAACCATCGCCAACTGATTAACGATAGCTGATTCCAGGCTGCTTATGAGAATTTCTTATAAAAATAATAAATCTTTGGCCTGGGATTCGAACCCAGGACCACACGATCATCAGTCGCATTTTTTTATAGGATAGGGTGACAAACGTGCACACAGTCCACCTGATGGTAAGTGGTTGCTGTGATTCATAGACATCTATCTACATTTATCCTCGTTTGAGAATTAAAATGCAAATGCGTTCTCACCCGTGAGGACTAAAATGGAATGTCTCTTTTCCAGTAAAAAGGGTCTCCAGTTCTCCACACTCACCATACGAAACACAGCAGTGTCAAGCTGCCATTTTACGCTGGTATTCTGTGAGAGCGTGGTCCTTCCCCGGTAGAGCCCACCCATTCGTGCTACAACTATACTACTAATATAGCTGCACCACTCTACCACGTTAAGTGTAGTTATACGGTGGTTTACGACCACAAGACTAATGAGGTACACCGTCAACGACGTACTCCTCGGCAGAAAAAAAGACTTACCAACTACCGCATAGCTGCGTTTGATTTATAACTTTGAAAATTTTCAATCAGGAGCATGAAACAGACTAAGAGAATAATCTCAAAGATAGACAAACAGACACCGAGGTGATTCCATAAGAGTTCCGTTGTTTTAATATTGATATGGAAAACTCATGTTTCACTAAACGATCTCAAGAAAACAAAGAGAAATTGCGCATTAGATGGCATTTCCCAATTCTCGAATTGGAAACGAAGAACAAAACGCACAGAGCGTTTGGGAGAAATAACGAAATTGCTAAAGCATGAATGCTTAATGCTCAAAAGGGACGAACAGAGGGAATTA
Source organism: Parnassius mnemosyne (assembly GCA_963668995.1). Lineage (NCBI taxonomy): Eukaryota > Metazoa > Arthropoda > Insecta > Lepidoptera > Papilionidae > Parnassius > Parnassius mnemosyne. The sequence continues at coordinate 3,595,236 of CAVLGL010000046.1, read as the reverse complement.
ATTTGGCGCGGTGAGCACTGTACTTTTTCCCATCGGGTACGTCGGAACCGCGGCTCCTATTACGTGACTTATAACCGGGTCTCCCTTTAACGGAATTGCTTCTATTCCCCGTTCGAATGTTATACGATGCGCTTGATTTAGGTTTATTAAATTTGACGAGGTCACGTACCGAATTATTCTGTGTGCACCCACACGCCAGTAAGTTAAGATAGGCCGAGTTTAGGACCAACATTTAGTGAGTTTGCCTACTGACATATGGGTCCTGGTTTTGTGAAAATACAAATAAATCAATCATATTAGTGTTTTCTAGCCTGGTTGGTATGCATAAATGCTTACAAAATATATAAAACTATACTATAAACATAAAAAAGATAGAATAAAATACAATTATTATTTATTGGCTATGGGTATGTATGACTCTTATTATATTATTACTCCAATATGTGGTGAAGCCATGCTGCTTAAGTATCACGGTTGTAGCACGAATTGATCGGCTAGACCTGGGAAGAATCACGCTATCACAAAATACCAGCGTGAAATAGCAGCTTAATGCCGCTGTGTTTCGTATAGTAACTATATACCAATAGTTTTTAAGTTATTCTTAATAATATATATTGAAGTAGGTTGTACAAATTTTTTAATTTTAATTTATACTGGTAGGCATTCCATCTTAGTACTCAGGAGTGACTTAATCGAGGATAGATGTCTATGGGCCACATTATCCATTTAACATTAGGTGGACTGTGTGCTCCTTTGCCACTCTTTTCTATGTAAAAATAATATTATTATTACAACGGATCATTAAGGAAATCATAAATATTAACAAAAAGAGCAATTTTTATATTCGATCGATCGATTAAATAAATTTGCGGTCTTTGAGGTCTTTTCAAATTTCTATATGAATTGTTACACGCAAATTGCCTAACTGTCGCCATTTATATCACCATTTCTTTGATTTTTAGGTATTACTTTATCACATAATTATGGAATCAAATGCGGATTACATCTTAAAATTAGAGCGAATTTAAATATGTAATACGCAGTTGTCAATCAACCGTGTAGAGGCGTTGTAAGAATATCCACTGCCCTATATCGTTCGGTGAATGTCATAAGTAGCGATAGAGGGAACTTAAAAACAGGAGATGGGTAGCAGCATCTTCCTGATAACAGCTCCAAATAATAAAAAAAACTGCGGTCTATAGTAAAATACTCTCTATGAGGCAATCTGTGGGGGAGGCCTACGTTCAGGACTTTTATAGGCTGTAATGGTGGATAATGGTGGATGGAATTCAAAATGCCATCATTTACAAGGCACATCCTTGCATTGAAAGATACTCAAGTCTAGATGTGGATATTTAAGGACGGACGGAAGAATGCAGAAAACGAAAAAGATATTTTTTACACAAGACGAAGTGGACAGGTGCTCAGATCACAAGGCGGAACTTCGCGGCTTTCACTGCAATAACAACACGTAATAGGGACAAAATTCGACCTTCCGTATACCTTGTGATCGATTGTTATTGGCCAATTCAGACTCCTTCAAAGGCGAATTTTCCTACCGAATAACGTAGGCGATGAATCCACACATTAAACGTCTGTCGGAGTAATAAAGATGGAACGAAAGAAAATACGCCCAATATATATAGCGTATAATGTAGGGTAAGTTATTTCGCTCGTTGAGGTAATACCTATTCCCAAAGGTGATTTCGTGCAATTAGAAGGAATATGATGATACGTATATATATTTAGGTCGGGCACGTGTAAGGCAGTAAAGGAAAACATCGTGAAAGAAATACAGGTTCTTTTTTAAATATATATGAGAGGAGGCAAACGAGCATACGGCTCACCTGATGGTAAGTAACCACCGCCGCCCATGAAGAACTGCGACACCAGGGGAATTGCAGATGCGTTGCTGGCCTTTTTAAAAGGAGTACGCTCTTTTAATGAAGGTCCCTAAGTCGTACCTTATGGTTCTTTCACGATGTTTTCTTTATAACATTTTTTTAGGTTTCTGTAGTTACACAACAAGGATCCCTTATAGTTATATATTTTCTCCGTCCGTCCGCGCTTTTGCTCCGAGACCAAATCTGTAATTTGCCATAGTTATATAGATATCAATCACGCCTAGAAAACTGAAATAAAATCTTAAAAAACAATTTTATTTTGGGTACTCCCCATACAAATACATGGAGGATGATTCCTTTTACCCGTCTATTCCATCATATGGGGTATCGTTGGATAGGTCTTTCAAAAACAGAGGGGGTGTAGAAAAACACATTTTGATCTAGGGGTCCGTTTGTGAAATATATAGCTTTAAAGTGGTATTTTTCATTAGTCATGTGTCCCACCACCCCCTACCAACTAAATCGCTGATTTTGGAAATGTGAAAAGTATACACAGTAGTAGTGTATATAATGAAATTAAAAATGAAAACTATCACAGCAAAAACTAATTAAGAAGTTAATAGAGTAATAGTCGACCAACTTATAAAATGAACTTGGATTAGTAAAAATTTCGTTGCAACTCCATAGAAAATAATCTATAACTAGCTGCATAATAACTTTGTAATGTTATTGTATACTTAAAAATAAACATTTTATAACGAAAACGTCCCAAATGAGATAGATAGGGTATTATTATCAAAATCGAAAAGTGTTTTTAATCTTTTTTGAATACTACTCCCTATAAGGCTGATTTGAAAATAAGTCCTTCAGTTACAATCTTCCATTTGGGCCCATTTTTAGTCTTTATAGCGTTCAAGCCGCGAACTCACTTATTATGCTCATTATTATTCTCGATATTCTGTGAGAGCGTGATTCTTCCCCAGTCGAGTCGACCCATTCGTACAACAGCTATAATTTTTTTTTATAGGAGACGGGGCAAACGAGCATGCGGCTCACCTGATGGTAAGTGACTACCGCCGCCCATGAACAACTGCAACACCAGGGAGGAAATTGCAGATGCGTTGCCGGCCTTTTAAAAAGAAGTACGCTCTTTTCTTGAAGGTCCCTAAGTCGTATCGGTCCGGAAAATCGCTGATGGTAATCGATGCCACAAGGAAGTCGTGCGAGGAAGAAAACATCCTCTAAATCGCCCAGTGGTGGACCGCCAATCATCCAGATGGTGTGGATGGTATCGGGAGTTCTGCCGCGATGTGCGTTCGTGAAATTTGGCAGGTGGGATTAATCCGAACAATTCCTCAGAGCACTCCCCGTGGTAAATGCGAAAGAAAATGCAAAGAAATGCAACATCTCTTTGCAGCGCCAATGAGTCGAGCCGATCGGAAAGGACTCGGTCGTCGACGATTCGAGCTGCTCTGCGCTGTATGCGGTCAAGTGGAAGGAGCTGGCACTGGGGAGCCCCAGCCCAGACATGGGAACAGTATTCCATGTGAGGACAAACCTGCGCCTTGTAAAGTTGCAGGCGTTGAGCCGGTATGAAATACTGTACCGCTCTGCTGAGCACGCCAAGCTTTTTAGAGGCCAATTTGGCCTTCTCTTCAAAATGACCACGAAACTGCACGTCACCCGATATGTCGACGCCGAGGATTCCGATACTGGCCGAGGCAACAAGGGGAGTACCTTGAAACTGAGGAGATACGACAAAGGGGTTCTTTTTAGCGCTAAACGCGCAAACTTGTGTCTTCTGAGGATTAAACTGGACTAGATTTAGTCGCCCCCAATCCGAGACTTTGTCCAGCAAAGACTCGACTTCAGACACAAGTTTGTTCCAGTACTCGGTGACGTTTTCCCGAGAAATATTGGCACGGCCGGTGTATAGAGCATCACCAGTGCTGTCATCCGCATAGCAATGAATGCTACCGGCTTGCAACATATCATTGATATGCAGAAGAAACATACATAATATGGCAGCATAGCTCATATAAATGTACATGGTATGTTTATATATCTACCCGTTGTACTAACTCATATGATTATAAAAACGACAATTTAATATGACATAAATAATTTCAAACATACATAATATAGGAAACAACAATGTATTTCAATATGAAATTCTAACTAAACATCAAAAAGCCGGAACGAAACTATCGCGTCAGGACCCGCGGAAATTTTTAATACGGAGAGAAAAATCTATTCCTTTGAACTCATTTCACTAACGTCGCGCTGAAATAACGTCGCATTTTTTACACACCTGCCAACAAAAGACCACTTTTCTGACGTGCTCTTTACAAAGTAACATTGATCCCGAGCGGAAACCAATTTAATCACTGCGGCACACAAACTAGGAACGAAAATGCCGTGGAGTTTTGTTTCGAAGAATTTAGGGATAATTTTGTCGCGGCTGATGTATTAAAGGCAGGGTGACATCAAGATTCGGCATCGATCTCGTATAACAGAGTTACCTTTCGCCGCCCCCTTGCGGGCTCAGACAGATTTCATTCCAAAACAAACTCTCTCAAAAGTTTCCGTAAAATATACGATACAACTCTGCAAACTCCTGCATACCGGTACACCTCGATACGGAGAAGTTAGGAAGTTAACTAACGAGCTCCGAACCGCATATAGTAGTCATAAATACAGTTATCTCAAACTAGAAATCATTACCATAGAATATATAAGTATGTGTTTTTGGAAGATGTTTTATTTCCTACGAATATAATCATAAATATCTTATATATTATAGTCTATTATAGTGCCCAAATATGAGCACAGGTGCACTCTCTATCCCTCACTGATAAGACGGTAATCCGACACGACCGGAGAGAGATCAGGCGCAGGACCCTTTACTTGCTTTAGCTAGGCACGTGGGTGAAACACCGTCAACTTTTTTTTTACATATTATAAGCCAGTGCTTGACCATAATCCCACTTGGTGGTAAGTGGTGATGCAGCCTTAGATTGTAAATCGCACTGTCTTAACTTGCTTACCCCGGACGAACAAATTATCTGTAGTGTCGAGGACTGTTTATTTAAAAACAATATGCAAAAGGAGGATTTGGAAGCGATACGTCAAGACATTTCGTCTATGTTACGTCGAAATTCAGCGCCAAAACCGAATCTACCTAAAGACGAATTCAAAGCGTTGACTAACCTACGCAATAAACCAGAACTCACGATTCTCCGCGCAGATAAGGGAAATGCCACGGTAGTTATGGATACGTCAGATTATAATTCTAAAATACAAGAACTTTTGTCGGATGCAAGTACGTATAAAAAGGTTAAAAATGACCCAACAAATAACACACTTAAAACAACTAGTGATCTCATAAAGAAACACTCCGAAAAATTAAATCTAGACGTAAAATCGAAAATACCTACGTGTGCTAAACCACCGAAGTTGTATGGGTTACCAAAAATACACAAGCCCAATGCTCCACTACGTCCTATAGTGAGCCAAATCGATTCACCAACTTACAGATTGGCTCAACACTTAGCGAATATACTCTCACCGCTCAAGGGACATACAAGAGCACACACAAAGGATTCCTACCATTTTGTCAGCGAGATTAAAGACCTACATCTGGCAGACAATGAAACTATGGTGAGTTTTGATGTGCAGTCTCTGTTCACATGCCTACCTGTTGAAGACTGCATCTCGATTGTTACTAGAAGGCTAGAGGAAAATAACATGCCCGTAGAATATGCAGTATTACTCAGACACTGCCTTACATCTGGCTACCTATTGTGGAAGGAGGAGTTCTACAAGCAAGTAGATGGTGTGGCGATGGGCTCACCTGTATCTCCCATTGTTGCCGATATATTCATGGAGGACTTTGAGGAGAAAGCCCTGCTTACTTCTCCCATAAAGCCAAGATTCTACAAGCGGTACGTAGACGACACTTTCACAATTCTACCTTTAGATAAAGTAACTGCATTTTTAGACCATCTTAACTCCTTAAATTCTAAAATTCAGTTCACAATGGAGTTAGAGGCAAACAATTCTTTAGCTTTTCTAGATGTGTTAGTAATTCGGAATCCTGATAACACCTTGAGCCACACTGTGTATAGAAAAAAGACCCATACAGATAGATATTTAAACGGTGATTCTCACCACCATCCTTCACAGTTAGCTACCGTGGGTAAATCTTTGTTTCAGAGTGCACGAGGGATCTGTGACAGTAAACACCTGGCCGCCGAGCTCCAACACGTCAAGCAAGTTTTGCACGACAATAAGCTTCGGGTCCCGCGCCTACGTCACAGTGAACGAGTGAAGCCGGCCACAGTCGAGCGAGTGCCTGCTGTACTGCCATATGTCAGAGGTGTCACTGACAAGATTGGCTACATCTTGAAGCGTGCTTCCATTAAAACATATTTCAAGCCGCCGAAGAAGATTAGTCAGTTTTTACCATCAGTCAAGTGTAATATTCCTCTGCAAGATGCAGGAGTGTACAAGCTGGATTGTGAATGTGGTCTCTCTTATATAGGACAAACTAAAAGATCCATAAAAACCCGCGTTAAAGAACACATAGCTGATGTGAAGAATAGACGCTCCGGGAAGTCTGCAGTCTGTGAACACGTACAGGATCGCCCCCGTCACTACATTAGATTTGATAGACCACAAATCCTCGCTAAAGAACACCGATTCCTTCCAAGGATGATTCGCGAGGCTATTGAAATCAAAAAACATCCTAATTTCAATAGAGAAGATGGCTGGGTGCTACCATCTGCTTGGGATCCCATAATTAATAAAATTAAATCCCAACCCAAGCATACAACTGCAAGACTTCATGATACTGTAAGTTCATACTGCGTAGATCGGAACAAAAATTAATAATTTTTAATCTGGAGGTAGCCGTGGTTAACTATGACATTGGGACGTCATACACCTCAGTCCCCCCCGTGACCATGGGTGCTGTAAAGTGCTTGAAACGTCGGGAAAGTAAAATAAGTTAATATACGCGATAAAATCCGTAAAATTAGTTTTATTTAAATGTGTAGTGTTCGCGTAAATATAAGAAATCATTATATTGCTTACCCCGGACTGGTACTGAACATTTCTTGCCAAAAAATTAAAAAACTGATTTTTTTTTGATCCGACACGAGATTCGAAGCTGGAGCCTCATGATTAGCAGTCGCGTTTACGAGTACTAGACCAACGATGCATTCGAACGGACGTATATTTAACTATTTTTATTTATTTATTTACGTACTCTTTATTGTACACCAAAATACAAATGCGAAGCCCAAATATAAATCTAATACATAAATTTTGAATGCGGTCAAGCTTATTAAGCTGCTTCTGGGGAATATCAAGCTAGCAAATATCAGCATAGTCAAGGATGGGCAGAAGTAGAGACTGGGCGAGCGTAACTTTAGTAAATGTGGGAATGGAAGAAAATTACGTAATCTACGTAAAGAGCTTAACGCAGCAAACATTTTCTACTAACCTCATTAACCCGTGAGGTCCAAGACATACAAGAGTCGAGATACAACCCCAGGTTTTTAACCTTGTTACTGTGAGGGATTTGAGTGCAGTCAAGTATAATCGAAGGTAGGGAAGACCAGCCAATTTTTCCAATTAATCCAAAACTGCCGATGACAATGGCTGAGTTTTCTTAGGATCAGATCAGCGTTAATAGTGTCAACTGCTCTAGACAAATCTTTAAGAGCGGACTGAATATGAATTTGGAGATCATCAGCATACAAGTGGTATGAAGAGGACAAATTATGCCTTATAGAGTTAATGAAAATTGCAAACACGAGAGGAGACAATACGCTACCTTGTAGTACACTAGCCGCTGTAGTAGTCTAGGTGGAAAAAACATCTTGCACCTGAATGCGCTGTCGGCGACGAAACACGTATGTTTTGTCGTAAAAAAAATCATTCAATGAAGATTCAAATTCTTTACAATAGAAAACTCATACTAAGGGGGTGATGTAGGTAAAAACAAACCATCTGAATTATGTTCAGATGGTTTACTCACTTTGTTCTACTAGGTGTGGTCTACTACTGTTCTATATCATCGCCTACATGGTAGCTTATCACAAGTCCACTGCTGGATCGTGCTTTGTGGTAGGAGGCCATTGTTCATAATGTTTAATGTTTTTCAATTGTTCATTATGAACAATGGCCTCTTACCACAAAGCACGGTCCAGAGCCAACAACTGCATGCGTCTCGATTCTCCCGTAGTATTGTAATCATACATATAATATATTTAATTATGTACATATTTTATATGATGACACCGTGATATCAAAAACAATGGCCAGTTAATTAACGCGTTTTACGTTTATCGCCGTTCAATATAATCAGCTTGATCGATCAACGTTTTAATTAACGCCCTTATCTCTGGCCAATATCTTAATTACTATTAAATTAATATACGTTATGAAGCGATAATAGTGCATTACTCGTTTACCTGACCAATTTTTCTAAAATGATCCTCGTTTAAAACTAAAAGTTCTTACCGCAGACCGGTTCTTATTAGGCACAAGTGGTAAAATTAAAAATTTTGTACAAGCGACTTCAATATAAATTATTAAGGAATAAAATAAAAATACTGGTTAGATCTAAATCAAATTTTTATGGGACCACATAAGAAGCACCAGCTTTCAAATAAAAAATAATCATAAAAAATCGGTTCACCTAAAAAACGGTCATGAGGTAAAACACTTAAGAAGTAGTATTTTTTGAAGAAGGTTGAAAATAGCCATCTCTGTGTTAAAAGTAAAAATTAATGTAGAAAATGAACCATCCAAGTTGGTTCAATATGCTTGGTAAGACACTCAAAACTGGTTGTATTATAAAGACAGTAAATGTTTAGTAAAAGGGTTAGAACATTGTTAAAAATTAAATTTTATAAATATACTAATTGCAACTCTTATGAATCAACTGAGCAACACAAATGCCTAAATTACAAAAGGCATAAATCCCTAAAATGCCTAATTCCGCTGCTTTTTAAACCCTTTAATATAGATAAAGACAGAAAAGTATAAATAAATAAATAAATGAGCATTGAGCACAATGAGAATAGTGGGGTTATTACCGAAAGACATGACCAATGCAATGTTAACAAATTACGAAGACAAGACAATCTAAAAGCATTACGAAGTTTTTCCACAAATTTGGTGACAGAAAGTGAACTTTTTATGAATCTTCGTTGTACGTGGAACCATATCCTGCACGGAGGTATTGATAACCTTAAGGCGAATATGATACTTGTTGCAGACGTGTTATTAAAATCCGAGATTCTTTAGCAGATTATAATTTTTTATGTCTTAACAAATTTACTGCCTTCGGTAGTAGAACCAAAGTAACTGTTATACGGCTTGAAGAATCGACAACCGGTGGGGAAGAAAGATTCTATAATTATTTAAAAGGTTTAAATTACAGCCTATATACGTTCCACTGCCGGGCACAGGCCTCCTCTCATTTCTGAGAGGGTTTTAGGACAAGGAAATGTCCGCCGCGCTGCCCCATTGCGTGTTGGCGAACTTCACATGTCTTCGAAAAGTTTTTTTCTTATTTCTCATACAAGCAGGTTTCCTCACTATGTTTTCCTTCATCGCAGAGCACGTGGTAAATCAGCACTTAAAATTGGAATTAAGAATTTCATTGGTGCCGGCGGGGATCGAGCCCGGGAGTGTCAGCCTCGTTTTGGTAAGAGAAGTAAGTCGATGGATGATGGTGGCTAGGACCAAGCTTTGTGGCGTACCTAGGTACATAAGTTTTTTTTTTTGAATAAAGGTGATAAGCGAGCACACAGTCCACCTTATGGTAATCAAAATGCAGATGCGTCGTGACGCCTGAGACTAAGACGGAATGCATCGTTTCCGGGTCGATGGTACAAATGGGCGTGCCTCAAGGCTCAATTCTGGGCCCCTTTATGTTTCTTGTATACATTATTGACTTACCTTACATAGTAGGGCATAACCATGATATAGTATTATTTGCAGATGACACTTCTTTAATTTTCAAATTAAGTCGACAATTACTTAAAAATGACGAAGTAAATAATGCTGTATCTAAATTAGTAAATTGGTTCAATGTTAATAATTTGCATTTAAATGGCACTAAAACGAAATGTATGAAATTAATGTCAAACAATTAAATACTAATGTAATTTTAAATGGGGAGAAACCGAGTCTTGGCAAAGCTTCAATGGAGCTCCCATATATCAAAACTAGCAAGCGGACTTAGTTCTGCAGCATATGCTATAAAAAAGATTAGAAGTCTTACCAGTGTTGAAACAGCTAGACTAGTTTATTTTAGCTATTTCCATAGCATAATGTCGTATGGTATTTTACTATGGGGACACGCAGCTGACACAGAAATTATATTTGTTTTACAGAAGAGAGCCATAAGAGCAATTTATGATTTAAAGCCTAAAGAGTCGCTGCGACAAAAATTTAAGGAAATCAATATATTAACTTTGGCCTCTCAATACAATTATGAAAATGTAAATGTAAAAAAATAAAAGTAGTTTTACAAAAATAAGTGATATTCATTCTGTAAATTCTAGGAACAGACACAAGCTAGTAGTACCAGTTACTCGACTCCATCGAGTCAGTAATTCATTCTTGGGGCGATGTATACGCTATTACAAAAAAATTCCAGAAAATATACAAAATTTGACCTGCTCAAAGTACAAAAACTTTATTAAACTAAGTTTGTATAAAAAGGGTTATTATAATATTAAAGAATTTATTAACCCCTGGAAATGAGGTGATCGCTACCAAGCTATTTCTAATTTGTTGTGTTGTTATTTTTTTTAATTTTTACATTTGTTTATTTTATTATATACAATATTACAAACTACAATAATAAAAAAAAACTAAACCTAGAAACTTAAATTATCATATAGTCCTACTAAACTAATAATGTATGTTACACAAATTAACAAGTAGGTTAACGCTACATGATTGTAAGCTGTTATTTAAAAAAAAAGTCCCGCTGGGTTTCTTGCTGGTTCTTCCCAGGACAGAGGTTTTTTTTCGAACCAGTGGTAATTAAACAAAAGAGTGACTTTCAATAAGTATTATTTATAATCTATATTGAATAAAAAAGTTTCTGTTTCTGTTTCTGTTTCCAGTAAACAGTTCTCCGGTTCTCTACACTCACCATACGAAACACAGCAGCATTAAGCTGCAATTTTACGCTGGTATTCTTTGAGAGCGTGGTCCTTCCACGATCGAGCCGACGCATTCGTGGTACAAACATATAATAGCTGCAGCGTGGATCCACCATGTATAATTATTATTAAATATTTGTTATTAAAAATCAAGTACCTGTTAATGACGTAAATAAAATAGAATAAATACCGATTCACTTACACCGAATTAATTATATTTTTATGCCTTTATAAAGTTACCAATTTGTTTTGTAACAATAACGTGGGCGGCAATGTTGTTTTATTCTGTTAAATGTTTTTTTTATTATTTATCCACTCCCGTCCTTTAAGGTAGAATATAGCTAAGGTAAGATAATTTTTGCTTCGAAATCACGGTAAATTACATTCGTCTCAGGTAAAAAGGCAACCGTATAATAGAAATGTAGAGTAATGTTTAAAAAGAGGCAGAGAATAAAAATATTATTAAAACTGCAAAGAGTGCTGCAAAATGCCACCTAGCATCGTTGGACTCAGTGGAGAGACGTCCAATCTCATTAGTAACCTTGATTTGGTTGAAAACATCATGTCAGCCTCAAGCACAGGCAGAGTAGCCAGCCTTTCGGTTTTCTATAGGATGCATTTCAGTGAGTCTTCTCCCATAGATTGTCTCATTTGCCACAGTCGTAATGCTCGACAGACTGGTTGGTAACTGCATCTTTGTGATAACAATATAAAACATATTGTTATCACAAAGATGTGTTGTCTATTTCATGTTTCAGTTTCCCTTTGTCGCCTCTTACGAAACCTACGAGTTATGGCGTGGTGGATTCTTATAAGTAGCCACTACACGGCTCTACAATGATATGATATATCATATTGTATACATATTTGTAATTGGTAAGAATGTCTACTACCTGATATCGTTCCGTGGATGTTGTAAGAGGCGACAGAGGGAGCGTACACTACACTTGGTAGAGTCATGCTTCAGCTATATTAGTAGTATAGTTGTAGCACGAATGGGTCGGCTCCACCGGGGAAGGACCACGCTCTCACAGATTACCAGCGTAAAATAGCAGCTTAACACTGCTGTATTCCGTATGATGAGTGTAGAGACCGGTGACCCTTTTTACTGGAAAAGAGGCATTCCATCTTAGTCCTCACGGGTGACAACGCATCTGCACTTTGATTCGCAAACGATGATAAATGTAGATGTCTATGGGCCACAGCAACCACTTACCATCAGGTGGACTGTGTGCTAGTTTGTCACCTTATCCTATAATAAAAGGGAAATTGAAACAGTAGATTTACAGCAGTATCTTCCTCATAACAGCATAAAATAATAAAAAGCGTAGCAATTATGAGAAAATCTCCCCTATGGGGCAATCTATGTGGGAGGCCTATGTTTAGCAATGGACTTGTATAGGCTGTGATGGATATAATGGAAACAGAAACAGAAGGGGTAACAGCATCTTCCTGATAACAGCTGAATTAAAAAGGATAACATTAAAATAAAAAGATAATTAAAAGGTGTGCTCTGGAGAATAATTACTCTGTAACTCGAAAAGAATCCGCGAGGTAAAGCCGGACATTTTCATTCAGACCTTTTTAAATCACCGATGTGGGGTAATGAGGCTGAAAATCAAAAATTTATATTCAGAAAGTGAAATCGAAAAAACTACTTGGGAGATATTAACTGCTTTTAAAAATACAAAATTTGATCTGTGCGAAAAACGTATATTAAATACGTACTAAAATCTTAATTTGTATAACGTAAAGCATTTTCGCAATGTAGTGGTGGCATAAGAATATCCACTACCCCACATCATCGTAAGAGGCGACAGAGGGGAAACTGAAACAGGCTATGGGCATCAGCATCTTCCTGATAACAAAATAAAATAATTTAAAAAAAAACTGCGGTTGCCAACCCACCTTCCAAGCGTAGCAGCTATGATAATATCACCGCTATGAAGAATAGAATAGCATAGCACAGTGGTAGCTCAAGAGCCGTGGTAGCTCAGATGGTTAGCGCTCGCTGTAAGTTTCACAGTACGCGAGAAACCCGGGTTCGATGCCCGCCGGCACCAATGAAATTGTTAATTGCAATTCAAGTGCTAATTCAAGTGCTTGGCGGTGAAGGAAAACATCGTGAGGTAACCTGCATGTCTGACAAATAAGAAAAAAAATATATTTCGAAGACGTGTGAAGTTCGCCAACAGGCATTGGGGCAGCGCGGCGGACCTTACCTTGCCCTAAAACCCTCTCAGAAATGAGAGGAGGCCTGTGCCCAGCAGTGGGACGTATATAGGCTGTATCTTTTATGAAGAATAGAATAGAATAGAATCATTTCAATTCAATATAGATTATAAGAATTCTCTACCAAATCAATGGTTGTTAAATGAGCATCGGACTTTTAATAGGCTATATATAATGAATGAATGTATTGCAGTGAAAACAAGAAAGAAACAAAAGAAGGGCAAAGGAAAGGAATTAATTGATGAATGTTACAAAGGGGAAGGTTAGAGGTCACATGTACGGTTCAACTATTGTTCCGAGTCCCCTACCTTTGATTTACGATCACGCTGGATGACTCGAAAATGGTTTAGAATACCGTCATATTGCCTCCAAGGGATAATTTACTGCTGTAATATGGAAATTATTAAGTGAATTTTATTCGTGATTCCTTTTTTGTTAAATTTATAATGGAAAGGGAACTTACTGATTCGTGGATCCTTTTAGTATAATTGTTATGAAACGATTTCACATAATATTTGAATGTGTAACGTTGCTGGTTGCTTTAAGTGACCACGCTATGGGCAAACCGCTTGCGTATGGAACACAGCAGCTTAATATCAACGTTGCAACACTATAGTTGTAATGTATGAAAAATAAAAGACGACTGACGAAGTTCGTCCACAAGGAAACACTGAGGTGACCGTCTTCGTTAAGACCTATTCTTGATTACTCGATCGTTTGGCTTTTCATTGTCTTACTAATATCAAGCCTACACCCCGATTTGTGGATATTCATTGGCATTTCTTATGGTTCTTTTTTGTATTAAATAAGTTTTAATTCACTAATGGACCAGAATTTATATTAGGAGAACCCCCCTCCCCCCGTAATGGTGGTAAAATAGACATCCTTGTTGTTTTAGTTAGGTCATATGGGTGAACAATTAAACTTTCTGTAAAATTAAAAGCCGAGTTCAAGCAACTAAAAGAAATTCAATAATTACACATTCAAATCGGAGCTTTGGGGCTGAGTAGAATGCAGGGGCTTAACACTGACTTTGGAATGTGATTTCTTTTAGTTTTCGGAAGTCAGCGTTTACTTTTTTTTAGGGTTCCGTACCCAAAGGGTGACAAAGGGTGTAAACAGAGGCCTGTGCCCAGCAGTGGGACGTATATAGGCTGTAACTTATTAATTTAGCTTTTTAACCCAAAGGGTAATCAACAATCCTATTATTAAGCCTCCGTTGTCCGTCCGTCCGTCCTTCTATCTGTCAGTGGGCTATATCTGATGTTCCGTAATAGGTAGGCAGTTGAAAGTTTCACAGATTGTTTCTGTTGTCGCTATAACAACAAATAATAAAAAATTAAGTAAATTAAAAATTAAAAGTGGTCCCCTACTAGAAACGTGTATTCCGATGGTACGGAACGCTTCATGCGCGAGTCCGACTCGCACTTGGCCGGTTTTTAGTTTTTTTTTTTAAGTTGGATTTCCCTCCATCCGTTGGTTGCAAAAAACGAATGGGTGATTCGATAAAAATATACAAATATTAATGTATTCCCTCCATTCTATACTCGAATGTATGTAAGTACATATTTTAAAGGTAAAAGCGAAACAAGCGTGTAATTCCCAGTGAATAGATCAATCTTCTAACAGGATACACACTAGAGCCTCGTTTGTTGATGGATGCTGCCTTGTCTTGACGCCGCCCGCATGCGATCTTTTATATCACAGCGGGATGAGTTTCGTTAAAACTTCTTACCGCCTTTTTAAACTTAATATATTGTCCTCATTTTCAGTTTGAACGAGATTTTTCAAAAAAGAAAAGTGGGTTACGGAGTTAGGGTTGGGCCTAATAGAAATAATAACCTATTTATTTAAACTTTTATGCACAAAAAATAAAATAGTGCATATTATGGCGGCGGATGTCTTAAGAATTCTCTCCCAGTCAACCATTACGCTAAGCAGAGATAAACATATGGAAGGTAGTGCAGCAAAAATATACTAATAATGAGAAAAATATATACAGTGGACCCCCGGTAATCCGGCCCCTGTCTAATCCGGCACCCCTTGTAATCCGACATGGTCTATTATTTATTATTAGATATTTTTTTTACAATCTTCGCAAATGCATGATTGAACAAGTAATAACTTGTACGCACCACCACTATTGTGCTCGACGCGTAGGGCATTGTTTTGATTCTGATTGCTTAGTTTGAATTTGACTACATACCTACATGTGATGAAGATAGCGGTGCAGTCTTCAGAGTACATATATATAATATATAGATTGTTCATCATTGTATCTGGAATTTGTCTGATTGCAAGGTACTCTTTTATAAAAAATTCCGGACTATAGGGGGTCTGCCTATATCTCTCCTCTATAATCCGACAAATTCGATAGTCCGACACTGCCCTGCAAAATGTTTGTCGAATTACCGGGGGTCCACTGTATAAAGTATTCAATACATGTACCATACAATACAAATGTAATAGTATAAATATTTTAATACAACCGTACACATATACATAAATCTAATTAAATACATACAACAATATATAAATACATGCCTAATGATCATTAAATGATAGATTTTTTTCAATCCATTAATTGATATTCTATTTATTTCAGATATGCAATTTCGCTGCATACTTACTCAAAATATCTGACATAACTATAAAACAGTAATTTCAATCAATTTAATAAACTAAAATAATAATAAACTAAAAATGTATATGTAACTGAATCTGTGCCAATGTCCCTTATGTTCTTAAATATTATATTATGTTCTTCAATAATCATATGTTAATAATCGTATGACGGCTTCGTAGCGCAGTGGTTAAGCGTTTGGCCACGGCGTTGTAGGACCGTGATATCAAATCCTGCATAATACTATTGTTAATGACCGAAATATAATTTTACCGGGTATGAATGAAACTCCTCGTGCAATTTATACAACGTGTAACAAAAACCCTGTGGTTCCCTTTGAGTGCGGTATCAGAGTCAGTATTCAAACGTAAAGAAATAACTTTTTTCAAAAAACTAGAACATTAAAAAATTTAATTTAAATGAAAAAAAAATAATTAGCAAATTGAATGTGGTTTTATTACCTCTAACTGACACGAGCATCGGTGATGGTGGTACTTTCAAAATCCTCTTATTCTCTGGAAAATGCAGAGGTAATAAAATCTCATACAATTCGCAAATGTTTTAAATTAAAATATTTTTTTTTGTTCAAGTTTATTGAAAAAAAGTTATTTCTTTACGTTTGAATACTAATTCTGATAACACACTTAACGGGAACCACGGGGTTTTTGTTACATGTTGTATATGTAAACCGCCTCACGAAGAAAAGGAAGAAAATCCTACGAAAATTTTAGCAATGCGATAGATAATTTTTATTAAAAGTTACTTTGTATTTAAAGTTACGTTAAATTAAAAAAAAACTACTAGAAAACTACTTTTTCAAAAAGTTACTTTTATATGAAAAAATGTATCTTTTACTAAATTTTGTCACAATCCCAATACCTACCATCTTAATAGTAATATTAAAAAACTTCACCTCTTCAAACTAAACCTCTATTATCGCAACTCTAGGAATGGAAAATTACCTCCAAAAATTAAAATTTTAATACAAAAAAGTATCATCAAAATTTGTTCACAATACACGTACGATACCCGACGAAAATATCGCGTAAACTACACATACAAAAAAAATACAGTCGAATTGTAAACCTTCCCCTTTTTAAAGTCGTCTATAAACAGCTACTACACTGAACAACTCTGTCAAGTTAAATGCCTGTTATAAAACAAAAATGTAACTGATACAAAAAACCCTACGTCGACAACCCTACTCTAAGGAAAATTGCGCTAGCGCTCTTATTTATTAATGCACTCGTTCTACATGTATCTTTCGTAACGTTATAACACGCTTTCATTAGACTGACCTGTTTAAATAAAATATAAATGTATGAACATAATCACCGCGTAGTGACGGCGTAAGAATATCCACTATCCCGTTTCGTCTTTTGGGTGTTGTAAGAGGCGACAGAGAGAAACTAAAACACGATACGGACAGCAGGATCTTGTTGGTAACAACTCAAAATAATAAAAACTGAAGGTGCCAACCCGCCTGCCAAGCGTGGCTACTGTGGCAAAATTCCCCATATGAGGAAACCTATGGGGAAGACCTATGCCCGACAGTGGACTTTACAATAAGCTATAATGAATGGATAGATAGATGAATATAGTGGTATTTTATAATTAATTTTTCACGCATTACCAGACAATGAGGACACGATAATCTCATGACTATATGACCGGTAACAGGCACAAGATACCAGATATTGTGCGTGCCATTATTCACACTTTACTAGACTAGTAACACAACACGCCAACTCTGCTGTATTATTTGAGAAATGCCATGAAATTGCATAAAATTTGTAGACATGAAATTTTTTTATAGTGATGAAATTGATAGAAATGGTAGGTATATAAGTCAGGATAGGACCACGCTTTCACAGAATTCTAGCTTGAAACAAAATAATACTGCTACCGTGTTTTATATAGTGAGAGTAGAGAACCGAAGACCCTTTTCACTGGTAAGAAAGCAGCCATCAATTCCATCCTAATCCTCAAGGGTGATAACGCATCTGCAATTTGTTTCGAGGACATATGTAGATGTCTATGGGCCACGCTTACCATCGGGTGGACTGTGTGCTCCTTTGTTACCCTTATTCTATAAAAAATAAAAAGCGGTGGTCACATTATTTTAAATTACGTATAAATTAACTTCAATTAAGGATTTTAATAGGTTAATTAATGGTATTATTTAATTAATTGTTTTGAATAAAATTGAAAAAACAATGGAAATAATACCATATTTATTTACAACATCATCACATCAACATCATCATGATTACAGCCCACCATAAATCTACTGTTGAATACAGGCCTACCCCAAGAAACCCCACGCTGGTGAGCCTGAGCGTGTATACGTCGACTCCCTGCATCTCTTACCAGATCATCACTCCATCTAGTGAAGGACCACACTACATTTTACTTAACGGTACGAGCCAAGAACTCAAGAACATTTCTTTCCCATTGGTTGTTGGTTCTTCGAACAAGCAAGCCGGCCTAATAGCATTTTTTTTTCTTTTTAACTACCAACGCTTATAACGTTGCTAATATACCCTTTAACCACTTCTGGTACACTTAAAATACTATCACTACCTATCACTCCTAGTTCACGACAGTAGTCGGATGACAGATTCGAATCCACAACCTTTTCAGTTCGCGATTCGCACCCTGCCATTAAGCTACTGTAGCTTACAATACAATTCAGCTTACTGATCCTTTGGATTGTCTTATTATATATTCAGTTAGGTTTTGAAAAAGGTAAGACAGATGTCATGGTGTAATGTCATTACATGTACAGCATAAAATATTTACAACTCAGTATCGGCTACTGAACAGTACGCACACCCGACATCTTTCAAAAGCTACCCCCAAACCACGACTTCACATCCGACCTATTCAACGCACATTCGTATCATAAAGGCGTCGGTAAACCCGGTACAAAGGCGGGCCCCGGAGTCAGCGGGAAGGAAAAACCTCAGTTATAAAGATTTACTATTACCGAGAGGGCCGATGATAATGGAATTTCAATCAGCCGCGGTTCACACGAACCTAGAGAGGGGGGAGAGGCTTATTGACGGGCTGTGGGGAGCTAAGACGGCGTACCGTTGAATATTCGATAGGAAATAACTTTATTTAATGCAAATGTTGATGGTGAAATTCGGGAGATTTAAATCGTGAGTAAATCTTATTGGAAAATTGTGATAAAACTTGTGTAAACAAATCATACATATCGAAATTTCGATTGAAAGCACTTCACTACACTAAAATGTGTAATACTAAAAAAATATATTAGCACGTTCATTTACGTAATATGAAGTTTTTTAATAATTTAAATCATTTATCTATATATTAATACGTGAAGAGAACTTTGTACTTCTATTTACGTACATGGACCGTACGAAAGAGTGTAAGATCAGGCATTGTTAAAGTTTATATGGAGAAGGGTGGAGAAATCTATAATTTACATATAATTTATCTTACAAGTACTTCAAATTAAATTAAATAAAACTTACATTATTTACGGTCATAGTGAATATCGCAATACATGCATAGTTGTCGCTTGAACAAATTACGTCGTTTGTTGACGTTGATACTGCGAATGTCTTAGTGTAAGTACAAGCTTAAGTATAGTATCGTTCAAAGGTCAATGTAAAACATTTAATTGTCTGTGGTCAAATAGTTGCCAATAAATAATTACTAACAGATTGACGAATTTTGCTGTGAATTTTGTGTGATTTCAAATGCTCCCTTTTCAATATTTGGAGTGTATGTCAATGTAAATTATGCGTTTCATTTAAGTTTTGTATGTTGTATGTCTGTATTTTAAATTTTATTGTACAGTTGAAACTTAAATGTAGCTTGCCTAATATACAAACTTAAAAAATTGATTAACTACGGTCGACATGTTTTTATGCCTGACGACAGATACTCGTAGTAAGTAAAGTAAATAGATAAATAAATGATCAAGTAAATAATTAAGTGCATCATCAAGTAATTAGTCAAGTAAATAAATATAAAGTTATGTAAATACATCATGTAAATACTCATGTAAATACTCAAGTAAATGGGTTTCCTAAAAATTATCATACAATTAAATGTATCCGTGTGCAAACCGTTACCGATCCAGCCTATTAAAGTCCACTACTGAACATAGGCCTCCCCCATAGGGATAATTTACCACAGTTACAATGCTTGGAAAGCGGGACGGCCAACGCATTTTTTTTATTTTTAGTTATTAATAACAAAATTATGTTGTCCATCTCCCACCCACGGGTTCCACCATGGTTCACCTACGTGACGATATGTGGCACTGGATATTCTAACATCGCCACTACACGGTTAAATTCGTTTGTCAGATCAGTTTAAAAAAATTACGAGTATAAAGTTGTAAATGCCTTCAAATTAGAGATCAGACAATTTAACAGTAAGAACAACAAAGGAATCTTGAAAACAAATCCGTCGCAAGCTTCCTCATTACGTAATCAAGGATACGTTGAGTGGCGTCAGATAACACGCCTAAAGACGGCCTCGACTGAATATTCAATTAGGAATTGCGACAAAGAGGATCAGTGTTGGGTCACTGGCGATTTCCGTGACATAACAGTTTTTATTCAATAAATAACAGTTAGAACGAAAATGCTTTCTTTTCAATAGTAACAAAAACAGAAACAGAAACTTTTTTTATTCAATATAGATTATAAATATTACTTATTGAAAGTTCATTGTATACTTAAGTCGTTTAATTTACCACTGCTTCGGATAATATCCAGTGGGACTTTTTTTTGAAAAAAAGAACAGTTTACAATCATTAAAGTTACATAATAATTAACGCCACAAAACAAATTACGAATAGCCTGGTAACGATCACCTCATTCCCAGGGGTTATTATCATCAATAAATTCCTTAATATTATAATAATCCTTATACAATCCTTGTTTGATAAATTTTTTAAACTTTACGAAACCAGATTTTTATAAATTGAAATAAGGTGACAAACGAGCATACAGTCCACCTGATGGTAAGTGGTTGCTGTATGGTGTGAATCAAAATACAGATGCGTTGTCAGCCTTGAGGACTAAGATGAATTGCCTCTTTTTCAGTAAAAAGGGTCTACGGTTCTCTACACGCACCATACGAAACACAGCACCATTAAGCATTTATATTCCGTGAGAGAGTGGTCCTTCCCCGGTCGAGCCGACCCATTCGTGCTACAACTGTATAGTTGTAGCACGAATGTGTCGGCTCGATTTATAGTATTATAGCTGCAGCTTGGTTATATCATGTATAAAATGAATTTAAGTTATCGTTAACGTATTACTATGTAAATCACTTTATAAATATTAACTAACTGATAATTCGTTTAGCAAAATATATGACTTTCAAGCAGTTCATTTGTTAATAGCACAAATGTTTGCAACCAGTTTTTTTTAAGCAATAATAAACAGTTTATTCGTTTCTGATACAAACACTGTTTAAAAACGCCGTTCGTTGATTCAATGCCCACCGCTAAAGAGGATAAATTATTCCCCTCCAAGTGGAAATTAGGAGAACGCCACTCCGAGGTGATTAAACGCGGCGCGGAAAATTGGAACTTTTAAGCCGGATTTTCTCTCCGCGGATACGTCGGCTGCGGATTACTGTTTTGTTATGAACTTTTCAAATGTTTGATAAGTTCTAAAGTGGGTTGCGGCTTTGTCGCGTCAGTTGTGATGTGCGTACGCTTCTGTAATAACTTTATGATGCGGTTGAGAATTTTGAATGTCGGATAACATCTGATGCGGTTATGTTTTGTTTGTTTATGTGAGATTATTAATTCTCACGTTGTTTGAATATTTGTTTTGGTAAGGGTGCCATGTCAGTTTTATTATTTTAAAGATATTCGAAATAGAGAGATTTCCGTTTATCGTAAGCCATGGACCCTCATCGGCTAAGTGCTCGATATAAATCACAGCAACCCG
The DNA here is from genome assembly GCA_963668995.1 of Parnassius mnemosyne. NCBI lineage: Eukaryota > Metazoa > Arthropoda > Insecta > Lepidoptera > Papilionidae > Parnassius > Parnassius mnemosyne. The sequence continues at coordinate 3,573,398 of CAVLGL010000046.1, read as the reverse complement.
GGTTCGATTCCCGCCGGCACCAATGAAATTGGTAATTGCAATTTAAAGTGCTGATTTACTACGTGCTCGGCGGTGAAGGAAAACATGGTGAGGAAACCTAAAATATATATTACGATGACATGTGAGGTTCGCCAACACGCATTGGAGCAGTGCGGCGGACAATTCTTTGCCTTAAAACCCGCTCAGAAACGAGAGGAGGGCTGTGCCCAGCAGTAGAACGTATATAGGTAAATTTTGACTATGGTAAACACGAAAGATAGTAGAGTTCGAAATGAGCCTCTGCTGATATTGGTATTTTATATACATACTAGCTCGTCAGGCAGACGATGTTCTGCCCTTTCCAACGACCCTTCCTATAAAACTCCTTAAATTCGCAATAAAAAATTTTGAGGGTCATTTATCGGGATAAAGACTATCCTATCTCTCAAGGTAGACCAAACTGCACACAGTGTGCAAAATTTCATTGAAATCATGTCAGTAGTTTAGGAATTCATCGCGGACAAACAATGTTACACATAATTTTTATATATATATAAAGATAAATAATCGTATATCCAATAACTCTAGAGATAAGCTAAGTCGTAACCCAGAATACGATTTATTTATTCATGCTAAAAAACGAGATGTCTGCCTTTCACGATCTAATGAGAATAGACTGCGTAGTCGACCTACTCCAAGCAACGTAGCGCGACATGTCTGCAATTACAAGAACGGACTTTAGATGCGTTATCTGCGGTTCCCGAGCGTCCATTAAACCGAACCAAACAAGGATCACTAAATTGTCCTAACAGCCTCGTGCAGTATCCATACACGCACTGACTGACCTGTACCCAACCTTGTAGGGTCAATAACAACTATGTTTACCACATATTTTCAATTACTCGGACGTTGATTATCCGAATAAAATTTCTATCCGCTCGATTGTTGAAATTAATTTTATTCGTCGGATAAATGTTAGTAGACGATAAATATATTTCTCGACGTGGAGTATAACTAATAACGAAACTGGTAAGATTAACTCTTGCAATTCAAACTTCCAGTTAAATTTTAACAAAAAATTAACTGAATCAGATCATCGTTGCAATGGATTTTGGGAAATGTTTTACTGATATTCCGATCTTAACCACTGAGTCACTGAATTCTTCTCCTGCCGTTGCCGTATCATTACTTAAACAAAATGTAAATGCGTGTACAAAAAATTTTACATTTCATAAAGTATCATCAAAAGATATTGTAAAATATTTTAAAACTATTGATCTTAAGAAAACTGCAGATTTGTGGGGGATTTATTATTGCGTCTATAATAGATACAATCGTGCCTCATCTAGCTATTATTTTTAATATTACTATCGAATCTGGTGTGTTTCCTGATTTAATGAAGGATAGTAAAGTTATACCTTTATTTAAATCTGGTAGTACATTAGACCCCGCCAATTTTAGACCTATTTCTGTACTACCAACACTTAGTAAGATTTTTGAAAGAAATATTCTTGATCAAATGTTAAATTTCTTTAATATAAATAATTTACTTCATAAAAATCAATTTGATTTCACCGAGAGTTACTCCATAATTGATTGAGCTGATTAAATATATCTTTAATGCATGGAAGAATTCACAGGATGCTTTGGGTATATTCAGCGACCTATCCAATGCCTTTGATTGTGTTCACCATGAAACATTAACCAGGAAACTTCAACACTACGGTGTAAGAAGTAATGCTCTTAAATTAATTATTTCATATTTAAGTAACAGAACGCAAAAAGTTGTCATTAACAGTATGAGCTTCTTCGGGTCAATGTGACGTACCTGAAGGCTCAATTCTCGGCCCTTTTCTATTTCTTATATATAATAGTGACTTACCTTACATAGTAGTGGATAACCATGATATAATATTATTTGCTGACGACACTTTTAGGGTTCCGTACCTCAAAAGGAAAAAACGGAACGCTTATAGGATCACTTTGTTGTCTGTCTGTCTGTCTGTCTGTCAAGAGCCTTTTTCTCAGGAACGCGTGGAGGTATCAAGCTGAATATCAAATACTCAAGTCTACTGTACCTTGGAGCTGTGAAAAAATCAAACTTCTAAGCCAACGCAATCAAAAGATACAGCCGTTTATGCCGCAAATTTTCGACATTCGCAAGGGAATCAAAACCTACAGGGTACTTCCCGTGAACTCAGAATCTTGAAATTTGGTACGAAGAAACGTATTATAGCACAGATAAAGGAAATATTGCGAAAAGTATAAATTTTTAGTTACATCATATAATAAAAATATTTTTAATAATTTTAAACTTATATATATATATAAGTTTAAAATTATATACCTACGGATTTGTTCGGAACCCTCGGTGCGTGAGTCCGACTCGCACTTGGCCGGTTTTTTTTTTAATTCAAATTAAGACGACAATTATTAAAATATGACGAAGTAAATAATGCTATATCTAAATCGTGGAAGAATTACCTATACCTACCCACTACCCTGAGCAGGCGGTTTGGTAAGCACAGAGTACCCTAAAAATGGTCATCATCATCATCATCATTACAGCCTTTCATAAGTCCACTGCTGAACATTAGCCTCCCCCAAGGATTGCCACAAAGCACGGTCCTGAGCCACCTGCATCCATCGACTTCCTGCATGTCTTACCAGTCGTCACTCCATCTCGTGGGGGGTCGCCCTACACTCCGCCTACCAGTAACGGGCTGCCACTCAAGAACCTTTCTTCCCCATCGGTTGTCGGTTCTTCGAGCTATATGGCCGGCCCACTGTCACTTCAGCTTACTAATCCGTTGGGCTATGTCAGTTACTCTGGTTCTACTGCGAATATACTAATTTCTAAGTTTATCACGCAGAGAAACCCCGAGCATAGCCCTCTCCATAGCTCGCTGAGCGACCTTGAGCTTCCTCATATGGCCAGCAGTGAAGGACCACGTCTCAGATCCGTAAGTCATCACTGGCAACACGCACTGGTTGTACAATTTCGTTTTGAGGTTTTGAGGTATGTCTGACGAGAAGATGTGTCATAGTTTCCAGATCGCTGCCCAGGCGAGTTGAATCCGTCGATTGACCTCTCGGTCGAAGTTGGACTTACCTAATCGAACTATTTGTCCCAGGTAAACATACTCGTCAACAACTTCGAGCTTAGTGCTCCCAACAACAAGTAAAAATGGTAAATGCTGTTAAATTACCAGTTCAGTATTTGGGTTCGAAAGTTATTGGGGAAACCATTTTTAAGCAAAAAAGAGTACAGAAGCTTTGAGACATCAGAGGAAAAAGATGGATCATAAAGATGGCGGACTATGTTTTTTTAATCACCCCCATGATATGGATATCAAATGAAAGGGTTCGCTGAGTAGAATACAAATAATATGACGTCCGTCCATAACCCCAATATCAAACAATTAAATACTAATGTAATAAAATTTATGGGGAGGAACTGAGTCTTGTCGATACCACCATTTTTCTTAGAATCACACTAGACGCGAAGCTTCAATGGATCCTCCATATATAAAAACTAGCAAGCAGAATTAGTTCTGCAGCATGTGCTGTAAAAAAGATTATAGAAATCTTACCAGTTTTGAAACAGCTAGATTAGTTTACTTTAGCTATTTCCATAGCATAATGTGGTATAGTATTTAGCTATGGGGTTACGCAGCTGACACTGAAATTATATTTGTTTTACAGAAGAGGGTCATAAGAGCAATTTATGATTTAAAGCCTAAAGAGTCACGCGACAAAAATTTGAGGAAATTAATATATTAACTTTTACCTCTCAATACAACTATGAAAATGTAATGTACGTACACAAAACTAAAAGAAGTTTTACAAAATTAAGTGATATTCATTCTGTAAATACTAGGAACAGACACAAACTAGTAGTACCAGTCACACGACTCCACCGAGTCAGTAATTCATTCTTGGGGCGATTTACAACAAAATTTCAGAAAATATACAAAATTTGACCAGCTCAATTTACAAAAACTTTAGAATTTATGGATGATAATAACCCCTGGGAATAAGATAATCGCTGCCAATCTATTTCGAATTTATTTTGTGTGGTTGATTGTGTAACATACATGATTGTAAGCTGTTATTTTTTTTTTTAAAAAATCCCGCTGGATTTCTTGCTGGTTCTTCTCAGGACAGAGGTTTATTTCGAACCAGTGGTAATTAAACAAAAGAGTGACTTTCAATAAGTATTATTTATAATCCATATTGAATAAAAAAGTTTCTGTTTCCGTTTCGAGAAATATCTTCTATATGTGGTACAGCCACGTTGCAGCTATACGGTTACAGCAAGAATGGATCGGCTCGACCGGGGGGCCCAAGCTCATACAGAATACCAACGTAAAAAGGCAGCTTAATGGTTGATGTGTTTCGTATAGTAAATGTAGAGAAAGGGAGACCCTGTTTATTGGTAACGGGGCATTCCATCTAAGTCCTCATTTTTAATTCGAGGATAAATGTAAGTGTCTAATGGTCACAGTATCCACTTACCATTAGGTGGAATGAATAATTGTTGGTCACTCCCTTGTTCTATACAAAAATATTTTTTAAATTGGAGAATTTATATAACATATTATTTACATGTGAATAATGAACTATGTACGTATAGCCTGAAATAAAGATTATATTAATGGAAATGTATTTATAACTTAAACTTTATCAAAAATACGAAGGTACGTATGTTTAAGTAATGCCAGCGGAAGTAAGTGCGGGGGAGTGTCCCTTGGGACACCCCAAAGCCGCGTACTTATTTAACATATAATATCCTTTACTCCCACATTTAGAATTTAAGCGTCAGTAGCCTAATGGCAGGGCGCGGACCGCGAAATCGAAAGGTCGTGGGTTCGAATCCGCCATTCGACTACTGTCGTGAACCACTTCTAACACAAGCATTTTAAGCTTACCTGAAGTGGTTAAAGGGAATATTACATAATACATAAACATTCACGCCTGTCACTCAGAGGGGTAGGCAGAGACTAAGGACTTTCATTTGGCACGATCCTGACACACCTCTCTCGCTTTCTCCACATCCATATAAATACGCATACACACTCGTCGGTTAAAGGTACTCTTGATTTGGCCCATTTTAAATATATCCAATTTGGTCAATAAACTTTCGCTTAGGGCGTCCCTTCCCGACTCTGCCGTTCACCTCGGCAACATTTTTTTTATAGGATAGGGTGACAAACGAGCACACAGTCCACCTGATGGTAAGTGGTTACTGTAACCCATAGACATCTACATCTATCCTCAATAAAAACTCAAGATGCAGATGCGTTGTCACCCGTGAGGACTAAGATGGAATGCCTCTTTGCCATACGAAACACAGCAGCGTTAAGCTGCTATTTTACGCTGGTATTTTGTGACAGCCCATTCGTGCTACAACTATACTGCTAATATAGCTGCAGCATGGCTCTACCATGTAAAAAATTATACATAAATTTGCTTTGTCACTCTTTCCTCATTCATTATTTCTACATGACCAAACCACCGAAGCATTCCTTTCTTAATCCTGGTCACAACATCATCTTGCAAACCACACTCTTCTCTTGTCACACAATTTCTCACTCTGTCATTCAGATTCATCCAAGAATATTCATAATAATTAATAATAATCAGAAATATTAGTAATGTTTAATAGAATTACTAGTATTAGTAGTATAAAAAAAAATCTTTCCAAGTTCATTCTCTTGTGGTATCTTTACTACTCCTCAAAAATGTATACTCACTATAGTTTAGTAGCGTGTAGCGGCGGCGTAAGATAATCCAGTTACCCATATTTTCGTATAGGTGTCGTTAGAGGTGACAGGGGGTAGTGAAGCAGGAGATGAGCAGCTGCATCTGATATTAGCTTAAAATAATAAGCAGCTGTAGTCAAACCGCTTGAAATGCGTGGCACCTTTTCTTCTACCCTAATCTTTCTATAATGATTTCTTATATTTACGCGAACACATCAGATATGTGTTCTTTACAAACTTTAAAGAACACATAGCTGATGTGAAGAATAGACGCGCCGGGAAGTCTGCAGTCTGTGAACACGTACAGGATCGCCTCCGTCGCAACATTAGATTTGATAGACCACAAATCCTCGCTAAAGAACACCGATGCATTCCAAGGATGATTCGCGAGGCTATTGAAATAAAAAAACATCCTAATTTCAATAGAGAAGATGGCTGGGTGCTAGCATCTGCTAGGGATCCTATAATTAATAAAATTAAATCCCAACCCAAGCATACAACTGCAAGACTTCAAGATACTGTAAGTTCATACTGCGTAGATCGGAACAAAAATTAATAATTTTTAATCTTGAGGTAGGTGTGGTTAACTATGACATTGGAATGTCATACACCCGTTAACATGGGTGCTGTAAAGTGCTCGAAACGTCGGGAATATAAAATAAGTTAATATACGGGATAAAATCCGTAAAATTAGTTTTATCTAATTTTTCTATCTATTGGCTTTTGATAAGCTGTGATGAATGACTGAATGAATTATATGGCGGGTTCCATACAACGGAGAATTCAATATGTTAACCATAAAAATTTAAACATAATGTTATTCATCATCATCATCATCATTACAGCCCTTCACAAGTTCACAGCTGAACATAGGCTTCTCCCAAGGAATACCATAAAGCACGGTCCTAAGCCACCTGATTCGAATTTACTTATAAATATTTTAAAATAGAAGAATTTAAGTTACTTTAAAATATTTACTCTAATCGCCAAGTAAACAAATAAATAGCTTTTTTCAACATAAAATTCGTCTTATTTTAACCTAAAAGCAAATGTATGAACAGCACGTCAAATAAAAACTAAATATGTACTTTAAAATCTATTTATAATGTTGAGGACATTTTCAATTCCCTGTCTCAAACGCCTCTTTCCAATACTACTTCACTTTCCTGTCCCCATCCCTAGGGACTTCTAGTAGGAATTTAATGAAGGGCCACCTCTTTTTCCCCGTCCATCGAACGAGTTACTTTATACCAGATAGGGATAATGACGCACTGAATTTTTAAATACAACAATTGCGTATACTTAATAACAATTAATGAAGTTTTTTTTTACTCTAAGATGGATTATTAGTGCCGTCTCTACTGAAATTATTAATTACAAATTTATTTGCTGATTTACCGGTGCTCGGTGGTGAAGGAAAACATCGTAGGAAAATATGTTTTGAAAGTAATAACAAAACAAAACTGGCGACAAACATAATTATATAGTAATGATTTCTTATATTTACACGAATACTTGACATGGAATAAAATAAACGTTTTGGATTTTATGGCATAGTAATTATCATATAAAAATTATAAAAATTAAACGCGATAAAATCCGATAAATTCATTTCATTACTACAACCTAATACCACAGACTAGTAATGGGAAGATGTAATATAATAATTCCACCAAAAACATAAATGTGGAAAGGGATACATAATCGGTACAAAACCCTTCGGGGTTGGCTGTTTCACCGATGAAAGAGTTCAGATCTGAACGAGTGCCAAGCTCCATATCAGTTTCTTAAATCACTTCACCGAAAGGCACTCTACCGTGTGGATATATAAGTATCTAGATACAATTTTACGGATTTTATCGCCGTTAATTTTAATTTATTTTTCCTTATTTTTATTTCGTGATGTTTCTATTACTTTACGACACACATGTTCTCGGAGACATTAAGATGTTTGTCGTGTCGGTGTTAAGCTGGGCTACTTTAAAATTTTTAAATTTATTTTTGACCTAATTTACGCAAATCGAGCTTACAGTATTTTGAAGTAATCTGCTAAAGTTTAGATTTTATTTTACTAGCAAAAAAGCGGCACGGCCGTACCCGTGCCGCTTTTTTGCTCGATTTGGCGGGAGCGGGAGCTTTATTTTTATTAATTATAGAATATAATAATAATAATAATAATATTCCACAACTATCACACAACGCCATCTAGTCCCAAGCTAAGCAGAGCTTGTGTTATGGGTACTAGACAACTGATAAACATACTTATATATTTCTAAATACATAAATATTATAGATAAATTACACCCAGACACAGAACAAATGATCGTGTTCATCACACAAACATTTGTCCTGGGTGGGAATCGAACCCACGACCTCCGGCATAGCAGTCAGGGTCACTAACCACTAGACCAACAGGCCTGTTAAAGGTTAATATAAAGCACCCAGCCATCTTACTTAATGAAATTAAGATACTTATCAATTTTGATAGCCTCCAATCCTTATAGTAGTCCCGTGCGAGTATTTGTGGTCTAGCAAATCTGATAAAATGGCGGGAACGATCCTGAATGGACACATACTCCAGACAGCATAGACCGTCGGTGACGTAAAAATTCGTAAAATCTGGGGACACGAAAGTGCTCCCGCCAAATCGAGCAAAAAAGCGGCACGGGTACGGCCGTGCCGCTTTTTTGCTAGTAAAGTAAAGATTTTTAGTACTGATGTGATCACTATAAGATGTTGTTAGGTTAGCTAATTACGTAATAACTTAAGACAGAAGGACTCTTAAGTAGGGACTGAATAAATTAACCGACTTGGTATTACATGGATCTCTCAACTTTTTACGGTAAAATAACTGAGTTGCGAGACTTAGTTTTTTTTACAAGTTATGTTTTTGATGGCATTCGTTATATTCAATGTGTAGTATTCGCATATACATATAAGAAATCATGATGTAGGACCGTTTTTTTTTTAATAATACTATCAATTGCATATTGTAGTGTAGCACTCTGTCATGCACATATATACTTCTTTATAGATATTATAAAACCTTCCCCAGATGTTCCACGGCATGGTCAACAACACGGGAGCAACACGTGGCTTCATGTACAGGACTGCCAAACGACGGTGTTGCGGTCGTTCTGCACGAATTAACTGCCTATTACTGCAAAATATCGCGGATGTTTCTGCAATATTGCTCTATATTCCTTCTTATTGCATGTCATACCGGTGTAATATCAATATTGATTCTGATAAGGATCTTCAAACATTCTCAATGAATAGTTTCTTATATTTACGCGATGTATCTCGTATGCAAATCAAAATGCAGATGCGTTGTCAGCCGTGAGGACGAAGATGGTATGCCTCTTTTCCAGTAAAAAGGGTCTCCGGTTCGTAGAGAACCATATACACCATACGAAACACACGAGCATTAAGCTGCTATTTTACACTGGTATTCTGTGAAAACGTGGTGCTTCCCCGGTCCCCCGGTCGAACCGACCCATTCGTGCTACAACTATACCAGTAACATAGCTGCAGCATGGATCTACCACGCAAGAAATTTCCAGGAGTGGACTGTTACGGGCTGGTAAAGAACAATAAAAATACTAATTATAATATAATAACAAGAATACCCTCAAAGAGTATCATTCTATATTATTCAGATAACTCTCACCGAGCAATATAAACTCGATGAATATTTAATCGGTTGAGGATAATCAAAAGTTACTAAATCCATTACACTGTAACCACACTAGTGGAGACCACGTAATAGGCATCACGTATGCCGGGTGGAGTGCGTGAATCACGGGTAGCCACCTAAAGGTAGGCCCAATTCGACAACAACCGTAGAAAGGTCTCGTAGTTTTTAGAGGGGTTGTATTATGTACCCATTAGATACGAACTTTCACTCAACGTGTTACTAAATTTTACACATTTTTTTTCTTTTAATCATTTAACCAGACTATAATTTAAAATTAAAAATGTTGTACAGCCGACTTCAATATAAGTTATTATAAGAATAACTTAAAAACTATTGGTCTGACCTTGATCAAATTCATATGGGACCACACGAGAAGTACCAGCTTTCAAATAAAAAAAGAATCATCGAAATCGGTTCACCCAGAAAAAAGTTCAGAGGTAACACACATAAAAAAAAAAAACGAAAAAAAAAAAACATACAGTCGAATTGAGTACCGGCTCCTTTTTGGAAGTCGGCAGAAAATAGGCTACTACAATCTGTGGACACGGCCGAATTGTGACAAACTAGCTGTTCCCCGCGACTTCGCTCGCGTGTTAGGGTTTTTATGTTTATGCGCGGAACCCTAATACTTTTTCTAAAATAAAAGTAGTCTAAGTTACTCCTTATGAAATCAGCTATCTGCCAGTGAAAGCCCCGTCCAAAACGGTACAGCTCTTTCGGAGATAACCCGGTACAAACAGACAGACAGCCAGACAAAAATTTTAAAAATTGTATTTTAGTTATAAGTACCGTATTTACTTTCATATGCATTTAGTAAAAAACTTTAATTTTGACATTACAAACAGACACTTCAATTTTATTTATTTGTATAGATAACTGATGACTGAGATGAAATGCCAAACAGAATAACAGTTTTTGTACAGTTTCTTATAGGGTGGCAAGAGTTCTACAAAGTTCATTTCTAACAAGAACTAAGCAGTTGAGACGTATCACCTCGTAAATATAATATTCTATCACGCAGTGAATATATCACTTTCCCTTAAGTATTCAAGGTAAGCCGATAGAGATTTTGGAGTATTTATAACACGAAGCCATCGTAGCTCAAAGTATAAGCTTTGTCCTAATTTAATATTATCAAAGTTTTTTTTTCTATTAAAAGCCAGTGCTGATTTTTTTTTAATTTATGTATTTAAACTTTATGAACAAAAAATAAAATCGTACATATGGCGGACTTAATGCCTTCAGTCATTTTCTCCCAGTCAACCATCAGGCTAAGCAGAGATAAACATATGGGAGGTAGTGCAGCAAATATAAACTAATAATGAGAAGAAATTGTAACGAAGTTCGAATAAACTAAAATATATAATATAACAGGTATTCTATACATATATCATACAGCGGTATACGGTGAATGCAGCCAAAGATGGTAAAGTTAGTGCACTTAGCTTAACAAAAACATTTTCATCAATCATCATCATCAAAACAATCCAAATTCGATCCCAGTTGAGCCAAGTTACCATGTGCTCGAAAAACTAAACACGGCAGCACACAACATCAGAGTAGGAATCCTGCAGGACTGTAATGAATATCACGATGCTGCAGCTGTATTAGTAGTATAGTTGTAGCACGAGTGAGTCGGCTCGACTAGGAAAGGACCACGCACTCACAGAGTACCAGCGCAAAATAGCAGCTTAACACTGCTGCACAGCAGCGTAACGTATGGTGAGTGTAGAGAACCGGAGAAGTGTAGAGAACCGGAGACACTTTATACTGGAAAAGAGCCATTCCATCTTAGTCCTCGCGGGTGACAACGCATCTGCATTTCGATTCTTTATTGAGGATAGATGTAGATGAAAGCCTCATCTTCTACTTTGGCACCCTTAAGGAAGGAATTAATTTCGGCAAATTTGAGAGAACTGAAAAGAAATCTTCAGGTATTAACTATGTTCTTCAGTGGACTTTTGATAGAGTATAACGATCCTTATTTTTCAAGTAGTTGTATAACTAACAACTAACCGCTCCTTTACTAATTTCTAAAACTTCGCTTTATAATAATATGAAGCGTTTCAAACATAATAAAGATGAAAGGATAAATTTAAACGCTAGCAGAAACTGTTCGAAACAATGCTGTATCCGCAATCCCGGGCTAATTCCAAGCAAAACGAGTCCACGTCAGTACACTTTGGAAATAGCCTCTTCGCTAATTAATGCAGGGGGTTTACACAGACCCGCTTCGTTCCTATTTCCACAGAAACGTACCGCGTTTTATCGACATATATTATTCAGAGCCGTGTGTATTCTCCGGCGTGCCGACGTTCCGTGCAAAACTTTACATTTTATAACTTCCAATGGAATTGGATTAAATTCTTCAATGCACATACGGGAGACGATTAAATAGAATTAGTCGCGGACTGTTTAAAAGGTAGTGGGTGGAAATTTCAGTAGCGTTTTCCATTTGTACGTTTTTGACGGAGATTTCTGGAAAATGATATTCAAATTAATGTTCTGTAATAATGTCCTTGAGACCGAGTTTCGGTCAAGGCAATCTCAACGGAGACTATAGAATTATAGTGCCCGAGTATATGCGTTAGCACAGGTGCACTCACTATTCCGTTACTCACATCATCCAATGGGACGGTTTTCCGACACGACCGGAGAATGATCAGGCGCAGGACCAACGTCTTTACGTACTTTTCGAGGCACGGGTGTAAAACACAGCTAACTTCCTAATTCCGAGCTGCCGAGAATTTCTTGATAGAAAAATCTTATAACTTATTCTGGAGAGCCCTGGGATTCGAACCCAGGAATTAAAGATTAGTAACCGCAACCCCTAGACTAACGAGTCAGTCCTTGGTCTAGTCATTCAAATATATATATGGAAAGACAATCGCAAACATTATTAATTCTAAAAAATTTGATTTATACTGCGGTATTGGGGGCGGCTGACCTAAATAAAGGACGAAAATATTAGTCTGAAGGTTACCTACATATTTGTATAATTGGCAGTAGAGACTATACACACGAAGAGGTTTATAAGGAAGTGTATTAGGAACTGTTAACTGATGGTACCGCTGGTGACTCTTTTCATTTGGTTCGTTACTCGCCAAAGTCCAAGCTTCACGTGTTAGAGTCACGCTGCATCCTCAATGTATTGGCTCGCCCGAGAAAGGACCACACTGTCACAGAATACCAGCGTAAAAAGCAGCATAATGATGTTATATTTTGAATGGTGAGTGTAGTGAACCCGAGACTCTTTATATTGTTAGTCCACAGGGGTAAAAAACAAGGCATTTGCAATTCATTTCTTAACTTATAATTGACGTAGGTATATATGGACCACTTAACATCAAGTAAATTTTTAGAACTATACCTCCACACTAGGATTTTCTCCTCTATCGTGGGAATAGTTTACATACATCAATTTCAAAAGTACAAACATCCAAATCCGGAACAATAAGTTTTAGGTCAACGAATACTTGTTTCGTACGGGATTCGAGCCCACAGCCTTAAAGCGCTGCAACTCGTTGCTAAGTCACTGTGCCAATAAGCCGTCAAAGAATTGTGCGTGACTTGAAATGAGGTGAAATCGCTAGTAGGTCTAGTAATTCCAACTTATTTAGCCTTATTTACCACTAGCTGACATATTATCATCATTGTTATACTCGTAAACTTAAGATATTTTATTTTACGTAAGGATTCCAACAAGGTATATTTTAAATACAGATACATTTTTTATATGATAAGGCTGACAAACGAGCACACAGTCCACCTGGTGGTAAGTGGTTGCTACGGACCATAGACATCTATATCTATTCTAAATCGAAGATAAATGTACGTGTCTATGGGCCACATCATTAATTTACGCTCAGGTGAACTGTGTGCTCGTAGACGACCCTTACTTTTGCAAAAAATGTGTAAGTCGTTGTTTATATTATATACATAATATTATTTATTTGTATCCTAAGGTTTCGTATTTTTATTATTTTATTTTTTTAGGATAAGGGTGAGAAACGAGCACACAGTCCACCTGATGGTAAGTGGTTGCTGCGGCCCATAGACATCTACATCTATCTTCGTTTGCGAATCAAAATGCAGTTGTCACCCGTAAGGACTAAGATGGAATGCCTCATTTCCAGTAAAAAGGGTCTCCGGTTCTCTACACTCACCATACGAAACACAGCAGCGTTAAGTTGCTATTTTACGCTGGTATTCTGTGAGAGAGTGGCCCTTCCCCGGTCGAGCCGACCCATTCGTACTAAAACTACACTAATAATATACCTGCAGCATGGCGCTACCACGTATAAAACATTGTTTAGTAAAATTTTTAATAATGTACTTTTTTCTACCGTTTATATTTTCAATCTTCTATATTTAAAAATCTGCCCGTTAGTCTCTAAAAATAAAAACTGGCTCGGCCGATTCTGATCTAATTGTTTGTGAGTTTGAGTTTGAAACCTGAACGGTTTAGATTCACAATTGGTTATGGTAGGTGGCGCTGTTGCCGAGATCCAGAAATATCCCGGTCGCTAGGTGCTTTATAAAATGGAAAAGCATCGATTTTCAAGATAAGATCAGAATCAGGCTTTACTTTGCGAAAATCCATTATAATGGGGTTCTTATAAACTAATTTGCTTAATTCCGCGTAAAGAAAGAAAATGATGTGTCCTGCTTACTCCCACTTAACGGCCAGCCTCCGCAGAGTCTACTTCACCTGAGGATGCCTCGTGTAGGAGCGAAACACGTATTGTATTTTCGAGAGTGATGTGTCGTGCCTAGTGTGGTGGTGTTGGGGTTGGTAGTGCTAGGATTGACGGCAACGGGTATAGTGCGCGAGATTGAGGGAGGGTGGGGTGGGTCCCCTTAAAACTGGGCAGGACACATCAATTTCTTTCTTTACGCGGAATTAAGCAAATTAGTTTATAACAACCCCCGCTTCGATTTTCGTTTATGGTAACGCATAATATGACAATACCAATAATTGTCCACCATTGGAACAATTTTAAATATAATTTTATTATCATCCAGAATTATTCAAAGGATAAAGTCTCTCCATATCTGAACATAAAAGATACATAAAATAGAAATAAAAACGAATGACCCGCTCTTGCGGTTCGGTTTCCAACAAATACGGAAATATCGTCATTGGAGTATCGATAACAACCTCCCGTTGCATAATAACATCAAACTGTATGCAAACTGTCGCATAGAGTAGGTCAAGTTTCAAACAGCTAAAGGAAATACTGTCATCATAATTCAAATTCGTCAGGTTATATTTATTTCGCATAAGTCATAATATTTATTTCACATAACTCATAACATTTATCGACCAGTTATGTATACAAAATCCTTCAAGAATCGTCAAAATAATTAGGTGTTACTTAAAGGAAATGTTTTTTTTTTAATAGAATAAGAGCACACAGTCCACCTGATGGTAAGTGGACGCTGTGGCCCATAGACATTTATTTTCGATTAAGAATCAAATGCAGATGCGTTGTCACACTTAAGGACTTAGATGGAATGCCTCGTTTCCAGTAAAAAGAGTTTCCGGTTCTCTACACTCACAACATGAAACACAGCAGTACTTATCTGCTAGTTTACGCTGGTATACTGTGAGGGCGTGGTTCTACCCCGATCGAGCCGACCATTATGTTATATATTTATTTGGTATAAACAAATAATATAAGAAAAACTACATTTATTCACAAACCACCACAAAATTAAAATGAAATAAAACTCGCCATTGAATCACGAAATTAAACTATACTTTATGACGCTGGTTTTACGGGGAGCTAGTACTATAACATAAAATAAAATCTTTTTTAGTATATCATACCAGCGCTACATAACTGTGCTGCTAGAGACTTAGACCATTTAAGCTAGAGAGCATGTTGTCAATAGTTATGTGTTTCGAAATATATTTTCCACAGACATACATTTCTTTATGACCTTTGCTTTCACTGTCAAACGCGTGGTAAATCAACTAAAATTTTAACAAAAAATTACGACTACGCTCGGCCTCTGATTTGACACATCAGAAAATTAAACAACATATTATGACGCTGGTTCTTAAGTAGAGCCAGGAGTGGAAGATAGTTTAATTAAAAATTTATAAACAGAAACATAAACTTGATATATGCCTGTACTACTCGTACATAACAGATATAAAGATCATTAGGTGATAAAACTCCTTTTCCGTTTGGAAATCCGTCTGCGTAAACACACCCTCTCTAACCTACTTCTACCACTCTGCCACGGTTCTATTGTCTATAATATATTGTCTATAACCTAGAAAACAGTATAATTGTATGCTGTGAGACATTCCATCTTATTTCTAAAGACGAAACCATACCAATAACCTTCTTTACTTGAAGCCTTCTGCAGACTCAACGAAAAGGCGTGCTAAGAGGCTTATTGGTAACCCGACTTTGGTTAAAAGCAATCTTACCAGACTCGAACACAGATGCAAAGTAAAGCCTTTCGGTTTTCTACAGGATGCATTTCGAAGAGTGTACAGGAATTGCATAATTTAATTCCTCCCTCTCCCTTCCACCATCAGACAACCAGACGTTCAGTCAGTCTCCACCATTTCGTTGTTGACTTACCACGCATTCGAACCAAACGGTTCGCTACGTCGTTCATCATGCGTACAGCAAAGGAGTGGGATAAATTTGTCAGCATCTGTCTTTCCATCCGATTACAGTGTGGGTGTATTCAAGGCAAGAGTGAATAGGCTTTTGTTAAGTCAATGCGCTTCAGCATCTTAGGGAACATCACCACTTATCATCAGGTGGGATCGTAGATAAGCGCTGGCTAAGTAGAATATAAAAAAATGTGGACTGTAAGTTCGTTTGTTTTGTATTTAATCTACTAGTTTTGTATATTTCTAACAAAAAGTAAATAAATATTTTCGAGTTTTCCAAATAAAGGACTTTTAAAAATAATAATGAAGACGTATATTATGGGGAAGAAATTTTATAGAATGGTAGCCTCGTACCCCACTAGACAGATTGATAAGACACGCAAGACTTCGATGGATGCGGATGGCTCAGGACCATGCTTTGTGGCCTTCCTTGGGTGAGGTCTATGTTCAGCAGTGGACTTGTGAAGGGCTGTAATGATGATGATGATGATGATGATGATGATGTATATCATGTGTATATTGTGTGTATGAGTGTCGTGCAAACAACCGGTTCGTGTCTGTTTGTGTATGAGTGCGTGCTTGCATTCGTGGGTGTATGAACTGTATCAAATGAAATTAGAAATTCTGTTCACAAATCAAAAATCTTGGAGGTGTCTAAGGATTTTAAGTTTCTGAACGGTAGTGGCATTTTTTTCCTAGATATTTTGGATGCGTAAATTGGCTGTCATTCTTACGGTCTAATACATATCTACTTTTATTTTCACTCCCACACGTTAATTTACTCACATATGTGAAAAACTACGCCATCTCACAGTGAGCAGTCGTAAACTTGACTGGATTCTGCAAACAAGTCTGAAACGCTTTTATCTCTAGACAAAATATTTTTACTATTGCGCTGGAATTGAATTTACGACTATGGTAATGCAACCGTTGGCTCCCGAGTACTAAAGTCGCACTAAGTAATGTTGCGTTTAGAATTAGAATGCCGGAGTGCTCTTAGCCTGCGCCGTTTTAAACAAGGAACGAAATAAACACTTTAATGCAACAAAGTTAATGTATTATGAAAATAAAAATACGCATCTGCATAAATGTTCCTAGTAAAGTATGCCGTAATAAAATGTCGCTTACTTATTTATTCGTTGCCTCAACAAAGTGAACGCCATAACATTGTAGAGTTAGTTTATTAATTTAAAAAAACGTGATAAGCGTCACCTCAGTTACAGGTGCAACCATTTCAGAAAATGTAATAGAATAGATTAAAATATTTTTTTTTTCAATATATGTAGATTATTACTTAATTCTTATAGAAAGTATTTTTTTATTTAGCACTACATACATGCATACAAAAAAAATACAAATACAAAACTCGCGATACCATCCATACCATCTGGATGATTGGCGGTCCACCACTGTGCGATTTAGAAGATGTTTTCTTCCTGGCCTAACTTCCTTGTGGAATCGATTACCACCAGCGATTTTACCAGCCCGATAAGACTTAGGGACCTTCAAGAAAAGAGCCTACTCCTTTTTAAAAGGCCGGCAACGCATCTGAAATTCCCCTAGTGTTGCAGTTGTTCATGGGCGGCGGTAGTCACTTACCATCAGGTGAGCCGCATGCTCGTTTGCTCCCTCTACTATAAAAAAACATGGAATACGAAAACCAGATAATGAACAGCATCCATTGAAGATCACAAAAGATTATGATCTCGTTTTATTGAACTTGGTTAAAAACAATATAGACTAAGCATTATTAAGCACAGGTCAAAAATATTTGGGGGTCATTGTAGAAGCGTGCTCGTCGCGACCCCTGCCAGCCCTTTTCAGGGCTGCAATTCTACTCAGCTGCGCACCCATGTCAACGAGGGTTAGGGCGTCCCCCCAAGGCGACGCACACCAGCTCGTCCCCGTTGGTGTGGAATGCAGCGCGCAAAGCGGCGATGGGGACCGCCACCCGTCACGCACAGCCCGACACGGCGGAAGGTGGAGGACGGAGTGCAGAGTTGGCACGTGGAATGTTAGAGGAGGCATGAGAGATAAGACGAATGAGTTGATCGAAATAATGAAAGAAAGAGAATTAGATGTAGTGTGTATGTCGGAGACCAAACGGAAGGGCAGTGGTACTGAAGAGCTCCCTGGCGGGGCGTTTGCTCTATGGTCCGGAGTCCCGGAGAGCGAGAACGCCTGCCAGGGAGTGGGGGTGCTGCTGTCTTCTCGGTTGGTCGATGTTATGACTGAATATAAGTTTGTGAACTCAAGACTTCTCTGGGTTCGCTTTAAATTGGGACTGACGAAGTTATTCCTTTTGGCTGTTTATGCGCCGGTGGCTTCGTCGTCCAGGGCTGAACTGGAGGAGTTTTGGGAGAATGTAAGAGAAGTTCTAGATTTGGCTAGGGGAAACGAAAGGATTGTTGTATGTGGTGATTTGAATGGATGGGTTGGTACCGCTCGACCAGGGTACGAGTCGGTACTTGGAAAGTTTGGCGATAAAAGGGTTAATGATGCTGGCAAGCTTATACTGGCGGTATGCAAGGAAAAGGGTCTTCTTGTGACAAACACTATGTTTAATCACAAGAAAATCCATATGTATACTAGAGAAAGAAAGAATGAGAGAAGTATGATCGATTTGTTCCTGGTGGATGACCGACTGCGAAAACAGGTTATGGATACGCGAGTGTTCAGGGGTGCTGACCTGGGAACGGATCACTATCTAGTGATTACTAGATTTAGGGGTCTGTTCGCGGGTTGGCGCTACCGGACGACAGTGACAGAACCACAGTCGGTCTGTCGCATCCGAAGCTGGAAGCTTCAGGAAGCGGATACTAGGGACAAATATCATGCGAGGGTAGCCGAAAAGCTTGACACCATCGATGGCAGAAACGAATGTGTAGAAAGAACGTGGCAGAACCTTAGGGATGGAATGGTAAGTGCAGCGGAAGAAGTGTGTGGAACAATAAAAAGAGGCAGTAGTAAAAGAAGAGATGCATGGTGGAATGATGAAGTGAAAGAAGCTGTAAAGAAGAAGAAGAAAGCATGGTTAGACTACTTGGCCTCTAGTAATGATAAGGATATGAGAGAGAAGATGAAAGAAAGATATAAGCTGCAGAAAGTTCACACGAAAGCATTGATTGAGGAAGTGCGTGAAAGGTGTAGAATGGAAGCGGATGAAAGGTTGTCGCACAACTTTAAGGAGAACTCCAAACTCTTCTGGAAAGAGGTTGGAAGGACCCGAAGTGGTGCGACGGCCTTAAGAATGAACAAAGTGCTTTCGAGAACTAATGACGTCCTCTCAGAAAAATCGGACGTCATGCAGCGATGGAGCGAATTTTATAGAGAAATGTATGCGTGTGATGATCTTAGTGAGGGATCCGGGGATGACGCCGTGACTGGCACGCCAGACCCGGACCTCGATGACACTGAGGTCATCAGTATGAAAGAGATTGAACGTGCGATTCGAAGTTTGAAATGTGGTAAAGCTGCGGGACTAGACAGAGTTACTGCTGAAATGGTCAAGTATGGTGGGCCTCGCGTCTGGGACAGCTTTCATCTGCTGTGCAATTTGTGCTGGCGGACGGGGGATGTCCCGGATGATTGGCGATCCGCAGTCATTGTGCCTTTATATAAAGGTAAAGGTTCACATTTTGACTGCGGGTGCTATCGGGCGATCAGCTTGACCAGTTTAGCAAGTAAAGTTTATTCGAAGGTTTTGACACGTAGGATGCAAGAGAAATCGGAAAGATTTCTATGGGAGGCACAATGCGGATTTAGACCTGGAAGAGGATGCACGGATCAAATGTTTTCTCTCCGTATGATCACGGAAAAGCTTCTGGCTGTTAACCAGAAGATTTTCTGTGCTTTTGTGGATCTTGAGAAAGCATTTGATAAGGTTGTAAGGAAGAAAATGTGGGAACTGTTGCCGGGGTATGGTGTGGATGGCCGATTGCTAAGGGCTGTGCAGTCTCTTTACTGTGACTGTAAAGCCTGTGTGCGGGTAGGGCATGACCTGTCACCCATGTTTAGCGTCCAAACGGGCGTAAAACAGGGTTGTGTCATGTCTTCCTGGCTGTTCATACTGTATCTCGACAGCTGTTTACAAAAGCTGAAAGATAGCTGTTTGGGTGTGAAATTGGGTGACATAAAAGTAAATTGTCTGCTGTATGCTGATGATGCAGTGCTTATTGCACCATCAGAGGCAGAACTGCAGGCATTAGTCACGTGTATGAAAGAGGAATGTGAAATTAAAGGTCTCCGTTTGAATGCTAATAAAACTAAGGTTCTGGTATTTGAAAGGGACGAAGAGAGAACGAAGTGTGAAATATGGGTAAATCAGGAATGTCTAGAACAGGTAAATGAAATTGTATACTTGGGGAGTGCTTTTAGCCGGGATGGAAGATGTGATTTAGATGTGGACAGGCGTGTCGCTGCCGGGAACAAAGTCAATGGTGCCCTGACTGCGTTAGTCAAAAGGCAAGGCGTAGCGAAGAGTGCACGCCTTGCAATACATAACGCAGTGTTGGTACCGACTTTGTTATATGGCAGCGAAACCTGGGTATGCCAGAAGAAGCATAAAAGTAAGTTGAATGCAGTGGAGATGCGATCTCTTCGTAAAATGTGCGGCGTTACTATGGCCGACCGAAAGCGAAACGAAGAGATTCGCAATATGGCAGGTTTGAAAGATGACATTATCACAAAAATTGATAAGGGCGTGCTTCGGTGGTTTGGGCACGTTGAGCGAATGAGTGAAGACCGAATGGTGAAGAAAATATATAGCGCGAAAGTTAATATTAAAAGGTGTCGAGGTAGACCGAGACTAACTTTCGAAGACCATGTGAGCAAATTGCTCGAAGAGGGTAGGGTCAAGAGTACTCGGATACCTAGACGTGCATGTATGAAGAAGATAATGAATCTGAAAGAAGCGAAAGAGATATGTAAGGATCGTGACACTTGGCGATCTGTTCTCTCTGGCTACCCCGTCAGGGATTGTGCGTGAAGATAAGTAAGTAAGTAAGTCAAAAATATTAATTAAAAAATCTACTTCTACAAGAATTTGAATTTTGACTAAAGAAATAACATACGCACATAGATCAAATATGCTAAAACTGCAAAATAATCGATAATTTCTTTTGAAACACCGACACTCGACAAAGGCGGCTAAAATATCTGGCCCGATTCCAAGCTCCCGAGCAGTGGCAACTTGTGAAATTTTCAGCGACCGAGGAACTTAAACTTTCATACTGGCCCAATGCGCCTTCCAGCTGAAATGTTTGTTGAATGCCAAGAACGTTGAGGTCTCATAGCCAGTCTAGTGAAGCTTTAACCTCAATTTGGATCATTGTTTACTGTATTAAAAGACTTTTCTTGATCTTTTAGTTTTTTTTATCATTTCTTAATAGTTACATTAATTCTATACGTAGAATACGAAAAAATTTACGTTGGAAATTCGAGATAAGTAAAAAAAAAACGTAAATTAAGTTTATAAAAAGCAGTTAAGTAAAAATAGTTTTGGTCAAAGTACATTTAATTATTTATTTTCTTTGTTTTCAGCAGATTATTTGAAATTTATTGACTGCATAAGAACTATAAATCATAATACATAAACACTCACGCCTGTCACCCAGAGGGGTAGGCAGAGATTATGGACTTCCATTTGGCACGATCCTGACACACCTCTCTCGCTTCCTCCACATCCATATACCTACGCATACACGCTCGTCGGTTAAAGGTACTCTTGATTTGGCCCATTTTTAATATATCGCCAATTTGGTCGATAAACTTTCGCCTAGGGCGACCCTTCCCGACTATGCCGTTCACCTCTGCAACATAAATTTGCTTTGTCACTCTTTCCTCATTCATTCTTTCTACATGGCCAAACCACCGAAGCATTCCTTTCTTAATCCTGGTCACAACATCATCTTGCAAACCACACTCTTCTCTTATTAAACAATTTCTCACTCTGTCATTCAGCTTCATCCCTAACATACTCCTTAATGACCGCATTTCTACAGCATTTATTCTACTCTCATGCTTCTTCTGCCACACCCAACTTTCACTACCATACATTAAAGTAGGTACTAACACAGCATTGTGAATTGCCATACGTGCCTTTTTGGACACATTCTGACTTTTCACAATAGAGTGTAGAGCCCCATTCACTCTATTTCCTGCATTCACTCGTCGTTCTATATCCTTATCATATCTACCATCCCTGCTAAACACACATCCCAAATATACAAACTCATCTACTTGCTCTACCAACTCCCCTTCTATTCTTATTTCACATATCGTTTTACTTTCTTCTCTTTCAAAAACCATAACTTTCGTCTTACTTGCGTTCACTTTCTATATATCACTATCTATATAACTATAAATCACGTGGCTTTAATAAATGAAAGATGGGCTGCTGATGTGTGCAAAATTATTGCCGTGGTTCTGCCGATATGCGACGAAGGTGGAACACCATTGGATTTAATAGCTGCAAGTTCGACATAACCCGTGAGGCGGGTATGCGCAGGCATTTGTCCATGAAAAAAACAACGCTGATGGGGCTTCGGATGCGTACCCGTTGCTTCCCATCGCTATTAGAGATTATCTCAAATTCAGTTTTATGTGGATTGTGTGTGGCGAAAGACTCATTGCTAAACAATTGCACATCGCCGCTCGACATTTGGAGAAAAAATGAGATATTTCACCTGATGATAACAAATCATCATCACCTAGTCTTTTAACACCCAAGGTTTTTACGACAGAATACTTATCTCAACCAAGGATGATTCGCGAGTTTATTGAAATTAAAAAAAAAACACATCCAATTTTCAATAAAAAAGGTGGGTGGTTATAACTAGCTGCATGGTATCCAGTGAATAATAAAATTAAATCCAAACCCAAGCACACTAGTGTGGAACCCACATACACTAATTCAAGACACGGTAAACTCATTCTGCGTAGATCAGACCAAAACTAATAAAAGCGGAATAATCCGGGCCGAATTATAATCTTAGAACGTCAAATACCCTAGTTCCCGCGTAACCATGACCGCTGAAAACAACGCAACATTTATGTGCAACGCGATAACGCTTGTAATTAGTTTTATTTAATGTGCAATTTTCGCGTAAATATGTTCAATAAATCATTTAACAAAGATGAGTCAGCTAAAGGATAATTTACATCCGTAGCAGAAAAATATATTTTCATTTCCGTTGAAGTGTTATAACGATTGAAATAAACGTTTTATTCACTTCCTGTAACATCAAGGTGGGTACAGATTACATTTCATTACCAAATTTGATACGGGCAAAGTTGCCAGCGATCGATTTTCGCAAAAAAAAAACCGAACGGATCGCAATAAATTGTCCGTATCGGACACCCTTCTCCTCGGCTCAAAATCCCATCTTTAATTACGAGGAAATCAGGTGGCGGAGAAATTAAGGACGCCCCCACCTGGGCCGCGTTGATAACGCCTGGATATTTTGTTCTGACATTGATGTAGCGATGCTGGAAGACTAATAACGAAGGAATGAGAAGAAAATTAACATAATAAACTTTTTTCACAATTTATGTACACACAAAGTAATGTTACGATGAAAAATAAAAAGATATTTTGTACAAAGACAGCTTATTTCGTATTGAAATTTCTTCCAGCAGGCCCGATACCGGACAGATTCAAAGTGAAGCAGATTTAGTGTGCACTCTCATAATAAATGTTATAATACTAATATACATAATATAAAACAAAGGTGACAAATATATATACATACATACATATAATTAAATACATATAGATACACATACATATACAAGTCATGCATTAAATCATTAGGACGACAAAGAAATATAATACTCTTTAACTCGCCATTTAAACACTGAAAGTATTTGAGCCTCTACTGTAAAAGAGGGAGAATAGAACTCAATTCTGTAGAAAGGGAAATTCAGGCGGGTTTTTAAATATGATCTGCATTCTGCATCGGGGGAATGAACAAAGCGAAATCGTAATTTTTGAATAAACATCAGGTAGTTGATTAACACTAATTAGAATTTAATTTTTATTTTGTTATATATCATTTAAACATGCAGCCTGTCCCTATCCTGCTAAGAACCCACAATTTTAATTTTAATTTATCAAAATTAATAAAAGTCGTTGGGTGTTGGTTTCTAACAGACTGTTTAATTCAAGTCATTCATACATAGATAATAAACAAAGTTTCACCTCAATGTCTCATAGATGGCGCTACTTGTATTAATTAACATTATCTTTGATAATATTCTAACAAAAATAATATTGAATATGGTAGAAGCTTATCTGCTCGCTAGTTGCTTGCGGAAGCTGCGGAGATCTTTGGTATTCCTCTATCTTAGGAAACCCATTTTAAGCTGATAGAGAAGATTAAACAACGAATTTTTTATTGTTTAATAAATTTCATAACTTGAAAAAGAAGACATTTCACGCAAAAAAGTTAAATATTTTAGAAACATTTGATAGCTATCTCATTACCCGGTTATTATCAATGTAACACCCTTCTTAAGATTTTTCTGTGCAGTGACGAGGTGTTTCTACCTCTTTCGGTATATTTCATCTTTCTTTTCTATTTTTTTTTTAACTTGAACTCCTTTTTCTAAAACTATGCAAAAGTAAACTGCAGTCAATTAGTCAGTCAATCAGTCTTTTCTTCTCAATAAATAAACATTGACAATGGTATGAATTACGAAATATTAAATACGTGAGTCGTTTCCAGATTGTGTATAGAACTTGTTGTTGAGCGGAATTCCAAATGGCGAAAATTGTTAATTTTAATTCGGAAGCCGGCGACGCCGATGGTATTTCAAGAAACTCAATTATCGTCAAGTCCTCAAAAAAAATAGAAATTCATCCGCCATCGAGATGAGATCCGTGGAATTTTGCCTCCAAGATGAGACTTGAGGATTTAGCGCTGTTTTCGTTTCGCTTTACAGTCGGGGTATTTAAAAGTATCAGCGTTATGGACATTTCGTTTTAATAAATTCGTAAAATTGAAGTCCTCCACATTAAACAACAAGAAATAGAAACTACAACAACAAGAAAAAGAAAGAATAGAACTTTTCTTCTTTTTTTATAGTATAGGGTGACAAGCGAGTACACAGTCCACCTGATAGTAAGTCTTTGCTGCCCATAGACATCTACATTTATCCTCGTTTGCGAATCAAAATGCAGATGTGTTATCACCCGTGAGGACTAAGATAGAATGCCTCTTTTCTAGTAAAAACGGTCTCCAGTTGTCTACACTCACTATACGAAACACAGCAGCGTTAAGCTGCTATTTTACGCTGGTATTCTGTGAGAGCGTGGTCCTTCCTCGGTCGAGCCGGCCCATTCGTGTTACAACTATACTACTAATATAGCTGCAGCATGGCTCTACCACGTATAAAATTATTCTTCTTTCTTATTATAATAATATAATTCTTCTTTCTTAGTTTCAAGAAGTGAATTTCAAAAATTATAGTTAGGCAGTTGTACTAGAATATCAGTTCTTGGCGCAAAAATCGCCCTACCCATCATTTATGAGCCTGACTACCTCGTTAGTTTAATGGTTGTAAGTGCGACTATTAATCACGTGGTTGATTTTATCAAGAAATTATCAATGGTAGCCCGGAGTAAGAAAACTGGCGATGTTTCACCCCCTTCTCTTCAGAAAGGACGTAAAGACGTTGATCCTGCACCTGACCTGTCTCCGGTTGAGTCGGAATGCCTTCCCATCGGGTGCGTAGATTGTACCAGTGCTTGCACACACGCTCGTTCACTATAATCCTGTGTTGCGATGGCTAGACTTTCCTTTGAGACCGACTGCCATGACCGAAAATTTAATCTTGAGGACATGATTATGGAACTGGAAATACTGGTCTCTATGAGAAACACTTTCCAGAAGTGCATTTTTATTTTTCGTAGTAATGCACTTTTTTATTTCTGCGGCGAAAGTAACGTCCGTTAGCATCAGCTATAACGTTTGCCATTTATTCATGTTATTTGTGGTAGTTATCTAAAAAAGTTAAAGTTAAAATTACAGCCTAAATACGTCCCGCTAGGCACAGGCCTCCTCTCATTTTTAAGAGAGTTTTATGAACGGAAATTATTAAATTATGAAAAATGTTTCTAAGGGAAAGTTATCTCTAAGTAAATAATTATAGCGAGGCGTAGCTTCGTATTTTTGATTTCGGTGCAATTTTTATTGTTATCGCCTCTGAAACTAACTGTCCGATTTCGATGAATCTTAGCACAAATAATCTAAGTAGTGTGAACAGTGCATAGACAGACATTTCGACAATATCTTATACATACAAATTTGTTAGTGTATAGAAGTTGTAAAAAGAGAAAATTAAAAATTTGTTGTTTAATCTGTGCTACGTTCCAATTATGCTTGACCCGTATCTAATTTTTTAACCTTTGTTATATATAAAAAAATATATTAATAAAATAATTCCACCCCACTTTTGTCCGCAGCATGGACATACCTCGGATTTATAACCATACAAATTCGAGTAGACATCGGTTCTTAATAAATTATGAACAAGGTAATAAAAAATCAAAAATAAAACAACCCTCAAATGAAATACAATAAAATTGAACATAAAAATACATATTTGATAAGAAAGACTCTCCGATGGTATTTTTATTGAACGATATAACGCACACGTGGCGTTGCTTTGTCACTTTATGTAATAGAATTTTGGAATTAGCGCCATTGTTGTTATTAAGGCGGGAAACGCGGGCCCGCTTTCGAATTAAATCACTAATTGCTCGTTGAGACAACGAAATTTGTTTTCAGACAAGTTTAAAGTGCTCTCCGTTGTTTTCCACAGTAGCGTTTTGTTTTGAATGGAAACTTTGTGTATAATTTTGACAGAACTGTCGATTAAGATCGTCATCATTATCATAATTACAGGCCATCACAAATCCACGACTAAACACTTAGACTCATTAGGGGGATATTTTCCATATAATCACTTTATTTTTATTATTGTGTTATTCTATTCTTAAGAAGGTACTGCTTCCCATCTTTTACCTTATTTTAGACTAGCTAATACCCGCGACATCGTCCACATTGCTTGATATATTAACAATGTTGTCATATATGCGAAGTAAAAAACATCAAAAAGATCACAAGCAAAAATATACTTTGCTTACAAAATTTCTTTGTAAACAATGTTATTCGTTGCTCCATTTGTAGCAAAAATATCTATAAATTATCTGGATCAGTAAATTGTGAACAACCGACATACAGTTGACCGTGTGAAAAACCATGTATAAAAATCAAAACATAACATAAACATAAACACTCACGCCTGTCACCCAGAGGGGTAGGCAGAGACTACGGACTTCCATTTGGCGCGATCCTGACTCACCTCTCTCGCCTCTTTCACATCCATATATCTACGCATACACGCTCGTTAAAAAAATCGTTGTTTCTTAAAACTTTAATAACTATATTAAATGAAGATATCGCAATATTTTTTTTTTTTGAGATAACGTCCAAGTGACTAAGAAATAAAACTTCCGTGATACACGCACAACTGCAAACCTTTATCATTTTATTTATATAGATATCGATTAGTATAATATGAAATCTCTGTTTACAGTCAGGTAACGTTCACCGATCACGTGACGTCGTAGTCTGAGTACCCACCTAATTGTCGAGGATACAGCCTATCAACGTAGCAATAAATATGATATGACAAAAGGAAACTTTATGATATCCATAATTTTGGATAGATACATACTTAGCTTACACCTGTGTGTTTCTCTTTAGTGGAAATGCATCGTTGACACACTCTGATTTCAGTAATTTCCTCCAGGCAGAATTTTAGTCACGACCGCCAGTCTCAACAGGACTAGCCATTTGCGCAGGACAAGATAGTAAGTATACAAACGTGTGCGCAAGCACAAAGGAGAGACGTCCGACACGACCGGAGAGACATCAAGCGCAGGGCGGGAACCGGAGACCCTTTTTACTGGAAAAGAGGCATTATTTTAGTCCTCACGGCTGACAACGCATCTGCATTTTAATTCGCAACTCAGGATAGATGCAGATGTCCATGGGTCACAGCAACCACTTACCATCAGGTGGACTATGTGCTCGCTTGTTATCCTTATGCTCTATATATCCTTATGCTACAATTATCATCGGGTTTACAGTGTGGTCACCCTTACTTCTATAGATACGACTTACGGACCTTCAAGAAAGGGGCCTACTCCTTTTTAAAGGCCGGCAACGTATCTGCAATTCCCCTGGTGTTGCAGTTGTTCATGTGCGGCGGTAGTCAATTACCATCAGGTGAGCCGCATGCTCGTTTGCCTCCTCTCCAATAAAAAAAATGGATTTTGTATTCCGTTTTTTATGAATTGAGTATCATAATGTTTTTTACCATTTTTTACTATTATAAGCCTACCTGGTGGTAAGGGGTGATGCAGCCGAAGATACTAAGGCTTAACTTAACGAAAACCATATTTACTCTTGCCTTGAAGAGGTAAAACTGTGTTCTTTTAATCAAATTTCACAAAACCAACAAGCTAATCCCCTGTCAGTTTCGCTTCATTCATCCGCCAGACAATCTTAAAGGGAACATTATACTAATTAGGTCAAGTAAGCAGGGCAAATTTGCACATCCTTTTTAAGTTTCATTGTGGAACAGATACTCGAGTTTACTTCTTGCGGGAATTGTTGTACGAAAGATTATTTCATTACACAGTATCTTAAAGTAAAAAGTAGCTACAACCTGCAGCTAGCGTCCAACCATACGTAGGAGCGTCATCTCAGCAATTTGTTCACCGCGCTACTTTTAAATGGTTGTAATTTTATGATTTAACTAGAGCTGGTACCTGGCGCGTTGCTGCCGCAGAAGAAATAATTGTGGAGATATAATTTTAAATTTGGAACAGTTATATTGTTTAATTAGGAATGAAAACACAATCATTGAAGTTCAATGATATATAACTTTAAATTAAATTTGTTCGTACAACACGCGCCTCATCTACTGTAAGTTAATTGTACTATGACTGTAACCTTCGCGCAAGTGCAAGCAATAAGTTGACAAAACTTTACCGCAATATGATGAACGGTATTGCAGCGCGTATAATACGAACAAACAAATATCAATTTTTATATATTAGATTTAAGATGTATGAGAATCATTTTAGACAATAGGCAATGATCAATGTCTTAATGAGCTGTGGTGACTTAAGTTCGAATTCATAATAGAACTTGTTTTTCCGATAAAATTAAATTTTAATGTTACGCCGTGTAATGAATATACTGCCTCATATCATACGGTGGGTAAATCAAGACGCGGAATAATTAAATGAAACAAGAGGTGGGAAACAATATCTTTCTGATATCGAATGAAAAGTAATAAAAAGCGGCTGCCAACCCGCCTTCCAAGCGTTGTAAATATGGCACATATCATCACTTCAAGGCAGGCAAGCCTACGTTCAGCAGTAGACTTTTGATGTGCTTTTGATAAATATGTAATGAATGAATAAGTAACTAAACCGGGAATCGAACTGAGGTGACTACTATGAAATTTCAGGCGAGTGCCAAGCCCCTGAACTGATGTGGCTTGTATTCTGGAGCATATGGTAATAATTAGTGCCCGAACTAAATATTCGGGACAGATGTTCACAATAAACTGGGGCGTTACTACGTGTGTAGGTTAAGATTTTAATCGGGTTTTAAGACTCATTAAAGGGTGATAAAACGTTTAGTGAAGTCGAGAAATACAAACAGAACTACACTAGTAAGTTTAAGTTGACATTTGTTTTATTTTCTAGTAGGCTCATCTCGTTTTTCTCTATCTCTGTTATTTTGTTTTCTTTCTACTTGTGATATTACAGCACGTCAAATAGGTATAAGTTTTGTACGTGGTAGAGCCACAGCAGGACCACGCTCTCACAGAATACCAGCGTAAAATAGCGGCTTAATGCTGCTGTGTTTCATATGGCGAGTGTAGAGAACCGGAGACACTTTTTACTGGACGCAGGTGACAATGCATCTGCATTTTGATTCTTAATGGAAGACAGATGTAGATTTCTATAGGCCACAGCATCCACTTACCATCAGGTGGACTGTAAACTCGTTTGTCACCCTTATATTCTAAAAAAAAAGTCGGCAGCGGCAAATTTAGGAATTACAACGCCTTGGATTTTGGCCATGTCTGGTAAGTGTTGCCAATTGACATTCAATGTTTGATCTTAATCGAAAGGCAAAAGTAAAACGTTTCTGTAGTGATAAGTAAGCCATTTCATTCCATCTCAGTTTTTAGAAAAGACAACGCATCAGTTTTTAGAAGTGACAACTGCATTTTTATTCTTAACTGATGTTATACGTGTTTAGAAACCACAATATCCACTTAATAATAGGTGGACTGTGTGCTTGTTCCTTGAAGGTACAGGGCAAGAAAATGTCCTCCAAGCTGCCCCAATGCGTGTTGGCGAACTTCATGTGTCTGAAATATTTTTTTCTTATTCCTCAGACATTCAGGTTTCCTCACAATGTATTCCTTCACCGCCGAGCACGTGGTAAATCAGCATTTAAAATATGAACATGTCATCTTTGTTTCTGTAAAATCGTGCCTCATAGTCTGCGTTTCACGTGTCCATGATCAAGCTCCTTTAGCCAGTGTGCACATGTTAATGTATATAATAAAACTCGTACCTCATTCGGAGGATGTGTACGGTACGTGTTTTTAGTAAGGCGCTCAATACTTCCGCGTGATCGTGTAATGCGATCCAGCTTTATTACGTGAGTTTATAAGCGAGCGGAATCGTAAACCCGGGAACGACGTATGTTTCAATCGCACCAGTAGACCTATTTGCTTACTTTATTGATATCAAAATGATAGTAAATTTGTATTACACTGCGTCGTTTTTTTATGAGTCGTAGTCGCTCTTATAGAAAAGCTATATAGAATTTGCAATGTACTACAAAGTGAATATAATTACGATATTAACGAAGTTAGCGAATAGGCCTGCAGGTATGTTTTAATATATCAATAAGAACAGCTCTCCCCATAGCGAGTTTAAGATTTTTTGTAGAATAAAGGTGACAAACGAGCACACAAATCATCTGATGATAAGTGAACGCTATGTGAATGTGTCTATTGACATTGAGCTTGAGCAAATGCAGAGATATTTCAATTAATAATCATCATCATCATCATAACTGCGAACATAGGCCATATGAATCGATATATGTAGGTGGTCAAGGACCGTG
Source organism: Parnassius mnemosyne (assembly GCA_963668995.1). Classification (NCBI taxonomy): domain Eukaryota; kingdom Metazoa; phylum Arthropoda; class Insecta; order Lepidoptera; family Papilionidae; genus Parnassius; species Parnassius mnemosyne. The sequence goes on along the minus strand of CAVLGL010000046.1, from coordinate 3,542,087 downwards.
GTGATTTGTGGCATTCCTTAAGAGAGGCATATGTGCAGAAATATTTAAAAAAAAAGAAATTGCTTCGACATAAATTTATGGGTGGTAAAGCTATGCCGCAGCTATTGAAGAATGGATCGGCTCGACCGGCGAAAACCACGCTCTCATAGAATACTAGCGTAAAATAGCAAACAGACACAGCGGAAACACGGCAGGTTTACACCGTAAACTCATTTTACTGGATACGAGTCATTCCATCCTAGTCCTCAGGTTTTGCAACCCATCTGCTTTTGCTTCTTAATCTTTTTCTACCGACTTCAAAAAGGAGCCGGTACTCAATTCGACTGTATGTTTTTTTATGTGTGATACCTCATAACTTTTTACTGGGTGAACCGATTTCGATGATTCTGTTTTTATTTGAAAGCTGGTGCTTCACATGTGGTCCCAAATACATTTGATCAATGTCTGACCAATCGTTTTTGAGTTATTCTTAATAAGTTATATTGAAGTCGCTTGTACATTTTTTTTAATTTTAAATTATTATAGAATAAGGGTAACAAACGAGCACACAGTCCACCTGATGGTAAGTGGATGCTGTGACCCATAGACATCTACATTTATCCTTGTATCATTTATCCATCTGCATTGTGATTAAGAATCACAATGCAGATGCGTTTTCACCCCTAATCTATAATCCACTTGCTATCAGGTGGACTAAGTGCTGGTTTGTCACCCTTAAGCCGCGTCTCCACCAAAGTTTTGTTGCCAACACAACAGTTGGAAACAAAACTTGAAACAATGTCGGGAACCATTTTCGGCGGCAACATCAAAGGAATACGCTTGTTGCAAACATTTGTTCCCTCGGTGGAGACGCTTGTTGGAAACAGTTGTTAACAGTTGGAAACATAACTATTGTCAACATTTTTGGTGAATACGTGGCTTTATACTACAGAAAATAACTATGAAGGTACATATTTCTAAATAAAATAAGTTTGGTGCTATTTAACCACGATCTTAATTATTTTTCTCATTCAATTACCTCACCTGCTACAAACAAATCAATCCACAATACAACATGAAGTGTAATTTTTTTATTTCTCAATACAATGCGAACTTTAGCATACTGGTAATAAATAGAAATTAACTTATGTGCTATACGTAAACGATCACGTTCCTGTTCGACGCCATATTGTTCATTTTATAATAAACAACTCATTTTCTTATCGCGACGTCATATCCTGTGTAACGCGTCGTCCGATACAGAACTCTCAACTTCCGTGAGAAGCGAGCTAGAATTTAAACTGTTTACAATAAAGTTAACTGTTACTGTTTATCCCTTTTTAATTGCTTCTCTTTCGACATTAATAATTCTTGTATAAACCGTTTACAAAAATTTTAAAGTCATTAAAAATGTAATCAATATGCACCGACACGACAGGCGACATGAAATAGTTTGTGATTTACTCGATAGCGCAGTAGCCTGGCGTTAATTACGGCGCAGTGAGCCACGGGTTTGAATCCCGCCACGGAACTGTTGATTTGGTCTACAAATAATTTTTCCGCGTCTGGATGTTTACCGTTCCAACCTATCTAGATTCCCCTGCTAAACATAGGCCACCCACAAAGATTAAACAGACTACTGGCATTGCCCGCTTATTTCATTCATTCATCCATTATAGCCTATTAAAGCCCAATGCTGAACATAGGCCTCTCCATAATTTACCTAATTTTTTACGTGGTAGAGCCATGCTGCAGCTATATTGATACTATAGTTGTAGCACGAATGGGTCGGCTCGAACGGGGAAAGACCACGCTCTCACAGAATACCAGCGTAAAATAGCAGCTTAACGCTGCTGTGTTTCGTATGGTGAGTGTAGAAAACTGGCGACCCTTTTTACTGGAAAAGAGGCATTCCATCTTAGTACTCACGGGTGACAACGCATCTGCATTATGATTCTTTATTGAGGATAGATGTGTATGTCTATGGGTCACAGCAACCACTTACCATCACGTGGACTGTGTGACCTATCCTATGCAAAAAACACGATTTTCTTCAACTTCCACAATGATCACAAAGGAGTGGAATAATTTGCTAGCGTCTCTTTCCAACTGCCCTCTTCTTACGCCAAGATAGAGCGATTTAACGTCTGTAGTTGCAATTCCCTTGCAATATTTTATTTTTTATTTTTCAGACATACAAGTTTCGTCACAATGTTTTTCCTCGTCGTATTCGTTCGTATCATAATGTATGTACATAGAAACATAAATAGTTTTAAAAAGAATAAGGATGTTCATACTTTAACTAACTTTACACTAGGAACAAACATAAGCTTATAATGCCAGTTACTAGACTCCACAAAATCTGTAATTCATTTACGGGGCAATGTATACGCTTTTACAACAAAATCCCAGAACATGTTCAAAGTTTCTCAATAAACAAATTTAAAAGTTTTATTAAAGAAAAACTGTACAAAAAGGGTTATAATAATGTCAAGGAATACATGAATGAAAATAACCCCTGGGAATAAGGTGATCACCACCATGCTGGTTCTATGAAAATTCATTTAAAAATTGTACAAACAAAAATAGCGTAAATTGAAATATGTTTAAAAAAATCCCGCTGGGTTTCTTGCTGGTTCTTCGCAGGACAGAGATATTTTCCGAACCAGTGGTAAATAAAAAATTGCTTTCAATAAGTATTATGTAATAATCAATGTTGAATAAAAATTATTCTATTCTATTCTATCGGATTCGTAGCTGTCTAGTCTAGCACCTGCTGTTTCCCGTCACCGGTATCCATATTTTACAATCTAATAATAATAATAATGTCGTCCAGACCGAATTTCGGTCACAATGGCCGGTCTCAACGGAAACTAGCCATCTGCGCAGGAAAAGATTACAGTGCCCAAGTGTATGAGCAAAAAGCTGCACTCTCTATTCCCTAACTCTCATAGTCCATTGAGAGTCTAATCCGATACGACCGGAGAGAAATCAGACGCAGGACAAACGACTTGACGTGCTTTCCGAGGCACGAGGGTGAAGCACTGCCCACTTCCTGAGTCCAGGCTCCTACTGAGAATTTCTTTATAGAAAAACTCGATAACCTAGTTAAAAAAATATTTAGCTGTTTTGTCACACCATATTTATACGAGTACATCATTAAATAAGTTGTCGCAACGCCGAACCGATTGAACATGATCAAAGTTGCGAATCGGCGGTACATGGAAAAACTTTTGTAAGTTTATTTGTACTGTCGGATATTATTAAATAACTATACTTTGTAAAAATAAATAGATAAAATAAAAACTAATATTTTTGCCCGACCTGGGATTCAAACCCGGGAACTTATGTCCAACGTCCACTTGATCAACGAGGTAGTCATAAATACGAGATAGTAACACCGATATTTATCGGAATCCACAAGATCACATCAATCGTAGGAGGCGACATTCCACAAAGTCGACTCTTACGATTTTCACTGGAGGAGATTATATGATAAATTATCTTACTATGCCACTACATTAAGCATTCAAAGACATTCTCAAAAGATTTTATTTTGATTAAATAAATGATTGAATTCATAACAGACACTGTTGGGAACGCACACGAAAACAAACTTAATTGTTTATACCTTAGATAACATTTTCCTTTACCAAAAATCAAACCGAGACACCTGATTAGGCAAGTAAGCTGACCACTAAACTAAATGGGCGTTAAATTACTGTCGGAAGCTGTAAATACTAACGAAACACTACGAGCTTTTAACTATTCAAGTGCTATTTGTATTAACATAATTAATAAGTAAATTATTTTAAAAACAACTCGACCTTAACTGTTAAAGATGGACCTAAATATTTTAACGTAAACTTTTTATGGCATCGTTTTTATGGTTTTGCTTTATATATAGGGTAATTATAAACATAAATTTTAATTATTTTTTTATTTCTAAGCAGTAATTCACTTTTAATAACTTTTCAAACTTATAGTAACTAATGATGATGCTATTGAGTGAGCTGAAGAGTTCGTTACCTTTGTCGTGTATGGAAAAGTAATACTAAAATCATAAACTGAGATTCCTTGTTTTACATATTATATGAAATATTTTTTTTTATAGAATAAGGGTGACAAACGAACACACAGTGTACCTGCTGGTAAGTGGATGCTGTGGCCCATAGACATTGACAACCCTAAGGACTAAGATGGAACGCCACGTTTCCAGTCAAAAGGGTCTTCGAATCTTTACACTCATAATGCGAAACAGAGTAGCATTAAGCTGCTATTTTACGCTGGTATTCTGTGAGAGCGTGGTTCCCGGTCGAGCCGACTCATTCGTGCTACAACCATAATATAACTGCTTGGTTCTACCACGTATAAAATGTTCATGGCTTACAAATCAAATACATTGTGTTTGCATATTTTTCTATGATTTAATTCAAATTCGATCAAATATGAGTAAGAAGAAACGTTTGTTTGAAAATATTTGTGGGAAAAAATCTTTGTTCCGTAGCGTAAATATTCTTGTATTAATTAATGAAGTCACCTCGCACATAAAGTCTTTTTTTATTTCCTTAACTAAGGTACGTGAGAGTAATATGGTCCCTATAAAAGCAAATATATAAAACCAAAACTAGGAAAAGTACAGAGACAAAAGCCACAAAGTCGTATACTATAACTAATATTATAAGAAAAAATAGCAAACAAGGTTTGAAAATAATTAGGAACACTGAAAAATTTACTCAAAACATTTACTACACTATACAGTACTAAAATCAACTAAAATATTTACTATAATGTCGACTGTCAAAATGGCGTTGATAAAGCAGCGCCCTTGTGACCCTTTATTATTTTCTACGGACTTCAAAAAGGAGACGGTACTCAATTAGATTGTATATTTTTTTTATGTGTGTTATCTCATAACTTTGTTCTACGTGAACCGATTTCGATGATTATTTTTTTTATTTGATTTACTGATGAATAGCTATCGTATGCAAACAAGGCTGTAGTTTTTGAGTTATAAGAAAGTGACCATATTAATCGGATGACCATATTACCCTCACGCACTAATAATACATACAAGTATATTTACATTTATAACATAAACATAAACATAAACACTCACGCCTGTCACCCAGAGGGGTAGGCAGAGATTATGGACTTCCATTTGGCACGATCCTGACACACCTCTCTCGCTTCCTCCACATCCATATACCTACGCATACACGCTCGTCGGTTAAAGGTACTCTTGATTTGGCCCATTTTTAATATATCGCCAATTTGGTCGATAAACTTTCGCCTAGGGCGACCCTTCCCGACTATGCCGTTCACCTCTGCAACATAAATTTGCTTTGTCACTCTTTCCTCATTCATTCTTTCTACATGGCCAAACCACCGAAGCATTCCTTTCTTAATCCTGGTCACAACATCATCTTGCAAACCACACTCTTCTCTTATTAAACAATTTCTCACTCTGTCATTCAGCTTCATCCCTAACATACTAATACCTAATAATGTAAATATACATGTTAAGGTGTATAGTCCTCCTCCAGTTTTATAACCGCGCTCATCCTGTTAGATAATTAAAATAAAGCCAATCTTTACAAAGAGGGTCCCTGGTAGCCGAGCAACGGTCAGCGCAATGGTAATAATTTAATTTAGAAATCAAATAAAGATATATTATGTGTATTTTAAATATAAAATAAAACATTTGACTTCATTGAATCTAATTTATGACGTCATTTAAAGGTGAAACGTAAAACAATTATTTTCATGCATTTTTGATAAAATAAATGTCATCACTTATTTTTAGAACATCTAAATAGTAAGATAGTGTTAATAAATGAACTACCTCGAAACGGTTTCAAAATCAACACGGCTTATAATTTTCTTTACAAACCGAAGCCTTAATAAAAAATTGACATTATTAATGAAAACTTCGCATTTAAATAACCGTGTAATGCCGGTGTAAGAATATCCACTACCCCATACGGACGGTAGTTCCGTGGGTGTCGTTAGAGTCGACAAAAGGAATCAAACCAGAAGTTGGCTGACTTTATAATAATATCGAGAAAATACAAAACTGCAATTGTCAACCCGCCTGCCAAACTTCTTATCTTCACGCACAATCCCTGACGGGGTGGCCAGAGAGAACAGATCGCCAAGTGTCACGATCCTTACATACCTGCCAAACGTGGCAACGATTGCAAATATCCCCGCTATAGGACAATCTATGGGGAAGGCCTATGTTTAGCGGTGGACTTTTGATGGTTAAAACAAAACCACGAAACCAACACGTATAACAGGATCAAAACTTTTCTCCTCGATAACACTTATACTGTCACCTGGGTATGAGGGTCGCATGATATGGCAGATTAAGCGAGGCAAAACGAAACCTTTTAAACTCCCGTTAATAATTAACCGGCGAGATGCAAATCTCTACAGCACTTGAAAACCGTTTTCGGGACGCCGTGTTGTGACATCGCACCAACTGTTTAGTTTACTCGTTAAATAAATACATTTACAATACATTAAGTTTGTCCATTTACTAAGGAAAACTACAGAAATAGATCTCTATTCATAAAAATCAATTACTGTTCGTTATTCTCGCAAAAACTCGAACTGGATGGTTTAGATTTAAAAATTGGACCCGATAGCTGGATCGCGAGTATATTGTCATCATCATTATTATTCCTAATTAAACAATATAACTCTTCCAAATTTAAAATGATATAATCATTTCTAAATTTCTAATATTTACACGAAGACAACACATTATATGAAACTAATTTTTTATGGATTTTATCGCGTTTACTTTAACTTTTTAACTCCCCACGTTTCGGGTGTTTTACAGCACCTATGGTCACGGGTCCCCGTGAGGTGTTTGACGTCCCGATGTCATAGCTAGCCCTGCTACCTCCAGTTTTTGAATATTAAGGCTTTAACTAGCCTGAATGACCTTGACGAAACGGCGATCGCAGAGATTTTAGCCGATGTCAACACCGTCTAGCAACTACGTTCTGTCTTACTTATAAAAGTGCAAAGATTAATAGACTGCAGAGATGACAATTATATAAGTGACATACTGCCTGTTATGCTTGCGCATCACTGAGAATTATGTCGCGGTTACGCATCTTCAATTACATTGCACGGTGTGGTGCTGTAGCTTTGTCCGGTCGGCATCACGAGCTATCAAGTGTTCAAGTTTCAAGTACGTTAGAATTTTTACTATATATGTTACATCGTATTTATTTGTATCGTATTAGTAGATCTGGGTCAAAGCGTACGCTGTAAATATTTTCCCGGGTTTGATCCCCGACAGCACGAATGAAATTTGTAATTGCAATTTTCGTCAACACGCATTGGGGAAGCACGGCGGGCATTTCCTTGCCCTAAAACCCTCTCAGAAATAAAAAAAAGAGTCCTGTGCCCAGTAGAGGGACTTGTATAGCCTATTACTTTACTTTGTAGCAATATTTATATTCGTTTCAGATATAGAAGTGTACCTTATGCTGACAAAAATATCATGTGGAGGCGACGAAAACGTAAAACATCTTTGTACCTAGATAAAACGTTCGAAAGATTGTCAGTCATGTCATACGCCACATTTTCTATAGAGCGTAGAACATTGCAGATAGGGCAAAATAAAAAATAATCCAATATATTATGGGAACTATTTATTAATAATATATACATTTATAGGTATTTATAATAAAAATAATGAACAAGCTGCAAGGTTCAACTAATAATGTTTTTTGTAAACACAATCGTAAAATTCCTGTTTTAATTTTTACCAATGGTTAATTGATGAAACGTAGTCCAGATCACTTCATATAAAATATATTTAATTAAAATTGACACCTGACCTATTTGGCCTTCTATTTACAACTCGGCGGAAATTTGAAAAAAAGATTTTGTCTTTTCTCACAAGTATTGTTTACAACTGGCGTGGTTTCGAAAAGCGTGATTAAGTGTCAGCGGTATATAAACAATTAAACACTGAACTTTATTGAAATTTATTTTTTTGTTTATTTTTGTTATATCTTCTTAAAAACTGACGCCATCTCACTATTTTATTATTTGTTTTTTTTTGTACGCATAAGGATAAGTTAGACTAAGTTAGATTAACTTGGACAAGTTTATATTTTTTTTAATTTTATCACAAAATTTCCACAATAAATTATTACCTTTTCTACAGTGATTCTCTCCTCTTAGTTTCGGTGTGACTGTAGGATGTTATAGTGAGTCACCGTCAGTTACGAAGCGGCTATAAATTATTATATGTATGTATAGACATACATATATACATTTTTTGATTTTAATATTTATGTTTTTTGAATTGTGATTGATTTTTTGAGACCTGGTAAAATTATTTTTTTCCATACCAATTGATGGCCCTGAGTATAATGCTAGTTATGCTCTTTGGCTGAAGTTATTTTTTATTTTATGCTCAATTGCAGACAAAACAATATTGATTGCGCATTTCTAAAATAAAATTTTACCTCTTCTCCTTCTTATAATAGCTCCTGCACCTACCACGGCGAATAGTTATTATTATCTATAAGACCATTTGCAGAAACAGTTTTTGTTAACAGTTATGAGTGTAACATTTTATCAGCGGCTTTGTTTATAGTGCCTTGAGCAACACTTTGCCGGTTTCTGTACAGAAAATGATGCTGGCTTTGCCAATACGGATGGCCGCTACCATTGAATATAATACCCGCTATATTACACTTATTTACATAGAAACTTTAATTACTATTTGCATAAAATTCTAAATAGCACTTTTTACACAAGAAAGTAAACTTTGAGATCAGTTATTTTGTTTTTCACTAATTAAGTAAAAAGTAAAACAAACCAATAGGGCCGGGAATTAAAATTTCTTGCAATTTTTTATAGAAAAGCATGACCTTATCATAATATAAAAGTCAATCATTTAGCCATGTGATAAAACTTTTAAGTGTGCCAGTCAAACATTAATGATGATATTCGGGTCATTATACTGGAAATAGTCTTTTAAATATTTTGTAGTACAATTGATAATCTTCAGTATGATTGACCGTGTATATGACTTTTATAAGTCTATGTTATTTTGATGAAAATTATTATTGCAGATAAAAGCCCTTTCACATTTATTTTAGTCTCGAATTAAATTAATCAAAATGAAAATAATAACATTGGCTCTTTATAACTGATCTTTAAATGTAAAACACTGACTTGGAATTATATAATTATTAGCATTTTTTTAAATTCATTGAACTTTTTTAAGATTTTGTTGAAACTCTACTGGTAATAAAAAAACAAATATATATATTATAAAAAAAAAAACAAATATAATAAAATATATATATCTCAAGTTCTTGATGAAAATAATGTATGCGCGTTACATCGCATCCCATCAAGAATTTCTAATGTAATTCTTGGTGTAAAGCTAAGACGTGATAATAACTGTAAACAATAGAATAACAAAATAATGAAAACATTTACATTTACATACAAAACATTTACAAAAATACTTGCTTTATAACCTAATAAATATTATTTGACCGTAATAAAATAAAACAAGGTAGTCTTCGGCATGAAAGTAAAAATAAATATTTTCGATTATTTTTGCAATATCTAACAGCCGGATCAGCGGGCGATTCTGATCCATCTAAAGATGCTAAATTTCAGCAAGCACTGTCAAATTCAATAGGAGTGACAGAAAAACGGTTCTTGATATAGAAAGGTAAATAAATTATTTAACCTATAAAGTAAAATCACTTTATTACAAATCAAAATAGCCCAATAGCTTTATTAACATGAGACATAATTGTACGAGTGCTTAACATTATTTTACTGAAATCTCAGAAAGTTTTTTTTAAATAGAATAAGGGTGACAAACGAGCACACAGTCCACCTGATGGTAAGTGGTTGCTACGGCCCATACACATCTACATCTATTCTCGATTACGTATCAAAATGTAGATGCGTTGTCACCCGTGAGGACTAAGATGTAATGCCTCGTTTCCAGTAAAAAGGTTCTCCGGTTCTCTACACTCACCATACGAAACACAGCAGGGTTAAACTGCTATTTTACATGTTATTCCGTGAGAGCGTGGCCCTTCCCCGGTCGAGCCGACCCATTCGTGCTACAACTATACCTAATAAATATAGCTGTAGCATGGCTCTACCACGTAAAAAAAATTGACGTTGAAAATTGAAGTATTTTTAGAAGCAACTTTGCAATTATTTTCTATTGAGTTAATTTTTGTGGAATCGTGTTTTGCAAACCGCCTCCTAAAATACGTACAATTTTTTTTTCGATAATGACGTGAAATTGCAAAACGATCCCCATGCATTTCAATGTGGCTCTATTTAGCCTCTTAATATGAACATACCTCGGATTTCAGAGATAATGGAAGATATAATATTATATTATTACTGTTCCGTGTGAGGCAACCTTTATACTTATATACATATTCTCATCATATTTTTATGGTTGGTTAGAAAAATTATATCTAAATGCAAACTTTCACAGGGTCAATTTTTTTTTACTATTTTTACCCAGCAAGTAGTAAAGCAACTACAATCCCATCGGTAAGTGGTTATGTAGTCTAAGATGGTGAATTGCACTGACTTAACAAAAACCTATTCACTCTTGCCTAATAGTAGGTTACTAGGTAAGTATTATTTGCGACCTATTTGTGTGTGTGTGTATGTGTGTGTGTGCGCGCGTGCGTGCATGCGCGCGTGTGCGTGAGCGTGTGTGTGTGTGTGTGTATTTGTGAAGAAAAGTGTATGAGAATACGTGAAGAGAAATAAAGGTTGAGTACTAATTCGCTTACCTGTACGAGGTTGCCACTCGAGGACCTTTCTTCCTATTTTTTATATGTTTTCCAAGTTATATAGCTAGCCCATTGCCATTTCACTGTAATATTCCGTTGAGCTATGTCAGTTTCTCTGATTCTAATGCAAATACCTTCATTTCCAACTTTATCACGTAGAGAAACCCCTCTCCAATTTAAAATTTTTACATTTTTTAGATGATAGTTTGTCTAACATAAAAAAACCATAAACCCAAGAATGTCTTTATATAGTTATTTATACTTAGGTAAGCACCATTATTTTATTTATTTAAATTGTTTGATTTAATTTGATAACAGTGTACCTAAATGTAAGTATCTGTATCTTTATTTCTCTGCCCAATAATATTTTATAAAGACAGCGTTTTATTGTAATTCATAATTATAAAATTCATTATCAACTAATTAATAAAAATATGCGACAATAAAATTACATAGGTATTAAAAACGATCGAAATCTAAGTAACGAGAGCATGTTCATCGTTCCACATCTAAATTATATAAAAATGTATTTTTCAATTTCACTAATCAACGTCGCCGCAAAAATTTCTTCTTCTTTGGGCACTTTAAAAATTAATTTATTTAGAAAATAATATTTACAGTTACCAGTGTACAGATATTAACTAAATTATGTATTTCTAGTCATAAAAATATTTATAATTGAGTATAAACTTTTAAAAAACTAATATATATTTGAACGAAGTCGCTCCAACACCGACGTGCAGTCCACCCTCGACGATGTCCGAAAACGGACTGTGACAGAGCATGCGCGCTCGCGTAAATATATCCAATTTCAGGGAAAAATGATATATTCTCTTATAAAACGGGTTATAAAAATAAAACTCTCAATTAAAAATATTAATATTTTTAAGACCTTTTTTTTAGTGTAAGAACTATTTAAAAAGCTTGTGCCGTTTTGGAGAAATTTTGCAAAATATGACAAAGATAGGTACTCTTTGGGGATTTTTTTTCTAATAAGGGGTTGACAAAAATACAATTTTGTTAAATTAAAAACATTTACCAAATCTTCTTCTGTAACCTTGTATTTTTTCTTTGTGGATTAAATGAACAGTTATTGAGATTTTTTTACTTAAATATCCTAGATTTAGGCATTTCAACCACTGTTAAGGCCTTAAGTTTTAGTCCGATCTTTTTGTTTTGTTTTGTTCGCCCTATGTTCTAAAAAGATCTATAAAAACCCGCGTGAAAGAACATAAAGCTGACTTGAAGCACCGACGTTCCGGGAAGTCTGCAGTGTGTGACCATGTTCAAGATTGTCCCCGCTATTACTTTAGATTTGATAGACCACAAATCCTCGCAAAAGAACACCGGTTCCTACCAAGGATGATTCGCGAGGCTATTGAAATAAAAAAAAAACACCCTAATTTCAATAGAGAAGATGGATGGGTGCTGCCATCTAGTTGGGTCCTATAATTAATAAAATTAAATCCAAACCCAAGCATACCACTGCAAGACTTCAAGATACTGTAAGCTCATTCTGCGTAGATCGTTAAAACGAAGAAGGGTAAAACGAAGCCCTAGAAATATCACTCTGCTGTGTGTCTGGTAGTCAGTCCGTTTATCTGTCTGTCCGTCCGTATACAACGGATTTATAGCTGGTAGAAGAATATTGTAATATGTATTATTATTAATATTTAGTAAGAAAATTAGTTTAATCATTCTGCAAAGGGCGGGGGTTCCGAATATGAAGAAGGAGCCGAAAAAATTCTTATCCCATCATGTGGGTTGTCATTGTCGAGATTTCATTGAGTTAAATACAAATATATTTTTTATTCTTTTTTTTGTTAGGGGTCTATGTGAAAAACTAAAGTAGTTAGGAATTTGAAATTTCTGTGATATTTAGAAAAAAGATTTTACTTTATGTCAGCTTATATTTTTTGATTGAAATCTAACTTTATGTATATAATCGATGTTATTGATTGTTACTGTCTGAAGGATTTGATCGATTGAAGTCATATTCATACAATATATATATATATGTTTTGTCGAATCGATGGTATATAGTTATGCTACGATCCGATAGGTGCTGATGTCTTAACACATGAACCAAAATATCTCACATTTACAATTTATTTTTTATCTATTTTTTATTCAAAAAAGAATACCAGTAACTCTGTGAACTGAACTCATATTTTTTTATAGAATAAGGGTGACAATCGAGCACACAGTCCACCTGATGGTAAGTGGATACTATGACCCATAGACATCTACATCTATCCTGGATTAAGAATTAAAATGCAAATGCGTTTTCACCATTAAGGACTAAGACGGAATGCCTCTTTTCCAGTTAAACGAATCTCCGGTTCTCTACATTCACCATATAAAACACAGCAGTGTTGAACTGCTATTTTATGCTGGTATTCTGTGAGAGCGTGGTCCTTCTCCGGTCGAACCATTCATGCTACAACCAAAATATAGCTGCAACATGGCTCTACCACGTATAGATTAGATTATTAACACATTTTTGTTTAACATAGTTAACCTTTTGAAACGCAACGCATGATGTGTAGCCTATAAGAGCAGTTAATAATGAAAAATATATAAAACTGTAATGTAACCAAATATCCATTGCTGCTTCTTATGTTGGCAATCTAAAGAAATTACTACCGTTAATAAAGCTTAAAAATGCTTGTGTTCAGAGTGGTTCGCCAGAGTAGTTGAATGGCGGATTCGAACACACGACTTTTCGAGTTTGCATCCGAATCCTAACATTAGGCTACTGTCTATATGTAGGTTTAGTGGCAAACAAAACCTCAATATCTGGACCCAGTTGGAACTGTGGTATATTTATTAATAAATTTTGTAATAAAACTGGTAAGAGCGGAACAAGGTTGCCGGGTCAACTATCTTATAAAGTTCAAAATACATGTATAAAAGACGCAACATTAATGGACTTCCATTGAATATGACGCATATCCAAGACAACAAAGACAATGTTGCGACAAAGAAAGAGAACATAAATGCAATTTACATGATACGAGTTTTAATATGTCATCTTAATGCATTTCACGAAAATGCTTTTACACGTATGATTAAAATTAGTACAAAATTATTCATTAAACCGTAAAAATCACACAAAGAGCAATGGCAGAAAAATAGTTGACAAAAATTATAGCGTCTAGAAATAAGTTATATATAAAATGAGTTTTATTATTTTTCTATGATTTTTCAAATAAAAATGTATTTTAATCAAAGACACAGAAAAAAACAAACATTTTTGGGAATATCAAATGACTGAAATCATTTTACTCTATTCAAATGTTGCCATTTAGTATATTCCTACTATTTTCGTATACACTTTGTAACACTACCAACACAACACACAAAATATTTTTATATTAAGTTATTATTAGTAATAACTGTACTATCGGTAATAACAAAAATAAAAGTAATATGGCTGAGAATAAGTCTCTTACAAAGAATTTCCTACGGTAATACATTATCTCAATCATAGTACTATGTAACAATTCCATTTAATGTTATGCCAACACTAGCTAAAATAAAATGTCACTGTTTTTTTTACTGGATTTACGGCTCTGGGTTCTAGCCCTTCTGAGAATGTCACTATGGTACAAAAGCCCTGGAACCATGCCAGAAATATACATTTATAGTATGCAAATATATAATAGAGATACAATAATCTAAAAACTTTCATTTATGTATTATGTGTTAAGCTAACATCAAACAACCACAGGAAGCATGACTTTTTCCAAGCGACATAGGACATAACCTAAAAAGGTTCAAATGCAAATATCTTTTTTTGACGCCTTCTCAGTACAAAATTCTTTGACAAAGTTATTAAGGGACTGACGCTTAACATTTTAAGATATTTTTGGTATATAGACGCTACCATTTCTTCTCAACTAATTTTATGTATGAAAGTCTGCCATTGCTCTTTGCTACACTCAAATAATCCAATAAAAAACTATTTCATTACTCATTAGTCAATTCTTTTTTGTACGTGATCGAATGTGCTGCACAAAATATAGCTGCAGCTATATTTTGTAAAACACGAATGGTTCGGCTCGACCGGGAAGGGACCACGCCCTCACAGATTACCAGAATAAAATAGCAGCTTAATGCTGCGGTGTTTCTTATGGTGAAAGTAGAGAACCAGAACCAGAACGAACCAATTTGACTAGAAATGTGGCATTCCATCTTAGTCCATTCCATCTAATCGAGGGTAGATGTAGATGTGTCCACAGGCTCAGTCACCCTTATTTTATAAAAAAGTTATCCCATTAACAAGTTGTTTGTGTTTTTTATAGGAGAGGTGTGACAAACGAGCACACAGTCCACCTGATGGTAAGTGGTTGCTGTGACCCATAGACATCTACATCTCTCCTCAATTACACTAGTGAGTACTAAGATGGAATGCCTCGTTTCCAGTAAAAAGGGTCTCCGGTTCTCTACACTCATCATACGAAACACAGCAGCGTTATACTGCTATTTTATGCTGGTATTCTGTGAGAGTGTGGTCTTTCCCCGGTCGTGCCGACCCATTCATGCTAAAACTATACTACTAATTTAGCTGCAGCATGACTCTACCACGTAAATTGCTGTGTATAGCTATTGTGATTATCGATATCATTCGGTAGATGGTAAAGTTTTTAAAACAACGCCGTTCATATAACATTATCGTCCGTTTAAATAAAGCTTTGGAACGTCTCCAAAACGTTACGTGCACTGTAAATGGACCTCCAGTATTCGGCGAGCGTTAGTTTGTGAATCATGACAGCGGAGAGAGTAATTTGCGAGCAAATCGCACCGAGGAGACATAAATACTGGCTGACTACTCCGCCACCGCTAACCGCTGTGTACGAGCGCGAGATTTATTATAGAAAAAGAATTATGGAGTGGTTATTTTCGGGTTAATTTCTATTTCGGGGCATAACTTGGGATATGCTTTCTGAAATACGAGATAAATAAACTGAAGGATTATAGAATTTCGTTGGCATGTTATATCATTTGTCTTTTTGTCAGCTCTTGAGCAGTTTACTTAAAGACAGAACCAGAGTAATGGACATAACCCAACGGAACAGTAAGTTGAAGTGGCATAGAGCCGGCCATATAGCTCAATAACTTAAATTAAAAAAAAACCGAAACAAAAAGAGCTGGTTATTTTTAAACGGCTGAACAGAATTTCATGATATATAGCCAAGAACACTTTCGATTAAGACAATTTTGAAACAAAAAACACTAAATTAAAATCGCTTCATCCGTTCAGGAGCTATGATTCCATACGATACGGATATGGATACGGATAGATACTGATACACAGATACGCGATACACAGATACACAGATATACACTACAAACATATAACCCCTCTGTTTTATTCGGAGGTTAAAAAACAAATAACCGATGGGATAGAAAGTTTTTCGAGTGGCAGCCTCGTACAGGTAAGCGAAGTTAAGAACAGTCCCTCACTGGACGGCACTTCATCTCCACTATACAACTGTACGACGTGCACGAAGTCGATGGTCACATATGACTCAGGGCGTTTTCAGCAGTGTACTTGTATTAGACTGTAATGATTATGAAACAGTTTACTGTTTGAAAAAACTCTCTTCATTAATTAGGAATAATTTTAATAATTACCGCGCAATAATTTTAATAATCACAGTCGGATTGGCGATCGCAATAGGTTCTCCTCACAGGTGTTGTCACATTTGATGCTACTCGCACTCACGCATGCACGCGCGTACACACGCATGCACACACGCACTTTTTGCTCCACGTTACAAAATAAACTATGACTTTAACTGAGACCAAAACCGTTGGGTTCATAATAATGACCTCGTATTGGTCATATCGTTTTTTGAAAATGTTTTGACTATGTTGTAGGTATTTAGAAATGAAACATGTGGTAAAATTAAAAATGTTGTTCAACCAACTTCAATATAAATTATTAAGAATACCTCAAAAACTATCTACTGGTCAGACCTTAATCAAATTTATATGGGGCCACAGGAGAAGCACCAGCTTTCAAATAAAAAAGGGTCATCAAAATCGGTTCACCAAGAAAAGAGTGATGAGGTAACACACATTAAAAAAACAACAGCCGAATTGAGTAGCTCGTCCTTTTTGAACACGGTTAGAACAAAGAAGAAAAAACATTTATTAACCACATACGCTACATAGTACACAATTGCTTGTCATAAATGGTAAATTTAAATATAAAATAAAAAAGAAATATAAAACGTCAATTAAATTATCTAATATTGATTATTTTATCATTACTAATGTACAAGATGGTTCATCCATTTATCGAAGGCCGCAAGATCTCCGGGGCATAATTCTTAGATGCATTTTACGACACCAGCGAGACGTACGGGCGACATGAGCGAATCGTCGTTTCGTGTTGAATACGACTACGGTATAAGCCATAAAGATCTAACGGCTCCGGTTAGATAGCTGTACAATCGCCTAGTTTACGTATGGCATAAAATTTCTAGACCGGCGACAGGGGTAGTGAGATGCCAGATATCTGGAAACTCTAATTTACCAAACCGCCGGCTCAGCGTTGTGTTTAGAAAGAGAGAAAGAAACACGTTTATTCGGCACATATTATACGTCATAACAACAATAAAACCTTTACCCGTATTTTTTTTTAATTAATGTTTTTTATACATGATAGGGTGACAAACGAGCACACAGTCCACCTGATGGTAAGTGGTTGCTGTGACCCATAGACATCTACATCTATCCTCGTTTGCGAATCAAAATGCAGATGCGTTGTCACCCATGAGGACTAAGATGGAATGCCACATTTCCAGTAAAAAGGGTCTCCGGTTCTCTACACTCACCATACGAAACACAGCAGTGTTAAATTGCTATTTTACGCTGGTATTCTGTTAAAGCGTGGTCCATCCCCGGTCTAAACGATTCATTCGTGCTACAGTTATACTACAAGCTGCAGCATGGATCTACCACGTATAAAATATATATAGTAATACTTTTACTACTCAACATCATCTATTTAAGTATATATTTACTCAAAAATATATAGAACTTATCTATGAAAAGATTAAAAGTTTTTATAAGCAAATATTGTTTAATAAGGGTTATTGTTATGATACTAAGATTTTTTGAGTGACAGTCGCGTACCGGTAAACAAAGTGTAGGACGGCCGCCCTCTAGATGGAGTGACGACTTGATAATAAATGCAGGATGTAGATGGACGCAGATAGCTCTCCTGCTCCCATCTAATGAAATGAGAATTGAGAATATTATGCAAATATTGATCTGCATATTTTCATTTGCAGATATTCATTATATTATTTTAGCTTATAGAAGATGAAGATGTAGAAGCACGAAATTGATGGATACAAATGGACCGTGCATTCCTTGAGGGAGGCGTATGTTCAGTGGTGGACTTGTGATACTACTAAAGAGTACATGGTTGATAATAACTACTGGGAATAAGGTGATCGCTGAAAAGCTGTTTCAAAATGTTTCCGTATTTAATTGAAAACATATTATATTGTTAATTAACATTTAAATAATTCCCGCTGGATTTCTTGCTGGTTCTTCCCAGAACAGAGGTATTTCCGAACCAGTGGTGATGGCATAAATTGCTTTCAATTAGTATTTTGTTAACTATATTAAATTAAAACTGCATTTCGCTAAGCATTGCATTTGGTTGCGGCGCTTTAGACCCGCATGTTCAAATTCCGCACGGAACAAGTGTTTGTATGATCAACAAACAATTGTTCCAAGTCTGGATGTGTCTCCTTATGCAATTTATGTATGTGAACTGGCTTCACGATACAGTGGAAAATCCTACTGTGGTGGTATCGTTTTTTAAAAAGAAAAATAATCTTGCACAACTACTTACTAAATCAGGCTTCAGTTTTACCGCAGAATAAATAATAGTCAAAAGGTTTTGCAACGAGAAGAATTCATTCTATTTTTTTTTAAATATAACTGCACTTGGGCATAATTAAAACCTAGATTTGAATGACAATTGGAACGCGATAGTACCTATCACTTGCAGTGCGCTCCGTGCATAAAATCATAATGGACATTGGTCGATGTGCCGCGAACAACCTGTCAACTCATCAATACGCATTTAAGGTCCCTTACACACTATCAGTCTTTTGCTAATTATTGCAGCAACTGTTTTCTTAAAAAAAACGTTACGTCCACATTATGTAGGATTTTCTCCTTTAACATGGATGTATTTAACATATACAGATTACGTATAGACAAACATCCAATTCAGGAAAAAATATTTACAATAAACAGTACATAAATAGTACCCGTATGTTCGTATGGTCAAAAGTGCTGACTGCTGAATCGCGATGAGTGGGTTCAGAACCTAGGTGGATGGAACATAGGGTAACACAAACACAAATTGCTAACTGTCAGATTCGGATATACATAATATATTTGTTTCTAGTGTACAGTTTGGAGTCTGTATCTCTGACACAAGTGTAAAAATATATATAATAAGCTTCCAACGGACTACGAGCGGTTGACTTTAAATGTGTTTAAGAGAGAACTTAATAAATTGCTTTTCGAAAAATGCTAGTATGATGTTAAATAATATATAACATAATAATTATCTAATATGACATAATTGTTCCTTTTAAAATTTTATGACTTAAATGCTTATTATTTATTTAATTAATTAAGAAAATGAAGATATAACATCAGGCGAAAATAAAGCCCGTTTCAATTTTAATCTTCTAATAGATGATATTTGCGCCGCAATATTAATTTAATTAAATGTAATGGCCTCCAACTGTATCATTTTTCATCATATTGTACAAACATTCAGGCAAATTAATTGTTTCCATTTTTATACTTGGATGTCGTAGAGGCGACAGAGGGAAACTACCCAGGAGATGGGCAATAGCGTCTCCCTTTTTTCATAGAATAAGGGTGACAAACAAGCACACAGTCCACCTGATGGTAAGTGGTTGCTGTGGCCCATAGACATCTACATCTATCTTCCATTGCGAATTAAAATACAGATGCGTTGTCAGACGTGAAGACTAAGATAGAATGCCTCTTTTCCCGTAAAAAAGGCCTCCAGTTCTCTACACTCACCATATAAAACACGTAAAACGTATAAACACGTAAAACGTGGTGTTCTGTGAGAGCGTGGTCCTTCCCCGGTCGAGCGGACCCATTCGTGCTACGACTACACTATTAATATAGCTGCAGTATGGCTCTACCAAGTATTAAATTCCTAATAATTCCTAATAACAATTGGAAAAAAACTGCGATTTAGTACCGCCTTGCCAAGGGCGGTAAATATGGCAGGCTTCCTTATGAGGCATTCTATGTGGAGGTCTATGTTTAGGCGGTCGTTTTGATAGGCTGATATGAGTAATTAGTTCTTATACATTAGTTGTATTAAATATACAACAATATATTTGTAGTAAGAGTGCAATTAAAGTTGGCAATGCTGGGCCAGCCTTCTATCATTTCCGAGAGAATTATGAAGAAAAAGAGTCCACCGCGTTCCTCCAATTCGCATTAGTAGACTTCCCTGCTGGCCATATGAGGACGCTTAAGGTCGCTCATCGGGCTATGGAGAGGGCTATGCTCGGAGTTTCTCTGCGTGATAAACTAAGAAATGAGGATATCCGCAGTAGAGCCAGAGTAACCGACATAGCCCAACGGTACTAATCCGTTGAAGAAAGGTTCTCGAGTAGCACCCACTAGATGGAGTGCGAACCTGGTAAGACATGCAGGAAGTCGATGAATGCAGGTGGCTCAGGACCATGCTTTGTGGCATTCCTTGTAGGAGGTCTATGTTCAGCAATGGATTTAAGAAAGGTTGTAATGAAGATAATGTTGATGAGCCTTCAGTTGGCCTCCAAATAAATTTGTTTAAATATTTACATTTTCGTTAAGATGGTCACCCTTCACGGCCAAGTGATTTTACGACCATTATACGTAGTAGGCTCGACCAACTGCTTCTGCGTTTCGTCTGGTGAGTGCAGGTGGCCGGAGGCCCAATTCCCCCCCCCCCCCCCCCCATCAACATGGTAGCGGAATTAGACAATAGACTACCCCAGGAGGGTACCAGTACCCCTGGAGAATCCCTCGCTGAGCATCCACGACCATGTTATTCCGATCCTGAGCGTGGGTGCTCAGGCTGCCCCGCGTATTCTGGGGGGGGCAAAATTCCGCTCAAAAACAAAACTGCTCGGGGCAAGCTGAGCAACAATACCAAGGCGACCCCTGCCACGCTATCCGTGAATTTCTGCAACATCAGGGGACTTCACTCTAACCTAAACGCCGTCCACTACCATCTCGAGACAGCGAAGCCGGCCTTGCTCTTTTTGACCGAGACGCAGGTTTCCTCTCCGACTGATATTTCGTATCTCTCCTACCCGGGGTACAAATTGGAGCACTCCTTTGTGCCTCGGGCTGGAGTTTGCGTGTATGTTAGAGAGGACATCTGTTCTCGACGCCTCGGCAGTCTTGAAGGTTCGGACCTGTCCATCCTTTGGCTACGCGTAGACAGCGACGACCATCCGCGCGTCTACGGGTGCCTCTATAGGTCCCATAGCGGTAATGCCGAAACAGACCGACTCATCGACCACGTCCAAATGGCTACAGATTCCTTGCTACAACAGGTCCCATCCGCAGAGATCGTGATCCTTGGCGATTTTAACGCCCACCATGCCGAATGGCTCGGTTCACGTCTAACCGATCATGCGGGGAGATCTGTTTATGACTTTGCCTTGGCATATGGTCTGACACAACTGGTTACTTCGCCTACGCGGATTCCAGATGTGGAGGATCATACACCTTCCCTGTTGGACCTTCTGCTGACCTCTCATCCGGACGGATATCAGGTTTCCGTCGATGCCCCTCTCGGCTCTTCGGACCATTGTCTGATCCGGAGTATGGTGCCACTCACGCTCCCTTCGCGGTTGCGTTCTGCAGGTTGCCGCCGTGTTTGGCATTACAGGTCGGCGGATTGGGACGGAATGCGGTCTTTCTTTGCATCCTACCCATGGGGGCGGGTTTGCTTCTCGCCGGATGATCCCAGTGCTGTTGCTGACTCTGTCACTGATGTGGTGCTACAGGGAATGGAACTATTTATTCCATCATCTGTGGTACCCATCGGAGGCAGATCTCAGCCTTGGTTTGGTCGCTCCTGTAAGACTGCATTGCGCAGTAAGCAGGAGTGTTATCAAGCCTGGGCTGCGGCTTCGGTGACTCGGGATGTAAACACCAGCACACTTAAAAAGAAGTATAACTTCGCCTCCAGGTCCTTCAAAAGAGTTATTGCCAAGGCAAAGTCAGAGCACATAGGCAGAATTGGCGAGAAACTAGTTCGCCTTCCTTCGGGAACCCGTGCATTCTGGTCTCTCGCCAAGGCTGTCCAAGGGAATTTCTGTAAGCCATCACTACCATCTCTGCACAGGGAGGACGACTCACTGGCCCAAGACGCAAAAGACAAAGCCGACCTTTTAGGCTCCCTTTTTGCGTCCAACTCGACTCTTGATGACGAGGGGAAAATACCGCCGACCATCCCGCGGTGTGAGTGCTCCATGCCGGATGTGCTATTCTCACAGCGCTCAGTTCGCAAAGCACTTCTCTCCCTGGACATCCAGAAGTCGAGTGGGCCTGACGGAATCCCCCCAATTGTGCTGAGGACGTGTGCTCCGGAGTTGGCACCGGTCCTAACGCGTCTTTTCCGGTACTCCTACTCCCAAGGCGTAGTCCCGAATTCATGGAAGACAGCTTTTGTCCACCCGATCCCTAAAAAAGGCGACCGCTCAGACCCGTCCAACTATAGGCCTATCGCGATCACCTCCTTGTTCTCCAAAATAATGGAATCCATTATTAACTGCCAGCTCATCCGGTACCTTGAGGATCACCAGCTGATTAGTGACCGCCAATACGGTTTTCGTCGGGGTCGATCAGCTGGTGATCTTCTGGTCTACCTGACCCATAGATGGGCGAAGGCAGTAGAGTCCAAGGGGGAGGCGTTGGCCGTTAGTCTGGACATAGCGAAGGCCTTTGATCGGGTTTGGCACAAAGCGCTTCTTTCGAAGCTGCCTTCCTATGGGCTTCCCGAGAAATTGTGCAATTGGATCACCAGCTTTCTTGCAGATCGGAGCATCAAGGTCGTTGTAGACGGTGCATGTTCTGACTACAAGCCTATTAACGCTGGTGTTCCACAAGGCTGTGTGCTATCACCAACGCTGTTTCTTCTGCATATCAATGATATGTTGCTAACTGGTAACATTCATTGCTATGCGGATGACAGCACTGGTGATGCTCTATGCACCGGCCGGGCCAATATTTCTCGGGAAAACGTCGCCGAGTACCGGAACAAACTTGTGTCTGAAGTCGAGTCTTTGCTGGACAAAGTCTCGGATTGGGGGCGACTAAATCTAGTCCAGTTTAATCCTCAGAAGACACAAGTTTGCGCGTTTACCGCTAAAAAGAACCCCTTTGTCGTATCTCCTCAGTTTCAAGGCACTCCCCTTCTTGCCTCAGCCAGTATCGGTATCCTCGGAGTCGACATATCGAGTGACGTGCAGTTTCGTGGTCACTTGGAAGAGAAGGCCAAATTGGCCTCTAAAAAGCTTGGCGTGCTCAGCAGAGCGGGACAGTATTTCATGCCGGCACACCGCCTGCAACTTTACAAGGCGCAGGTTCGGCCTCACATGGAATACTGTTCCCATCTCTGGGCAGGGGCTCCCCAGTGCCAGCTCCTTCCACTTGACCGCATCCAGCGCAGAGCGGCTCGAATCGTCGACGACCGAGCCCTTTCCGATCGGCTCGATTCATTGGCACTGCGAAGAAATGTTGCATCTCTTTGCATTTTCTTTCGCATCTACCATGGGGAGTGCTCTGAGGAATTGTTCGGATTAATCCCAGCCGCCAAATTTCACGAACGCACATCGCGGCAGAACTCCCGATACCATCCACACCATCTGGATGATTGGCGGTCCACCACTGTGCGATTTAGAAGATGTTTTCTTCCTCGCACAACTTCCTTGTGGAATAGTTTACCACCAGGGATTTTTCCGGACCGATACGACTTAGGGACCTTCAAGAAAAGAGCCTACTCCTTTTTAAAAGGCCGGCAACGCATCTGCAATTCCCCTGGTGTTGCGGTTGTTCATGGGCGGCGGTAGTCACTTACCATCAGGTGAGCCGCATGCTCGTTTGCCCCCTCTCCTATAAAAAAAAAAAAAAAAAAAAAAAAAACCAGGGAAGGACTACGCTCTCACAGGATACCAGCGTGAAATAGCAGCTTAATGCTGCTGTGTTTCGTATGGTGGGTGTAGAGAATCGGAGATCATGTTTACTGGAAACCGGGCAATCCATCTTAGTCCTCAAGGGTGACAACGGATTTTGATGCTTAATTAGGAATAAATTTAGAGGTTTATTGGCCACAGCATGCACTTACCCTCAGATGAACTGTGGGCTCTTTTGTCAACCTTATTCTATGAAAAAGTACGGGGTAAACAAAAATAAAGATTCCAATAAGAGAACCCAGCTACTCGTTTGTTGCAGTTGATTCATCAAGATTTTAATTAATATTTAGGCATTTCAAATATTTAATTAAATATTTTTAAAGGTCTGTAGCAGTTATTTTGAACAGGATTAAGAAAGAAATGCTTCGGTATTTTTGTTATGTGGAAAGAATGAACGAGGAAAAAGTAACAAAGCAAAATGTTGCAGAAGTGAACGGTAGAGTCGGCAAGGGACGCCGTAGACGAAAATTGGCGATATATTGAAATGGGCCAGATTATGAGTACCCATAACCACAGCCATAACCGACGAGCGTGTATGCGTAAGTATACGGATGTAAAGTAGGCGAGAGAGGTGTGTCAGGATCGTGCCAAATGGAAGTCCGTAGTCTCTGCCTACCCCTCTGGGTGACAGGCGTGAGTGTTTATGTTTTTATAATAGTTCATGGGCTAAGCGCTCACCATAAATTTCACAGTACGCGAGCATTCCGGGCTCGATAACCGCCAGCACCAACGAAAGTTTTAATTGCAATTTTTAGTGGTCATTTAGATAAAATATGTCGAGGACAAGTGAAATCGCATTGGGGCAACCAGTCGGATATTTCCTTGGCTAAAAAACCCTCTCAGAAATGACAGTAGGTCTGTGCCAAGCACCAGGAAGTATATAAGCTGTAACCTAAACTTTTAGAAATCTATTTAAAAAAAATATATATTTGCAATGGACTGAAGTTACCTTTTTTTTGTCACAGGATAGGGTGACAAACGAGCACACAGTCCACCTGATGATAAGTGGTTGCTGTGACCCATATACATCCACATCTATTCTCAATAAAGAATCAAAATGCAGATACGTTGTCACTGCCAACTGCTATTTTACGCTGGTATTCTGTGAGAGCGTGGTCCTTCCCCGGTCGAGCTGACCCATTCGTGCTACAACTATACTACTAAACTACTAATATAGCTGCAGCATGGCTCTACCACGTCTTAACTTGTGGCTGCACGTTCAACTAAATAAATATGACTCGTTTGGATGCAGCCTAATAGGACGAGTCCGATTGCGTTCTTTCCGTGAAATACGGCTATCGATAATATAATTGAATTATTCATTATCCATCACCGGCGTCGAGGACAGGCGTCCAACGGCGAGCTTGTTAAAGCGCGATGGATGCATGTTCCGATAAATTTCATTACACGAACAATACATGAACACGGGAACCGAAGTATGTTTGTAATTATGCTATTAAAATAATTTCATTTTAAAATAATATTTCACAATTAGTGTAGAGTATGTTGTTTCTAATTGGATTTTTGAACTGACGCAATAAAATCTTTTTATATTATATTGTTATATAAATTTACTTAGATTCACTTTCGAAGTATATTTAAACTAGCTGTTCCCCGCGACTTCGCCCGCGTGTAATTTATTACGATTGTATTACATGGGTTTTAATTTTTTGCGCGGAACCCTAATTCTGTTTCTAAAATAAAAGTAAGTCTAGTAGTAGTAGTCTAAGTTACTTTTTATAACATCAGCATCTATCAGTGAAAGTCCGGTCAAAATCGGTCCAGCCGTTTCGGAGATTAGCCGGAACAAACAGACAGACAGACAGACAAAAATTTTAAAAATCGTGTTTTTGTTATAAGTACCGTATAAACTTTAATATGCATATGGTAAAAAGCTGTTATTTCGACATTACAAGCAGACACTTCAATTTTATTTATTTGTATGGATCGCGCGAATCTGTAGAATTTTCAGTAGGGGAAAAACTTATGGGTTCGCGTCACCGACGACCTCGACATGCTCTTGCGCGCAATACGTCACGAGCTCACGAGGATGTCTACTACGCTTCGCTAGTCTGGCGCAAGTCGCCAAAGCATAGCGGCCTGTGTACATGTATACGCATATATCATTGAGTTTTCATTTCTGTCGGCTTTTTAATGCTGCCTCTGTTTATTTTTTTAATTTTAATAGATCCATCAAAAGCGACCACCTCATTTCCACGGGTTATTATCAGTCATGTCTTCATTTATATTATAATAACCCTTTTTATACAGTTTCAGCTTAAAAAAACATTTAAACTTGGTAATAGAGAGAGCCTGTATACTTTCCGGGACTTTGTCGTAATAGCGTATACATTGCCCCAAGAATGAATTACTGACTCTGTGCAGTCGAAAATCTAGTCTAAGAATATATCACTTTTGCTACTACAACTACCTTTGTTTTTGTGAACACATTAAATTTTCGTAAATATACTGAGAGGGCAAACTTAACATATTTATTTCTTTAAATTTATCTCTAAGAGACTCTCTCGGTTTTAGGTTGTAAATAGCTCTAATGACCCTCTTCTGTAAGACAAAAATAGTTTCTGGATCAGCCGCATTTCCCTATAGCAAAATTCCATAAGACATTATGCTATGAAAATAACTGAAATAAACTAATTTAGCTGTCTCGACACTAGTGAGACCTCTAATCTTTTTTACAGAATAGGCTTCAGAACTTAATCTGCTTGCTAGTTTGGACATATGCGGGCCCCACTGAAGCTTTGCGTCGAGCGTGGTGCCAAGAAAAACAGTGGATTCAACAGGGCTTAGTTCTTCCCCATTTAAAAACACATTGGTATTCAGATTTATAACATTCGATGTTGTAAAGGAGATGCATTTGATTCCATACAAGCTTGGGCCCGGCGTGAATAAACTTAAAATATGTCTTAATTTGAAGATTTAAACATTTGCTACTTATATCAAAAAATCATATTCTTGCAGGACCTAGGGTTTTGTTTTTATTTTATGTTGTATTATTTGTGGGTTATGTAGTAAAAACACACATTGTTGTGATAAGTTGTTTGAATAAAATGAAAAAAAAAAAAACACAAAAGAATGCAGTTTGTAGTTATCATTAAATATCGTAAAATAAAACTCAACAGTATCATCGTAAAAAAAAAACAGACGGAGTCTGTACATTATCTGTTCTATTTTTCTCAAAACTTAAGTACCACATTATTTTCATTATGTGGGCGCAACAAACTACTGTCCTATGATCCGAGAGAAAATCCAAGGGTCGAGTTAAATAAATCAAAAAGTTAAGTCTCCTTCGGAATATGCAATGATCAATCACCATACAGCCTATTCAGTCGTGTTAGATAATATTTAAATGTTTTTTTTAGTTTAATGACATAGCTTATTCAATCGTTTTCTAAATATATTCTTTTTTTAATATTATTTACTACAGATTCGCGTCAATGTTTCAATATTATGATTTTTTTGGTAAGGAAGGCTATTTTATTATAAAAATAGTCTTCATTATCATAGCCATAGACAAAATACAGAAAAATATTTAAAAACGTTTACCTTTTTATTTCAGTTTAATAAAAAATGTTTTTATGATTGTCTCAAGCATTGCAGAAATAAAAACCATTTATTTATGCTTATAATTTATCTTTTTATTACCTACATATTTTTGTATAATTGTTACGAACGATGCCAAGTAACCAATTTTATACATCTCATTTAATACATTTAGTTTTATTTCCGTTTAAATGCAGATTATTAACGTTAAACCAATGCACCAATTTTGATATAGCATTATTCACTTCGTCACATATAAATGATTGACATTTAAGTTTAAAAATCAAGGAAGTATCATCAGCAAATAATACTATATCATGATTATCCCCTACAAGGGAAGGTAAGTCATTAATACACACTAGAAATAGGAATGGGTCGGGAATCGAGCCCTGAGGAACACCCATTAGTACAGGTGACCCGGAAGAACTTTTACCATTGATAATAAGTTTCTGCATTCTCTTACTTAAATATAAAATAATACGCTTAAGCGCTATGTTCTTGACACCATAGTACTGTAGCTTCCTGATTAATGTCTCATGGTGAACACAGTCGAAGGCCTTGGAAAGGTCACAAAATATACCCAAAGCATTCTCTGAGTTTTCCCATGCACAAAAATATGTTTAATAAGCTCAACTCTAGCGTCAGTTATCAAGCGATCTCTTGTAAAACTGAATTGATTTTTATGCAGGTATTTATTAATATTAAAGAAACTTATCATCTGATCTAAAATTATTTTTTCAAAAATTTCACTAAATGTTGGTAGTACAGAAATTTTGGCGGGATATTATGTTTACTTTACTATGTTTAATTAAATCAGATTGTTTAATTAAATCAGGAAACACACCAGATTCGACGCATTAAATAAAGTGGCTAAATAAGGTCCTATTGTATCTATTACAGATGAAGTAACTTTAACGGAAATCCCACATAAGTCTGCAGTTTCTTCAACATGAATAGTTTTAAAATATTTAAGGATATGTAATAGCAATACTCTATTGAATTTATAAGCATTCGAACAAGCCTTTACATTTTCTTTAAGCAATAATTCGGTGACAATAGCAGAAAAATTTAATGATTTTGTTGTCAAAAAAGGAACATCAGTAAAATGTTTCTCAAAAGCCATAGCAACTTCTAGATCAGATCGAGTTAATTATTATTAATATTCAATTGAAAATTCGAGTTGCGCGGTTTGACCTTGCTCGTTTCACTTTTTATTATTCTCCAGGTCATTTTAATTTTGTTGGTCGCAGTTTTAATTTTGTTGCTTAACTGTAAAGCCTTAGCTGTGGAGCACACTTTTTTTTAAATATCTTGGAATATGTTTTTACATAATCTCTAAATATAACACTATTAATGATATGATCTCTCATTATAAAGCTCGTATAGCCTTCGCCTATTTTTTTAAATTCCTTTTTTAAAAATTATTTTTATAAATTCATTAAATGATTTGCGACTGTGGAAAGAGAAAGTTTTAGAAGTAAATATTTTACTAAATTTACAACTTATAACTTTAAATAACGTACCATAAAAATAATCAGCACTATTTTTAAATGAACGTTATGGAACTCTTTTTATTATATTACTTCTAAACGTCTTCAAGCGATGTTCATTTACTAATTTAAATTAGTTGAAACTGATTCCAAATCATATGTCAAACGATAATGATGCTCAATAAAAGCAGTCTTGGTGGCCAAAAACTTGGCTGAGTTAAAAAGTAAATGATAAGATAGCTACCAGTCTTAAATTATATTTGGATAGTTAATACCTATCCTTTGTCCAAAACTTTTTTTAATTATTTATATCAATTAAATGAAATTTGTCATTATTATCATTACAATCATATGTCAAATTTAAATTATTATTACATATTAAATTATTCATTTGTAAATTTAAATTATGTCTTAGATTATTTTCCTGTGGCAATCCCTGTATATAAGGCAGTGTGAACAAGACTCGTGTGAACAAGACAATTTTGTTTACATTTAAGTTAATAAGTTGTTCAATATATCTTAATGACTGTTTGCACACTGCCTCTTCTACCAACAAAAATTTTTATTGTACTGTTTGGGCAAAATTTAGTAACTATAATTTTATTTAGGATGTCAATAAAAGATGCTCCAGGCATGCAGCAATTTGTAACTTTTTGTCCCTTTAAAGAGTTATTTAAAGTTATGCCTAGATTTTTCCCATGTCATCGCTATACACAAATATATTATTTTTGTTAATATTTGAATTATTTTTTATTTTAATCTCCTCTTTTTTAGCACTGTCATAGAGTTTTGGTGGTGGTATAATATTATCAGCACGAACCGACTCTGAAGAAGCTGGTATTGAACGCTGACACTCACATTGATGTTTAACTAAGGAGTCAAAACGCTCCTCATTGTATTTACATGTCCATGTGTAACTATGGCAAATATGCCTCTATAAGGCATTCTATGGTGCAGGCCTATTTTTAGTAGTGGGCTTTAATAGGCTGTAACATTTAAATAATGAGTACACGATAACACTTAAACATAAAAACAAGTCTAATGACTAAATTAATGTTGAGTAAAATGTTTTAGTACTTTATATTTAAAACCTCATAAACTTTAACAACCGTTTCATTTTAAAGGCGATATTCGTCCCCAATTTTTGAATTTCGAATCGCTTATTATTTTTATTATATCGTGTAAACAACGTATACATATTATATAACTTAAATTAATAATTTAAAAACCCCCGGAACAAAATGACCTTGATGATCTTCTAACAGATTTTTTTAAAACACTACTAAGGACATTCTCGATTAAGACACCTTTCAAACGAAAAAAAATTATCAAAATCGGTTCATCCGTTCAGGAGCTATGATACCACAGACAGACACACAGACACACAGACACACACTACAAACTTATAATACCCTTCTGTTTTCGTCGAGGGTAATAAGTTCAAAAACTCTAATCCCATCGCTCCAAGATTGCTTTCGGAAGAAAACTAACTTATTCTCTATATTTATTATACTATATTTATGCACACATCTGTACGAAAGCGGGAAAGTAAAACTTAATTTCTTTGCCATAGCGTTAAAGTAAAATTCACTCAGAAACGTTCATAGGTTTCTGACGGAGTCTCACCATCAACGGTAGTAAGACTCCGTTTCTGCCAAGCAGTCCGGCATGGTGCGTACCGCCCGTTTACCGTTAACTGCCATCATAAAACAGTGCTTACACTGCCGTGTTCTGTTCACAGTCTGAATGTTATTATAGTGCACCACTCGAGAGGTGACAACGCATCTATACCATCTGATGGTAAGTGGCTATTGCAGTCCATGGACATCTGCAACTAAATTCAAACTATACAGGTCACAGATTCGTTGTCACCTTTGAGAACGAAGTAAGAATGCACTGCAGCCAGTAATTTTACTCACACTTTTAGCCTTCGGACAGAAATATGTAAGACTGTGGAACCTATCCAGACGGACTCTTAGGCAGGAAAATAGTCCTACCACCAAGAAAGGAGCCACAAATCACTGGAAGTGTATGCAATTCCATGCAGTAAAATATGTACAATCAGTTTCATTCACATTCACACGGATAATGTTAATTAATTTTATTTTATACTGGCTGGTACCCGACGCGTTAATGCACAAAAAAGTATTTGTGGAAATATCGTTTTAAATTTGGAACATTAACATTGTTTAATTAGGAGTGATAATACTTTCATTGAAATTGAATTATATATAACTTTCAAATAAACTTATCGGTACAATACGCGCGTCACCTACTGTAAGTTAATTGTGCTATGCCTATAACTTTCGAGCAAGTGAAAGCAATAAGTTGACAAAGTTTTACGGGTTTTACACGTGGTAGAGCCATGCTGCAACTTTATTAATAGTATGGATCACGCTCTCACAGAATACCAGCGTAAAATAGCAGTTCAACACTGCTGTGTTTCGTATGGTGAGTGTAGAGAACCGGAGACCCTTTTTACTGGAAATGAGGCATTCCGTCTTAGTCCTCACGGCTGACAACGCATCTACATTTTGATTCTTTATTGATGTAGATGAGATGTAGATGTCTATGGGTCACAACAAACACTTACCATCAGGTACACTGTGTGCTCCTTGGCACCCTATCCTATAAAAAAAAATTACAGCAATCTGATATACGGTATGGCAGCGCATAAAATACGAACAAACAAATATTATTTTTTATATATTAGATTTTATATTTTAATTAAGTTTTCCCACACAACGTATATTATTTTTGGAATAAATGACTAATGACTAGTGACATTCAATAAACATCATCATCATCATCATCATTACAGCCCTTCACAAGTCCACTGCTGAACATAGGCCTCCCCCAAAGAATGCCACAAAGCACGGTCCTGAGCCACCTGCATCCATCGACTTCCTGCATGTCTTACCAGGTCGTCACTCCATCTCGTGGGGGGACGCCCAACACTTCGCCTACCAGTACGAGGCTGCCACTCGAGAACCTTTCTTCCCCATCGGTTGTCGGTTCTTCGAGCTATATGGCCGGCCCACTGCCACTTCAGCTTACTAATCCGTTGGGCTATGTCGGTCACTCTGGTTCTACTGCGGATATCCTCATTCCTAAGTTTATCACGCAGAGAAACTCCGAGCATAGCCCTCTCCATAGCTCGCTGAGCGACCTTGAGCTTCCTCATACGGCCAGCAGTGAAGGACCACGTCTCAGTTCCGTAAGTCATCACTGGCAACACGCACTGGTTGTACAATTTCGTTTTAAGGTTTTGAGGTATGTCTGACGAGAAGATGTGTCGTAGCTTCCCGAACGCTGCCCAGCCGAGTTGAATCCGTCGATTGACCTCTCGGTCGAAGTTGGACTTACCTAGTCGGACTATTTGTCCCAGGTAAACATACTCGTCAACAATAATGGCGGTCAAGAATATCCACTACCCCATATCCTCCCGTGGGTGTCGTAAAAGGCGACAAAGGGAAACAGGCAGGAGATGGGCAGCAGCATCTTCCTGATAATAGCCAAATTACAATAAAAAAACTGCGGTTGCCAACCCGCTCGCCAAGCGTGGCAACTATGGCAAATACCCCCCTATGAATGACAGTAAGAAAGAAACGGCCCCCAGTCCCCGGCGGCCCCGCTATTCCTGGCTACGGTGGCGACCATGGTAACGGCGGGGCAGGGGGTGCTAAGAATCTCCGGTGGAGGTTCGGTTGCCACCTTAGACGACTCGACCTGGCAACGTACAACGCACGCACCCTGAGGACTGACGAGAAGATCGTGGAGCTGGAAGAAGAGATAGACAAGTTGCGCTGGCATATTATAGGATTATCCGAAGTCCGAAGAGAGGGGGAGGACACGGTAATCCTCGAATCCGGCAACTTGCTCTATCACCGGGAGGGCGACCATCTGTCCCAAGGAGGTGTCGGATTTATCGTCCACAAGTCTCTCGTTAACAACGTTGTAAGGATCGGGAGTGTGTCGACGAGGGTTGCGTACCTTATACTCAGAATCACCAAACGGTATTCGCTGAAGGTCATACAGGTTTACGCACCAACCTCGGCACACCCCGATCAGGAGGTGGAGGAAATGTATGAGGATATTTCTAGAGCCATGCATTCCTCCAAAACCCAATATACGGTGTTAATGGGAGACTTCAATGCAAAACTAGGCACAAGAGAGAACGGCGAGCTGAAGGTAGGGAAATTTGGAATAGGGCAACGGAACCCAAGGGGCCAGCAGCTGGCCGACTTCATGGAGAAAGAGGGACTCTTTATGATGAACTCTTTCTTCCAGAAGCGGCCCCACAGGAAGTGGACCTGGTCGAGCCCCGACGGTTCCACAAAAAATGAGATTGACTTCATTATGACGACCAGACGACAACTGTTCAGTGATGTCTCCGTGATCGCGAGGGTGAAAACTGGTAGCGATCACCGAATGGTTAGAGGCACACTGAACCTAAACGTTAAGTTGGAGAGGTCTCGTCTAATGAAGTCAACGCTCCGTCCCCCTCGTGCTCTGTTCCAAAGTCCCGAAACCTTTCAGCTCGAGTTACAAAACCGTTTTCAGTGCCTGGAAGACTGCAATGAAGTGGACGATATGAATGACAAGCTCGTGGAAACTGTCCATGCGGTCGGAGCTAAGTTCTGCAAGACCCGCCGCAGAAGAACACAAAAACTCTCCGATCACACTCTTAATCTCATGGCTGTTAGACGGGAGATGAAGCTACATTCTTCAACAGACTTGACAGCATACAGGCATCTGAACAGACAGATCTCCAAATTCAATAAACGCGACCAATAAAATATATTTAAAAAAAAACAAAAAAGCGGGAATATACGTATATTTGCATTTCCTTGTATAATTTATAATGTACTCGTTATCCAAGCAATACAGAACTATATTCTTTAAACTAATTTAAAAAAAAATAACCTATTAATTATTAATAGAAAAGTAACTGGTTCAGTTAAACAACTCCCACGTCATAAAACGCTGAACCACAAAACACGGGTCTTTGGCCCGTATAATTCATTAACGCACCAGTATTACCGATATCCGGCCACAAATATCGAAACTATTATGAACCGGACCGAGCACCGGCTACCGGCCAATTAATATCGGCGGCGCTATTGTTTTATGGGATTTTCAATTGACAATAAAATTGCTTCGGGCAACTTATCGGCTGGAGCAGGTGAAAGCAATTAAAACTTTTACTTGAACATTTATATTCTATAATCAGCATTGGACTCCATTGTTGCTATTATCAATATTAAGGTGATTAATAGAATTAGGCGTTACTTCGTGTAGTGGCGGAGCAGATCGTGTAGTGGCGGTGTAAGAATATCCACTAACCCATATCATCCCGTGGGAGGCGATAGAGGGAATCAAATCAGGAGATAAGATCTTCCTAATAACGACAAAAATTAAAAAAAAAACGCTTGTCAAGCGTGGCAACTATAGTCCAAGAGGCAGACCCAAAAAAAGTCTGTCATCTATAGAGAGCGAAAAATATTCATTTTTTTTTTCACTGACTGACGGGCGTTGTTCTACGGAATGGTTGACTGACCATTTTATTTATTAATAATATAGTCAGTAGTAGTTACTAAAAAAAAATCACGCTTATT
The DNA here is from genome assembly GCA_963668995.1 of Parnassius mnemosyne. Lineage (NCBI taxonomy): Eukaryota > Metazoa > Arthropoda > Insecta > Lepidoptera > Papilionidae > Parnassius > Parnassius mnemosyne. The sequence continues at coordinate 3,507,336 of CAVLGL010000046.1, read as the reverse complement.
AAACGAATTGCACCCTTTTAAACCTCGCTACGTACATTACAGCCGACTGACCAGCTGTGTCCCCATAGGACGTTGACTGACTATCATAATTTTGATTTACATATAAAAAACACAAAAGTTCATAAAGTTTCAGCCTTAAGAAATTGATTTTATCATGTCGGTGGTCACGACATGTTTGACCGCGCACCTGACACACCTGACTGACCGTAGAATTTTATTGTAAATTATGATTATAATCACCTGAGAAAAAACCAGGCTTAATAAATTCAGAGAATTTTTTTGGCTCTGCCTCTCCGTCTACTATGGCAAATGAGGAAATCTATGGGGGAGGACTATGTTCAGCGGTGAACTTTAATAGGCTGTAATGGTATCGGTAGCGGTTACTTTGCGGGAATCTGTTAAATTCAAAATGTTTAAAATTCATAAGCTATAAGATCTGCGAAATAAAATAAAATTATATGACTTACTTAGTTTGAAGAGCACCTCCCGCCCTACCTCAATTAGGACATATACGACTTTTTCTGCCACCAGGGCGGCGCTAATTAAAGTGAGGTATAATTAACAGATTTCATAGCGGAGAAGTTAACTTTTTCGGAATATGTTAAGGTTAATGTTTCTTTATGTACTATTTTTATATTAATAGGATTAGAAACAAATAAGTCAAACCACAGATATTCATAAAAGTAGAAAAATTAAAGAAAAGAGTTAAAAATGTGCAAAAACTTAAAGAGCTAACCACTGAGGCAATATTTTGCGTAATTAATTAAACATGCGTAATTAATTCAACAATGCCGTGTAGTGGCGGTTAAGAATATCCACTACCCCATATCTTCCCGTGGGTGTCGTAAAAGGCGACAAAGGGAAACAGGCAGGAGATGGGCAGCAGCATCTTCCTGGTAACGACAAAATACAATAAAAAACTGCGGTTGCCAACCCGCTCGCCAAGCGTGGCAACTATGGCAATATACCCCCCATAATGAAAGTTACGAAGAGACGGCCCCCAGTCCCCGGCGGCCCCGCTATTCCTGGCTACGGTGGCGACCATGGTAACGGCGGGGCAGGGGGTGCTAAGAATCTCCGGTGGAGGTTCGGTTGCCACCTACAACGACTCGACCTGGCAACATACAACGCACGCACCCTGAGGACTGACGAGAAGATTATGGAGCTGGAAGAAGAGATAGACAAGTTACGCTGGCATATTATAGGATTATCCGAAGTCCGAAGAGAGGGGGAGGACACGGTAATCCTCGAATCCGGCAACTTGCTCTATCACCGGGAGGGCGACCATCTGTCCCAAGGAGGTGTCGGATTTATCGTCCACAAGTCTCTCGTTAACAACGTTGTAAAGATTGAGAGTGTGTCGACGAGGGTTGCGTACCTTATACTCAGAATCACCAAACGGTATTCGCTGAAGGTCATACAGGTTTACGCACCAACCTCGGCACACCCCGATCAGGAGGTGGAGGAAATGTATGAGGATATCTCTAGAGCCATGCATTCCTCCAAAACCCAATATACGGTGTTAATGGGAGACTTCAATGCAAAACTAGGCACAAGAGAGAACGGTGAGCTGAAAGTGGGGAAATTTGGAATAGGGCAACGGAACCCAAGGGGCCAGCAGTTGGCCGACTTCATGGAGAAAGAGGGACTCTTTATGATGAACTCTTTCTTCCAGAAGCGGCCCCACAGGAAGTGGACCTGGTCGAGCCCCGACGGTTCGACAAAAAATGAGATTGACTTCATTATGACGACCAGACGACAATTGTTCAGTGATGTCTCAGTGATCGCGAGGGTGAAAACCGGCAGCGATCACCGAATGGTTAGAGGCACACTGAACCTAAACGTTAAGTTGGAGAGGTCTCGTCTAATGAAGTCAACGCTCCGTCCCCCTCGTGCTCTAATCCAAAGTCCCGAAACCTTTCAGCTCGAGTTGCAAAACCGTTTTCAGTCCCTAGAAGACTGCAATGAAGTGGACGATTTGAATGACAAGCTCGTGGAAACTGTCCATGCGGTCGGAGCTAAGTTCTGCAAGACCCGCCGCAGAAGAACACAAAAACTCTCCGATCACACTCTTAATCTCATGGCTGTTAGACGGGAGATGAAGCTACATTCTTCAACAGATTTGACAGCATACAGGCATCTGAACAGACAGATCTCCAAATGCATGCGGCGGGACTTACGCAACTTCAATACAGCTCGTATTGAAGAAGCGATCGAGCGGAACCAAGGCTCCAAAGTCTGTCCAAAGCCAGAGATCTGTCTGCCAGAAAGAGCCAACTGTCAAAGCTGAAGACCGAATGTGGCAGCATCGTTTCCGGGGCACCTGAGATTTTGAGTGAGATTGAGAGGTTCTATGGGCAGCTGTACACGTCATCGTTGGAGCCACACGCAAGTGTGAGTAACGATCCAAGAGCGAGTCTTATCCGACATTATTCCGATGATATCCCGGACGTCAGTCTGAGCGAGATTAGAATGGCTCTCCAGCACCTTAAAAACGGCAAGGCCCCAGGCCAGGATGGAATTACAGCGGAGCTTCTGAAAGCGGGTGGAAAACCGGTACTTGAAGTCCTTCAGAAGCTGTTTAATTCCGTCCTCCATGGTGGCATTACACCGGAGGCGTGGAGCAGAAGTGCGGTGGTCTTGTTCTTCAAGAAAGGCGACAACGCTCTCTTGAAGAACTACAGACCGATTTCCCTTCTGAGCCGCGTCTACGTGCTGTTTTCGAGAGTCATTACGAATCGTCTCGCGCGCAGACTTGACGACTTCCAGCCTCCCGAACAAGCCGGTTTCCGAAAAGGCTTTAGCACCATAGACCACATACATACCCTTCGGCAAATTGTACAGAAGTCCGAGGAGTACAATTTGCCACTATGTCTGGCGTATGTGGACTATGAGAAAGCCTTTGATTCCGTCGAAATTTGGGCGGTGCTGCAGTCCCTTCAGCGATGCCAAGTTGACTGTCGGTATATCGAAGTGTTGAAGTGCTTGTACAGTAGGGCTACGATGGCTATCCGAGTACAGAACCAGAGTACGAAACCTATCCAATTGTAGAGAGGTGTAAGATAGGGTGACGTCATATCCCCGAAACTCTTCACCGCTGCATTGGAAGATGTTTTCAAGCTTCTGGACTGGAAAAGATACGGTATCAACATCAATGGCGAGTACATCACTCACCTTCGATTTGCCGACGATATAGTCCTTATGGCAGAATCGCTGGAGGACCTAAGCACTATGCTCAATGACCTCAATAGTGTTTCCCAACGGATAGGTCTTAAGATGAACATGGACAAAACAAAGATCATGTTTAATGTCCATGTCACACCTATGCCGGTAGTTGTTGGGAACACTAAGCTCGAAGTTGTTGACGAGTATGTTTACCTGGGACAAATAGTCCGACTAGGTAAGTCCAACTTCGACCGAGAGGTCAATCGACGGATTCAACTCGGTTGGGCAGCGTTCGGGAAATTACGGCACATCTTCTCGTCAGGTATACCTCAAAACTTGAAAACGAGACTGTACACCCAGTGCGTGTTGCCAGTGATGACATACGGAACTGAGACGTGGTCCTTCACTGCTGGCCGGATGAGGAAGCTCAAGGTCGCTCAGCGAGCTATGGAGAGGGCTATGCTCGGAGTTTCTCTGCGTGATAAACTCAGAAATGAGGATATCCGCAGTAGAACCAGAGTGACCGACATAGCCCAACGGATTAGTAAGCTGAAGTGGCAATGGGCCGGCCATATAGCTCGAAGAACCGACAACCGATGGGGAAGAAAGGTACTCGAGTGGCAGCCTCGTACCGGCAGGCGAAGTGTAGGGCGTCCCCCCACTAGATGGAGTGACGACCTGGTAAGATTTGCAGGAAGTCGATGGATGCAGGTGGCTCAGGACCGTGATTTGTGGCATTCTTTGGGGGAGGCCTATGTTCAGCAGTGGACTTGTGAAGGGCTGTAATGATGATGATGATGATGAATTAAACACTCTGGAAACTGATAAACTTTTATTAAAAACTAACTTCTCAATTGAATGACATTGTGTAACAAACAATAGCGACATCTGGTGAGCAGAGAATTATTAACATCATAGTGTTCACTATCCCCGACACCACTAATCCCAACATCACCTAGCCCACTACACTAGGAAAGGCACACCACCTTCGATAATACGACACGTGTTCGAACTTTGTAAGACACCATTTCATTTTATAAAGCGGACCTTAGGTAAATAAATTTTAACAATTTTAATATCAGGTGGTCGTTAGTGTTAGACCTTCATTGGCCAGTGCTTCCGGGTTCGAATCCCGAGTCGGATAAAAGTTGGGCATTTTTGTCTACAAATTTGCGGTGTTTTACTCCAGTGCCTCGGTAGGCTCGTAAAGCCGTTGCGTCCTGCGCCTGGTCTTTCTCCGACTGACGGATTTCCGCTATTAGATTGGGGAGCAGAGACTACACCTCTTTGCTTACGAAATTCAGTTTACCGGTACCGGGTAATTCAGTTTACAGGAACCTACCTCTCAATTATGTGTCACAAATCAGTGAGTGATTTTGTTCAAATTTAAATAATTTAAAGATGTTAAAAGTTTAAATAACTTAAAATTACAGTTATTTTTAATTCATATATTCATATAATAATAATATATAAGTTGAGTATATGAGACTAAGTATAAGTATGAAAAAAAAACTCACCGCTTGTATAAAGAAGTCCTTGTGCAAAACACTGACTATCCCGAAGTTGGTGAATTTGAACACGCGGTCCATGATCCACATGAGGTTGGACAGCACTCCGGAGCGTGGGTTCCAAGCGGCCATCAGAATGGGCACGTCGGCGGTGCTCTGGTGGTTCGCGAGGACCAGAGTTCGGCGGCTGGTGCATGCCGCTGGCTCGTCGCCGCTCTCTAATACTGTACAAGAAAAATAATGTGTTAAAATAATAGGTTGTCCTTATTAATCGAGCATAGTGGATAGAACGTAGCGAGAACAGTATCCGAAAAGAGAGGAGAGAGAAAAGTTGTGAGTTCTAATACGCCATTCGACTACTGCCATGAACCATTCCTAGCACAAGCATTTTAAATTCCATGAAGTGTTTGACCAAGTAGTATTCTCTTAGATAGAATAAAAAAAAGATGGGTAGGTGTGTATTGGCCGCAGATTCTACTAGTACTAGATGGACTATGCGCTCGTTTGTCACCTAAACTTGTAAAAAAAAATAACGTACATATACCTTACAACTCATAATTTCATAGCAGAGAATAAACAACTTTACCAATATGGGCATTTTCTTTGAATCAACTACAGGATTAGGGTTCATTCAAATGCAGAGGCGGCGCACGTATAGAGCGCAGCTTAAACGATTAGAGTGCGGAATAGTGTAACCATACTTTTACCAAAATGTCGGACTTTGCGGAGAAGAAGTTAAACAGCGTATATTTTAATAGTATTGTCCTAATGTCCATTATTCAACAAAATGTGTGCACTCGTATATGAGTTAGTGATACCTCACAGAATACCAGCGTAAAATAGCGGCTTAATACTGCTGTTTCTGGGAAAGAAGCATCTTAGTTAAATATTTTATGAATATATGTCTATGCGTCAGCATCCACTTACCATCAGGTAGACTGTGCGCCCGTTTTCCTCCAATATTTTGTAAAAAAAGAACTTCCTTCTACTTTAAGAACAAAAAAAAACGTGTATGTGTACTTATGTACACACATAAGAAGTTATACTTCTTTAGCATAACCTTAAATATAGTTATCAGTTCCCACGAAAACTTGAGAGACAGTTAAGCAATGAAGTTGTCGCTTTGAAGTGTCAGTGTGCGCGCGCATCGTAAAAACTTCATGGTGTCGTTTTTGGTTGTTGTTTTGGTAAAAAATTCACTCTCATAATTTTTCCCAAACGCCCCAAAAGAATTATAACTTCAAAAAACAGAACTATAAAACAAGGCCGTGTGATTAATAGGTAAGATACAATGAACATTTTTCTTTGTTTCCTAAAAATTGGTGATAGAAGAAGTAAGGTTGTCGATAGTCTATCAATGACTTATTACTTTATTTTGAAGAAGGTATTCGAATTCATTTTATTCTATTTTCATATCTATTTGATTAATATAAGTGAACATTGCAAGTACTATATAACCAAGATTAATCAGCGTTCAACTATGCTTAGAGATAAAATTAAATAACAATAATAATCTAGTTGCGAATCAGTTAACTGATCAATACTACTTTAATTACAGTGAGGTTGGGCTAAGATGATCTTGTGCGATTGTTAACGCTTTAGGAAACCTTTGAAAAAGATGTGTAGGAATGACATATCTGAACATTAAGTTACATGACATCCATGTGACTTAGCGTTGATTTCATTTATTTTTTATAGCTATTTTAGCGTTAATTATAGTCTAATTTCATCTTGGCTTACCTCGCAGGACTGTCCGTAAAAATGACGTAACGCCTTGCGACCATAGTGTGGACCCGGGAGAGTATTGTTTGTATTGCTCGCGTAAATACGAAGTTCAGTGAAATATTTATTTGCACGGCGACCGTCCGGAGACGCTACACCCCCCCACCTCTCCCCCCCAGCCCGCTTGTTTGCCGAACGTGACGCGTTACTCGGAAATGGGTTCTGAAAAATGTCTTTCGAGTTTCGTGGAGAAATGAACCGCACTCATCGATAAGCGCTTTAACAGCCCCACGTGTCATGTGCCAACGGAAAATGGACGATTTGACGACGGCGCTGACGTGCCGCCTTGTTGCCTAAATTGTCAATCGGGTTTGCTCATCGCCTTTCTAACAAATTGTGTCTCAATATTGATTTACAAAAAAATCGCAGAGTGGAAATATTAATAAACTCTTTTCACGGGAGTGAATATTTTCGCTCGACATTTTCTTTTTGTTGAAGCTTTTGTAGAATGTAGAACGTTACTTCGTTTTACTCTGTACGGAAGACGCTCATACGTCGAGTTATTAAAATGTTACTTTGAGAACTCTATAATGCAACTGCTGACGTTCTCAATGCATAATATTGTACTCGTACAGGGCTATCAGACTTCAAAATTTTATTTATATTTATTACGGATCGCCGTAATGCCGTGCGAAAAATGGAATAAAACGCGCTGGTCTTGCTTTTAACTGGAGGCAAGCGGCGGTGAGGAGGAACTTGTACTTTTTCTTTTCTTGCTGGTGCCTTTTCGGTGGCTGGAGAGCGACTGCTGACCCTAGCGGCCGGCCCGTCTTTTATATGATTTGGCCACTGCTGGCCAGCGGACCCTTGCCTCACCCCCGCGCCTATCTTTATTTATTTAATAACCTTACAAACTAATAAACATAATTCACTATATAATATTCTTATAACTACTTGTTAGACTAGGGTGTACATATCAATATTTTTACTTATTTACAGGTTTACATTATAATTTTCAGCTGCTTTAGGCGGAGAATCCTTCCCCTCGCCTCAGCACTATAAATATAAAACGTCGTGGCGCGGTGCGCGTGGCTTCATTTGCTCCGCGGCCGCGTCACGATAACATGCTCTTTGGTTACACTACTACTATTATTTTATGTGCCTAACGGCCTAATATATTTATTATATAATAAAGTAAACATTTAACAATTACAGTTTTCATTAGAAGACTATGCTAACTCTCCCTGTTCATACGGTGCCTTTATTTGGGAGAGTTATTGCACAGTTACAACTCAACCTTAAACTTAGTTATAATACAATCATTATTTTTTATCGTTCGATACAAGTAACACAATTATTTACACAAATTATAATTTAAATTCAACATAAGGTTGCGCTAGTTCCGCCGTATAACCCTTGCTAGTTGTCGAACCAGAGGCGTGGCCTGATAATTACACCGTCGTCATGGCTCCGCCCACCGCTCCTAGGTTGTTCAACTAGCGCCGGTTACAATAAGCATTTTCTTTCGTTTGTTTAATATTGTTGCGTCGTGCACATTCTCCCGCCGTCGCCACGCTGCGATCCCTCTGGTAGCACGACGATCTTCTTCGTTGGTCTTCTTAGTATGTGCCCACTGCCGGTGGTTACGTCCACTACTCGTACCTCTCCGTCGACGCCAGGTGTTGCGTGGTAGATTGGAGTCACAAATGATGACTAGGTCTCCAATCTTCGGCGATACTCCTATGCTGCTGGGCTCCCGCCGGTGTTGGAGTAGGGGCAGGTATTCTTTAACCCATCTTCTCCAAAACACGTCGGCTAGGGCTTGAGCTCGTTTCCATTGCTGGCGGGCCGTCACGTCATTCTTGCTGAAGTGTCCCGGCGCAGGTACGTGCGAGTTGGGACCGATGAGGATGTGATTCGGCGTGATGGCTTCGGGGTCTCCTGGGTCGACTGAGACGTGTGTGAGAGGTCTGGAGTTTACAGTGTTTTCGACCTCGGCGAGCAGGGTCCCCAATGTTTCGTCGCTGGGATAGCGCTCGTTCGTGAAGCTTTCCCGCTGACTGGCTTGCACCCACAGTTGTTCGGCTCTCATATGATAAGCGGCCGGTATTCCTACGAGCGATGAGGCAGTAGGAGTCGCCTTTTTCTCCTTGGCGGGGGTGTTGCGTTTGTTTGTTCTCTGCCAGCCAGGGTCGCTACCTTGTCTTGCTTTGTTGCGTTTACGCCCAGCCTTCACTACGTGCTTGTTTGGTCTGCACATGTCGATGAATAGGAGGACTCTCGCTGTCGCCCTTATGAGGCGAATCCATTTAGAAAATCTTCCTATCTGTGGAAGATGTGTTGTTGTCGAGTCTTCACTTTTAACAGCGATGTTACATATTTCTCGCTCTTCCCCGGTGTCATATTGTGTCGTTTTCTCTTCCTGCGGCCATTCTGCCGGTGGACGCTGCAGAAACGGGGGCCCTCGGAACCATCGGTGCGACTCGTCGAACCCTTCTGGTGTGGCTCGGGTTGCGTCGTCTGCCACGTTTTCTTTAGACGGTAGCCAACGCCATTCGTTCTTTTTGGTCGTATCTTCTATCTCCGCCAGGCGATGAGCGACGAAAGCTTTGTACGCGCGAGGCTCCGATCTTATCCACACCAGTGCAGTACGGGAGTCGCACCAGTATGTCTTGCCTGCTATGTCGCCATCGTGTTCATCGATCACGGTCTGCGCAAGACGAGCTCCCAGCAGTGCCGCTTGTAACTCGAGCCGTGGTGTGGAAACTGGTTTCAGTGGTGTTACGCGGCTCTTGGCGGCGGCCAATGATATGTTAACGCTGCCGTCTGCTCGCTCCGTTCTCCAATACACTGCTGCTGCGTAGGCCTCCTCGCTTGCGTCGACGAATGTGTGTAGTTGGCGCGTCGACACCGGGTTGTAATCGTAGCATCGCGGTATTCTTAGTTGTTCTATGGCGTTAAGTGAAGTAATCCAGCCTTCCCATTTTTCTTTTAATTCTGTTGGCAGAGGGTCGTCCCAGTCCGCCTTGTAACGCCATGTGTCTTGAAATATTCTCTTCGCTGGGGTGGTCACCGGTGATATTAACCCCAGCGGATCAAATAATGCCATTATGACGCTCAACGCTTCTCGTTTAGTTGGCAAGCGTTGTTTTTCTTTTACGTCGGCAGGCATCTTCATATTGTTAGTATTGAATCCAATATGATCGCTTTGTACATGCCAGAGCAGCCCTAGCGTCTTCTCAGTTTCTTTTCCGCCCAGGCACACGGTCGCGTCGTGTTGTCTATGCTCTGTCGTTATTTCTTCTATTGTTTTTTCTTCGTTCGATGTCCACCCGCTGAGTACGAATCCCGCTTGTTTGTGGACGTGATCGACTGCTTTTACTGTTTGCTGAGCTTCCGTGACAGAGTGGAAGCTCTGCAAGTAGTCGTCCATATAATGGTTTCTTTTTATGGCGACCGCAGCTTCTGGGTACGCTTCTGCATGTTCTTCAGCATTTTTATTTTTGATGTATAATGCTGTGCATGGTGATGATGTCGCTCCAAAGATGATTGACGTCATCCTATATTCCTCCGGTTGGTCCTCCCGCCGCTTGCCTCTCCACAAGAAACGTAAAACGTCTCTATCTTCTTTGCGCACTTTAATCTGCATGAACATTTCTTTTATATCGGCGCTCACTGCATACGGATACTGTCGGAACCTCATGATCACTCCGGGCAGTGATTGTAATAAGTCGGGCCCCGAGTGAAGCATATCGTTGAGACATATTCCGGCTGTCTTCGCTGCGGCGTCGTGTACCAATCTCGGCGGCTTGTTCGGTTTCGCAGGGTTGATGACTGGGAAGTGTGGCAGATACCATGTCCTTCCTTGTGGCGGTGGCATTGGCGCGCGCTCTGCGTAACCCGAGTTGAAGAGGTTCTCGATGCGTTCTTCGTACTGTAGCTTGAGATTGCTGTCTCGGTCGAGCCTCTTCTCTAAGGTGTGCAGGCGCCTTTCCGCTTCTTTATAATTATTTGGTATTTGGAAGTCCTTTTGTTTCCACAACAACCCTGTCTCGAATCTGCCGTCCGCTGACCTCTGGCTGGTTTCGTCCAATATTTGCATGGCTCGCTGCTCGGGATCTTCTTTCGGTCTTCTCGGCTCGATGCACAGCGACTCCAATTTGAAATAATTTTTTATTTCTTCTTCTATCGGTGGTGCATCTTCCCTCTGATGTAGTCTGCCGCAGAAGGTGACCGTCGACGTCAATGAGCTATGACAGCCATGCAGAACCCAGCCCAGGTTGGTGTATGAGGCGACTGGTTGGTCTCGACGGCCGACGCGCAGTTTTCTAGACACTATGAGGTGCCAGTTATCTTGCCCGATTAGTACTTTCGGTGAGGCGCGTTCGTAGGTGATATCCTCTTTGATATCCAACAGATGTGGGCAATTCCCCAAGTGATCTTCATTCACGGATTCTGGCGCGAAGTCCAACCGCTCTACAGTACGCGCTGCTTCTATGTTGTGTTCTTCTTGCGCGTACGTTCCTCTTATTTTAAAGCTGACGATCTTGCTCTTCTCGTGTTTCACCTCCGAGCCGACCCCTTGTATCCACATTGTGTGGGCTGGGCCGTCGGCGCCGATGACGTCGGCGATTGAGGCATCGACTAAGGTGACCGTGCTCCCTTCATCCAATAATGCGTATGTTTCGACGCAGCTTAGCGGCCCCCTTATTGTTACGGGCGCAATCTTTAGGTAAGCGCGGCGGTGCTTGTACGGTCGAGTCGCTGTGTTGACCTCCTTTGCCGATGTTGCGGTTTCCATAGCGGGTTCTTTTTCCATTACTGCTGTTCTGTCGTGATGCAACAATTTATGGTGTTTCATCATGCATCCGCCTTTTCCGCACGGTGGAGCTTTGCACAGTAATCGACGATGTTTGCCTCGCAGACAGCGGTAGCAGATATTGTACTTCTTTGCTACTTCCCATCTGTCATTTGTGGACAGAGCGGCGTATGACTTGCAATCGGGCAGTTTGTGTTCTTGTTTGCATTGAGGGCAGCGTTCTTCATATGGTTTCTTGCTTGTGGCGAAGGCACGTTCTATTTTTCTCGGTCTTCGCTCTCTCGTTTCGCTGTCCTCTGCGATGAACTCCGGCAAGGCATACGCGCTGCATTTATCCGCTTCTTCGTTTAAGAACATTGATATCTTCTTAAGCTCTGGGATATCTTCTTTCTTTCTGGCTGCATAGTCGTACCATTTGCTTTTCAATATGGGCGTGAGTTTGTCTGTGATAACTCGCGTCATTTCTGGACTATGCAGATAGTGTGCTTTCTTGAGTGCTTCCACGGTGCCCACTACGTTCGCTATGCGATTTGCGAATATGCATAGCTCCCTGGGATTGTCCGTAACTTTGTTCAGCAGCTTCAGCTTCTCTATTTCCAAGTGAATTAACGCTTCTGGTCGTCCGAATCTCCTTTCCAAAGCTTCTATTATAATTCTGGGATCTGGTTGGCTTATAAGTAGGCAACCTGCGGCTTCTTTTGCTGTCCCTTTTAAGCTCCGGCGTATTCTCGCTATGTTTTCGTTCGCCGTGAAGTACTTTGAAGATTCTTCGTACATTGTCTTGAAGCTGAGCCACTCCTTGCTGCTACCATTGAATGAGGGCAGCTCTTGTATATATTTCGGCGGCTCCCTTGTGCTTCGTACTGCTTGTGATAGAGCAGCGGCTAAGGTAGCGACGTCGATTTGCTGCTGCGCCTGTCCATAGTCTTCTTTCTGCGGCGCGGTATGTTGCGGAGCGTATTGCGGCGCACACTGTTGAAGTACGGGTGGTGCGATCTGCAGTGCTGGTTGCGACGCGAAGTACGACGTGGGTTGCGGCGCAGGCTGCGGCGCGGGTTGTGGCGCGGGCTGAGGCGCGGGTTGCGATGTAGGTTTTTCTTGCAACCATGTACTAATGCGCACTGATGCCAAATCGTCTTCTATTTCTTCATCTTCATCGGTTGATCCGGCTTCTGCTTGTAGTCGCTGCACGTGTATTTCTTGCAATTCTGTTCTTGCTTGCAACTGAGCCTGCTCGAGCTTGAGTTCGGCTAACCGCTCTTTCGCCTCTAACTCCGCGAGGAGTCTCTTGCGTGAGGCTACGGAGCGGCGTGACCTAGTCTCGCCGGGCTTCAATGTGCACTGCGATCTTTGATCACCCTCTTGCTGGGTTTCTTCCGTTGCGGTTGTTCTATCGGTTGCAGAGGTAGTGGTCGTATCGCTGACCGTTGCGGTTTCGCTAGTGGTGTTTGTTGAACCACTAGCGGCTGAGTCGCCCCCGGAGGCCTCTTCTGTGGCCCCCTGGGTTGTTTGTTCATCCTTGCGACGCTTCGATGATTCTCCGTTGTTACTACGCGTAATCACCATTTTTCTTCACAATAATATTTTTTCGTTCTTGCGGTTTGCTTCTTTCTTCCGGCAATACCAAGACCGATATTGTCTTTTTCTTCTAGTAATCCGGCTTCTCGAAGGACCATTAATATTACGGATCGCCGTAATGCCGTGCGAAAAATGGAATAAAACGCGCTGGTCTTGCTTTTAACTGGAGGCAAGCGGCGGTGAGGAGGAACTTGTACTTTTTCTTTTCTTGCTGGTGCCTTTTCGGTGGCTGGAGAGCGACTGCTGACCCTAGCGGCCGGCCCGTCTTTTATATGATTTGGCCACTGCTGGCCAGCGGACCCTTGCCTCACCCCCGCGCCTATCTTTATTTATTTAATAACCTTACAAACTAATAAACATAATTCACTATATAATATTCTTATAACTACTTGTTAGACTAGGGTGTACATATCAATATTTTTACTTATTTACAGGTTTACATTATAATTTTCAGCTGCTTTAGGCGGAGAATCCTTCCCCTCGCCTCAGCACTATAAATATAAAACGTCGTGGCGCGGTGCGCGTGGCTTCATTTGCTCCGCGGCCGCGTCACGATAACATGCTCTTTGGTTACACTACTACTATTATTTTATGTGCCTAACGGCCTAATATATTTATTATATAATAAAGTAAACATTTAACAATTACAGTTTTCATTAGAAGACTATGCTAACTCTCCCTGTTCATACGGTGCCTTTATTTGGGAGAGTTATTGCACAGTTACAACTCAACCTTAAACTTAGTTATAATACAATCATTATTTTTTATCGTTCGATACAAGTAACACAATTATTTACACAAATTATAATTTAAATTCAACATAAGGTTGCGCTAGTTCCGCCGTATAACCCTTGCTAGTTGTCGAACCAGAGGCGTGGCCTGATAATTACACCGTCGTCATGGCTCCGCCCACCGCTCCTAGGTTGTTCAACTAGCGCCGGTTACAATAAGCATTTTCTTTCGTTTGTTTAATATTGTTGCGTCGTGCACAATATTGTTGCCTAGTAATTTGTTATTTGGAGAGGGCTATGCTCGGGGTTTCTCTGCGTGATAAACTTGGAAATAAGGATATCCGCAGGAGAACCAGAGAGACCGACATAGCCCAACGGATTACTAGGCTGAAGTGGCAAAGGCCGGCCATATAGCTCGAAGAACCGACTACCGATGGGTAAGAAAGGTTCTTGAGTGAGAGTTAATAACTGACTAGCCCATCGGATCAGTAGTGGCAATGGAGCTCTACTAGATGAATGGTGACGACCTTGTAAAAGATGCCTGAAGTCGCGGCATGTCTTACCAGGTCATCTATATGGATCGAAATGCATTACCTACATCCTTATGCAAAAGATTCGGGCCTTTGTTTGTGTCGTTTGTTGTGGAAGGCCTGTGTTTTTTTTTTTTTAAAAGAGTAGGCCTTTTTCAGGCGGTTCCTAAGTTGTATTTGTCCGAAAAAAATTTGATGGTAGCCGACTCCACAAGGAAGTTTTGGAAATAAGAAAAGTTCTGTTAAATCGCACAGTGGTGGAGAGGGCATGGGTGGTATCACTACATTTCGTTTTATTTTTCAAAAAATCGTTTATCGACATAGTCATGCGTTAGACGCTATTTACGAGTACGTAGGTTCAAAAAGGTATAGAATATATTTTTGTAAGTGAATTCATAAACCTATTTCGTCTCTTGAGTGATATAAAAGTAGACCACGGACAATGGGAATAACCTTGTGGAGTTCAATAGATTATCTACACGTTATATTTATATAGCTCGATGCCTGTAATCCCCGTGGGAGATATAGTCCAGAGCAGCGAGCTACTAGGACCGCGTTTAGCCAAAAAATATGGGTTTAGGTGAGATATTGTCAAAGAAGTGTTAGGCCTAGCCCATCTCCTACACAATGACAAACCCAATATCCCATTAGTCACTAATTAGAATATAACCCCGTAGAAAGAAGCGACAGAGGGGCAAACATGAGGTCGGCAGCAGCATCTTCCTAATACCAACCTAAAAATAATAAAAACTGCGGTTGCCAACCCGCCTGCCAAACGTAGCTACTATGGTAAATATTCCCTCTATGATGATCTATAGGGAAGGCCTGTCCAGCAGTGGACATTTGTATAAATGGAGAAAAGTAACATAATTGGCACATTCATTTTTGTAAATCCCACATGAACATTGCAGTTGGACCTATAAGTTTCGGACCGACATGGGATTTATATAACAGTATTAAGCCTTTCGTAAATCATCTTCTTCATCATCAGCCTGTCATAGTATCCCGCTGGGCATGGGCTTCTCCCGTTGATGACAGGATTTGCGTTAATCACCACGGTTTAACGCCCTGTCGCCGGTCTGAGTTTCTATGTCTGGTGCAAACATAATGGTTATACTGCCATATCAAAAACAAATATGAGTATGATCATATAATATGATAGTGCCATGCTGCAGCTATATTATAGTTGTAGCACGAATGGGTCGGCTCGACCGGGGAAGCACCACGCTCTCGTAGTCAGTGTAGAGTAGTAGAGACCCATTTTAATGGCAACGAGGCATACCATATTAGTCTTAGGGGTGACAACGCATCAGTATTTTGATACTTAATCGAGGATAAATGTAGATATCTATGGGCCACAGCATCAATTTACCATCAGCGCGACTGTGTGCTCGTTTGTCAACCTTATTTTATAAAAAAAGAAAAAAAGATATGATATCTTTCTATTATATTCCATAGTCTCTCTCTTAAGACACCCAAAAAATGGGTAGGTTCTTTTACGCCCCTACTACACGGCAAACTCACTTTTTTCTACTCGAAAAATAAATTGCGAATTCCCTGTTATGTTAACGACTCTACGAAGCATTTTAAGATCTGATAGAAGGGACTCTTATTTATTTAGGCAGATCGAGGGAGCGCTTTTAAGCAGATAGACTGTAATTTTGAATCTTAATACACTACGGTTAT
This sequence comes from Parnassius mnemosyne, assembly GCA_963668995.1. Classification (NCBI taxonomy): domain Eukaryota; kingdom Metazoa; phylum Arthropoda; class Insecta; order Lepidoptera; family Papilionidae; genus Parnassius; species Parnassius mnemosyne. The sequence goes on along the minus strand of CAVLGL010000046.1, from coordinate 3,491,597 downwards.
TTATTCTGAGCTGAGTAAGATTCATGGCTTTTTTCTGTTATGCAAATTTGAAGCGTATTTGCTCTGTTCATTGAAATTTAAATTGCGTGACAGTATGGCTTCGTTGAAATCGTCTTTGCTGTTTTGTTTTTAACTGCGAAAGATTTTTGTTATTTGCTGGTTTTTTTTTTGCTGTTCTCATAATTTATTGGACGACGCAATGATAATATTTTACGTATAAGTCATTCTCATGTATATTTTAAAAAGTCGTCGGTGTCAGTACTACTGAAATGTTTAATTACAATTTTATTTTGAATAATTGTGACAAACGAGCACACAGACTACCTGATGGTAAGTGGATCCTGTGGCCCATGGACATCATGTAGATACATTTATCCTCGATTAAGAATCAAAATGTAGTGCGTGTGTCCCTGAGGACTAGGTGGAATGCCTCGTTTCCAGTAAAAGGGTTTCCGGTTCTCTACACTCACCATACGTAACAAAGTACTCATCGATTGTCTGTTCTTCGAGCTATACGGCCGGTCCTTTGCCACTTCAGCTTACTAATCCGTTGGGCTCTTTGGTATTTTACGTCTAGGACAAAGATTTCTTGTCTATGCGAACACTAAAATTGAATGAATTTAGTCTTTAGTTCATTTTCCCTTTGTTGCCTCTTACGAAACCCATGGCATGATTTTTTTTATATGATAAGGGTGACAAACGAGCACACAGTCCACCTGATGGTAAGTGGTAGCTGCGGCTCATAGACATCTATATCTATCCTCTATTCCAAATAAAAATGCAAATGCGTTGTCACCCGTGAGGACTAAGATGGAATGCCTCATTTCCAGTAAAAAGGGCCTCCGGCCACCTGCACTCACCAAGCGAAACGCAGAGGTAAACCTCTACTTCACGCTGGTATTCTGTGAGGTCGTGGTGCCACCCCTGTTCGAGCCGGCCCATCCGTGCGACAGCAAAAGCTGCCGCGTGGCTCTACCACTGTTGATATGGGACAGTGGATATTCTTACACAAACAAGATGAAAACAAACCAGGAAATGGGCAGCAGCGTCTTCCTGATAACAGCTGGATAAAAATAAAAAACTGCGTATGCCAACCAGCTTGCCAAGTGTGGCAACTATGGCAAATATCCGCCCTATGGGACAATCTATGGGGGAGGCCTATGTTCAACAGTGGACTTTTATAGGCTGTAATGGATGAATGTATAGAAGATAATCTACCAGGAGCACATGACCCGCTGAGAGGTGAAATTATTAAATCAACGGTAACATTACAACTATGGCAAATATCCGCCCTATGAGGCAATCTATGAGAGGGGCCTATGTTCAACAGTAGACTTTTGATAGGCTATAATGTAATGGTGATAGCCTTGATGTAATATTTACCTTATCGTCCGTATGAAAAATTTTTTTATTAAATATGAGGCAAAGGTTATCCATGATGCACATCGTAGGTGTCACGATCGTGGCGTCTAACCAAATTTGTCAGTCGGAAGTTGTCAATTTGGTGTCCGACGACTTACATTTGTAAATATTTGGGAAACGTTGCGTCTATAAACTTACATAACGCTGTTCGTCGTAAAACGATGTCAATTTAAAAGTAATAGTTTCAGGGCATAAACATATCATGGTGGTTTTTTGTAATCTTTATTTTCGAGAAATGAGTTTTGTCACACAGAATCTATGTCACCCGCGTAGATATACCTACACACAAGTAATAACAGATAATTAAGTAAATAACATAATAATTTCTTACTAATAACAGCTAAAAAATAAATTAAAATATCTAATAGTTTGGGTAACTATACCTACAATAATATTTTTAATTTACATAAACAATATGATATGAATAAAGATCCCCATTGCCCCGACCAATGGGGATCTTTATTCATGGCGATCGGGAAAGTCTAAGTTTTCGGGGTATACAAAAAATGGTAGGAATAAATTATTCGTGGCAATTATTTCGTGGCAGTTGGCACCAAACCGCATTGACAGTAACAGAGCTACATAAAATAAAAATTAATTTAACATGCATGCACGCAACTTGTGTTTGTATGTGTAAATATTGAATGGCTCTAAATTATTTTTGCAAAGTTAAATACAAATATGTGCTTGATAATATATTTTTAATCAAATAATTAAATAATTATAAACTGTCTCCATTTAGGTATAATAATAAATCATATAGCAAAAAATTCAGGCACAAAAATAGTAACTAAAACGTGGTACCGTTTTAACTTAAGCGATTTGAGGTAAAATTGATGCCGATTAAATATTTTAATGCAAAATGAGTGTGACACTCAAATGTTCCAGTGGCATGAATATATAAAATAGAAATATCTTTTTTTTTTCGAGTAACCAGGACTCATTATATAAGCCGAATTAAATCGCACTAAATTAACCACAGCACTTGCGATACCATCCATACCATCTGGATGATTGGCAGTCCACCACTGCAGGATTTAGAAGAAGTTTTCTTCCTCGCACAACTTCGTTGTAAAGTCGATTACCACCAGCGATTTTTATACATATATCTACCACCAAGGAGCAGTGACTTCTTTCGCTGCTGCATAATTATGTCCATCCTCTTCAACATAGTATAATCATGTTGACTGTTTAACTTGCTTGTCACTCAATTATTCAAAAATGAGAAGTAAAATCAAAATCCCATATTTTATATGCATAAATTAATCTGCATATTTCTACAATAAACTCCTCAACAAAAATAAATTATACATTCAACTATTGGATATTTCGGAACGAAACATTTTAAAAAAATGGTAACATTAATCCCCGGGGTACTAACACCGGCAATTCAAACAGCGGGGAGAACGAGCTCGGTAAAAGAAAACTCTTCATTAAATGCCTTTATTAACTCGTAGTACTCTGACTGAGGCGGTGACGCTACAGGAAGTAAAGAAAACGATAGACATAAAATTTTATAATGCAATGCGATGCCGAATTGAATATCAACAACAAATGTAAAGGGGAACTGGCAAACGAGCATACGGCTTAACTACTGCCAGCTATTACAGCGTTTAGCGCAGTAATTTTTGATTTAAAACATATACAAGTTTACCTTAAAACTAATTTTGCACTTTCAATTCACTAATTAATACCGTCAAAACTCATCAATCCGAATATAATAGATGTTAAATATATGTTAAGACATTAAATGTCGCGATCATTATATAAACGTTCTTTTTATTTTATATTAATTTGTAATTCCGTTCAAGAACCAATTTAGAACGTTTGTCTTTAAAAGTTACTTATATAACAATATCTGTAGTGTAATAGTTTCCTTGCACATCAAATAACAGCTGTAATACAGCAGTTATACAACAGTTATACAGCCTCTTTTATGCTTGTACAGCTATTGTACAGCGCTACTAACGCATAATGGTGTTTTTTTGCCAATTTAATAATTATTTAATAAAAATTTTAAGATTTTTTTTACTTACTTAACTGTATTAAGATCTTATACATATATATCTTTTTAACAGTGGTAGAGCCACGCGGCAGCTTTTGCTGTCGCACGGATGGGCTGCTCGAACCGGGGTGGTACCACGACCTCACAGAATACCAGCGTGAAGTAGAGGTTTACCTCTGCGTTTCGTTTGGTGAGTGCAGGTAACCGGAGGCCCTTTTTACTGGAAATGAGGCATTCCATCTTAGTCCTCACGGGTGACAACGCATCTGCATTTTGATTCGCAAACGAGGATAGATGTAGATGTCTATGGGCCGCAGCAACCACTTACCATCAAGTGGACTGTGTGCTCGTTTGTCACCCTTGTCCTATAAAAAAAATACAGCTTTTATACAACCAGAAGATACAGCTTCTGGTATAAAAACGAAGTTCAATACAGCTCTTATACAGCTTGCATACTGCTTGGGAGGTGCTTGCATTGTTGTGTTCCGGTCTAAAGGATCAGGAGAGCCAGTATAATTACAGGTTGTCAGGCATTCCATCTTATTCCTCAAAGGTTACAACGTATCTGTTCAAAGTTGGCTGCAGGTGTCAATGGACTACAGTAGCCACTTACCATGAGAAGGTATGGAACGGGAAGTTCGTTTGTTACTTCTGTTATATAAAAAACAGAATCATTGCATTTAGTAAGTCCTTTTCTTGTAAATCCCCAATTCATATATTTTAAATAGTATAGAAAGGATTTTTTATAAAGAATAGGGGAGGAACGGGCATGCGGAACGTCTGGGTTAAAAAAAAAATATTGAAAAGATAAATCGTCTTGTTCACAAAATTAGTACTGCTTACTAAAAAGATTATTATTTAACGGGTCGTCTCAACTAGGGAGAAACTACCAAGGCTCACACAAAATACCATCATAAAATAGCAGTATAATGCTGCTGTGATTAATATAGTGAGCAACAAGAATCGGAGACACTTCTCACCATCGACGAGCATCCATCTTAATAGTTAAGCTTGACAACCTATTTACATTTTAAACTAAACTAACTTAGTTTATCTTAGCTCGCATAGCCGAGCCAGTTTTTCATACATACATAGCTTAGCTGGAATAGTTTGCGGTAGACGTTCGGTTTAATTCTTAGTCGTAATAAGCCTTACACCACTTAGTAGAATGATTTTCGTGACAGAGCCATGCTGCAGCTATATTAGTAGTTGCAGTTGAAGCACGAATGGGTCGGCTCGACCGGGGAAGGACCACGCTCTCACAGAATACAAGCGTAAAATAGCAGCTTAACGCTGCTGTGTTCCGTATGGTGAGTGCAGAGAACCAGAGACCCTTTTAACTGTAAATGAGGCATTAAATTTTATTCCTCACGGCTGACAACGCATCTGCATTTTAATTCACAACCGAAGATAGATGTAGATGTAGATGGTAAGTGGTTGCTGTGACCCACACAGCAACCACTTACCATTAGGATTTTGTGCTCGTTTGTCACCCTAATTCTATAAAAAAAAAAATCTTTTGTTGTTTTTGTCTAGAGCTCCTAGAGACCGTTATGACCAGTAAACACAAATATGACACGCAAACGTTTTAATATTATTAGGCTATTTAAATAAAACTAATTTTAAGGATTTTATCGCGTATATTAACTTATTTTATATTCCCGACGTTTCGAGCACTTTCCAGCACCCATGGTCACTGGGGGACTAAGGTGTATGACGTCCCTATGTCATAGTTAACCACGGCTACCTCCAGATTAAAATTATTAATTTTTGTTCCGATAATAATTTTTAAGAAATCATTATTATTTTAAGGAAAATACAACAGAATTCAGTCACGATATAAAATTAATAATAATTTAAATTAAATAAATTATCTTCACATCTATACATATTATAAAGCAAATTGAATTTGAGTTGGCTATAATTTTTGTTTGTCTGTCTGTTTCTCTTTCTCGAATAATCTTCAGAATTGCTGAACCGATTGTAATGAAACTTTACGAACAGATATAAAGTAATGCGAGAAGTAATTTAGGCCATATTATATCTAAAAAACTTAGAGATTTTTTTTAATGGGAAAACGAAAAATTTTCTAAGCAAATCCTCTTTCATTAACTTAAATCTAAATAACGCTACATTAATAGATACTAACCTATCTATCGCTAGTTTTAAATATTTCTTTGTATTCTACACCTTAAGTTAGCGGACAATACGAAGTGAAGTCCATCTCATAGTCCGATCAAACTAAAATAGAATTTTAAACATGAATATTGAAAGCGATCACAGAACCGTGTTGCCTTCGGGAATGTTGAGCTCGTGGTATAGTTTCGCGAGTAAAGCGATATCGATCTCTGCCAATAAATAGTTAATTTCAATTAGATGTTAATTTAGTTAAGTGCGTGACAGTGCAGGAGAAAGTACGAAAACCTGCATGTCTAAAAAATTGTCTTAATTTCGAGAATACGTGAAGTCCGCGATCAAGCCCTAAGGCAACACGACGGACTCTTCCTTACACCAAAACCGTTTTAGAAATGAAAGGAAATCTTCACCTACCAGTCGAACATATTTACCTACTTTACATTTTCAAAACATACACAAAATATATTTTTATTTCATTTAATATTTCCATAGTTTAAATGCAGATTCAAATTCCAAACTTTTTATTTAATTTAGGTTTGTTGATGAACTTTGAATTCTTAAAATCTACACAGATTCGGAAAACAAAACCTTCTCAGAGATGAGCTGGCAAGAAATTCTTTGATTTTTTTTTTTGAAAGCTAATTTAAAAATTTCGTTTACAAATGTCAAATGTATTTTAACATATTTTTTTTAATAGTTTAATGTCATTGTACCCAATCTCAATGTAGTGGTCTATTTTATAGTAGCCCTTTTTCAACGGAATTTAAATTCTGTTTTTAGTGTTACCTATAAACCTCTATAGATGTACGTGATAGAATCGTTGGGGTGTTAATCTATTTGGACGAAATAGCCCAAACCCTCGGTGGTGTTATTTGACGAGCCCACAATAGAGGGGGCATTGTAAAGCATCTACCCCTCACGTGCAAGAAAGTTGTACTCAACAAATAAGCAGTATTAGAAAACTATTTACCCAAACAATTTTGCCGTATCCAAGTGTTTGTATTACTCAGCGTTCCCGGACAGCCCCCGGGCGGGGCGTTCGAGTAATTACCAAGGAGCCGCCGAAGCGAACAAGACCGCCTTTCATAACTGTCGTGACGTCGCGAATTTTTTCCAAAGCAGTTAGAGCATATGAAATTGATGGCAAAAGTGTTGTTAATCACTTTCACCTGACAGCGGCGGCGAAATTTAGGAGCGTTGTTTGCGAATGTACGCTATCTACTCCTATTTTTATTGGAAACGTTTAAAATGATGACTGTGCTTTATAACTGCGAGTAATTAGGATAATCAACTTTTAACTGACTAGAATATTCCATATGCAATTTATTTTTTTCAGAAATTACCATAGACATCGTTATCACCATATCAGCCAAACAATCACAGGTCCACTGCTGAACAAAGGCCTCACCCAAGGAATGCCACAAAGCACGGTACTCAGCCACCTGCAACGATCGACTTCCTGCATGCCTTACCAGGTCGTAATTCAATGTTGAGGTGCCGGTTTTCACACGTTTATCCTGATTTTACCCTGGGAATGATCATCATGAATGATGAATGGTGGTCGCTTCCAAGCTGATAATAAAATTCTACGTGGTAGAGCCATGCTGCAGCTATATTATGGTTGTAGCACGAATGGGTCGGCTCGAACGGGGAAGGACCACGCTCTCACAGAAAACTAGCGTAAAATAGCAGCTTAACGCTGCTGTGTTTCGTATGGTGAGTGTAGAGAACTGGAGACCCTTTTTACTGGCAAAGAGGCATTCCATCTTAGTCCTCACGGGTGACAACGCATTTGCATCTTGAGTCTTTATTGAGGATAGATGTAGATGTCTATGGGTCACAGTAACCACTTATCATCAGGTGGACTGTGTGCTCGTTTGTCACCAGATCCTATAAAAAAAATTTTTTTGTAAATAGTGTAATCATTTATATTGTAAAATTTATTTAAAAAAAAGTCCCGCTGGGTTTCTTGCTGGGTAACATCAGCTATCGTTTAGTGAAAGTCCCGTCGAAATCGCGCCAGCCGTTTCTGAGAATAGCCGGAATAAACAAACAGACAGACAAAAATAAAAAATAAATTGTTTTTGTTATAAGTACCGTATATACTTTCATATGCATTTAGTAAAAATGATGTTATTTTGACATTACAAACAGACACTTCAATTTTATTTATTTGTATAGATGAGAAAATATATTTGTCCAACAGTGGGACAATTGTAAACTATTACTTCATTGTTTTACTTTTATTTAACTCCACAACAATTGTTTTGGTTGGGATCCGAACCCACCGCTTCCCACTCAGTACTCCGGCCACTACGATACTTTGATAACTCATATTATACAACTTGTAACAAAAACCCTGTGGTTCCCGTTAAGTACGTTATCAGGAGTATTCAAACTTATAGAAATAACTTTTTTTTTAAAACTCGACTATAATATATTTTATTTTCATTATATTAAAAAAAAAATATTTTATGTGGTTTTATTACCTCTTACTGACACTAGCCGATGCTAAAGTTAAGTAAAGCGGGGTCTTTGACAATCCTCTTACTCCCCAGCCAATGCAGAGGTAATAAAACCACATACAATTTGCATACAATTTTTTTTAAATAAAATAAAAAAAATATTGTTCGAGTTTTTGTTAAAAAAAGTTATTTCTATAGGTTTAAATAAAGATCCTGATAACGTACTTAACGGGAACCACAGGGTTTTTGTTACATATTGTATATAATATGTACATATTCTTACATATTAATATATATTCTAGTAAAGTTACGACACTTCAAAAGCATCAGTTTTCATTACGAAACGATTATTATGAGTATCTTATAGGGCTATCAAAATCTTTACCGAGAAAATCCTACTAATCTGACACGTCCGTGTTAAGTGAGGAGAGCCATTGTGTCGGTCTCCAGCGGCGACACCCCTAGCAACACAGCATGAATCCTTGACCTTCATTATCCATGTGCCTTTAATAGATTATATTCGTTAGATCCACTGCGTTAATAACATCATTATGTCCATGAAAATAAATGGTATATTTTATTTGTCTAATCCCGTTATACCCATATTTATTCAATTGTCTTTTCATCGAAAACCTAATCAACTAAATAAGAAAAGTATTATTAAGTAAACGTCCCTTTGAGAGGGCACTGTGGCTGGGGGACCACCTTTCTCGTCGCTTTGTCGACGGAATACTCCTTACTGAAATATTTGTATTTCTCGGATTTTGTTTTGTTTTCGTACCAGACTTTTATCATTTTTACTGTGTACTTTACAGTAAAAAGGATAAAGGGCTCGTGAGAATACTACCAATTCTGATACTTAAAATATCATATTTATAATCAACTAGCTGTTCCCCGCGACTTCGCCCGCGTGTAATTTAGGTTTTTATTTTTTATTTGCGCGGAACCCTAATTCTTTTTCTAAAACAAAAGTAGCCTAAGTTACTCCTTGTAACATCAGCTGTCTGCCACTGAAAGTCCCATCAAATTCGGTCCAGCCGTTTCGGAGATTAGCCGGCACAAACAGACAGACAGACGGACGGAGAGACAGACAGACAAAATTTTTAAAAATTGTGTTTTTGTTATAAGTACCATATATACTTTCATATACATTAAGTGAAAAGCTGTTATTTTGACGTTACAAACAGACACTCCAATTTTATTTATTTGTATAGATATTATTATAAGTACAATGTTATTACATACTGACATTTTTTTTTCTCTTTTTACTTTAAATGTTTATTTATTTTTATACTTATATTAATCATGTAAACACATTATATATATCTACAGAGTTATTTTGCAATAACCGGCCAAATTTTCAGACAAAGTGCAGAATAACTATATTAATTATTCTGAACGTTATCTGCAAATGCAAATGATGAAGAAAAATTAATATAAAATGAAACATTCTGTCCTTTTTATCTTTTTAATTCAAAACGCGCAGTAATGGATTATTTTAACTGATTTATTGCGCACGCACACATTTGTAAGGGTCGATCGGAAGGCAAAACGTGGGCAACAACACGTGAACAACAAATAAATCACATTCAGTTTGGGATAACTTCAAATAAAAGTAGAAGCATTATTTACTCGTATTTTCAAAAACTACATTAACGGTATATTATATATATATATAACATTATTTATATATTTGAACTTAAGATAAAAATTTTACCACTCTTTGAAAGATAATCCTTTATGTATGTATATACATGTATTATGTACACTTTAAATGAGTAATATGTTTCGCACCGGTCAACAATATTGTCTTTGGGACTCAGGGTTGACTGGCAGAAAATGCCCCACAGCATTAAGAGAGCCCTTTGTACCCTTAACTTTAAGATATTACATTCAAGATTTTTAAATAAAAAAGTAAAAAGTACAATCATATACAATGTGGCAGCCCTTGCGGGGTTCAATACGAAATAATTAAGCTTCCTCATAATTATCGCCGACAACTGATACTATCCAGTGTTCACAACACTAGAGATCGAAACCCGTTTCCCCCGACTCAAGGAGTTAAATCTAAATGAGACACGATACCTGTAATTAAAGATCTCAAAGGAACGCTTGTCTAAATAATTAAAGGTCTCATCTCTCCTTTAGGTTTTGTAGACGGTAAAGTTAGACAGGCCATGGATAGCTTCACATTGTTTATTTTTTTATTAATCAAAGCATTTTGTTAATTAAGTGGGCAGCGACCAGGTTATTTGGGATTGTTTCGTCAGCAGTTTTATACTTCGAGCCTTTAAGATTTGGTTATTGATTAAGTACGGATAAAATACAAATTTCTTTTTTTATATATATAGCACACAATCCACCTGATGGTAAGTGGATGCTGTTGAATGCTACTGAAACTCTTCGAAGAGTGGTAATAGTAATAGGTGTGCTGAGTTTGGGCTCGTTATGTTAGTTATGATGAGACCTTAACTCCCGAACAGTGGCGGATTATCCTTAAGGCAAACTAGGCACGTGCCTAGAGGCGCAAGGTTAAAAAGGTGCGCGCGGAAGTTTTAAAACGAAAAAGAAAATCGTCATATTTGATTACTCCTAAATCGCCTTTACTCTCTCATCATATTTTTCATTTATGCCCCCCTGTTGATGGTACTTATATCCTAATTATTTTGCAATTATTATACGATTTAAGGTACGTGAGTGTAATATGGTCACCTTAAGCTTTGCCGTCCTATACAACCAAAACTAGGAGGAACACAAAGACAAAAACATAAAGTCGTATACTCATCATCATCATCATTACAGCCCTTCACAAGTCCACTGCTGAACATAGGCCTCCCCCAAAGAATGCCACAAAACACGGTCCTGAGCCACCTGCATCCATCGACTTCCTGCATGTCTTACCAGGTCGTCACTCCATCTCGTGGGGGGACGCGCTACACTTCGCCTACCGGTACGAGGCTGCCACTCGAGAACCTTTCTTCCCCATCGGTTGTCGGTTCTTCGAGCTATATGGCCGGCCCACTGCCACTTCAGCTTACTAATCCGTTGGGCTATGTCGGTCACTCTGGTTCTACTGCGGATATCCTCATTCCTAAGTTTATCACGCAGAGAAACTCCGAGCATAGCCCTAAGTCGTATACTATAACTTATATATTAAGAAAAAAATAGCAAACAAGCCTTGGCAATAAATAAGAACACTACGAAAAATCAAAAAAAAAAAGACTAACTACACTATACAATATTAAAATCGACTAAAATATTTACTATAATATCAGCCGATGAGGTGCTAGGATAGCCGAGGGACATTTTTCATAATTTCGATATTTAATCCGCCTCTGCCTCCGGACTTGACAGAGTGACCTGAAAGTGTATTTCGATGAATGCTACTGGAGCTCCTCGAAGAGTAGAACTATGTGTGCCGAGGTTTACCTCGTTTTGTTAGCTATGATGAGACCTTTCCTCCGAACTTTAAAGAGTGATCTGTAGGTGTACTTTGATGACTTCTGTTCGAACTCCTTGACGAATAGTTATAGGTGTACCGATTTTGGGCTCGTTTTGTTAGTTGTGAGGAGACCTTACCTCCGGACTTGATAGAGTGACTTGAAATTGGACTTTGATGACTGCTACTGGAACTTTTCGACGAAGAGAACTAGATGTGCCAAGTTTGGGCTCGTTTTGTTAGTTATGAATAGACCTTACCTCCGGACCTGATGGAGTGACTTGAAGGTGTACTTCGGTGACTGCTATTGGGACTCCTTAACGAATAGAACTACAATTTGCATTTTTTGTTCACTATCATATGAGCATTAGGTGTCGTGCACTTTTGGATTTTCCAAACTTTTTTAATTGAAGTTTGACATAAAATTATCGGAAAATTGGAAGTATAGTAATAAGGTTATTTGTGAAATTGTGTATGTTTAAGCTACTTTAAAAAAATTAGGTATAATCATGTTATAAGTATTTTTTTTAATGCGCTTAAGGCATGCACAATTGGATTTACCGATAGTTTCTTTAAATACCAGCAATGCTGTTAATACTACTAATTTTCCACTCCTCCTGGTACCTAACCAATCGTGGTAAACTTAAAATGCTTGTGTTAGAAGTGGTTCACGACAGTAGTCGAATGGCGAATTCGAAGCCACGACCTTTTGATTGGGCTCGCGGTCCGCACCCTGCCGTTAGAATACTGTCGGTAGCAGTATACAATCTCATTAACGCCAGACGAAAAGTATCAAGAACGGCGATGGGCAGCAGCGTTCCACAGACTGATAAAAGAACCACGTTGGTATCACCGGATACTGAATTGAGATTGCTCGCGAAAACTAAAATCTTAGACACACCCCTAATCTACCGCAGCTCTGTCAAGGAACACGTGTACATTATCACCACAGAACACATTAGTTGCGTTAACAAAGTACGAGGTAGATGGTTAAAATATACATAGCGGAAACACGAAGTTCGCAAATGAAACTAAAACCATTTAATTTATTTGCGAGCACTCTCGTTGCCAGTGGCCATAACGTTTGCTACCAAACAACTGAAGGTCGTTGTAGACTAACGAAATTAGTGTTACCATATTATACATAAAAGGATGGAAAAATTTATTCAAAATAAAACTTATAAGTTACTATATTACTTTATGTACAGTAAGTCGTGAAAAAACAGTGTGAATAATGAATGTGCGTGAAAAAAAATTGTGTTACCTAGTTTGAAGATCTCCTTCCCCCTTTCTCCATTCTTGTTCTTGATAGATTTTGTTTAGTGTTAGGTTTAGTGGTGGCAGTAATAGTGCAAGCCATTGTAAGAGGGAGGGAGGTGCTCTTCAAACCAGGTAAGACACAACATTTCATTCTTCAAGCAGATATTCGTAAATTAGTTTTCACATTTCAAATTTTCTTTTAAAGTCAATTTGTCCAAGACTGACTAATTGAAGATCTTACGAACCTACTGATGGTCGAAAATCCCCAGCAGCGCTCACTAACTGGGATAGTAAATATATATTTTTTAAACGTGGTAGAGTAACGCTGCTGTTAATACTCGTATTATGGTTATAGCACGAATGGGTCGGCTCCTCTGGGGTAGGACCACGCTCTCACAGAATAGGAGCGTAAATTAGCAGCTTAATGCTGCTGTGTTTCATATGGTGAGTGTAGAGACCCTTTTTACTGGAAACGAGGTATTCCATCATAGTCTTCAGATGTGACAACGAATCCGCATTTTGATTCTTAACCGAGGATAAATGTAGATGTCTATGGGCCACACCATCCATTTACCATCAGGTGCACTGTGTGCTCGTTTGTACTCTGTACTCTACGTATATATCGTTTCGTCTTCCGATTCGGGTCAATCTTTACATATTAATTTTAATGTTTAACAACACGAATTCCTTTTTGTTTTGAGAATGCTCACATCAACATTCACGTTCTCGGGGTGATCTTGCGGTATGTGTTAGTGTACAACATTGTGTTGTAAAGGAGGTAGGCTAGATAAAGTAGTCGCATACATGCCATTGAGTTTTTACAACTGATCTTTTTCAAATGCAGAGTATTGGTATATATGGTGCAACCCGTATGGATTTGAACTTACACTCCTAAAGGGTATCTGATTTCGATTTAGCGTTATCCGTGACGTTGTTTCGGTACAAACGGGCTATTGCATGACTTGCCTATCCGATGTCGATCGTCAATCGAAGCTTGCAGGATTTTATATATATATATATTAGAGATTATGAAGTAAGTACATCTGCCACAATAGCTCACCGCACTACGAGTGAATACCGACCGACATTAGGTCCGCCCATTGTTACCTTAGTTGTAAGGTGTTACAATAAAGAATAAATAAATTAAATTAAATACACCTAATGGCAAATAGATGCTATGGTCTACAGACATCTATATCTACCCTTAATAAAGAATGAAAATGCTGACGCGTTCTCTGCCCTGAGTACTAAGATAGAATGCCTCGTTTCCAGTTAAAATGGTCACCGGTTTCCTACACCCAAATCAGCGTTACGCTACTATTTTATGCAGGTGTTCTGTAAGAGTGTGGGCCTTCCCCGGTCAAGCCTGCCTATTTGTCACAATATTTTTTTTATAGGAGAGGGGGCAAACTAGCATGTGGCTCACCTGATGGTAAGTGACTACCGCGGCTAATGAACAACTGCAACACCATGGGAATTGCAGGGAAAATATATGTATGTAAAAAGTTAGTTAACCCCAGTTAAGTTCTCCCCATTTAAGAGCACATTGGTATTTGAATGTTTATTATTAGGTATTGTAAATTTAATATATTTTGTCTTATTGCCATTTAAGAGAAAATTGTTGGCGTTAAACCAACGTACTAATTTCGATAGAGCATTATTTACATTGTCAAAATTAATTAACTATCGTTTGAGTTTAAAAATTAAAGAGGTATCATCAGCAAATAATACTATATCGTGGTTGTCCCCTACTAGATAAGGTAAGTCATTAATATAGACAAAGAACAGGAATGGGCCAAGAATCGAGCCCTGAGGAACACCCATTGATACTACTGATTCGGAGGAACCTTTACCATTGATAACGACTTTTTGAGTTCTGTTATTTAAATATGAAATAATAAGTCTAAACGTAATATTTTTGACACTATAATTTTGCAGTTTTCTGATTAATATCTTATGATGAACACAATCGGAAACCTTGGAAAGATCACAAAAAATATCTAAGGCATCTTGTGAACTATATATCTAGTAATCAGGATACAGCTAAGTTGTGTCTATAGCTGACAAATACATACGAGTATTTTCTAAATTTTAATTAGAACAACTAACCCAACACTCCGGGAAGTGTGCAGTCTATGATCATATCCTAGACGGCCTTCGCTAATAGCATCATATTTGATAGATCACAAATCCTCCCAAATTAACATCGAATGAAAGGAATTGCAAGGTTGATAAGCGAGGTTATTGTAATTATGAAACAAAGCAGGCATCAGCTGCTTGTTACCATTTAGTTTAATAAAAAATATATTTAATAGAAAAAATTAAAAAACCCCGAAAAAAAAAACAGCTGGTAATCTTCAAACGGCTGAAAAGATTTTCTTGAATCATAGCTAAGAACACTCTCGATCAAATCACCTTTCAAATAAAAAAAAACCTAAATCGGTTTATCCCTTTGGGAGCTACGATGCCACAGACAAACACACAGATTTACAGATACACATGTTAAACATGTAATACCCCTCTATTTGGGTCGGGGGTTAATAAAACCCTTCGAAAAGAATTCAAGATACAGTAAGCTGATTCTGCGTAGATCGTACCAAAATTAATAAATTAAAGCTGTAGGCCTTTCGGGTAACTGTATTATCAGGACTTAACGACGGAATTAAAGGCAATAAAATTTGTAAAAGTAGATTTTAAATAATATAAAAAAAATTAAAAAAGCACTTACAAAGAGCTGACCTATTAAAAAACAGTAATAAAATTAAAACAAAGTCAGTCCGGGACTAGTCCCTATAATTGTAAGAGCGTGGCCACCAGAGTTATGCATGTCACGTCCGAGCATGCAATAACGCGGTACAGCTCTGTACGGACCAGCTGGATAACGTGGCTCCAGACTGAAATACGTGCTCACCCACATTAGTTCAACTAAAAGATGACTGCAGACGACGCGACTATTTGTTCAAGAGCCGTTTGCTATCCTCGGAGTTTACACATCGAAGTCATTTAAAGCATAGAACTCAAGGTACAATGTTTTGTTGGATGTCTTCTGAATGAAATAAATTAAAAGTATAAGTAAAATTTACTAAGAAGAGGAAACTTTATAAACCTACCCCTTTTTAAGCATATTGCGCACGCGACTATGAGATTCGGCATACATAAAGTTTATATAGAGAATGCGGGCACAAAACTAAAATTTATATTTAATACTAGCTGTTCCCGGCGACTTATTCTGCGTTTAATTTATTACCTATTATCCTATATATTAACCCTAATTCTCTTTCTAAAACAAAATTAGCCTAAGTTATTCCTTATAACATTATCTATCTGCCAGTGAAAGTCCCGTCAAAATCAGTCCAACCGTTTCGGAGATTACCCAGAACAAACAGGGAGACAGATAGATAGATGAACAGACAGACAGAGAAAAATTGTATTTTTTTTTCATAGAAATAGTATTCTGTGAGAGCATGGTCCTTCCCCGGTCAAGCCGATCCATTCGTGCTACAACTATACTATATATATATATATATATATATATATATATATATATATATATATATATATATATATATATATATATATATATATATATATATATAGTTGCAGCTGGCTCTACCACGTAAGAAAGTTGTTCTAAGTACCGTATATACTTTCATATGCATTTAGTAAAAATCTTTTTTCTTCTTCCGTTCATACTTCCAATGTCAAATATATAATTGTTCCTTGGATAAGTTTTGTAGTTTGTTGACGTCCATACTGCCGATCGGTCAGAGAATGTATAAGTATATTTACGTTACTACTCAAAGACCAATGTTAAACACTTAATAGTCTATAATCAAGCAGTCGCACAGAGTAGAGAATGTCGCTAAAGTATTTAAAAATGTTACCATCAAATAATTAATGACTGAATTGGCTAAATAAGCTGTGAATATCGTGTGAACTGTTAAATGTTTTCCTTTTCAATAGTGCGTGGAATTTATGTAAAGGCAAGAAAACTTTTCTATTATATTTTGTATTTTAGATTTTTTATAAAGTAATGTGCAATTGATAGTGAAATACAGCTTGCTTAACACGCTTACTGTCCCGTGACCCACATATGTGTCATTGCATGGTTAATTAATTCTAGCGGTACTCGTAACTATATCATCCCGTAGGTGTCGTAAGATGCGACAGAGGGAAACAAATCAGGAGATGGGCAGCAGCGTCCTCCTAAAACTAAAAAACTGCGGTTGCCCACCCGCTAGCCAAGTGTGGCATCTATAGCAAATATCTCTCGTATGAGGCAATCTATGGGGGAAGCCTATGTTCAGCAGTGCACTTTAAAAGGCTGTAACGGTAACAGTGTCTACGGTCATTTGTATATAGTCATATAGATATGACTATTGTAAGCGCGACTGCTGATGATGTAGTACCGGGTACGAATCCCGGGTCAGACCAAAATGTGTTATTGGGTTTTTCTGTATTGAATTTCTCCGTAACAACACAGAGTCCGGTTGGCGATGTTACACTTCTATTCCTCGGAAAGCACGTAAAGCCGTCTATCCTGCGCCTGCTCTCTGTGTGGGACGGGACGGTAATCTCTCTCTCTCTCTCTCTCTGGGTGAGTCCCACCGGCGTATGCGAGTGAGGCAATAGAGAGTGCACTAACATTCGTACACTCTTTTTTTTATAGAATTAGGGTTACAAACGAGCACACAGTCCACCTGATAGTAAGTGGTTGCTGTGGCCCATAGACATCTGCATCTATCCTCGTTTGTGAATTAAAATGCAGATGCGTTGTCAGCCTTGAGGACTAAGATAGAATGCCTCTTTTCCAGTAAAATGGGTCTCTGGTTCTCTACACTGACCATACGAAACACATCAGCATTAATCTGCTATTTTACGCTGGTATTCTGTGAGAGCGTGGTCCTTCCCCGGTCGAGCCGACCTATTCGTGCTACAACTATACTATTAATATAGCTGCAGCATGGCTCTAATCCTGCTCTGCACATATGGTTAGTCTCAGATCTCAATTCAGTCTAAACGAAATTATTTTTACATATGCGATAGGAGTACATTGTCTCTTCATTATTTATTAATGTTAGTATTAAGGTAGACTTGTGTTCTTTTCTTTTATTTTTTAAACTCGTGACCTCCACACTAGGATATTCATGCTTCTGGATTTAATTCAAGTTTACAATATTACATTCTCTCATTGCTTCTCATTCAACTCATTGCTAAACCACTGCGCCACGGAGCCCACATGCAAAATTAGAAAAAAAATATTTGACAACGTAAGCCTCCAATAAAATCTATTTAGATGATAAGTCTTACGCAACTAACTACGTTTATTAGGTAGCTGCCTAGGAGTCATCAGTCTCGGTAGGTTTCACGCTCTTCCTATCTACTCGTATTTCTACTGCAAAGCAGCCGCACAATCACAGCTTTGCGGTTTGCATGTATACTTAACGAAGTTACTAATTTCCCTGTAACAGGAAGAATAATGTATTTTATATATCCAGCTAATTGTATTTTCTTGTGCAGGAAAGTTCTAATATGTTTACATAATACTATAATTTAAATTCCCCCGCCTGCAGCATGTCTCTCTGTATGTATGTTCGCGTTAACCTCAGAAACTACCGTAAGGGTTTTCATTCGGTTTTCGTCCATTATCATACTGATTAATAAGGAAGGTTTTGGAATATCATTTGTGAATATGTTTTGCAAATTATCTAATGTTATGGTATGTTATTCTAATGTTTTATGTAAAAAAAAATTATCACTACTATTATACTACAGTGGTTGTTCCTATTTAAATTTGAAAAAATATTCATCCTTAAGGGGCAAAAATAGAGAATAAAGATTTTATTGTAACTGTTTATACGACATTCTAGTTGTTAACCTACACGCATTACGGCAGCGCGGCGGACATTTCCTTTATAAGTTAATTTGTTTTAAATATAGTAAAACTGAGTTTCTATTTTTTGGGAGTGACAAACGAACACAGTCCGCCTGGTGGTAAGTGGATACTGTGACCGATAAACATTTACATTTATCTTCAATTAAGAACCAAAATTCAGATGCGTTGTCATTCCTGAGACTTCTATAAAAACCTAAAAAAAAAACATTAAGAAAAAGAGGACATCTGCAGATATTTTCCCGACTTAGATTTGGGGAGAAAAAATTACTTTTGATAAAAGTCCTAGCAATAAGAAACAAAAGGTCTAACAACTAAAAGGAATATAAAATAATTTCACATTCTTAAGTCGGTGCTAAAAGATATATTATAAAATAATTAAAGGCCCGATATTAGAATCTCAAATTACTAAATAGTTTCATTAAGATTTCATCCGCTATCTTGCCACCTTTATTGGCCCCACTTTGAAGGGTAAACTATTTAATTAATGAGAAATCATCGAATTCAGTTAACAAATGACGAAGATATTGCGTAACACACATACAAAAAAAAAGAAAAACAAGTCGAATTGTAACCCACTTAAAACACAAGTGTTAAAAAAAAAATCCAATTGTGCATGCCTTAAGCGCATAAGAAAAATTACGTATAAAATGATTATAACTAATTTTTTTAAAGTAGTTTAAATACACACAAGTATTCACTAATTACCTTACTTACTTCCAATTTTCCGATAATTTTATGTAAAACTACAATTAAAAAAAAGTTTGGAAAATCCAAAAGTGCACGACCCATAATGCTCATATGATGATATGAAAAATTAAAAAAAAATTAAATTGTTGTTCTATTCGTCAAAGAGTTTCAGTAGCAGTCACCGAAGTACACCTTCAAGTCACTCCGTCAGGTCCGTAGGTAAGGTCTGTTCATAACTCACAAAACGAGCCTAAACTCGGCAAATCTAGTTCTCCTGGTCGTGGAGTTCCAGTAGTATTAACCGAAATACACTTTCAGGTAACTCTATTAAGTCCGGAGGTAAGTTCTCATCACAACTAATAAAACGAGGCCAAACTCAGCACACCTAGTCCTACTCTTCGAGGAGTTCCTGTAACATTCGCCGAGGTACACCTTCAGGTCACTATATCAAGTCTGGAGGTAAGGTCTCATCATAACTAACAAAACAAGGCTAAACTCGGTACACCTTCAGGTCACTCTATCAAGTCCGCAGACAAGGTCTCATCATAATTAACAAAACGAGGCCAAACTCGCCAAACTTTGGTCAAGTATGTATTTTTGGAATATTTTGTATTTCTACAGCGAACGATACCTATTTTTCAGCACGAGCCGCTGTAAACAAACGATGCAGGAATCTACTCACGACGGCGGCCATGCCCGGAGTGAGAGTGAGGGCAAAGTATATTTAGTAAAATAAATTATTAGAAGGCTGCTCAAAACACCGAAAATTTCGAGATTTCACACCCGAAAAAAATTAACTGTAACTGAACTAAACAAAATTAAATTGCCATTTACGTTTCATGGCTTCCCACATGATAGATGAAGAGATTCAAAAATCGATTGAGTTGAACAATTGTTATTTTCAAAAGTTATCGTGTTTACCCATCCATGCAGACTTCATAAATCTACACCATAAGCCACTAAAACCACTTTATTTATGTAAAAATAGCAATTAATTGATGTATTTTTTTATAGGATAGGGTGACAATCGAGCACACAGTCCACCTGATGGTAAGTGGTTGCTGTGGCCCATAGATATCTACATTTATCCTGGTTTGCGAATCAAAATGCAGATGCGTTGTCACCCGTGAGGACTAAGATGGAATGCCTCTTTTCCAGTAAAAAGGGTCTCCGGTTCTCTACACTCACCATACGAAACACAGCAGTGTTAAGCTGCTATTTGACGCTTGTATTCTGTGAGAGCGTGGTCCTTTCCCGGTCGAGCCGACCCATTCGTGCCACAACTATACTACTAATATAGCTGCAGCATGGCTCTACCTTGTACAATTATAATAAGTTCAACAATCATTTATCTTTCTGACAATGTGCTTTTCATATAATTCGTATGTTCAATATGATTGTTAGATATGATTCCATGTGACAAAACGTTGGAATCTTGCTTTTTAGGCGCTAGTATAACATACCTACGCACTTTGCGCTTAAGGGAAGCAATTGTACGACCGACTTTAATATAAATAAAATGAGAGCATCATCAATGTAGTCCAAGTAAATTTAATACGCATTATTAAGGATAACTCAAAAACTACTGGTCAGATCTTGATCAAATTATATGGAACCACATGAGAAGCACCAGCTTTCGTTTTTGTTCCAGCACCTCATCAAAATTGGTTCACCTAGAATAAAAGTTCTGAGGAAACACACATAAAAATACAGTCGAATTGAGAACCAATTCCTTCTCTACCTACAAAAAGGAGCCGATACTCAATTCGACTGTATGTTTTTTTTGTGTGTTACCTCATAACTTTGTACTGGGTGAACCGATTTCGATAATTCTTTTTTTATATGAAAGCTGATAGTTCTCATGTGGTCCCATATGAATTTGATCAAGGTCAGACCAATGGTTTTTTTTTATAGGAGAGGGGGCAAACGAGCATGCGGCTCACCTGATGGTAAGTGACTACCGCCGCCCATGAACAACTGCAACACCAGGGGAATCGCAGATGCGTTGCCGGCCTTTTAAAAAGGAGTACGCTCTTTTCTTGAAGGTCCCTGAGTCGTATCGGTCCGGGAAAAATCGCTGATGGTAATCGATTCCACAAGGAGGTCGTGCGAGGAAGAAAACATCTTCTAAATCGCACAGTGGTGGACCGCCAATCATCCAGATGGTGTTGATGGTATCAGGAGTTCTGCCGCGATGTGCGTTCGTGAAATTTGGCGGCTGGGATTAATCCGAACAATTCCTCAGAGCACTCCCCATGGTAGATACGAAAGAAAATGCAAAGGGATGCAACATCTCTTCGCAGTGCCAATGAATCGAGCCGATCGGAAAGGGCTCGGTCGTCGACAATTCGAGCAGCTCTGCGTTGGATGCGGTCAAGTGGAAGGAGCTGGCACTGGGGAGCCCCTGCCCAGAGATGGGAACAGTATTCCATGTGAGGCCGAACTTGCGCCTTGTAAAGTAGCAGGCGGTGTGGCGGCATGAAATACTGTCCCGCTCTGCTGAGCACGCCAAGCTTTTTAGAGGCCAATTTGGCCTTCCCTTCCAAGTGACCACGAAACTGCACGTCACTCGATATGTCGACTCCGAGGATACCGATACTGGCTGAGGCAAGAAGGGGAGTGTCTTGAAACTGAGGAGATACGACAAAGGGGTTCTTTTTAGCGGTAAACGCGCAAACTTGTGTCTTCTGAGGATTAAATTGGACTAGATTTAGTCGCCCCCAATCCGAGACTTTGTTCAGCAAAGACTCGACTTCAGACACAAGTTTGTTCCGGTACTGAGCGACGTTTTCCCGAGAAATATTGGCACGGCCGGTGTATAGAGCATCACCAGTGCTGTCATCCGCATAGCAATGAATGTTACCAGTTAGCAACATATCATTGATATGCAGAAGAAACAGCGTTGGTGATAGCACACAGCCTTGTGGAACACCAGCGTTAATAGGCTTGTAGTCAGAGCATGCACCGTCTACAACGATCTTGATGCTCCGATCTGCAAGGAAGCTGGTGATTAATTTTAAATTATGTAGAAGTCGGTTAGTAAAATGACATCAGACAAACGAAGTTATAATTTCTTACACCAAAAATAAATTATTTAATTTAATTTCAAATAAAGATACATATTAATTTCAATGCATTCACTAAATATCGTTAGACACGTTGTAAACACGCCGTAATATTAATAAGACCTGATTCCCACGAATATAGTCACGTCCGCGAGCACTGAGACACACCTGACTCTATTGGAATGGGGTATCGAAAGACTACTTGTTAAATATATCACTTGCCGTGATTCATTTGTTATATAAACATTGACGTATACAGAACATAGTGGTCCTGCGGTTGAGTTTTTTTTTTAAACGTTACTCCCAAATTAGGATTTCTTTTGAGACTTAGGCCTGCTACATACATATGGAATTCCGTTTCGATATTCGGAATCGGAATTCCGAACGCAGCAAGTCTATATCTATGACCCATCACACACGTACGGTAGTTTTCCGTTCGAAATTTTGCGGGCAAAACGGAATTCTAGATGTATGTGGCCGACCTTAAAATGGGCTCGTAAGTTCTTCTGCCACCTCATTTTAGTTTAAAAAAGGCGTAAGTACTTTTGTGGCACTATATCCTTTGCTGAGTTGTTAGCTATATATGGTAGTTATTGTATTGTTCGAAATTCCGTCAAGGCGTGCTACCATTTTAATAAAATAAAGTATTATTAGTGCTCCTTTTCTGCACTGGACCTCGCCTGGCAAGGTGTGGGTAGTCAGAATAAATACAAGCTGTAAGCATTCCATCTTGGGCCTCGGAGGTGACAACGTAAGCCTTCTTTATTTTAATTTTGCTGCAAGAGTCCACGGTCTCCCTGTGAGGCAATATATGGGTGAGGTCAATGCTCAGCAGTGGACTTTTATAAGCTGAAATGGATTGGATGAATGGTCCATGGTCACGACATGTCGCACTCTAGTCAACTAGGTCTTCTTTTTCTGTGTGAGCAGGTATGCAGGTCTAATATAACCAGTATCACTGCGACTTATAAGATCTATTGTGAACGCTGCTATGGCTATAGTTCACTGCTAAGCCCTATGTCTTTAATGAATTGAAGGAGTTAGCGTAGCTATTTATTTTATGTCATGACCAAAAAGATCCTACTGTACTAAAGCGACCTGAGTGGCGGCCGAGTTGTATGGAAAACACGCCGCCACGCTGCACTCTCCGCTGAGCACTTTCTACTGGTCTAGCCTTTACTCTTACCTTTATGTAGAACTAAGAACTGTAACGTAATAAGAAAGTTGGATGCTAAAACTCAGGTCTAGACATTTAGCTTACTTAGCTTGGTTAATGGTTAGTGAGGTTAGTAATATGCATTCATTAATTACAGCCTTTCACAACTCACCAGTTTTTTTTTTAAATATAGAATAAGAGAGACAAACAAGCACACATACCATCTGATGGTAAGTGGATGCTGTGCCATAGACATCTAAATCTATCCCTGATTAGAATCAAAATGCAGATGCGTTGTCAGCCCTGAGGACTAAGATGGAGTGCCTCGTTTCCATTTAAAAGGGTCTCCGGTTCTCTACACTCACCATACGAAACACAGCAGTATTTAGCTGTTATTTTACGCTGGTATTCAGTGACAGCCTGGTTCTTCCTCAGCCGAGCTGACCCATTCGTGCTACAACCATAATATAACTGCAGCATGGTTCTACCACGTATTGAAGTGAACAAAGGCCTTCACCATAGATTACTTCATAGATACGAGGTTGCCACACTTGGCAGGCGTGTTGTTAATTACAGTTTTTTTTATTATTTTGAGTTATTACTGTAAGTACTGTTATTCTGCCCACCTCTTGTTTCAGTTTCCCTGTGTGACACTAAAGATATGATACGGAGTAGTAAATTCTTTTATACCGTCACTACACGACTAACATGTAAATCTTCCCTAACAGAATCAGGCGTTACTTTGCGGAAATCCATTACATTAAAGTTGGTAAAAAATTACGTCGCGTTGGTAAAAATAAAATGATGTGTCTTACCTAGTTTGAAGTGCATCTCCCGCCCTCCCTCAATTGCGTGCACTATCCCCGTCACCACTAATCGTAGCACCACTACTCTCAACACCACTACACTAGGAAAGACACACCACTGACGACAATACAACACGTTTTTCGCCTCTACACGAGGCATCTTCAGGTCTCTTCAAACTAGGTAAGACACATCATTTTACTTTATCGAACGGATGTGGGCGAGGTAATTTTTTACCAACTTTAATAAATCTTCCTTTTTATCATTCGTAGGCAGCATTTTTTTATTGTAAAAATTTAAATATCTTAACGTAGACAACGTACCTAATTCTATAACAGCATTAGAATTTTCCTTCGCAAACAAACGTTAATCCCTTAAACTCAATTATTACCACCTCATTTAGCTTCAGGGCGAAAAAAAAATATGTTTCATCTCAGGCAACGGAGGCACAGAAAGGGCTAGTTAGAGGGCGAAGAGAAAAAAATACGTTTCCACTAAGAATTCCAGCTCAAAAGGAAATTTTCCAAGCGAAGCCTCTTTGTATGTCAGAAATAAGATTCCCTTTGAATGCTTAGTGTACCTACTATGGAATTTAATTATAAGAAATTCTTAGAAAATTTCTCGCGACTTCAGACCGGCAGTGCGATTGTGTAACACTGATGAAATCGTTGTGGGCTTGGTTTTCATACTTAACGTATGGTTTCGTCGTATTGACTTGAATTCGTTTTTAAATTTGCTTACATAGTAGGAGGCAACCCAGAAGACTAATGATTTCGAAATCGGAGATACAGTTTGGTGTTGCAGCCATTGCCTACATCCAAAATTTTACTACACCACTCGATAGCTAAAGGTTCAAAGAATGCGTTACGTTCATTTAGGAGGGGGAGGGCCGCCATTTTGAGGTCGGTACACGTGTTCACGTACAACACACGGCCGTGTCCACGAAACCGCGACGTCCCCTATTTTTGTGTAAATGTATTAGTATTGACTACAAGCTGATGTCGCCTTTATATAACAAAGCTTTTATGTAAAAGAGACATATCTTAAAATTATACTTTAAACTAGCTGTTCCCCGCGACTTCGCCCGCGTGTAATTTCGGATTTTAATTAAGTTGTGCGGAACCCTAATTATTTTTCGAAGATATAAGTAGCCTAAGTTACTCCTTATAACATCAACTATTTGCCAGTGGAAGTCTTATCGAAATCGGTCCAACCGTTTTGGAGATTAGCCGGAACAAACAGACAGACAAAATTTTTAAAAATTGCCTTTTTGTTATATAAGCTGTTATTTTGATATTACAGACAGACACTTCAATTTCATGTATGTATGTATGTATAGATTATACGAACATATCCGTTGCCTACAAAACTAAGTCAACTTCCTATCTATGTTTATTACAGCACTAATTAATTTTGCCACAGATCATGACAACCTGACTGCCCATAGCTCACTGTCTGTTCTACCCAAGCTTCAGCTAAGCTTAGAGAATGCCATAGAGCATTCAGCTCGTCTTTTTTTAATTAGTGCTATAAAGAATAAAATAAATAAACTAATGTTACAAACGTAAAAGTTTGTGAGGATGTATGGATGTTTGTTACTCTTTCACGCAAAAACTACTGAATGGATTTTAATTAAACTTTACAATAATATGGAGTATAATTAACAGCGAAACCGGTAATGAGAAACCTCGTAATTCAAACTATCAATTAAAAATTAATAATGAATTGACTAAATCAAATCAAGAAGTTGCAGCGGTGTTTGAGAAATATTTCACTGATGTTCCTATCTTGACAACAGAGTCATTGAATGCTTCTCCAACTGTCGCCGAATCATTACTTAAACAGAATGTTAATACCTGTTTAAAAGAATTTAGATTTGAAAAAGTATTACCGCATAATATTGTAAAATACTTCAAAACCATTGATGTAAAGAAAACCGCAGATTTGTGGGGGATTTCCGTTACAGTGATTACGTCCATAATAGATTTAATTGCACCTCATCTTGCTATTATTTTTAATACTTGTATCGATTCTGGTGTGTTTCCTGATTTAATGAAGTATAGTAAAGTAATACCTTTATTTAAATCTGGTAGTACATTGGACCCCGCTAATTATAGACCTATTTCTGTACTACCAACTCTCAGTAAAATTTTTGAAAAAATAATTTTGGATCAATTGTTAATTTTTTTTAATACAAATAAATTACTTCATAAAAATCAATTTGGTTTTACAAGGGGTCGCTCGACGTCTGACGCCGGTGTTGAGCTTATGAAATATATTTTTAATGCCTGGGAGAATTCACAAGATGCCTTAGGTATTTTCTGTGACCTTTCCAAGGCTTTCGATTGTGTTCATCATGATACATTAATCAGGAAACTACAACATTACGGTGTAAAAAATTTGGCGCTTAAACTTATTACTTCATATTTAAATAACAGAACTCAAAAAGTCGTCATTAATGGTAAATGTTCCTCCGGATCGGTAGTATCAATGGGCGTTCCTCAGGGCTCGATTCTTGGCCCATTCCTGTTCTTAATCTATATTAATGACTTACCTTATCTTGTAGGGGACAATCACGATATAGTATTATTTGCTGACGATACCTCTTTAATTTTCAAACTGAAACGGCAGTCAATTAAATATGACGATGTAAATAATGCTCTATCGAAACTAGTACATTGGTTTAACGTCAACAATTTGCTCTTAAACGGCAATAAGACAAAATGTATTAAATTTACAATACCTAATGTAAAACATTCGAAAACCAATGTGCTCTTAAATGGGGAGGAGTTGAGTCTTGTGGATACCACTGTTTTTCTCGGTATTACTATTGACGCGAAACTTCAATGGGGCCCCCATATATCTAAATTAGCAAGCAGACTTAGTTCTGCAGCATATGCTGTAAGAAAGATTAGAAGTCTCACAGATGTTGAGACAGCTAGGTTAGTGTATTTTAGTTACTTTCATAGCGTAATGTCTTATGGAATTTTGCTATGGGGTAATGCGACTGATATTGAAGCTATATTTGTTTTGCAAAAGAGAGCCGTACGGGCGATTTATAATCTAAATTGTAAAGAGTCCCTTAGAGAAAAATTTAAAGAAATAAACATATTAACTTTGGCATCGCAATATATTTATGAAAATGTAATGTATGTACATAAAAACATAAATAGCTTTAATAAGAATAAGGATGTTCATACCTTAAACACTAGGAACAAACATAAGCTTGTAATGCCACTTACAAGACTCCACAGAATTAGTAATTCATTTATGGGGCAATGTATACGCTTTTACAACAGAATCCCAGAACATGTTCAAAGTTTGTCAATAAACAAGTTTAAAAGTTTTATTAAAGAAAAACTGTACAAAAAGGGTTATTATAATATCAAGGAATACATGAGTGAAAATAACCCCTGGGAATAAGGTGATCGCCACCATGCTGGTTCTATGAAAATTCATTTAAAATTGTATAATCAAAATTATTGTTAAGTGAGATTATGTTTAAAAAAAAAAGTCCCGCTGGGTTTCTTGCTGGTTCTTCCCAGGACAGAGGTATTTTCCGAACCAGTGGTAAATAAAATAATGACTTTCAATAAGTATTATGTAATAATCCATATTGAATAAAAATCATTCTATTCTATTCTATTCTATTCTATAGCTCATACATCAGAATAACACATAAGCTGTAATTCGTAAAAATATTGTGTAAATTGGCCAAAATATAACGATAAATGTTAAGTAAGTCTGGAAAAATCTGTCACATGCGAGCTATTTTGGCGTGAACACGCATCACGCAAAAACCTGTGAACCGATTTGGATGGGACTTCCACTGACAGACAGCTGATGTTATAAGGAGTAACTTAGGCTACTTTTATTTTAGGGTCAAAAAATTCCACGAGGGCGAAGTCGCGGGGAACAGCTAGTAAAAATAAATTTCTTATTTTATAGTAGGGGAGACCGGGGCCACAATTAACAAAAATTTAATTTTTAGTTGTACCTTCGAAATTATTAAATACTAGCTGTTCCCCGCGGCTTTGCTCGCGTGTTAAGGTTTTTAATTTTTTGTGCGTGACCCTAATTCTTTTTCTAAAATAGAAGTAGCCTAAGTTACTCCTTATAAAATCAGCTATCTGCCAGTGAAAGTCCCGTCAAAATCGGTCCAGCCGTTTCGGAGATTACCCGGAACAAACAGACAGACAAAAATTTTAAAAATTGTATTTTAGTTATAAGTACCCTATTTACTTTCATATACATTTAATAAAAAAACTGTAATTTTTACATTACAAACAGACACTTCAAGTTTATTTATTTGTATAGATTAAGACTTCATTTTAATGTTACATGATGCTTTAACTATTCTAGTTATTGCATATATTAACATAAATCAAACATAAAATAAGTGATGTCTTAATGGAACACTATTTCTCAAAAAAGTCCGTAGTTAATTCTTACCCCATTAACGGGGCTACAATTGACAGCTCTGAGGTAAGTATTACCATTATATTAACCAACTATTCTAGAAGAAAACAAATAATATGCATGTAATTATTTTTTATTAATAAAAGTGCTGTTAATACAGACGTATTTGGAACATCTTTTCATATTAATTGACATTACAAATCACAAAATATCTAAACATGAAAAAAATATAAACCCGTTTAATTAATCTTCAAACTATTTTAGATCAATATTTTTGGTCATTTTTTCTTAACATTTATCAGTTTTGCACCGGTCATCAGTTATAGTTTTCATGCGCAGAATTATACAATTACGCAAACAACGTGATGAGATGAGGTGGAAAATGGTATTTTCCTTTAACTTACACAACATGGATAAAATGTAATTTTTTATAAATTCAAAAAATATTAAAAAAATATCAACGATTAGGTACTAAATTAAGTATAACAAAAGGATATCTATTCGTACTCATCATCCGAACTACAATTCAGGCAATTGAATGATGTGATGTCACTTTTGATACACCCAGCTTGGGCTCAGCCATTGCAAGAGATATATTAAACCCTGTCGTCACCATCTGATAAATCTTCATTGTAGGGGAAGCCGGGGCTACAATTAACAGAGGTAAGTATTAACAAGCGAATTTCTCTAAAACTATACATACTAAGCCTTCAGCGTGTGTTTTAAAACGCTGAATAGATCACGCCGCATGACTCGGGATTGGTCAATTGTGCTCCGCGCATCGTGAGACTGAGTTGTGTACCAGACTTCTTTTTTACGCAAGTAACGAACATTTTTAACTTCACAAATCACAATATCTTGATTTATGCTCAAAATAAACTTTGTTATGATTATATTTTTTATTTCCTCAGATGCATATTTTATACTTAATAACGCTTCATTGTTAATTTGACTAACTTATTAACCAATATTTGGTTATATTATTTAAAACCAAAAATGTGCCTTTGGGGCTATAATGATGCTAGTAAAGACCCGGGTTCAATTCTGAAACACATTGTGAAAGATAGCGTTTGCATACGTAAACGCGTGCTTGTTACTATACATAACTATGATGTATAAAATTAAACAATAAATCAAAGGAGACGATTTTCCGCTTTAGTCGGTAAATACAGAAATAATTAAAGTCCAAATTGACTATCCAAAGCGGCTCATTATAGCGTTCAAATATATTTATTCAAATCACCGACAAACATTCGATGGTGATTGCCAAAAATCAGCTAAAGCGTTCGCTGGGATAGACCCCGTTTAAATATTGATCTACCCTCCAATCAAGTTCAAATGTAGTCCAAACAGCGGAGCGCAAACCATTTTTATTAGTTCACTGACGATCGCGCTCGACTTCTAAGCCGGAATTAATTAAAAAAGTAATCAAGTCAAAGCTTGTTTTCTTTTATGAAATCAGCTTGCAACTTTTATCGCAATATCCATCACAGTTATGTGAACCTTTTTTATAGGATAGGGTGACAAACGAGCACACAGTCCACCTGATGGTAAGTGGTTGCTACGGCCCATAGACATCTACATTTACCCTCAGTAAAGAATCAAAATGCAGATACGTCGTCACCCGTGAGGACTAAGATAGAATGCCTGTTTTAAACACAGCAGCATTAAGCTGCTATTTTAAGCTGGTATTCTGTGAGAGCGTGGTCCTTCCGCAGACGTTGCGCATGCTACAACTATACAATTAATATAGCTGCAGCATGGCTCTACCACGTACAAAGTGTGTGTATTAGAGTGGGTCCCTGGATGGTTTAAATTTTCTATAAGACCCGGTAGGTAGCGTTGTTGTCGAGATCCAGACATCACCCGTGCGAATCCGTAGCGGGCTGGCGGGTCGCTAATTATACATAATATTTTTTGTATGACACCCCTGACCCTCACTAAAGGCAATTTTCAGAGATATAAAGAAAATGTACGTGGTAGAGCCATGCTGCAGCTATATTAATAGTCTAATCGTAGCACGAATGGGTCGGCTCGACCGGGGAAGGGCCACGCTCTCACAGAATACCAGCGTAAAATGGCAGCTTGACACTGCTGTGTTTCGTATGGTGAGTGTAGAGAACCGGAGACCCATTTTACTGGAAAAGAGGCATTCCATCTTAGTCCTCACGGGTGACGTCGTATCTGTATTTTGATACTTTATTGAGAATAAATGTAGATGTCTATGGGTCACAGCAACCACTTACCATCAGGTGGACTGTGTGTTCGTTTGTCACCCTTTCCTATTAAAAAAAAAGGAAATCTCAACACAACTCCGGACCCAAAAACAACAACTATCTAGTCACACGACAAATAGCAGCCTGTGTACGTACCGTAACGTTTAATTCAATCAACAAAGACCATTGTTCCTCGAGCACCTCATTAAAATACAAAGTGCTAAAATCTCTCCCAACGTTCCCTTCCATTCAAACAATCCACTAAATTCAAACACTTCAACACTTAAGTGTATTACAACACTTAAGCATCCACCCCATCAGTATCACATCAATAAAGCCTTGAGCATACACAGATTCACTTGTAACGGTACGCATGTTTGCGTGAAACGTAGACACAGTGCCGAGTTATAAATAACTCAGTGCGAATTAATGATTACTTATGTTTACGTGAAAACTAAACATTGAATAAAACTATTTTCTACCGACTCAGAAAGGAGACGGTACTCAATTCAACTGTATGTTCTTTCTTTTAAGTATCTTATAACTTTTTATGGGTGAACTGATTTCGATGATTCCTTTTTGATTTGAAAGCTGGTGTTTCTAATGTGATCCCACATAAATTTGATCAAGGTTTAACCAATCGTTTTTGAGCTATTCTTAATAATTTATATTGAAGTCGGTTGTACAAAATGTTTTAATTTTTAATTATTATTAGGATTGTTATCGCGTTTAATTAACTTTTTTTTTATTCCCAATGTTAATCACCTCAGTTCCCCCTTGACCATTGGTGCTGCAAAGTACCCGAAACATTGGGAATAAAAAAAAAATGAAATTAAACGTGATAAAATCCGTAAAAATAGTTTTATTCAATCAGTACGAATTACTAAAATTATAGGCCTCTTTAAATTTCTTCTATACCTGCATAAACACTATCTAACCTTTCATACAAATATGACTACTTAGTCATAACACAAAGAGTTTAAATAAGATTGCAATTTAAATGTCAGAGGTGCCTTAACCAACTGAATCAATGTTTCAGACAATCAGTATTCATTGTTTACACACGTGACTACGCTTAGCGCCATCTATAAAAACGAAATATAGTTTTTCATGTTTGTATGTTTATCAGTTATTGTTAAAACGTTATAAATGTATTTATATTCAGTAGGTGTAGCTCAAAGAACCGGGAACCGATGGGGAAGAAAGGTTCTCGAGTGGCAACCTCGTACCGGTAGGCGAAGTGTAGGGCGGCCCCCCACTAGATATAGTGACGACCTGGTAAGACAATGCAGGAAGTCGATGGATGCAGGATGCTCAGGACCGTGCTTTGTGGCATTCCTTGGGGGAAGCCTATGTTCAGCGGTGGACTTGTGAATGGTTGTAATGACGATGATGATGAGGAGTTTTAAAAGGACATATAACACAATTTCCTTTGCTCATCTTTAACTTCTTGCAAGGATGTCTAAACAATTAAGAAAATTAGGAAAAGTGTATAAAGATTATAGCCCAACATTTACTTGACATTGACCTAATATCTGCGAAATCATGTTATCTAGTTTTAATAATAGAAGTCCTATTATAAATAATTATGGTATGATGTCTAAGCACATTCGTCTCAATGACTGTCTGAATGACAATCCACGACTTTTTTTGCCACCAGGGCGGTGCCACTAGAAAGTGCGGTTTAATACTTGACAGATTTCATAGCGGGGAAGTTAATTTGTCCGGAAAATGTAAATGTTATTGTCTCTTCCTGTACTATTAGCTACATTTTATACCAATAAGATTAATAATAAATAAACAAAACCACAGATATTCATTAAAGTAGAAATTTTTTAAAAACGTTAAAAATGTGCAAAAAATTAAAGAGCAAACCACTGACTGATTGTTTTGTGTACTCTAGAAACTGATAAACTTTTATTAGAAAACAACTTCTCAATTAAATTACATTGTGTAACAAAAAACTTTACCTTAGTGTCAACTAGCGACATCTGGTGACCAGAAAATTACTTCACAGTAAACTGATGATTTTAGATTTTTTCCAATTATTGGTGACTTTTCTGGTATTTATTTATTATAATGTTATAATGAAACCAGTCTTACTTTTACTAGTTAGCATTGTAGTAGTATTTTTTCATAATATTATGATAAAATTAAATTTATCTGTGTGCACTTAATGCTCTTTTGATTCACTTTTACAATAATGGGAAAATTTAAACGAAAAACACTTGCCGTCTTATTACAATAAGTAATTTATAACTAGTTTTCAGTTTTATACAAAAGTCTGTTTCAATAAAGAGGTCCCTTGAAAATTATGCAATTTAAATTTAAAAGTATGGAATTTGACTGCAATTGCAGCAACAGTGTTATTATTACAAAACGTATTTTATTGATGGTCTTAATTTGGGTCGATATTCTCATTGAGGGTTTAATGAAGAGACTTTAAGCTTACAACTAAGACTATCATCTCCTTAAAACTTATTACTTGGAACTCTAACATTTCACATCATAATTCCCGTCCTTATTTGTATCTATCCTACCTATCCTCAACCGTCATCTTGTGTGTATTTATATACTTATGGTTTTTTTAACTTGATTGTCAAATTTATGTACACCTGCAATTCGCTGTACACAACAGTTCTTTACTAAATAAGGGTTGTTTGGAAGAAATCGCTTCCACAGCGATAAGACCGCCTATTGTACTTTATATATGTTTATTTCATTTTGTCTCGTTATAATGTGTATTAATGTACAATAACGAATATATTGATTGATTGATTACTTACAGGAAAGAGACTAGACGCGACGCCATAGTCTCCGCGGAATATGACAATGTCTGTCAAATTACATACTTTACATTTTAATTCCGATATTTTCTACGGGTCTTCTTATATGTGATAGAGCCACGCTGCAGCTATATTATGGTTGTAGTACGAAGGGGTCGGCTCGACCGGTAAAGGGCCAAGCTCTCACAGTGTATCAGCGTAAAATAGCAGCTTGTTGCTGCTGTGTTTCGTATGGTGAGTGTAGAGAACCGGAGACCTAAGGCATTCTATCTTAGTCCTCACGGCTGATAACGCATCTGCATTTTAATTCGCAAACGAAGATAGATGTAGATGTCTACGGGTCACAGCAACCACTTACCATCAGGTGGGCTATGTGCTCGTTTGTCACTCTTATTCTTTAAAAAAAACATAACCCAAATTAAGAGAATAAGAATAACAATGCAATGATATCTAGATGTCAAAATAATAGCTTATCTGTGAAGAATAACCTGTTTTTATTTTATTTTATTTTATTTTTTAATCTCAATGTGCGTATCTCTATTTCATACGCAATTAAATGCAACAAAATCATTGAGGGGTTCAGAGGTAATTTCTGAACGAAACATTTATAATGTGTCCACATTCGAAAACTAAATATCTATTACAAAATATTGATATAGATTAGTAGAAGTTACGTAAATATTGGAGACATATTTTTATCACTGTATTAAGAACGCCAACTGAAGTACCGACAGATCGATAGCGTGGCGACCTGACCAAACCAAATCAACACTGCCCCCTCACCGCCCCTCCCAATATATTTCTGTGGACAGAGCAGCTCCAGGCGATCGTTTGACTTCGAAGCCCTTTTGTATTCATGAAGAGTGGCACATAAAAACTCCACGGGAGACGCTAAATCAGTTCCCAGGTTAAGAACTGAAATAACTAGAGGTCATTTGAATGTACGTGAACCATTGCAATCCAATATTTTAAATTTAAATGGAAGTCGTCTTTTAAAATAAAATGAATTGTATTATATGAATATTATTATTGCAAAAAAATTCATATTCCCAACAACAAGACTGTCCCTGTCCAGCTGTGGGACGTTTAAAGGTTGTACCTTATGTACTCTTAGGGCAAGAATACACAACATATTTTATTCCTTATTCCTAAGACAATAACGGTTAATATACAAGCTGTGGATTTCAGTTAATTGATAAGCACAACTGATCTTGTAAAAATTAACTTTTTACAGAAATTAAAAACCGATATCAAGAAAATAAGTGTTCGGTGAAACCGAACACCTTTGTCACCAATTGGCGCTATGCCGCCAATTTGTTTAGTGCACTTTCGTTACGCAACAGTGGCGGGTGCATTCATAACAATTTATTAACATTTTTGTAACTGTTTTAAATAAAGTGATTTTTTACTATTTCGGACGTTATCCATTCCACAAACTTAACAAACAACCAGACAACACCACCGACATCTAGTCTTTCGAGCGGTTTTTAGTGAGTTTTAAGTATGAGCAATCGGTCCACTGGCCTCCCATAAGCGGGTCTCACCAGGGGATTGAGAAGGTGCGTTAATTACATGAGAGCTTACTAAAATTCCAACGAAACAACAACAGGGGTGTGGTGTCTGCGTAACATAAACAACAACATTTAGAGCAACAACAACAAACAATGGAAGATCTTCTACGAAAACAGTCAGAATTAACAGCAGGCATCCAGAAGGAGTTGGATAGCTTCAAGAAAGATAACACTGAACGGAGGTATGCCACAGCGAAAAGAAGACTGGAGCGCCTAAACGTATTCATTGAGGATTTTCAAGCTAACCACGAAATCTTGGTGCAGTGCGAAGATCAAACCAGTGATTACTTTCTCCACAAACATTATGAATCGGTGAGAAAACTGTATTCTAGTGCTGTAACAACAATTGAGAAGTATGTCCAACTCCGTCGCACCTTACGCTATGCTGCTACCACTCTCACCAAAGGTATAACACCGACGATGCAGTGTAGCTTTATGTTGTTTATCCATAATTCCCTCCAACCGTTTCAGATAGTTATATTAGGATTCCACCACAGATGTCTGATTGATCCATAACCTTTTAAGATGGGCTTGGTCTTCGTTCATCCAATACTCCGAACAATGTATTGGTCAGGTAACCGACCCCATTGATAAGGCCGCGTCGTCGCCGTCTGGAGCGCTCGGTAGAATGTCAGCGCTCGGGTCAGCAACAGCTGATTATAGTATTGTACAATTGTACAATTGAACAATCAGGTTACATTTGTTGTTTGTATCCATAATTATGCATGATTTTTATAGGTAGTCTAATAATTTCTTGAATACTTCTGTCCCGTCCCAAAAGGGTTCCATCTCATAGTAGGTTACTAGGGTCCATTGATCTCTCAGAAGCTGTAGTTTTGCCAACGGGTTAAAGTACAATGTTTGTTTTTCATTCAGATGAGTTATGTTGCTTGTTCCATTCACCGTAGACACCAATCTTGTAAAAAATAATAGAGCCATAACGATGGAGTGTAAACTGGAATGACCTATTGACCTCTTGTTTCTTGATTTATTTTCTTGCAACTGTTCACTGGTATCGCTGTCACTGCTTGCTTTTTGAATTGGTAAAAATCCACGTAACGGCTTCAATAGCTAAGACGTAACCATGATTATCATTGCAGCCCTTCACAAGTCCACTGCTGCCACCAGCATGCATCGACTTCCTGGAAGTCTTACCAGGTCATCACTCCGTCTAGTGGGGGTAAAACTTAATATATAGTATTAAAATCCCGACTTCAGAAATTATTATATGGAAAAAAATATATTTTATACTTTTTTATCAACCAAAACTAAAGTACTATTATTTATGCTGTGACTCAACAGAATGCTACAGCAGCAGTATTACCGAAAAACTCGCGGTCAATTTCTGAACGTTAAATCTTTTTTTGCTCTTATTAATTTCGTCGGCAGAATGTATGATTCGTCATTATACAAACGGTGTGTTTTGTTTGCAAATATTCGCGCGTTTGTGAATTGGCGTAGGCAAATTAATAATGCCTTTGTCCGCGGCTTACAGTTGGCCTTGATTACCTGATTACTTGATAGGTGATTTCGTTTTTTTGACAAAGTTTGCAGAAGTTATTTATAAACGAGCGACGCGCCTTGGCTTCGCCTAAGCAGAATCCATTAATGAGGCATTGTTTACATTAAAAATAATCGAAGACCAATTATGTTATCAATTTTTCGTTTCTTCTTTTTTCGAAAATATCTATAAGTTTACTACACCTGATGGTAGACCATTTATGTTATCAATTTTTCGGTTTTTTTTTTTCGAAAATATCTCACACAGCAACCACCTACCACTATACCTAATGGTAGGTGGTTGCTGTGGCCCAAAGACATTTACATCTAACCTCGATTAAGAATCAAAATGCTGATGCGTTATCACGCCTGGGGGCTAAGATAGAAAAAAAGTTTCCGGTTCCACACACTCAATATACGAAACACAGCAGTATTGAGCTGCTATTTTACGTTGTTATTCTGTGAGAACGTGGTCTATCCCCGGTCGAGCCGACCCATGCGTGCTACAAAATAACTGCAGTACGATTTTATTCATTTATATCGCTCGTTAGATTTTTCTCACGCATTCGTTATCGCAATCCGTGGGTGGCCACTGGCCAGAAGCAACAAACGAACGTATCCTGTTTTCACCAATTGCTTAATTGCGTTTGACCGGGACGTTGGCCCATTTTGTCCGCTGCACTTATTCCAGCGTTGACGTAAAACCGCCCGTCAGCGTTACGTAAGCCTCACGTGAACCAGATCACGCGATTGAACAATAGAACGCTACCGGTTAGATAACAATTACTGGGAAAATTGTTTGTTACTGAGAGATGAGAGTAAAGTGTGATGCAGAAGAATGCCGTCTGGTTAAACCATTGACTTATTCCAAGGATTGTTTTCTTTCTTTTTTTTTATAAAAACTAAACCTTGTACTAGATATTTTGTGGACCTTCATAGCACATGTTTATTTATCACACAAAAACGCCTACTTTAATTGCAAGTAATAATATTTGCGTAAAACATGGTGTAGATGTTGGTCACATGTAAAAAACGAGCGCTCATGTTTTGCTTCTTTTACATAACATGCAAATATTTTTAAACAATGTCAAATATTTCCTTAGCTATTTGAAATAAAATTAGTCACCTGATTTAGTTAAAAATAGAATATAAGGAAATAATATTATAATAATAATTAGTTAAATATCAATTGTGAGCATCTTCAATTTCAATACCTAGTAAAAGTCGCATAGCTTAATTAAAGATATATTGTAACAATACTATAACAATAATTAAATTAAATGTTTTTAAATAAATATTATCCAATACATAATCTAATTTTCATTTATAAAAGCTTTTAGAAAAATTTACTTCGCAAATATCCGCGTTATAAAATAAAATAATGTGTCTTATGTGATGTGTGTTTCGCCTCTACACGAGGCATCCTCAACACGTGTCGTATTATCGTCAGTGGTGTGTCTTGCCTAGTGTAGTGGTGTTGGGAGTAGCGGTGCTGGGATTAGTGGTGACGGGGATAGTGCACGCAATTAAGGGAGGGCGGGAGGTGCTCTTCATACTAGGTAAGACACATCATTTTATTTTATAACGCGGATATTTGCGAAGTAAATTTTTCTAAAAGCTTTTATATAATGGATTTCCGCAAAGTAACGCCTGATTCTATTAATTAATTTTCATTTATTCAAGAATTGTTTTACGTTATAGAAATTATTTTCATTGAGCCATTTGTACAATTTCTTTTTGAATAATGTAATATTTAGGGTTTTAAATTTTTCAGAGTTTTTTATATATTCGGACACACATGGTAAGCCAACAATTGCCATATTTTTGTGATTTAGGTATATCCTTAAATACTAGCTTGTGTGTAGCGTAGTAAAACCCAGCGGGAGGGACACTTTTTTTTAAATAACAGCTTACAATCATGTAATCACAATTAACCACACAAAACAAATTAGAAATAGCTTGGTAGTGATCACCACATTCTTCTATCTTCTAATAACTATATTAAGATTGAGACTTAATATAGTTGTACCATGTATAAAATTGCGGAGCAAATTATTGAAAATTCATGAATAGATCAAGATTGTGAGTGAATCTAATCTACACTATACAAAAAATAATCTGATAACATTAATGATTAAAGTTTTCATACAAATTCGATTTTGACCATTTTTTTTTCATGAAAATAATGATTGATAAATAATAAGGTACCTTTTATGCGCCAAATTCATAGATCTCTATTTTATTTTAACATTTTACAAATCTAACTTTTAATTTAACTCAGGGTTAAAAGCTGGTCTAATAATACACTACTACGAATAACATTATAATCTATGATTTGCATCTCATTTATTTCGGCATATCTGCCGTAGTAAAAGTAGTTTGTAATTGTAGAATTGTAGCGAGTAGTCTGTACCTCACAAGCTTTTTCAAATAAGTGTTTATATCTCTGCACAGAAACACAAACTTCAAAAATATATATTGTTGGTAGTGGCAGTATTCCAAGACCTTTAAATAAAGGTTGACACGATTCATCGGGTCCTACCTCGCAGATTACCCTAATGCACTTTTTCTGCGCAATAAATGCCCGATTCCAATTCGAACTATTTCTCCACCTCACCAGTCCATCACGGAGTATAGACTCGGCAGAAGCAGTTTTTATGTCAGTCACTTTTTTATTTGGTTGAACGCGTAGGAATATTTGTTTACTTTATTATAAACTTCATCGATATGTGCTTTCCAGTTCAGATTCTGGTCTATAAGAACACCTAAAAATTTTGTTTTTTCTATTTA
The DNA here is from genome assembly GCA_963668995.1 of Parnassius mnemosyne. NCBI lineage: Eukaryota > Metazoa > Arthropoda > Insecta > Lepidoptera > Papilionidae > Parnassius > Parnassius mnemosyne. The sequence continues at coordinate 3,451,980 of CAVLGL010000046.1, read as the reverse complement.
ATGCAGATAGATAGATGTCTATTGTCCACAGCGTTCATTTACCATCAGAACTGTGCGCCCGTTTGTGTCACTTATTCTAAAAAAAAACTGAATATTTCAAGTTTCGATTAAACGCGGTAGAGCAATGCTGCATCTATATTAATTGTATAGTTGTACAATTAATATAGATGCAACATGAATGGATCGGCTCGACCGGGGATAGACCACACTCTCACAGAATACCAGCGTAAAATAGCAGCTTGACACTGATGTGTTTCGTATGGTGCGTGTAGAGAATCGGAGCCACATTTTACTGGAAAAGAGGCATTCCATCTTAGTCCTCACCGGGTGACGATGCATCTGCATTTTGATTCTTTATTGAGGATAGATGTAGATGTCTATGGGTCACAGCAACCACTTACCATCAGGTGGACTGTGTGCTCATTTGTTACCCTTATACTTTAAAAAAATGAGTTTACAATCCTTGTAACGTGACGACATAAAAAGGATCTAACAACGTAGGTACCCAGTAATTATTATTATATGATATCGTAGCAAAAAATGCTGGTTACAGACCTCCTCTCATTTCTTAGAGGGTTACGGAGGTTGGTGGAACTTCACATTTCTTTTATAGAATAAGGGTGACAATCAAGCACACAGTCCATCTAATAGTAAGCGGATGCTGTGGCTCATATGCATATACATTTATCCTCGATTAAAAATCAAAATAGAGATGCGTTGTCACCCTTCAAGATTAAAATGGAATGCCTCGTTTATAGTTAAACGGGTCTCCGGTTCTCTACACTGACCATACGAAACACAGCAGTCTCAAGCTGTTGTTTTGTGAGAGCGTGGTACTTCCCCGGTCGAGCCGACCCATTCGTACTACAACCATAATATAGCTGCAAAGAGGTTCAACCACGTAAAAACCTCACAGTGTTTACACCATCTATCAGAGGACATAAGGTATAAGACAGAAAGGATCAGCAGGCCTATTCTCTAACTTTGTTGACAACAAAATGATAGTCACTTTGCAGTGCATTACGTATTCTATATAGCTTCTCTATATGAGTTACCACGACTCATCTATACAAATAAATAAAATTGAAGTGTCTGTTTGTAATATCAAAATAACAGCTTTTAACTAAATGCATATGAAAGTATATACGGTACTTATAACAAAAACACAATTTTAAAAATTTTGTCTGTCTGTCTGTTTGTTGCGGCTAATCTCCGAAACGGCTGGATCGATTTCGACGGGACTTTCACTGGCAGATAGCTGAAGTTATAAGAAGTAATTTAGGCTACTTATATTGTAGAAAAAGAATTAGGGTTCCGCGCAACATAATTAAAACCCTAAATTACACGCGGGCGAAGTCGCGGTGAACAGCTAGAATAACATATGAAGCAATGTAACCCTTTAAAGTGATGTTAATCTGATATTATAAATAAGCTTAATACATGTTGAACAATAACATTATCCAGCGTTCGTAGTTTCTACCGACTTCAAAATGGAGCTGGTACTGAATTCGACTGTATGTTTTTTTTATGTCTGTTACCTCATAACGTTTTACTGGGTGCATCGATTTCGACGATTCTCTTTTTATTTGAAAGTTTGCGCTTCACATGTGGTCCCATATAAATTTGATCAAGGTCTCACCAATAGTTTTTGAGTTATGCCTAATAATTTATATTGAAGTCGGTTGTACAAAATTTAAGAACTCTCAGTTCAATCCCAAATAACTAAAATATAGCATTAATCACATTATACGGTGTAACTTCGAACTTTCAGTATTGAATACGACGAACTTGAAACGTAATTGAGAGCTTCGATCGCTTTTCGGATTGCAATTCCAGTGAGGGCGAAACGACCATGCTCTGTTCGAACTTTGTTGCAAAATTCGCTTAGCAAACTTAGATATGTCCGCAGATTGCGTTTATGACTTACACTCTTTCGGTGTTTGTGACTTATGTAACGCGATTGGCAATTATCCGACATCTGCGTCACAGAATACTTCTTAAAATTTATAATTATTATTGACTAGCTATACGCCCCGGCTTCGCATAAGTGATTTCTGAATCTCAAGAACAGCGCAACTTACCGGGTGCAATTCTGAATCTAAATCATCCAGAGACATATTCAAACACACACAAAAAATCATTCAAATCGGTCCAGCTATTTTTTGATTTCGAGAGCTTATACTGGCGGTATGCAAGGAAAAGGGTCTTCTTGTGACAAACACTATGTTTAATCACAAGAAAATCCATATGTATACTAGAGAAAGAAAGAATGAGAGAAGTATGATCGATTTGTTCCTGGTGGATGACCGACTGCGAAAACAGGTTATGGATACGCGAGTGTTCAGGGGTGCTGACCTGGGAACGGATCACTATCTGGTGATTACTAGATTTAGGGGTCTGTTCGCGGGTTGGCGCTACCGGACGACAGTGACAGAACCACAGTCGGTCTGTCGCATCCGAAGCTGGAAGCTTCAGGAAGCGGATACTAGGGACAAATATCATGCGAGGGTAGCCGAAAAGCTTGACACCATCGATGGCAGAAACGAATGTATAGAAAGAACATGGCAGAACCTTAGGGATGGAATGGTAAGTGCAGCGGAAGAAGTGTGTGGAACAATAACAAGAGGCAGTAGTAAAAGAAGAGATGCATGGTGGAATGATGAAGTGAAAGAAGCTGTAAAGAAGAAGAAGAAAGCATGGTTAGACTATTTGGCCTCTAGTAATGATAAGGATATGAGAGAGAAGATGAAAGAAAGATATAAGCTGCAGAAAGTTCACACGAAAGCATTGATTGAGGAAGTGCGTGAAAGGTGTAGAATGGAAGCGGACGAAAGGTTGTCGCACAACTTTAAGGAGAACTCCAAACTCTTCTGGAAAGAGGTTGGAAGGACCCGAAGTGGTGCGACGGCCTTAAGAATGAACAAAGTGCTTTCAAGAACTAATGACGTCCTCTCAGAAAAATCGGACGTCATGCAGCGATGGAGCGAATTTTATAGAGAAATGTATGCGTGTGATGATCTTAGTGAGGGATCCGGGGATGACGCCGTGACTGGCACGCCAGACCCGGACCTCGATGACACTGAGGTCATCAGTATGAAAGAGATTGAACGTACGATTCGAAGTTTGAAATGTGGTAAGGCTGCGGGACTAGACAGAGTTACTGCTGAAATGGTCAAGTATGGTGGGCCTCGCGTCTGGGACAGCTTTCATCTGCTGTGCAATTTGTGCTGGCGGACGGGGGATGTCCCGGATGATTGGCGATCCGCAGTCATTGTGCCTTTATATAAAGGTAAAGGTTCACATTTTGACTGCGGGTGCTATCGGGCGATCAGCTTGACCAGTTTAGCAAGTAAAGTTTACTCGAAGGTTTTGACACGTAGGATGCAAGAGAAATCGGAAAGATTTCTATGGGAGGCACAATGCGGATTTAGACCTGGAAGAGGATGCACGGATCAAATGTTTTCTCTCCGTATGATCACGGAAAAGCTTCTGGCTGTTAACCAGAAGATTTTCTGTGCTTTTGTGGATCTTGAGAAAGCATTTGATAAGGTTGTAAGGAAGAAAATGTGGGAACTGTTGCCGGGGTATGGTGTGGATGGCCGATTGCTAAGGGCTGTGCAGTCTCTTTACTGTGACTGTAAAGCCTGTGTGCGGGTAGGGCATGACCTGTCACCCATGTTTAGCGTCCAAACGGGCGTAAAACAGGGTTGTGTCATGTCTTCCTGGCTGTTCATACTGTATCTCGACAGCTGTTTACAAAAGCTGAAAGATAGCTGTTTGGGTGTGAAATTGGGTGACATAAAAGTAAATTGTCTGCTGTATGCTGATGATGCAGTGCTTATTGCACCATCAGAGGCAGAACTGCAGGCATTAGTCACGTGAATGAAAGAGGAATGTGAAATTAAAGGTCTCCGTTTGAATGCTAATAAAACTAAGGTTCTGGTATTTGAAAGGGACGAAGAGAGAACGAAGTGTGAAATATGGGTAAATCAGGAATGTCTAGAACAGGTAAATGAAATTGTATACTTGGGGAGTGTTTTTAGCCGGGATGGAAGATGTGATTTAGATGTGGACAGGCGTGTCGCTGCCGGGAACAAAGTCAATGGTGCCCTGACTGCGTTAGTCAAAAGGCAAGGCGTAGCGAAGAGTGCACGCCTTGCAATACATAACGCAGTGTTGGTACCGACTTTGTTATATGGCAGCGAAACCTGGGTATGCCAGAAGAAGCATAAAAGTAAGTTGAATGCAGTGGAGATGCGATCTCTTCGTAAAATGTGCGGCGTTACTATGGCCGACCGAAAGCGAAACGAAGAGATTCGCAATATGGCAGGTTTGAAAGATGACCTTATCACAAAAATTGATAAGGGCGTGCTTCGGTGGTTTGGGCAAGTTGAGCGAATGAGTGAAGACCGAATGGTGAAGAAAATATATAGCGCGAAAGTTAATATTAAAAGGTGTCGAGGTAGACCGAGACTAACTTTCGAAGACCATGTGAGCAAATTGCTCGAAGAGGGTAGGGTCAAGAGTACTCGGATACCTAGACGTGCATGTATGAAGAAGATAATGAATCTGAAAGAAGCGAAAGAGATATGTAAGGATCGTGACACTTGGCGATCTGTTCTCTCTGGCTACCCCGTCAGGGATTGTGCGTGAAGATAAGTAAGTAAGAGAGAGATTAACGGACAGCAATTGATTATATATGTAGAGATTTCAAACTTTTTTTACCGTGTAGTGGCGGTGTAAGAATATCCACAACCCCATATCTCTCCTATAGAAATAGTCTCCCGGGTGTCGTGAGAATTGACAGAGGGAAATTGAAACAGGAGATGGGCAGCAGCATCTTCCTTATAACAACTCAATACGTGGTAGAGCCATGCTGCAGCTATAAATAATAATAAATAAAAATTCCTTTATTTTCAAAAGTCTTATAACAAAGATTTGTCGAGTTTTCCCTTTAAGTAGTCATAGACACTTGTGTTGGGAATAACTCGCTACTTCCCTTACGGTATCCTCAATAAGACTATTAAACTATATTATATCTAGAAGCTTAGAATTATAGAAATGTGGGTTAGTTATTGTGTATATATTTTAGTGTGTGTGTGTGTGTGTGTGTGTGTGTGTGTGTGTGTGTGTGTGTGTGTGTGTGTGTATGTGTGTGTGTGTGTGTGTGTGTGTGTGTGTGTGTGTGTGTTTATGTGTGCGTGTGTATGTCGGTCACCTGTAAGTCCTACGGATATATATTAATAGTATAGTTGTAGCAGGAATGGGTCGGCTCGACCGGGGAAGGGCCACGCTCTCACAGAATACCAGCGTAGAGTAGCAGCTTAACACTGCTGTATTTCGTATGATGAGTGTAGAGAACCGGATACCCTTTTTACTGGAAACGAGGCATTCCATATTAGTCCTCACGGGAACAACGCATCTGCATTTTGATTCGTAATCGAGGAGAGATGTTGATGTCTATGAGCCACAGCAACCACTTAACATCAGGTGGACTGTGTGCTCGTTTGTTACCCTTATCCTGTAAAAAATAAAACTGAGATGGAATGTCATAAAATATGAAATTACTCTGGCTCTCTATAATTTTTAGACCAAAACACAGCAGTGCAAGAACTGCTATTTGTCAACAGGAATAGGTAAAAGTGTGGTACATACTTAGAATGACTTCTTGGTATAAAATACCCTAACATCAAGTAGACTTTCTATATTAGTTTAAAAATATTACATTCTATTCTACGCTGTTCTTCTGACGGTTTAAATATTTTAATTTGGAATTTAGCTTTTAGGCGATTTTCTTTAAGGTCTCTAATGCCTCACAGCCTGTAACTATACTGGATCTCTATACCCTTCGGAACCCATCAGTGCAGGCACTGCTGCTTGGCTGCAGAAATAGGCAAGAGGGTGGTTAGAGAATAGTAGTTTAGGCGACACCGCGAAAAAATGCACCTCCTTTCATCGAATAGTATAGGAGTATGACACGACTAACGAAACTGGAATTTTGGTATAGGTAAATTCATGTTTTTATCTTGAATTTGCTTGTTCAAAAACACGATTGTAAACTTTTGACTCGATCATAATGTTTATCGATCCGATATAGCGGATTCCAACCCAAGACATTCTGTCGATTAAACTTTATTCGGAGTCATAGTTTGAATTCACAATTTATAAATTCAGTAACTTATTCGTTCAATTATTTTATTACATTGTGTCCATCTATTTATTAATTAACATTTAAAAAACTGTTAGGAAATAAATCCTCAAAGTATCGTTTAAATTCAAATTATTATTTACGCTACAGTATTCATATAATCGCAATGCAGATGCATTAAATCATATTAAAACTAACATATTCATCGCATTCGTTCCAATACACGGATTTCTTATATACAGGATTATAATTGCAATATGGCAGACATAGAACACAATTCACAAACAAGTCATCCCCGTGTAAATAACCAACATATTCCATGTTCCAACGTCGACCGTCGAATCGGCTTAGTTAAGCCGAGTTTCCTCCCAGTAGACACAGGCGATATGGTCATGCAATCAAGCAGTTTGCCCACCAATACCACCGGGCGCCGACATATTGTCGGAGGGAAGTGCCTCCTCGCTTAATCTGATTAGAACATACGGGCTTACGGCGCGGTCACGACCTCGGCTAACTGACGAACGGAATGCCTCGGCAACGGCCTAACAGAATCTATCAATTGTTGGTAATGTGCATTGCTGTGTGCACGTTCACAGAGGAAGTTTATATATGGGTTTTTTAAAATAATTAAACTTTAATTAAAAGTAAAAATTGATTACGCGATATGTTTATCAATTGTCAAGTGATTTTGGGTATTCTTTTTTTATTAAGTAGGTCATAATTCAGCAGTCATTACCAGAAAGACATTCAGAAAGTTCAAGAAAAAAATTAGAGATTTTTGTAATATAACTATCTAATTGTTACCTTAAGCTTTTGACGTTAATCCACTCAAAAGGGTCAAAAAATAAGAATATATTTTAATTGTAAGAAATTACTCAAAGAAATAATAATTTAAAATTAAAAATTTTGTACAACCGACTTCAATATAAATTATTAAGAATAACTCAAAAACTATTGGTCAGACCATGATTAACCTTGTATATGGGACCACATGTGAAGTACCAGCTTTCAAATAAAAAAAGAATCATCGAAATCGGTTCACCCAGTAAAAAGTTATGAGGTAACACATAAAAAAACATACAGTCGAATTGAGTATCGGCTCCTTTTTGAAGTCGGTAGAAAAAGTAATTTAATCTAAAGTTAGCTTGAATTCCTTGATAGACTATGTCTTAGATAGATTCCAGGCCTCCCTGTAGGTCTAGAACTCCGTCTGTATATAGGTACCTCTAACCTATATTTGCCACCATATAGCAGCACACGAACAGCTGTGTTTCAACCTGAAGAATAGCATAGAATAGAATAGAAATTTTTTTATTCAATATAGATTATAACATAATACTTATTGTCTAAATTAGTCATTGTTTTATTTTTTATTTGAAGTAGCTCTATCCTGGGAAGAACCAGCAAGAAACCCAGCGGGAGTTTTTTTAAACATATTTCACTTTACAATAATTTTGTTTGTACAAATTTTACTTGAAAAGAGGCATTCCATCTTAGTTCTCAAGGCTGACAACGCATCTGCATTTTGATTCGCAAACGAGAATAGATGTAGATGTCTATGGGCCACAGCAACCACTTACCATCAGGTGGTCTGTGTGCTCGTTTGTCACCCTATTTCTATAAAAAAAAAATTAAATGAATTTTAATAGAAACAGCATGGTGGCGATCACACCTTGTTCCCAGGGTGTTATTTTTCATTTATGTATTCTTTGAATTACAATAACCCTTTTTGTATATATTATATAAACCTTTTTATACAAGAAGAAGGGCATAATTACAGGATGTGATGCGTTACTTATTACATTTCATTATTATTACATCTTAGTCCTCAGAGGTAACAAGGCATCAGTAGCCTTTTCTATTCGAAGTCAATTATAAATGTCCACAAGCTGCAGTACCTCTACCTACTTACAATTAATTGTACTATAAGTTAGTTTGCCGCTTTAATTTTATATAAAAACTAACTGTACCCCGCGACTTCGCCCGCGTGGAACTTGGATTTCATGGTTTTTTTTTGTGCGGAACCCTAATTCTTTTTCTTAAACAAGAGTAGTCTAAGTTACTCCTTATATCATCAGCTATCTGTCAGTGAAAGTCCCGTCAAAATGGGTCCAGCCGTTTCGGAGATTAGCCGGAACAAACAGACAGACAGACAGACCGACAAATAGACAAAAATTTTAAAAATTGTGTTTTTATTATTAGTACATTATATACTTTCATATGCATTTAGTAAAAAGTTGTTATTTTAACATTACAAACAGACACTTCAATTTTATTTATTTGTAAGTATAGATTACTATAGCCTCACCATGGTACAGACCTACATACACCACCTCACCATGGTACAGGTCTCCCACCCCCTCCCCCATTTCGCAGAGGGTTATGGTTGGTCCATCGCACTACTCTAGTGCATTTTGATGGACTTCACATATCCTCTAAAATTGTCATTAACAATTTCTATGCTGTGGGCCAGCGTCGAACCCGGGGTTGTCGTACTGTGTAGTTTACGGCGGTCGCTTCGCCCCTAAACTACCACGTACCTACACACAATCAACATACAGAACTGTAAAGACCAAACAAAGCGATCTAATAAATTTCTACCTACATCGCACTTGTCGACGCATAAATAGCAAACAATACCCGGCCGTAGAAACAACGCACCTTGGGAGAGACGTCAACGCGTAAACTCCCGCCATACGTTATTAAATTCGTACTCGCACTGTCCACCCACTCCATGATATATAGATTGAGGACAATGATATTAAAACATCGTCTATCGGGCACGCACTTGAGTGTGCGTGATTTACTGAGAACTCGATGACATACAACTGCACTGCAAGACTAATATGTTAAAGCTATATGCGTGCATTTTTTTTACGTGGCAGAGCCATGCTGCAGCTATATTAGTAGTATAGTTGTAGCACCAATGGGTCGGCTCGAACGGGGAAGGACCACGCTCTCACAGGATACCAGCGTCAAATAGCAGATTAAAAAATGCTGTTTCGTATGGTGAGTGTAGACCGAGAGACCCTTTTTACTGAAAAAGAGGCATTCCATCTTAGTCCTCACGGGTGACAACGCATCTGCATTTTGATTCGCAAGCGAGGACAGATGTAGATGTCTATGGGCCACAGCAACCACTTACCATCAGGTGGTCTATGTGCTCGTTTGTCACCATATCCCATAAAAAAAAATTAATCAGTGAGTATTTACTTTTGATTACTTTTCGGTCGTGTCAGATTACCGTCACATCGCATTATGAGTGTGAGGGAATAGAGTGCGCGCCTGTGCTTGCGCACACACTTGCGTGTTATAAACCAGTCCTGCACAGATGGGTAATCTCCGTTTAAACTGGCCGCCGTGACCGAAATTCGGTCTGGAGGACATTATAACCATACTTCCTATGCGACGTATAGTGACGGCAAGAGACCAACGAATTTACCTGCTGTTCGAGACACAGGAGTTAAAAACAGTCAACTTTCTGACTCTGAGCTGCCACTAAGATTTTTTTACGGAAAATCTAATATAATAACTTTTTTTGTCCGATCCGGGATCCGAAACCTAAACCGCACGAGCAGCAGTCGCGCTTAAAGGCAGTCAAAAAATTTGATTACTGACAGTGACTCTCCCGCGTAGGCTACTGGAGCTGTATTATAACACATATAACAAACAAGACCAGAACGACTGGAGAAGGACCACGCTGCCACATACCAGCGACTAACAGCAGCTACTACTGCTGAGTTCCGGTTGAAATACAAAGATGACTTTTAAATAAATACATTTGTATACTTAACACATGCACATAATATTTTTACTACACTAAATAAAATATCTTTCAGTCCTACCCTCCGTGGTATAGAGTCAAGAATGCTGGTTATAATTCCTCGCTGAATAACTTAGCTTTTGGGCGACAAAGAACCAGTCCTCTTACCTTAATGAGGAATTTTATTTAGTCGTCAGAAGTAACAACGCACCCGCCTTCCGTTGCTGGAGATGAGTCTCCCCCGTTTGTAAAGAGGATATGCTTAAACCGTCACGGCAGACGGAACAGTAACAGCATCTAAACCTCTCGCATCTTTAAAGCTATATCCCAATTGTAACCGGGATCGAGATATTTAACATCTGGCGTAAAAAGAATGGCCATTCATTTAAACATGGTAGGAGAAAATGTTTATCCCCTCGCTTAGTTTTATCCACCCTTCGAGCATGGGCACACCGGTGGATATAATATCCACAGTAGATAAAATGGGAGACAGTCTTAGACTTAAATAGATTTTTTGTATGAATATAAACTTAATCCCACGTCCAATGAACTAGGATAGAATTGTCCCTTTCAATGTCAAAAAAGCATAATTTTTTATCTTTCATTTGGCCCCATGCTACGGACGGGGAATATATGTCTACTTATTATGTCAAACGGAGATATAATTCTCCCTGCACGGCTAGCATGGGCTGGGGACAAAATTTTATCCCCCGATTATATCCACTGACAAGAAATAAAATTATCTTGTCCCTATGCCAAAGCACGGCATATGGGCCGTGGATTTGCCTTTTTACCTTTATTCTATTTTAAAAAAAAACTTCGATTATTCTGGCATTTCTCTTAGTCACCTCTCACTGCACCCACGGGACAAAAGTGGTGATGGATTCACTCATGCAACCAGCACATGACCTTACATATTCAGACAATTTAACTATGATATTAAATGTTGGTTAGCAAAGCTAAATGAAAATATATGTTGAGCCCTAAATGCAAATGGCAATCGAATGAATTTCTCCGACTGGCTAAAACCATATTTTACTCGTACGTTCAACGGATACCAATCGTTAAGCCATTACACACTCGAGCCAATAAATTTATTCTTCGGTATGCATAACTCTACTGGGTCTAAGATAGTAATTTAGACCTTAATCATAATCAATAATCTTCAATGTACCTTAACCAAATGCAAATAATTATATTTTTTAAAAATTAATATTTCATTTCATTTCTTAACGAATGTCGAATTATAATTTTTTGATACAATAAACGATGCATGCACGCCTTGTGTGAGGGCCGCAGAATTAGTTTATACACTCCAGCTTAGTTGGTGTGTTATATATATATATATATATATATATATATATATATATATATATATATATATATATATATATATATATATATACTAGAGAGATTATATACTATTTCACAACAATGTCCTTTTTTTAAAATCGTTTATTATAATCTGCACTGCCTTTAACTGTATATATATATAAATTTAATTATTAAACTCGAGAACCTTACTTCCCCATCGGTTGTCGATTAAAATTATAAAAATTGTATGTAATATATAAAACTAAGAACGACAACTCGAGGAATCGACAACCGATGGGGAAGTAAGGTTCTCGAGTGGCAACCTCGTACCGGTAGGCGAAGTGTTGTGCGACCCTCCACTAGATAGAGTGACGACATGGTAAGACATGCAGGAAGTCGATGGATGCAGGTGACTCAGGACCGTGCTTTGTGGCATTCCTTGGGGAGGCCTATGTTCAGCAGTGGACTTGTAAAGTGCTGTAATGATGATGATGATGATGATGTGATAAATAAGGGATATATATAAAATAGTCAAATGATAAATATCACAGTTTGACTTTCTCGTTTTAATAAACAGATAATAAAAGAAATAAAAAAAACATGGAGTTCGTGGGCGTACAAAGGCCGACCGTCGTCCGATTTTCGGCTGAGGCCGAAGCGCTACGTCGTACTGAGTGAGATAAATAAACTGGACGCTGATTGATGGTCCCGCCACGTGGGTTGGGAATGTTGTCGGACTTCATTCAGAGCCGTCTCTATAGAACTTGTGTATTTAAACGTCAAAAAGTATGAGCGTAGCAACATAATACCACTACTGCGACAATACGTTGTACATGCTATGTAATTTTGTATAGATGGAAAGCTTAGTATATAAATTATCTGCTGTTTAGGAAAAGTAATTCTTAATGTGTTAAAATCTAAACTACTTTATAGCATAATATTCTGGGGGAACAGTTATAAGTGTAATATTAAGGCAGCGTTTGTACTACAAAAAAGGACGATCCGTATCATGTTACGTATTCCACAAATTGAGTCGTGTAAGGAAAATTTCCGAAATCTTGGCATATTAACGGTCCTCTCCCTGTATATCTTAGTTTCACTTACTTATTTAGTAAAGAACTTTCACAATTATGAAACATACGAAGAAAGGAAAAAGAGAGAAATGACCCGTCGAAAAGAATTAAAAATTTCTATCACACCAACATTGAATGTTGTACGCCACAGCACAAGATATCAAGCCATTGGACTATTTAATTCTTTGCCTACCTCATTTAAAACTATTTATTACCACCACAAATTTCAAAATAAATTAAAATCATTATTAATTTTAAAAAAAAGCTACTACTCAGTTGACGATTACCTAAACGACAAAAATAAACTTAATGAATGTTAACTTTTATTGTTTATGTACTGTATAATTTATAATATATTATGACATGAAAAGTATTTAACTAATTTGTTAAATGATGTTTAAATTTTATCGATTCTAATTTTATTTAAAATAATTGCATGTAAATGTTGGTCTTTATTCATGTAATAAATTTCCAATACAATGTAATATTGTTCTATGGAATAAATTACTATGACTATGACTATGTGACTTCTTTTAGTCGAAATAATGACGGCTCCGGGGCGCAGTGGCTTAGCAATTGAGTTGCAGGTTGCAGCGCTAGGGCGGGGGGGTTCGAATCCCGCACGGAACAAGTATCTGTATGACCTACAAATAATTATTCCAGGTCTGGATGTTTGTTTTTGTGCAACTATAACAACTATCTATCTTACTTTTTGTGTTGCGGTTGTTCATGGGCGGCGGTAGTCACTTACCATCAGGTGAGCCGCATGCTCGTTTGCCCCCTCTCCTATAAAAAAAAAAAAAAGAAACTAAAAACTGCCCCCACGATACAGGAGGAAATGCTAGTGTGGATGTTACGTACTTTTTAAAGAGTAACCACCCAAAAATTTCAAAAAATTTAATAAAAAAAATTAAAAACCAAACTGACAGAGTTTAACCGCATGTCTGAGAAATAAAAAAATATATTTAGAAAACATCTTCATTACGCATCGGGGCACGGCAGCGAACATTTCCTTGCCCTAAAACCCCTACTAGAATAGGACAGGAGGCCTGTACCCAGGAGTATATAGGCTGTAACTATCTTTGTTTATTCATTAACGTTATTTTATCTTAGCACCATCGTCAAAGACAAAATAATTTAAAATTAAAAATTTTGTACAGCCGACTTCAATATAAGTTATTAAGAATAACTCAAAAACTATTGGCTTGACCTTGATCAAATTCATATGGGAATAATTATGGAAATCGGTCCACCCAGTAAAAAGTTATGAGGTAACACACATAAAAAAAAATACAGTCGAATTGAGTACCGTCTCCTTTTTGGAAGTCGGCAGATAATTTAGAGTGCAAATCCATGAAAACTTGCAGCCAACTTTAAACGAGGAAGGCAACAAATGCGTTGTCACCCCTGAGGACTAGGATGGAATACCTCACAGCCTGTAACTAGGCTGACTCTCTATATATTCTTCCGACGGGAGCACAGCAGTGCAAGCACTGTTATTTGGCGACACATATATGAGAGATTTATACGTGGTAGAGCCATGCTGCAGCTATGTTACTAGTATAGTTGTAGCACGAATGGGTCGGCTCGACCGGGGAAGGACCGCGCTCTCACAGAATACCAGCGAAAAATGGCAGCTTACACTGCTGTGTTTCGTATGGTGAGTGTAGAGAACCGGATACCCATTTTACTGGAAAAGAGACATTCCATCTTAGTCCTCACTGCACGGGTGACGACGCATCTGCATTTTGATTCTTTATTGAGGATAGATGTAGATGTCTATGGGTCACAGCAACCACTTACCATCAGGTGGACTGTGTGCTCGTTTGTCACCCTATTCTATAGAAAAAGAGAAGGTGATACCCTGACGAACTTCTAGGTAAAAAGTGAGTCAAACCGCTTAGTAAAATTTCAGATTATTCTGACATTTTTTTTATAGAAGTCCCTCTTCGAAGAAACGAAAATGCGGCGCACTTGATGAGGAATTGCAGAAGCGTTGCCGGCCTTTTAGAATTTTAAAAAATTAGATTGACATTTGAATCTGGGTAAAATTTAATCATAAAATTTCATTACTTTCATACATTAATACATGCCGTGTAGTGGCGGTCAAGAATATCCACTACCCCATATCCTCCCGTGGGTGTCGTAAAAGACGACAAAGGGAAACAGGCAGGAGATGGGCAGCAGCATCTTCCTGATAATAGCCAAAATTACAATAAAAAAACTGCGGTTGCCAACCCGCTCGCCAAGCGTGGCAACTATGGCAAATACCTCCCAATGAATAAAGCAACAAACAGACGGCCCCCAGTCCCCGGCGGCCCCGCTATTCCTGGCTACGGTGGCGACCATGGTAACGGCGGGGCAGGGGGTGCTAAGAATCTCCGGTGGAGGTTCGGTTGCCACCTTAGACGACTCGACCTGGCAACGTACAACGTACGCACCCTGAGGACTGACGAGAAGATCGTGGAGCTGGAAGAAGAGATAGACAAGTTGCGCTGGCATATTATAGGACTATCCGAAGTCCGAAGAGAGGGGGAGGACACGATAATCCTCGAATCCGGCAACTTGCTCTATCACCGGGAGGGCGACCATCTGTCCCAAGGTGGTGTCGGATTTATCGTCCACAAGTCTCTCGTTAACAACGTTGTAAAGATCGGGAGTGTGTCGACGAGGGTTGCGTACCTTATACTCAGAATCACCAAACGGTATTCGCTGAAGGTCATACAGGTTTACGCACCAACCTCGACACACCCCGATGAGGAGGTGGAGGAAATGTATGAGGTTATACGTTGTTAATGGGACTATATACGGTGTTAATGGGAGACTTCAATGCAAAACTAGGCACAAGAGAGAACGGCGAGCTGAAAGTAGGGAAATTTGGAATAGGGCAACGGAACCCAAGGGGCCAGCAGCTGTCCGGCTTCATGGAGAAAGAGGGACTCTTTATGATGAACTCTTTCTTCCAGAAGCGGCCACACAGGAAGTGGACCTGGTCGAGCCCCGACGGTTCGACAAAAAATGAGATTGACTTCATTATGACGACCAGACGACAACTGTTCAGTGATCTCTCAGTGATCGCGAGGGTGAAAACCGGCAGCGATCACCGAATGGTTAGAGGCACACTGAACCTAAACGTTAAGTTGGAGAGGTCTCGTCTAATGAAGTCAACGCTCCGTCCCCCTCGTGCTCTGTTCCAAAGTCCCGAAACCTTTCGGCTCGAGTTACAAAACCGTTTTCAGTGCCTGGAAGACTGCAATGAAGTGGACGATATGAATGACAAGCTCGTGGAAACTGTCCATGCGGTCGAAGCTAAGTTCTGCAAGACCCGCCGCAGAAGAACACAAAAACTCTCCGATCACACTCTTAATCTCATGGCTGTTAGACGGGAGATGAAGCTACATTCTTCAACAGACTTGACAGCATACAGGCATCTGAACAGACAGATCTCCAAATGCATGCGGCGTGACTTACGCAACTTCAATACAGCTCGTATTGAAGAAGCGATCGAGCGGAATCAAGGCTCCAAAGTCTTTGCCAGAGATCTGTCTGCCAGAAAGAGCCAACTGTCAAAGCTGAAGACAGAATGTGGCAGCATCGTTTCCGGGACACCTGAGATTTTGAGTGAGATTGAGAGGTTCTATGGGCAGCTGTACACATCATCGTTGGAGCCACACGTAAGTGTGAGTAACGATCCAAGAGCGAGTCTCATCCGACACTATTCCGAAGATATCCCGGACGTCAGTCTGAGCGAGATTAGAATGGCTCTCCAGCACCTTAAAAACGGTAATACCCCAGGCGAGGATGGAATTACAGCGGAGCTTCTGAAAGCGGGTGGAAGACCGGTACTTGAAGTCCTTCAGAAGCTCTTTAATTCCGTCCTCCATGGTGGCATTACACCGGAAACGTGGAGCAGAAGTGCGGTGGTCTTGTTCTTCAAGAAAGGTGACAACGCTTTCTTGAAGAACTACAGACCGATTTCCCTTCTGAGCCGCGTCTACGTGCTGTTTTCGAGAGTCATTACGAATCGTCTCGCGCGCAGACTTGACGACTTCCAGCCTCCCGAACAAGCCGGTTTCCGAAAGGGCTTTAGCACCATAGACCACATACATACCCTTCGGCAAATTGTACAGAAGTCCGAAGAGTACAATTTGCCACTATGTCTGGCGTATGTGGACTATGAGAAAGCCTTTGATTCCGTCGAAATTTGGGCGGTGCTGCAGTCCCTTCAGCGGTGCCAAGTTGACTGTCGGTATATCGAAGTGTTGAAGTGCTTGTACAGTAGGGCTACGATGGCTATCCGAGTACAGAACCAGAGTACGAAACCTATCCAATTGCAGAGAGGTGTAAGACAGGGTGACGTCATATCCCCGAAACTCTTCACCGCTGCATTGGAAGACGTTTTCAAGCTTCTGGACTGGAAAGGATACGGTATCAACATCAATGGCGAGTACATCACTCACCTTCGATTTGCCGACGATATAGTCCTTATGGCAGAATCGCTGGAGGACCTAAGCACTATGCTCCATGACCTCAATAGTGTTTCCCAACGGATAGGTCTTAAGATGAACATGGACAAAACAAAGATCATGTTTAATGTCCATGTCACACCTATGCCGGTAGTTGTTGGGAGCACTAAGCTCGAAGTTGTTGACGAGTATGTTTACCTGGGACAAATAGTCCGACTAGGTAAGTCCAACTTCGACCGAGCAGCGTTCGGGAAGCTACGACACATCTTCTCGTCAGACATACCTCAAAACCTGAAAACGAAACTGTACAACCAGTGCGTGTTGCCAGTGATGACTTACGGAACTGAGACGTGGTCCTTCACTGCTGGCCGTATGAGGAAGCTCAAGGTCGCTCAGCGAGCTATGGAGAGGGCTATGCTCGGAGTTTCTCTGCGTGATAAACTTAGGAATGAGGATATCCGCAGTAGTACCAGAGTAACCGACATAGCCCAACGGATTAGTAAGCTGAAGTGGCAGTGGGCCGGTCATATAGCTCGAAGAACCGACAACCGATGGGGAAGAAAGGTTCTCGAGTGGCAGCCTCGTACCGGTAGGCGAAGTGTAGGGCGTCCCCCCACGAGATGGAGTGACGACCTGGTAAGACATGCAGGAAGTCGATGGATGCAGGTGGCTCAGGACCGTGCTTTGTGGCATTCTTTGGGGGAGGCCTATGTTCAGCAGTGGACTTGTGAAGGCCTGTAATGAATGAATGAATTAATTAATTAATACATACAGGTCAAGATAAAAGTGTGTTAAAATGGTTGAAAGGAATATGACAGCCTATTTTAATACGCTTGTGGCGGATTGTGAATTAAACCACACATATACAGTTAATAGTTTATTACAATATACACAAGAGTAGAAGGAACTGCGTTCGCGCCGCCGACTGTTTACGAGAACGCCCGAGACAGAGCGCGTCGTTTCTCCACACGTTTTTATTAGCTTAGTATGAATCTATGTATATATGTTACGGCATTTTTGAATTTGATTTTCATTCCCTACAAAACGTCGGATTGATTTGAAACTTCGCACACTTATCAAGGACCGATGACAATGCAATAATTTAAATAGTTTGGACCATTGTCCTTGCCAGAATCCTCAGGATTTGCGAATAATTCATAAAACAACTACGATATCTGCCAGTTCAATCTACTGTAAGTCGCGTAAAAGAACTTCGTTCCAAAAAAAAACACTTTGCAAACAAAACACAAAAACACACACACAACAAATAAAAAAAACACGCTTTTGTAGATAACGGCAGTAAAAAATAGAAAATAATTTTCAATAAATTGAATAAAACTATTTTTACGGATTTTATCGCGTTTAATTAACTTATTTTATATTCCCGACGTTTCGGTTGCTTTCCAGCAGCCGTGGTCACGGGGGACTGAGGTGATTGACGTCCCGATGTCAAAGTTAACCCGGAGTACCTTCAGCTTTTTAATTATTAATTTTGGTCCGATCTACGCAGAATGAACTAACTGTGTCTTGAAGTCTTACAGTGGTATGCTTGGGTTTAGTTTTAATTTTATGAATTACAGGATCCCAAGCAGGTGGTAGTACCCAGCCTCCCTCTCTATTGAAATTAGGATGTTTTTTAATTTCAATAGCCTCACGTATCATCCTTGGCAGGAATCGATGTTCTTTCGCGAGGACTTGTGGTTTATCAAATCTAATGTAATGACGGGGGCCGTCTAGAATATGATCACAAACTGCAGTTCATATTCTAGACGGCCCCCGTCATTACATTAGATTTGATAAACCACAAGTCCTCGCGAAAGAACATCGATTCCTGCCAAGGATGATACGTGAGGCTATTGAAATTAAAAAACATCCTAATTTCAATAGAGAGGGAGGCTGGGTACTACCACCTGCTTGGGATCCTGTAATTCATAAAATTAAAACTAAACCCAAGCATACCACTGTAAGACTTCAAGACACAGTTAGTTCATTCTGCGTAGATCGGACCAAAATTAATAATTAAAAAGCTGAAGGTACTCCGGGTTAACTTTGACATCGGGACGTCAATCACCTCAGTCCCCCGTGACCACGGCTGCTGGAAAGCAACCGAAACGTCGGGAATATAAAATAAGTTAATTAAACGCGATAAAATCCGTAAAAATAGTTTTATTCAATGTGTAGTGTTCGCGTAAATATAAGAAATCATTATTTTCAATAAACTTAAAATAAGAAAAT
The DNA here is from genome assembly GCA_963668995.1 of Parnassius mnemosyne. NCBI lineage: Eukaryota > Metazoa > Arthropoda > Insecta > Lepidoptera > Papilionidae > Parnassius > Parnassius mnemosyne. The sequence continues at coordinate 3,432,981 of CAVLGL010000046.1, read as the reverse complement.
AGTGAATAACATAAAAAACCAATTTTATTGTAAAAAAGCGTGGAGTAGAATAGAATATTGTTGTTCAACGCAGAGTACAAAATTATGCTTATTTTATGTTACTTTTTTACCTTCACCATTGTTGGGAAAAAATCTCTGTCTTAGGAAGAACCACCGAGACTTTTTATATCGAAAGATTGTACCGCTCAGGAATTTAAAAGTTTAATTTAATTTCGATAAGTATATTTTAAAGACGAGACGAGGACAAAATTAAGTAAAAGAATCTACCTCCCAAGTCAACGTTACCACAAAAGACGATTAAATTTAAATACATGTTATAATAAATCTAAAGAATACTTAAATAGATACATCTATACAAATAAATAAAATTGAAGTGTCTGTTTGTAATGTCAAAATTACGGCTGAAACGGCATATGAAAGTATATACGATACCTATAACAAAAACACAATTATTAAAATTTTTGTTTGTCTGTCTGTCTGTCGGTCTGTCTGTCTGTCTGGTTGTTCCGGCTAATCTCTGAAACGGCTGGACCGATTTTGACGGCACTTTAACTGGCAGATAGCAGATGTCAGATGGAGTAACTTAGGCTACTTTTATTTTAGAAAAAGAATTAGGGTTCCGCGCAAAAAAATTAAAACACTTACACGCGAGCGAAGTCGCGGGGAGCAGCTAGTATTATAATAAATCCAAAGAATAGTTAAAATGTACCGTCCATAATATATTTTGTTTATATAACTGGAAAAAATACCTTTAATAGGCCTTACATTTAAGCTACTTTAAGTCCTTAAAATTGTTAAATCGCTGTTGGTTTTATTTAAATAAATAAAAAAAAATTGATATATAAAATAAAGCACGACCAAAGCTGTAAATACTTTTTTAACAGAATTAAAAAAAAACTATTTTGGGTTGACTAAGGAATATCACAAGTTCATGGGTAACCACTGGAATGCCTTCTAAATAGTTACATTAAAAATCCCTATTTTACCACCCTTGGGTTGTTTTTTTTTCTTGAACGTCCCTGAAGTTTAAGCAGTTTCCAAGAAATCGGTCAACATATAAAAACATACGAGTCGAAAGACCCTTGTCGTTTTTGAAACTTAGTTAATAATTCGCGAAGGCGTTTCAGTGCGAAACTGTATTATCAAACGTAACGGAACAAGCGTATATCTTCGCCACAAACACACGTGAATAAATGAAGCTTGGCGCAACAATGCTGTGGCCCAGTTTACCCGGTGCTCCCCAACGAAGCAACGGGTCAGGCGACAAGGAAATTCGATTGTGACGCCTCTGTGTTGCATCAGCGTCGGTTCCCTTTGAAATATTATATTTGACGGCTCCGTGGCGCAGTGGCTTAGCAATGAGTTCCAGCGTTTCTGGCTGCGGGTTCGAATCCCGCACGGAACAAGTATTTGTATGGCCTACAAATAATTGTTCCGGGTCTGGATGTTTGTCCTTGTGCAATTTATATTTGAATACTGCCTCCACGATACAGGAGAAAATCCTAGTGTGTGGAAGTAAAGTTATTTAAAAAAAAAAGTAATTCTTGATACAAACAAAGCGGGAAACTTAATACGGTTTCATTGTTCGGGAGAAAATTCAAAATTATAGGTACAAGTAAGATCCACTAATTAGCTTTCAAAAAGTCAAATAATGTTACTGTAATTTTAGATAACTAATTAGTAAGGCTTACTAATAAAACAAAGCTCTCTACACACCTTCGCTATCGGTATCTAATTTAATGATAATAATACATAAAATTGAAGATGTACATAGCGTTAGTTCATACAAGCACTAGGAATTCCGCTGTTCGGTCGTGGTCGGATTCCGCGCCGGTGTGGTCGCAGCATGTCTCCCAATATTGGAGGAATAGCGAACGCGTCAGTAATTACGGGCATAATTAGCGAGTCATTTGACTTACTGGCGTGTTTGGAATAATTTGCGTATCTGAATAAATTTCATTGTTATTTATTATTAGTGTTAAAGGATTACATGCTTAAATATAGATAAATAGCTTTAAATCTATACAAATAAATAAAATTGAAGTGTCTGTTTGTATTATCAAAATTACAGCTTTTTACTAAATACATATGAAAGTATATACGGTACTAATAACAAAGATACAATTTTTAAAGTGTTTGTCTGTTTATCTGCCTGTCTGTTTGTTCCGGCTAATCTCCGAAACGGCTACACCGATTTTGACGGGATTTTCACTCGCAGATAGCTGATGTCACAGGGAGTAACATAGGCTACTTTTATTTTAAAAAAATAATTAGGGTTCCGCGCAAAAAAATTAAAACCCCAAATAACACGCGGGCGAAGTCGCGGAGAACAACTAGTAACAAATAAAAATGCAACATGTTATGACTATTTGTAATGGTTGCTTAAGAGAATGCACTAACACAACGCTGCTTGTACTCGTAGTCGTCTAAGACCTGCAGTAGCCACCTACCACGAGGGGTTTTTATAGTGAATAACTAAAATTAAAAACGAAAAAATTCAAAACTCCGAAACAAAAAGAGCTGATGATCTTCAAACGGGTGAACATATTTTCTTGAAACATAGCTAAGAACACTCTTGTATAAGGCACATTTCAAACAAAAAAAATAATCAAAATCGGTTCATCCGTTCAGGAGCTAAGATGCCACAGACAGACACACAGATACACACTACAAACATGTAACACCCCTTTGTTTTAGGGGTTAATAAAGTATTTGTGTCAATCCAAATCACAGTTGGTTCACTCAATTTTATAAAAAAAAAAACACTTCCTTTCCACCATCCATCCCCATCCATTTAACAAAGTAATCTGATTTATTTAAGTGATTTTGTTGCATGTATTAAATATTTACAGTAGTCTATATTTAGGTGAACATTTCTCCCGCCAACTAAAATGCAGCGGGATCTTTATTGAGTGCACTAATTTTGCGGCCAAAGTATCGTCTTGAATAAATGACCACATCAACCTACCACTAAATTCACTAAGTCTATGTTTGGAAATATTTGGTATACAGTTTTTAAATTTAGATTTTATTTTTAATTACAGCCAATTGTAGAAACAAAAAAGTCTAACTTTATTGTGAAACTGACTATTGAAACAATAAACAGACTTATAACTTAAACTAGCAACCCGGCCCGGCTTCGCACGGGTGATTTGTGGATCTCGATAACAACGCCAACTACCGGGTCCAATTGTGAATTTAAATCATTCTCGAATTAACTTTATTAAGCACACAAAATTTCATTAAAATCGGTCCAGCCGTTTTGAAGGAGTTCAATCATACATGGACAGAAGAATTATTATGTAAAGATATAGGTAGATTTAACAAATTTGACTTTGTACGTCATAGTTCTTCTGCTATTATTTATTCTGTGGTCATAGGCATGCTCTATGTGAATTTTCTACCAACTTCAAAAAGGAGACGGTACTCAATTCGACAACATGTTTTTTTATGTGTGTTACCTCATAACTTTTTACTGGGTGAACCGATTTCGATGATTATTTTTTTATTTGAAATCTGGTGCTTTTGTTGCTGTGCTGACCAATAGTTTTTGAGTTATTCTTAATAATTTATATTGAAGTCGATTGTACAAAATTTTTAATCTTTAATTATTATTTTTATTAACCTAAATTAACATAAATTAACGACGCAAAAAGAGGAGTATTATAAGTTTGCTAAGTGTCTGTCTGTTTGTGGCACCGTAGCTCTTAAACGGGTGAACCGATTTTTCAATTTAAGTTATTATAAACAGACGAGCGCACATTCCATCTGTTGGCAAGTGGATGCTGTGAAAGGCCACCCACATTTATTTATTAGATATAAAAATGCTAATGCGCCTCTGACGAAAGATGGAATTCAGCTTGACGGCTTAGTGGTGCGGTGGCTAAGCGGTCGTGTCGCTTCGGGGCCGCAGGTTCGAATCCCGCACGCAACTAGTGTTTGTATGACCTACAAATAATTCATCGTTAAGAATCTTATTTGTAGTTTTCCATTAAGTCTAATATATTTAGTTTTCTGATGAAAAAAAGCTAGTAATCGAGAAATAATAAACGTTTTCTTTTTTTAATTTTATAATTTTTTTTTTTAAATTGAGGTTCGTCCCTTTGTGGAGTCAACAACGAATTTTTTCAGGTCTAGCTGTGTGTCCTGTGTGTACTTGTTTAATTTATGTATGTGAACCGCCACGACGTTACGTTATTACCTGTATGATCTTAGTAGTTGATTCAAAGGTAAACCAAAGTTTATTTAATTTAAACCGTTAAAGTGGAAATCGAATAAAGTAATGTACTTAAAGCTTCAAATATGTACGTGCGCAGTCTGCATATATATTATTCACGATACAATGCGTCCAGATACGAGGAGCGGGGAACATTAAAGCGGGTAGAAGCGAGAATCGTTACGAAAGTGGTATACATGCACTGAGTACTGTTTTTTTTTATAGAATAAGAATGACAAGCGTGCACACAGTCCACCAGATGGTAAGTGATTGCTGTGGAACATAGACATAGACAAAATTCAGATGCGTTGTCACCCCTGATGACTAAGACGGAATGGCTCGTTTCCAGTAAAAAGGCTCTCCAGTTCTCTACACTCACCATAAGAAACACAGCAGCATTAAGCTGCTGGTATTCTGGTATTCTGTACTAATAGAAAATATGTATAAAAACACGAATAACAAATAATAAATTAAAAGTTTATTACATGGTAGAGCCACGCTGCTTCTATATTTAATTAATATAGCTGCAGCGTGGCTCAATGCCGTGGATGAAGAGAACAAGACACTTTGGTGGCATTCTTTCTTTTTTTTTGTTTATTAAAAACGTTATCTCAACTACCATGATCATACAGGAGAAATCCAGTATCGTGGAGGTGGTTCACATGATTTAACCGTATGTATCTGACACTGGCAACATCTAATTCTAATGTATCCAAAAAAAGTCTTTATATCTGATATTTAATTACAGATAATTGTTCCAATTAATTAAAAAAACAAGAACAAGTTGTTTGAATACCGACACAACAACACAAGATGTTTGTATGTAGTATTTTTTTATAGGATAGGGTGACAAACGAGCACACAGTCCACCTGATGGTAAGTGGTTGCTGTGGCCCATAGACATCTACATCTATCCTCGTTAGCGAATTAAATACAGATGCGTTGTTACCCGTGAGGAATGCCTCTTTTCCAGTAAAAAGGGTCTCCGGTTCTCTACACTCACCATACGAAACACAACAGTGTTAAGCTGCTATTTAACGCAGTTATTCTGTGAGAGCGTGGTCCTTTCCCCGGTCGAGCCGACCCATTCGTGCTACAACTGTACTACTAATATAGCTGCAGCATGGCTCTGCCACGTATAAAACGTATAGTAGGATCTGACTTCCCAATGTTCTTTCAGATTCAATGATCATATATAACCCTTGTATTTTTTTTTTTGAATTACGAATAACTAGTACTGCATTATGTTAAAAAGTAAAGATTGAGGTTTAAAATGTTAAATAAACACCTGTACTGAAAGCCTTTAGCTTTAAATTTAAAGCTGGCAGATAAATCCCCGGCCAAAGATGAATACTAAAAACGATTTCTACGAGGGGCACGTCAACGTGACATGTTTAAATCCCCTTTAATTTGCAAAATGAGTCAGAATGTACTCATACTCCGTTTAAAATAGTCTAAAAGTCAAAACTTAAACAAACTGTGGAACTAACAACGTAGCCATGAATAAATTAAAAACTTCGCCTTTCGATTCAACCTTCGGGCCAAAGGGATTAGTTCAGAATAATTATAATTTGAGGTTTCAGCTATATATACAGTTACTAGGTTTAAATAGGTATCAAAAGTGAAACTGGCTGTTTCTGATGTAATGTAGTATATAAGTAATAAAATTCAAAACTTTGTACAACCTACTTCAATATAAATAAAATGAGAACATCATCAATGTAGTCGAAGTCAATTAAACACGCATTATTAGGGATAACTCAAAAACTACTGGTCATATGAGACTACATGAGAAACACCAGCTTTCAAATAAAAAAATAATCAATAAAATCAGTTAATATTTTCATTTTTTCTATCCAAATTATAATTACCTACTATATCTACTTACTTAACAATAACGTGGCTACCTGTCTAGTTTTTCCTTTTAACTTGCTACTACTGACTTTAACTAAGTTGTTAACTTACCTTCGTAGTATTTATATTCTTACTATACCTACTACCCACTCAGATATCTAACTACTTACTTAGACTGTGTTTTGTACATAATATGTTGACATAAACTTAATTATATAGCATCAAATCAAACCTCCGTGGCTTTTAGTTGTTAATTAGACCTATACCTGTATTTTTTTGATCTGATTAATAAATTTAAAAAAGTTCTGTGGTAACTGACATTAAATAAAATGCAGTACAACTGAAAACCTCTATTTTTAAAGTCGGTTGAAAGTATAAAGAGTCGTCTTACTCTTCAACGAATTACATAATGAGTTGAATAAGCCTTAGATAGCAATAATATATATTATATACGTGTATATCCCCCATAGATAGCCTCACAGAGAGGGTTTTGCCATAGTTGCCACGCTTTGTAAGCTGGTCGGCAATGGCAGTTCTTTATTATTTTGAATTGTTGTTAGGGATATCCTGCTGCTCATCTTTCGATTTAGTTTCCCTCTGTCGCCTCTTAGAACACCCACAAGACGATATTAGGTAATGTAAAAAACACCGCAATCTATGGGGGAGGCCCATGTTTAGAAGTGGACTTTTATAGGCTGTGATGGATGGACGGACATATCACTTTATCTAGTATTTCCATAGAAATCGCCACTTTGTTATGCAAATACCAATCACTACTTAGTATTTGCACAAAGAACATAAATCGTCACTGCCAAGTGCTGTACCTAAGCATTCTAGATACATCTAAACGATATGGAGAATTCGTCAGTTAACAATAGTAAAGTTCAGCACACGAGCGCCTATCGCTACATTCCTCGATCCGGCGAGGAGTGCCGTGAATAAATCAACTCTCGGCACCTCTGATCCCTTAAATAAGTACGCTCTCGTGTGTGAAATATCGAGTGCGTTCGACTTTGCGGGTGTGTACGTTACTGTGGCAATAATACCAAGCGGTAAGAAATCAAATTACGTTGTTACGTAATGCGATATACTGCTCTCAAAACCTGCATGTTGTCAAAGAAAGCTCTTAAGACATTAGAAATATTATCGAATCGAATTCGATCATCAATGCTAACAATAACATTAATATTTCCAATTGAAGTGCAGATTAAATGTTAATAATGATAATTGTTCCGGATCTGGATGTTTGTCATCGTGCAATTTATGTTTGTAAACTGCCTCCACGACATAGGAGAAAATCCTAGTGTGGAGGTAACGTTTTAAGAAAAAAAAATTAAAACAGACACGTTGGGTGTTTTTGAACATGATAGAGCTATGCTGCAGCTATATTATGGTTATAGCACGAATGGGTCGACTTGATCATGGTAGAACCATGCTGTTAAAGAATATCAACGTAAAATAGCAGCTGAATGCTGCTTGTGTTTCGTATGGTAAGTGTAGAGAACCGAAGATCCTTTTACTGAAAACGAGGCATTCCATCTTAGTCCTCAGGAGTGACAGCAAATCTGCATTTTGATTATTTATTGAAGATAAATGAAGATGTCTATGAGTCACAGCAACCACTTACCATCAGGTGGACTGTGTACTCATTTGTCACCCTATCCTCTAAAAAAAATGAAGTTACAGTTCACCTAATAGTGAGTAACTACTGGAGTCCATGGACACCTGCAGCAAATTTCAGACAACGACGGCTATAGATACCTCACAGCCTGGAATTGTACTTGGTCTCTACATCCTTCAGATCGGAACATAGCATTATCGAGGATAAATGTAGATTTCTATGGGCGTCAGCATCCACTTACCACCAGGTGGACTATGTGCTCGTTTGTGTGTAATCTGAATGCCTGAGAAATTTAAAATTTCGAAGACAAGGTCCGCCAACAGGCATGGCATAGAACGGTATACTCTTCCCTGCTTCAAAACGGTCTCATAAATGAAAGGACGACTATTCATAGCAGAAAGGAATATCCTGTATATCAAAAAATATTATATTTTAAACATACATAAGTTTAAAAAATGGCACAAGTGTTGCAGCTAAAACGCACACAAAGTCATTACCATTCAGAAAACGAACGGTAGGAAACGACGCGTACGTCGCCCATCCTTCAGCCGGGACGAATCTCTAAGCGCCTACCTCGCCCCAAATGGACAATTTGACCTACCCGCCTACCCAGGACTTTACACGCCGTAATATGTCATTCAGACAGGATCGCGATTTCGCGAGTTTCCTAAATAGGTCGCATGCCTGGGCGATCGGTTCACAAATCTACTGACTCCTTGTAACTTATTCTAAGCCAAAACTGATATTCTTCCTATATACATAATACTTAATAGGTTTGGGCCCAAACTTCGATTATAATAATAAATTAAAATTAAAAATTTTGTACAACCGACTTCAATATAAACTATTAAGAATAACTCAAAAACTTTTGGCCAAAAAAGTATGTAACTATAAGATAGATGTAGGTGTCCACGGACCATAGTACCTAGTACTTACCATCAGGTAAAACAATATGGTGTTCATCTCTCCATGATTTCTCAGGCAACGTAAGCGTTTTCGATTACGGTTTGTAGGTGGGAGTAGTAGATTGTAGTGATAATAGTAGGTGTAATAAAATACCATGTCATTTTCAAGGAATCTAGAGGCAATGTGATACTGTGAGTAAGTTACAGAGGTAACAAATAGTTTCCAACCGTTTATGAAAGTCATGATTGAAGTCATAGAGATCAATCATTTGGTTACTAATTGATGATGGATATTATGATTCGATGTTCATAGGATACGATGTATATGACGTCACAATTCTACATATCGATTGCGGGCGGGTTACGTCATTAAGTAAAGCACGATTAACTTTCAACATAATCGTACAACGTAAGATGGAGGGCAGGAAACAATAAAGGGTTCAATAAACCAATTAACCGATCAAAGTTACCAAATGTAACCCACTGATTACCAAATAAGGCGCTCTGGACGTACTTTGCGGTCGGACACGCTTCCTCTATAAAAAAAATTAAGCCCATACAATGACTAATGGCTATCGTATGGAATAATCGATAGAAATTAACGGAGCTATAATTTAAGTAACAACCATCAGCTAATTCTATGAATCAAACAGTTCAACTCGATTATGTTTAGAAAAAACACACAATGTAATTTAATAAAAGGTTCACAATTGTTCAACTTAACGAAATTAAACTATCGAAATTATGCATCGTGTTTTTGTTTAGAAGCAATTCAACGTTTGTTTAACCAAATATACTTAGGACCAATTATTAAAAGCGATTCAATTTAGACTACCGAAATCAGGCATTCATTTTTTGTTTAAAAACAATCCAATGTTTCACTAACCATTTAAACAATACGAATATTATATACATGGGACCGTTTATTAGAACTGACTCAATTTAAACTATCCAAATAAAAAATTAAAAAAAAATATTTTTCTTCACAAAACTTAAATTAACTAGATAGTTGATTGGGGTCTCCATTTAAGCAAGTAACGCTTGTGTTTGGAAACCCCGCTCTTCCTTATCTATACAAACCAATTACTCTATTTTAACAAACCAAAAATAACAAAAACTAATTTATTCTATTTTTATAACCAAAAATTAAAAACGTATATGTGTGCATGTATGCAAGTGTGTGTGTGTGTGTGTGTGTGTGTGTGTGTGTGTGTGTGTGTGTGTGTTTGTGTGAGTATGTGTGTATGTACGTGTGTGCACGTGCGTGTGATTGTGTGTGTGTGTGTGTAGAGAAAGTAATATTATGTTATATATCGTAAAGAACAATGAATTATGAAATGCGTTCCATTAGAAATTCAGTATCGTCATATGTTTTCGACTGCACCCATTTTAGTATAATTATGCTTTTTTTTGTTTAGAATCAATCTTAGAGCCCATTTTACTGAAAACGAGCCATTCAATCCTCATGGGTGACAACGTATTTTGATTCTTAACTGACGATAGATGTAAATGTCTGGACTGATGGCTCTGGGATGATCGGTCGCAGCATCCACTAACAATCAGGTGGACTGTGTGCTCGTTTGTCACCTTTATTCTACAAAAAAAAAATCCAACGTTTTTAAACCACTTACTAAAACACCAAAAGTATTTAAGAACGATTATTAAAATCGATTCAATGTATACTATCGATTTTTTTACGTACACATATTACATATTTTTTTTTTGTTTAGAACAATTCAACGATTCGAAAATTTTCTTAACCACTAAGAAAACTCCCAAAAATACTTAGGTCGGAGTATTAAAAGCGGTTGATTTCATACTTGACCGCTATTTACTCCCGTTCCTTGAACTGGCGGCATAAGAGGATTCTATCACATACATCGTATAAGAGCATAATAACCACCCCTTTTACGCAAGACTTGAAACACCCAGACCGGTAACAAGGCGCAGCGTCAATGACGCTATACGTCTGGTAGTGTAATCATAAACAACTTACCAAGCGTGACGTTTGCGGCAAAAACGACACAATGGGAAATACCTATGTTCAGTGGTTAACTTATTAGGTTTTACGTGGTTGATCCATGCTGCAGCTATATTAGTAGTATAGTTGTATAGGGTCGGCTCCACCGGGGAAGGACTACGCTCTCACAGAATACCAGCGTAAAATAGCAGCGTAACGCTGCTGTGTTTCGTATGGTGCGTGTAGAGAACCGGAGACCCATTTTACTGGAAAAGAGGCATTCCATCTTAGTTCTTACTGATTACAACGCATCTGCATTTTGATTCTTAATTGAGGATAGATGTGGATGTTTATGGGTCGCAGCAACTACTTACCATCAGGTGGACTGTGAGCTCGTTTTTCACCCTACCCTGTAGAAAAAGTTGACTAATGTAGGGTGCTAAAGAAACAGAAAGAAGATAGTGCAAGTACTACCCTTTCCATAGCTCGCTTAACTAATGTGAACTCCCTCATAAAGCAGCGGTTTTTTATTTACTATAAGCTAGTGTTTGACTACTAATCTTACCTGATTGTAAGTGGTGATAAAGCCCTAGATGAGGAAATCGCACTGTCTCAGCGTAAGAAAAGCCTATTCACTCCTGCCTTGAAGACACCCAGATTGTAATCGGACGGAAAGACAGACGCCTGCAAATTATTCCACTCCTTTGTTGTACGCGTTACGAAAGATGAATTAAAGTTATTGGTTCGAATGCGTGGATTATAACAAAGGGTAAAGGCATTCTGTTAACCAATCCTTATAACTCGAAGAGCCGACGTCCGATGGGGAATGAAGGTTCACCAGCCTCGCACCGGAAAGCGAAGTGAAGGCCGGCCCCGACTTGATGAGACACGCAGTAGGTCGATCGATGCAGGTAGCTCAGGAGTATGCTTCGTGAAATTCCTTGGGGATGGCTGGGTGACGGATGATGATAAACCTCCAACGATATTTAATTGGTTTACACTAATCAAATGATAGATTTTAACAAATACGTGGTAGAGCCACGCTACAGCTATATTAGGAATATAGTTGTAGCACGAATGGGCCGGCTCGACCGGGGAAGGATCACACTCTCACAGAATACCAGCGTAAAATAGCAGCTTAACACTGCTGTGTTTCGTATTATGAGTGTAGAGAACCGGAGAGCCTTTTTACTTGAAAAGAGCCATTCCATCTTAGTCCTCACGGGTGACAACGCATCTGCATTTTAATTCTTTATTGAGGATAGATGAAGATGTCTATGGGTCACAGCAACCACTTACCATCAGGTGGACTGTGTGCTCGTTTGTCACCCTATCCTATAACAAAATAGCATATTTGAACCCATGAAAATATTGTTTGCACGTTCCTTTTTATTCCAGTAAACACACAAGATTCCACTTGCAACACAAATTTATAAAATTCCGAAGAGCACAACACCCAGTGACCTACTTGCAGAGCATCGAACGCCCACTGGGGCGCGACGAGTGGTGGGATGCACGCACTGAGTCATTTGCATTTTATCTTACATCAACGATGCTCAGTGAATCTGATACGTAAGCGGTTTAAAATATGTAGTGTTGTAACCTTAGTGCATGGATTAACATACAAATGTTTAATATTATATAAATCAATAATAGAGTAAGAATAAACAGCATATTCTGGCAAAAGCCCTGACTGAGCACTGATGTCTAAAAAACACATGTCTATTTTGGGACTAACTAACTCAGAAACGTGCCGATTCTGTTCTTTAACCGAAGAAACACCTCTGCACAAGAGCGTAGTCGGTTTGCACGGGAATTGAGAAATAGGTATTTAAAGAAATGGTCTCCCCCCCCCCCCCCCCCCCGTAGAGTGCGATAGGGACAACTGCAGCTCAGAACGATTTTACCTACAAAAACCATGACCGATCGACGTTTCATATTCCCCTGTTTTCTCCTCGAAAACTAAGCCGATTACATTATTTTCGGTATCAAAATTTAAAGGAAGAATTGATCTATGCCCCTATCATTTGTTTATATTTTAAACACTTTTAAAATGTCTTTGGTAGTCGTCTGACCAATTTTAAGGAGACCAAGATTACGGAGGTAAAACGGGTATTTTTTTAGGTTTATGGAAAGTCATATTTATTTTTGTAACTATTTTTTGGAAAAAAAATATACGACAGGGGCGGCATGCCTTCAAAAAAACTAGATTTTTATAAACAAAAACGATAACTCCAGAGGCATTATCCAGGAAGAGAATAGGTGAATACATTTGTCATCTGGGAAACTATGTATTTCGCCCAGAAGAAGTGAAATTGCTCACAACTAAGCAACTCATTCAATCATTATGATATAGGGCTTATCAATGACCTATAGCCATAGCATCGATCACAAATATAAAATATATATATATAAATATATAAATATGAGATAAAGAATAATTATGAGATTAAAAAGATGCAAATCATGCAAATTCTTCTACCGATAAAAGATTACCTTAGATCAGCCGACTTCAAACCCTCAAGTTAAACTCAATATCGGATAGGCGTAAACTACATGGTATGGTATTTTATGTGAGCTCATTAATGGATCGATGGATAGCTGGGAACTGCTGAGTCAATGAATATTTCTTAAAATTCTAGAACACCGTTAACTGTTACACTGTTAACCCAGAAATTCTGCGGAACTAATCTCTCGTTTGTATGTGCACCGTGCAAGGAATTTTATATTTCCTTCCATTTATTTTTATGGATTATTTATTTATTGATCAATTAGCAAAAAGAATAAGCCAAAATAGTTAAAACACTAAACATTTCGCCCGTAGGAAATTAAGAGCTAGCATTACACAGTACGCGAGCAACCCGGAATTCAATCCCCGCCGGCACCAATGACATTGTTAATGGCAATTTTAAGTGCTGATTTACCACATGCTCGGCTGTGGAGGAAAACATCGTGAGGAAACCCGCCTGTCTGAGAAATAACAAAAAAAAATATTTCGAAGACATGTGAAGTTCGACAACACGCCCTGGGGCATCACGGCAGAGACTTCCTTGCCACAAAGCCCTCTCAGAAATGAGAGGAGGTCTGTGTGCAGCAGTGGGACTTATTAAGTTGTAACTTTTATATGTATCTAATAACCTGAAACAGTCTTCTTTTATAAACAATATACATGTAATTCTGTTAGTGATTCTATTAGAAAGAAATTTTATAAATAATTTTTTTTGTTTAAACTGTGCCTATGTCACCTACGAACCAAGAGTCTACTAAGAGGAACCTACATGGCTGACCAGAGGTGGCCGCTCTATTTGGGTTTCGCAGACCTATTCTGGTTGCGCGACGGTGCATTACAGACGATGGGATGCTACTCCCTCTGCCTTTCCCAGCAGAGATGAAGTCGTATGCTAGAGGTGTGTTGGTTTAGGAATACTACACTTCCTATAATGCGGCGGTGGCAAGGCCATCGATAATACCTTCGCCTCTAAAGACGAATCATCAACATCAACAGAATCATCATCAAGCAAAAGAGATCATCAGGAGAGGAACTTGTATCTGAAAAAGGAATCTTTTTTTATAAGAGAGGGGGCAAACGAGCATGCGGCTCTCCTGATGGTGACTACCGCCGCCCATGAACAATAACTGCAATACCATGGGAACCGCAGATGCGTTGCCGGCCTTTTAAAAAGGAGTAGGCTCTTTTCTTGAAGGTGACTAAGTCGTACCTGTCCGGAAAAATCGCTGGTGGTAATCGATTCCACAAGGAAGTTGTGCGAGGAAGAAAACATCTTCTAAATCGCACAGTGGTGGACCGACAATCATCCACATGGTGTGGATGGTATCGGGAGTTGTGCCTATCTATTATATTGTTTATATCTAAAATATTATCTTTGTTAATAAGTCTCGGCTATATTATTTTCCATTTTCAGATTCCATAAATTAATTAATAATTGTCTTATTAAAGGGGACTATCAAACAAGGTTAGAAAACAATCCTCCATTTGTCCTTCTTGTGAGACCTTTTTCACTTCTTTTTTTTAACGTTACTAGGATTTTGTAATGTATTGTGGAGACAGTTTACAAACATTGATTACACAGGAAAAACATCCAGACCTGGAACAATTTTTCGTAGGCTATACAAACACTTGTTGCGTGCGGAATTCGAACCCGCAGACGTCAGCGCCGCAACGCAATGAAATTTTAAACTTTGTTTAGCTTAGTTTTAAGAATTGATTCACCGTATGCTCGGCAGTGAAGGGAAACATCGTGAGGAAACCTGCATATCTGAAAAACTATATAAATAAAATTCGAAGACATGTTGGACATGTGAAGTCGGCCCACACGAATTAGAACAGTACGACGAACACCTTACCCTATAACCGTCTCAGAAATGAGATGAGGTCTGTACCCAGCAGTAAGACGTATATAGACCCTAATTTCGCTAAAATCTTTTTTAAATTCAACAACTAATAATAATAACAATATCTTACCAAAAAATTTAAAAAAATAACTTAAACTTAAAAAAAATTAAGAAAATTAGATAATGATTCAATAAAATTCTCTAAAACATATTCCACTATAGCGACTACCTTACTAAAATTAATCTAGCTTAATTAAATAACTTATTAGTTTTAACTAAAGCGATAGACTCCTCTGACTTGAAAGCGTACTTCAAGACAAAGCTTTCGGATGCTTCCGGGCACAGATAAACAAGGCACAGAGGCGACGGCTCATGGGACTGTACAACATCTAAGACTGGTTCACCGCTCCTTTGTTATAACAACAGACTGTTTAAAATTCATTTCACTTATATAGAAATTAAATACAATCATGTAAAATAAAATAAGTTATTAAATAAGTTAGTAAATAATAAATTGTAAACATGTTACTCATAAAAATTGGCCACATATGAAGCACCTTCAAATGAAAGAAGAATCATCAAAATCGGTTCACCCAGTAAAAATTTATGAGGTAACACACATAAAAAAACACACAGTCGTCTTTTTGAAGTCGGTAAAAAAGCAACAAACACGTGTCAAATTATATGGGACCACATGACTTTCAACTTTCAAAGAAATAAAGAATCATCAAAATCAGTTCACCTAGAAAAAAGTTCTGAGGTAATACACATAAAAGAATTACACATAATAAAATTAAGTATATTCTCTTTTTTAATTCAGTTAAAATGGTGTAAATTATATGAAAACTTGTATAAATTATATCAGTACTGTGCGTTAACTACTGTGTGTTCTATCTTCAGTATACTTAAAAAACTCAGAATCAATTTTAATGAAAACTAAATAATATGTACAAGTATTTAAGGTCTATTATTCTTTATCTATCATCATTATAATGCAGCATTAAGATCAATAAAGTCACCACCGCTCGGACTTAAGATACTCGTAAATATGTTAACGACCACAACCATAAGAAATTGAAAATATTGAGATTGAATATGTCCATCATACTTGGTAGAGCTATGCTGCAGCTATATTATGGTTGTAGCACGAATGGGTCGGCTCGACCAAGTTACCCGCATCGAGTAGGGGCCCCGTGCGCGCACAAATATAATGGAAAATGTTTCATACAGAGAAAATTTAATTGGAAAATTTGTAACCTCAGTGACAATAGGTATTATTACGTGTGAGCGACGCATACTGTCAGTTGATGAAATACTTAATACTTACAGAACAGAACCATCTAGTATCGAGTATTAGAACAAAAGTATTTTCTTTCGTTTATTATACTTAATTGCATTTATCAAGAATAATATTAAAATTAAAACAGCCCGTCTTATTTTTCTTTCTTGCTTCATAGTGAGACGACCTTATCTCATATACATACTTTACCTAATGAGATATGGATCACCACTTATCTATAATCTATTCATTAAGACAATTTCAATAAGCCCAAATACAAATATTTTACTGTAAGTTCCTGAGGAGTTAAGCATCAATCCGGTGATGCTACTTACATCCCTTTATGCTGGCTGCAAAGGGGCCCCGAGAATTCCATTGCCTAAGGGCCCCGAGAATTCCGTTGCCTAAGGGCCCCGACATGGTTAATCCGGCCCTGATAATATCAGCGTAAAATGTTTCGTATGATGAGCAGGTATAAACTCTCACGCCAGTTAACTAAAAGGGTAAACAGACAACGGACTACAATTTAGTTTGGCCGATCTTGTCACACCTTTTTTTGCTTCTTTCACATAACATTTACCTACGCATACATTTTTGTCGTTTAAGAGAACTCTTAATTTGGCCCATCTCCAATATATCGCAAATTTGGTTGATTGTTCTTTGGCGATCAATGATTGCTCATATTCATTTTTTCTTTTTTCAACAACTATCACTGATTTTAGAAAGGAAACACCTGTCATTGTCTTTGATTTGGGCAAGAAACTTAAGAATGTACCCTACTAACTGTTTTATCGCTGTTGGTTTTCTTCATAAAACAATAAAAAAACAACAATAATAAACTTCCGAATAAGACGTCCCTTATCGACTTTGTAACTTCTGCAGCACAAATTTGATTTGACACCACTCTTTTTTTATTCATTATTTCTACGTGTCCGAACAGACTAAATATATGACATATAATATATTAAAATAATATAAATGATAACGTGGAAGGTGTTTCGACACTCGTGTAACTACGTTGAATACAATTATTATTGAAAACAACATAATTTCCCACTGACAATCTAGTGCGCCATTTCCGCTAACAGATGGCGTTGCGAGGGCCCGGATTGCCTTAATCTCCTGCCGTCATTAGCACCGTTATAATGTCTTTAATGAAATGTCTAAACATGATGCATATCTCTATGGCGATAGGAAATTGTTCTAACATTGTAGAGAGGCAACCGTTTTTGATTTTGTTTTCAAGCGAAATTGTTCTTTAATACCTTTCACTAGGAGTGTAAACCGTGAAAAGGTTATTCAACTTTTGACAATTCTATAGCTGTAGAGATCTCCGAGGCTGTTATGTTTGATATGAGTCAAAGACACTATAGGATAATCATTCACCTCGTTGTCGACCATAGCGATTCTTCCCAAATATTTCTCCGTTTAAAAAAAACACGTAGGGATTTCTCTTGTATCGTGAAGGCATCTTACACACATAAACATTTGAAGTACTTGAAACATTAAATAAGTCTTACAAAGATTAGTTCCTGGCGGATTTAAGCTAAAAATCTAATGACGAATAAGAGCGAACCTATTTCGATCCCCGTCAGCATCAGTACACACCACTTTTAATAATTTAAAATTTAAAATTTTGTACAGCCGACTTCAATATAAGTTATTAAGAATAACTCAAAAACTATTGGTCTGACCTTGATCAAATTCATAAGGGACCACACGACAAGTACCAGCTTTCAAATAATAAAAGAATTATCGAAATCGGTTCACCCAGTAACAAGTTATGAGGTAACACACATTTTATTCCTTTTAACTTTTAAACTTAAGTTTTACTTTTTAAAAGTGTTTTTTCTACTACCTTTTCTTACCCACTCCCTAAGAGACATTTACTTCATGAGAATCTACATCTATAGTTGAGAATATTTTATTAAACGAGTCAACAAACAATGCCTTACTTCAAAATTCATATAGTATGCATTCATCTCAATTCGCAATAGGTAGAAATGGAATTCCCAAAACGTAAGGAGCGACGTTCCGACGTCCTATTTGGAAATGCAGCCGTGTTGCTCAAGAGCGCGACGTATCTTGAATATGCATTGCCCGCCCGCTGGGGACACAATTGTTACGAAACAAACTACTTGAGAAAAGATCGTTAAGTTATCTCCTTGTCAGTATTTGGTTAATATAAGCTCTCAGTTATACACAGTTAGTTACGAACATCGCGTTTCCTAAGTCGCGGGTCGTAGGTTGAAGTCCCAGCCGGAGCCAATATTATAGAAAACGAAAATTATATACAATAAACACGTATTTCAAATTGCAAATGAGTGTAATTGAATAGACACATTTTAATGATTTCTTATATTTACGCGAACACTACACATTTTTAAATAAAACTAATTTTACGGATTTTATCGCGTATATTAACTTATTTTTATATATTCCCGACGTTTCAGGTGCTTTCCAGCACCCGTGGTCACGGGGGACTGAGTTGTTTGACGTCCTGCTGTCATAGTTAGCCCGGCTACCTTCAGTTTTTTAATATTAATTTTTGGTTCGATTTACGCAGAATGAGCTTACAGTATATTGAAGTCTAGCAGTGGTATACTTGGGTTTGGATTTGATTTTATTAATTATGGGATCCCAAGCAGATGGCAGCACCCATCCATCTTCTCTATTGAAATTAGGATGTTTTTTAATTTCAATAGCCTCGCGAATCATCCTTGGGAGGAATCGGTGTTCTTTTGCGAGGATTTGTGGTCTATCAAATCTAATGTAATGGCGGGGACGATCTTGAACATGTTCACAAACTGCAGACTTCCCGATACGTCGGTGCTTCACGTCAACTATATGTTCTTTAATGTGGGTTTTAATAGATCTTTTTGTTTGTCCTATGTACGAGAGACCACATTCACAATCCATCTTGTACACTCCTGCATCTTGTAGAGGGATTTGACACTTGACGGATGGTAAAAATTGACTAATCTTCTTCAGCGGCTTGAAGTACGTTTTAATGGAAGCTCGCTTCAAGATGTAGCCAACCTTGTCTGTGACTCCTCTGACATAGGGTAGTACAGCAGGCATACGCTCGACTGTGGCTGGCTTCACTCGGTCACTGTGACGTAGGCGCGGGACCCGAAGCTTGTTGTCTTGCAGTACTTGCTCGACGTGCTGAAGCTCGGCGGCCAGATGTTTTCTGTCACAGATCCCTCGTGCTCTCTGAAACAAATATTTTCCCACGGTAGCTAACTGTGAAGGATGATGGTGAGATTCACCATTTAGATATCGGTTGGTATGGGTATTTTTTCTGTACACAGTATGACCAATAGTGTTATCAGGATTTCGGATGACTAAAACATCTAGGAAAGCTAAAGTATTGTTTGCCTCTAACTCCATTGTGAATTGTATTTTAGGGTTTATGGAATTAAGGTGGTTTAAAAATGCAGTTACTTTGTCAGATGGTAAGATTGTGAATTGTATTTTAGGGTTTATGGAATTCACAATGGAGTTAGAGGCAAACAATACTTTAGCTTTCCTAGATGTTTTAGTCATCCGAAATCCTGATAACACTATTGGTAATACTGTGTACAGAAAAAATACCCATACCAACCGATATCTAAATGGTGAATCTCACCATCATCCTTCACAGTTAGCTACCGTGGGAAAATATTTGTTTCAGAGAGCACGAGGGATCTGTGACAGAAAACATCTGGCCGCCGAGCTTCAGCACGTCGAGCAAGTACTGCAAGACAACAAGCTTCGGGTCCCGCGCCTACGTCACAGTGACCGAGTGAAGCCAGCCACAGTCGAGCGTGTGCCTGCTGTACTACCCTATGTCAGAGGAGTCACAGACAAGGTTGGCTACATCTTGAAGCGAGCTTCCATTAAAACGTACTTCAAGCCGCTGAAGAAGATTAGTCAATTTTTACCATCCGTCAAGTGTCAAATCCCTCTACAAGATGCAGGAGTGTACAAGCTGGATTGTGAATGTGGTCTCTCGTACATAGGACAAACAAAAAGATCTATTAAAACCCGCATTAAAGAACATATAGTTGACGTGAAGCACCGACGTATCGGGAAGTCTGCAGTTTGTGAACATGTTCAAGATCGTCCCCGCCATTACATTAGATTTGATAGACCACAAATCCTCGCAAAAGAACACCGATTCCTCCCAAGGATGATTCGCGAGGCTATTGAAATTAAAAAACATCCTAATTTCAATAGAGAAGATGGATGGGTGCTGCCATCTGCTTGGGATCCTATAATTAATAAAATCAAATCCAAACCCAAGTATATCACTGCTAGACTTCAAGATACTGTAAGCTCATTCTGCGTAAATCGAACCAAAAATTAATATTAAAAAACTGAAGGTAGCCGGGCTAACTATGACAGCAGGACGTCAAACAACTCAGTCCCCCGTGACCACGGGTGCTGGAAAGCACCCGAAACGTCGGGAATATATAAAAATAAGTTAATATATGCGATAAAATCCGTAAAATTAGTTTTATTTAAAGACACATTTTATACATTTTTTTTAAGAATAAGAGCGACTAACGATCACACCGCCCACCTGAAGGTAAGTGGTTGCTGTGGCCTACATTTATCTTCGATTAAGAATTAAAATACAGATGCGTTGTCACCCCTGAGGACTAAGATGAAATGCCTCGTTTCCAGGAAAAAGGGTCTCCGATTCTCTACACTCACCATACAAAACACAGCAGCATTAAGCTGCTATTTTACGCCGGTATTCCATGATAGCGTGGTCGTACCCCGGTCGAGCCGACCCATTCGTGCTACAATCATAATATAGCTGCAGCGGGGCTCTACCATGTATAAAATAACGTATAACATAAACGACAAACGAGCTCATAGTCGAATAAGTGGTAAAAGAATACTTGTCTTTTGACTCATAGACACTAAATTTATCCTCGATTTAGAAACAAAACTTAAATTCTTTGTCAACTCTGCAACTCTGCATCTTAGATGTGTTGTCATTCTACTAAAATAGAATGCCGCGTTACCAATAAATAGAGTCTCCGTTTCTTTACACTTACCATAATGAAACACAGCAGCATTAAACTGCTTATTCACGGCGATATTTTTGTGGGGTTTGCCCTTCTCCGGTCGAGCCTCTATGTTTGTGTGTTACTATATAAAAAACGTCAGTAGCCTAATGGCAGGGTGCGGACCGTGAACTCGAAAGGTCGTGGGTTCGAATCCGCCATTCGACTACTGTCGTGAACCACTTCTAACACAAGCATTTTAAGCTTACCAGAAGTGGTTAAAGGGAATATTAGTAATGTTTAATAAATTTAATTATAGCATAACTTTAGTTAAGAAAATGTATTCATATTTTTCCCCAAATTCAACTGTCGCGATTTTATACACACAACAAGTTAGTTTTACGGAAATAATTTTTCCGTCATGACAGTTAAATGGAATGAAGATAGAAATAGATAATAAATTTAGTTAAAAATTATTTTTAATTTATTTTAATATGAATCTAAATTGCTCAGATTCCTATAATTATTTTAAAGGTTGATGAAAGTAAAATTGTGTATTTTCTTACTGAAGTTCCCAAATGTACTATATTTTTGTATCTTTTTTGAAAAAAATAGTATTTTTTTTTCAAAAAATTATGTGGCAACCCTATTTAAAGGTAATAATGCTGTAGTCTTCTTTGTTTGCAGTTTGCTGCAAGTGTCCAGGGACGGCAATAGCTACTTACTATCAGGTGGACTGTAACTTTGGTTGGCACTTGAGTTTAAAAAAATAAAAGTGTAGTGATTTTCACTGACTTCACACAAACAGTGAAATAATAAAGAAATCGACATAGCATCGACATATTCCTTACGTGGTAGAGCCATGCTGCAGCTGTATTACTTGTATAGTTGTTGCATGATTAGATCGGCTCGACCGGGGAAGGACCACGCTCGCACAGAATACCAACGTAAAATAACAGTTTAACGCTGTTGTATTTCATATGGTGAGTATAGAGAACCGGAGACCCTTTTTACTGGAAATGTGGCATTCCATCTTAGTCCTCACGGGTGACATCGCATCTGTATTTTGATTCGTAGTCGAGGATAGATGTAGATGTCTATGGGCCACAGCAACCACTTACCATCAGGTGGACTGTGTGCTCGCCTTTACAAATTGCCACAAACTATTTTACTCGACAATTCATTACTACACACTAAACTATTACTGTCAAATAATAATCGACAGAGGGTCGAATTGAACCTTACTCAACAAGTCATGATTTCTGAAATCCTCTGCTAACTGAATCTCACGCTAATAACGTAAACACAGTTAAAAAAGTTAAAGTTACAGCCTATATACGTCCAACTGCTGGGCACAGGCCGCCACTAATTTCTGAGAAGGTTTTAGAGCAAGGAAATGTCCGCCGCACTGCCCCAATGCGTGTTGGCGAACTTCACGTCTTTGAAATATTTTTTTCTTATTTCTCAGACATGCAGGTTTCCTCATGATGTTTTCCTGTACCGCCGAGCGCGTGGTAAATTAGCACTTAAAATTGCGATTAACAATTTCATTTGTGCCGTGGGGATCGAACCCGGGTTGCTCGCGTACTGTGAAACATACAGCGAGCGCTAACCATCTGAGCTACCACAGCTTTAACCAAAGAATAATATATAATAGAAACATATAAACCATTAATAGACTCTCTGCCCAAATTTCAAAGCAGGTAGATACCTTGGTACAAATTACATAATTTATTTACAGTCCAAGGACTACAAGTATTGTTCAACTTATCACCATTAAGGAAAAGAAAAAAAAAACTAGAGCTTAAAGTCAATATTACAATGCATTATTTTAGAAGAAATCTTGTCAGGACCTGTTGTTCCATTACAATTTACAAGACATGTCGAGACAAGCGTTACGTCAAAGAAGTCCCAAAGATACCGCCTCAGAGAGCGAAAGAAAAATGTCGATATAAGGATGTTCGTCAATTGATTTTCATATCGATAAATCGATTTGCATACCACGAAATATAATCGACTAAAAAGGTGTTGTAAGTAAAGTATTCAAAATCGGATATAATTAAAAAAACATATGTGCAGTTCACACTTGGTAGAAGTGAAACCAGAAAAGGAGACCGAGATAATAGGAAACACTATACTGTATTATATCTCATTCTCTCGCAGGCTCAATCCTAATGATGTACGAGTATATGGTTTTCTCTCTTTTTTTATATAGGATAGGGTGACAAACGAGCACACAGTCCACCTGATGGTAAGTGGTCACTGTGGCCCATAGACATCTACATCTATCCGCGCTTGCGAATCAAAATGCAGATGCATTATCGCCCGTGAGGACTAAGATGGAATGCCTCTTTTCCAGTAAAAAGGGTCTCCGGTTCTCTACACTCACAATACGAAAGACAGCAGTGTTAAGCTGCTATTTTACGCAGTAGGTTTATGTGGGTACTAACCTTTTACTTATTCCTACCGACAAATAACAGTGCTTCTTTCTACCACTGAGTTCCGACTTAAGGATATAAAGAGCCTGTACAATTACAGGCTTAGACTTTAGTGGTGACAATGCATCTGCAGTCTTCTTTGTTTGAAGTTGACTGCTGATGTTCATAGACTAATGATGGTAGGTGGCTACTGCAATAGCCACCTACTTTCACGTGGTCTATGAGTCGCTTGTCTCTTCAGGTTTAAAAAAAAATTAAATAGAGCTTTCATTTCTTTTCGTAATTTAATCCAAGCACAAACTTAACCCCAAGCCACATTAGAAGACCATTTAACCCAGATAATATTTCTCACGCTCTCTTTAAACCTATTAGCAATTAAAACTAATTCCGCTTTAAATACGCTAAACAATTCTCGTTGGATTCGATCCCCGTACCCGATTAGTAGCGGAACATGTGTCGCGATCCGTACAAGGCACAAGGACATTTGTTTCGTGCCTGGACGTTTTCCAAGTTGTTCACGGACCTGGCCCACAGGATATCCTTGTCTGGCTCGAGAACAATGGCAGCGATGTTAGTCATTTTTCATATGAACGTACAAATAAAGCATAGCTTTAATTAGTATGACTGTTATTAATTGCAACTGAATTTCGCATTAACATTTACTTTCTTGGAAGAGTTTCTTTATTGCTATTTTAAACGTGGCACTAGTACACATACTTTATATTGTAATATACACAGCATTTTATGAAGATGTTTCATAAATTGTAAAATAAATTGTACTTGGAAAAGGATAAAAATAAAAATATCAAATATATAATTATCTGTTCAACACCACCACTACCAGCTTTTTGACTATTCCTATCACCAAGTAGAGGCCCATATACATATATACACCCACTTATGTGCCACGGTTTGAAAGGTATAATATTAGATTAGGCATTGAATATGAAGTATTTCGAAAGTCACTAGTGTTGTCACCATCTCTGTGACTTTCTGCAGTAATCGTTTACAAACACGTAGACATTTACTTTTTCATTTAAATACCAAAATGTACTACGTTAATCTATACATCTATGGATTAACAAAATAAATGAAATTGAAGTGTCTGTTTGTAATGTCAAAATAACCGCTTTTTACTAAATGCATATAAAAGTACATAAGGTACTTATAACAAAAACATAATTTTTAAAATTTTTGTCTGTCTGTCTGTTTGTCCCGGCTAATCTCCGAAACGGCTGGACTGATTTTGACGGGACTTTCAATGGCAGATAGATAATGTTATAACGAGTAACTTAGACTGCATTTATTTTAGAAAAATAATAAGGGTTGCGCGCCAAAACAATAAAACCTTAAAGTAATAAATTGAACTTGGACGAAGTCGCGGGGAACAGCTAGTTCATTTATAAAAGTATAATTCTTAATAATGCGAAAATACTTTAAAGGTTTGCCGCTGTTCCTCGTCATTAGTTTAAGTATTTTACATCTGGTCTAATTATAATTAATCAAGATTACACAGCACGCCGTGTAGTGGCGGCGTGAGAAATTCCACTATCCCAAATCATCCCGTGAGTACAGTAGGAGGCGATAGAGGAAAATTGAAATAAGAGATGCGCAGTAACATCTTCCAGAAGATCAACTGAAAATAATAAAAAAATGCCGTTTCGAAAAACAAAAACACAATGGAATAATTCCCCTGTGAGGAAATAAAGGGGAGACTAGATTCAGCAGACCTATGATAGGCTGTAATGAAAAGATTACACAGACTTAAAGGGATCATTTAAGTTATTTAACGCGACTAATATGAAACTCAGTTTATTCTGAATAACTTTATTTAACAAATATTGTTTAACAATACATACACTAGTAGGGAGTAGGCAGAGACTATGGACTTCCATTTGGCACGATCCTGACACACCTCTCTCGCATCCACCACATCCATATACCTATGCATACACGCTCGTCGGTTAAAGGTACTGTTAATTTGGCCCATTTTCAATATATCGCCAATTTAGTCGATAAAATTTCGCCTAGGGCGTCCCTTGCCGACTCTTCCGTTCACTTGTGCAACATAAATTTGCTTTGTCACTCTTTCCTCATTCATTCTTTCTACATGACCAAACCGAAGCATTCCTTTCTTAATCCTGGTCACAATATCATCTTGCAACAAGGGCTATTATAACTTAGAATAGTAATTAAACATGATTATAATTTAAAAAATATAACATACAATATTCTAAATTAATAAGTACCCATCATATTACGTTTTTATTAAGTCACTTTCTTGTTTGTCTGTCTATGTCTGTCGTTCTGGGAATCTTACAACTCAAATTTCTCTTGAACATGAAATTTTGAATATAGTTCAAAATCGGATGACAATGTAAGAATATGGTATATTAAATTTTTTTTAGTATAAAAAAAATATAATAAATTATTTTGCGTTCACAATTGCATTCCTTCGCAATATAATAAGAAAAAATATTTGTATCACCATTGGACCGATCAAAACCCGAGGATGGTGTCGTACGAGAAATACATTAGTTTATAATAATTGTCTCTTAATGTATCGTTAAATTATATTTAATTAATTTATTTATAAGAAAGAGAGATAGATTGAGGAAAATAACTTAAGCAAGAAAAGTCTGACTGTAACAAACTATTAATCTTCTATGAAACCGTAAATACATAAATCGAAAATTATATCGACGTTATATAGCACATCACTAAACAAACATTGTTAAATATTTGGGAGAGGCACAACTACACAAAAGAGAACTATTGTACGTCGAAGAGCAAAAAAAGGGTTTGTAAAGGACTTAAGATCAGGCCGACGGAATTAATGGCCGAGATGGGTATCTAGTATGATAATTGCTATGGTTAATTATTATTGTATGCGAGCCAAGAGATTACGGAGCAGCCTCTGTCTCCTTTGACCTAAAACTTTTTTGCATTTGTTTAAAGTAAGGCGCATATACCAATCTCTTTTCATAATAAACTGGAATAGGCTAGATTTACGATGAGAACCTAAGCAGTTCTAAGTTATCTCGTTACGGTCAATTAAAATAAGATATTTATCTATAAATAGGTAATCTATTGTGTCTATATATGCATAGTAGTTAATATTGATGTCCCCACTAGATGGAGTGAAGACCTGGTAAGACATGCAGGAAGTCAATGGATGCAATGTCAATGTCAATTTATCCATACCATCTGGATGATTTGCGGTCCACAACTGTGCGATTTAGAAGAAGTTTTCTCCCTCGCACAACTTCCTTGTGGAATCGATTACCAACAGCGATTTTTCCTGACCGATACGACTTAGGAACCTTCAAGAAAAGAGCTTACACCTTTTTAAAAGGCCGGCAACACATCTGCAATTTCCCTGGTGTTGCGGTTGTTCATGGGCGGCAGTGGTTATTTACCATCAGGTGAGCCGCATGTTCGTTTGCCCCCTTTTCTATATAAAAAAATGCAGGTGCCTTGGGACCGTGCTTTGTGTCATTTCTTGAGGGAGGCCTAGGACTTATGATGGGCGGTAATGATGATATATGTATATTAACCATATAGCGGCGGTGTAAGAATATCCAATACACCATATCATCCCTAGGGAGACGTAAGAGGCGACAGAGGGAAATAGTCCAGGAGGAATCGGCGCATCAGTATTGAAAACTATTCGACTTGAATTTTTATGCGATCTTCAAATTGTCCTACTGATGACATAAATGCATGTTGCCATAATTTTCAAAATAAACGTTTTTTACGCGGTAGATCCATGCTGCAGCTATATTACCGGTATAGATGTAGCACGAATGGGTCGGCTCGACCGGGGTGGGACCACGCTCTCACAGAATACCAACGTAAAACAGCAGCTTAATGTTCTGGCTATGTTTCGTATGTTGGGTATAGAAAACCGGAGACTCTTTTCACTGGAAACGAGGCATCCGTCTTAGTCGTCAGGGACAACGGTATTAATCGAGGATAAATGTTGATATCTATGAGCCACAGCATCCACTTCCACTAACGTCGGGTGGATTGTGTGCTCGTTCGTCACCCTTATTCTATAAAAAAATGAGACTCTCTTAAAAACATTTTATGCAGAAACATTTTCTTGTTTGGATGCTATACAGTTTTGTGTAAATCGGAGAAACCTTTTGAGTGCTACAAATAGGTCAATACATTCGCCGCGCGAGAACCAAAGAGGCGAGTTTTACCGTTCCAAACGTGACTTCGAATTCAAAAGGCCCCCATCGGAAAGGTCCAGCCGCACAGCGGCGATTCACTGCCTACCACAAATTACATAATTTTAGCAGCCGACAGAATCCGTCTTAATAACAACATGACACACAATAAGCTGGTGCGTGGCCCAAGTGAAATGCAGAAATCGAGTTATTTTAAACGTACATAATATTTGAATGAAACAAATTTTTACTATTTTTACTTTAAAGCACCCATGGTAACAGGGAACGCACATAATATTATATCAATCATAATCTATACATATAATAAAAAGTAAATTGCCGGTACATTGTATATTTTGAGACAAAAATTATTAGAAAGGGACTAATAACCATTAATAAATTATTAAGACAATAAATAGACGTGCCTGTTATGAAGACAGAGATTTTAAAACACACGATAAAAATGTTAAAGTAAATCTATATTTTAAATGGTGAAACAATTAAACTTTATTCACTCGTTCATTACAGCATATCTATCTATCTAGTCCACAGCTGAACATAGGCCTGATTACTTTATAAGGTGGGTATTTGCAATAGTTGCCACGTTTGGCGTGCGGTTGGGTAACCGCAGTTTTTTTTAGTTGTTATTAGGAACACGTTACTATATATCTCCTGATTTATTTCCCTCTGTCGCCTCTTACGACAGCCACGGAATTATATAGGGTACACCACCACTACACTGTGAGTTCCGTTTAATAATATAATAAAAAATGTATATTTTATATTATATATCACGACGTGGTAGCCATGCCGCAACTATACTATGGTTGCAGCACGAATAAGTCGGCTCGCCCGGGGTAAACGATGCTCGAAAAGTTAAATTAAAGTTAAACTGATATTTTACCTATATTCTAATATTTGGCTGCAATTCTATCCAAATGAAAACGGGTCTGATAAAGGCTATCTCTTCACATTGTCTTTGATTAAGTAGTTACTATTTCAAACAAGCACGTATTAACATCATTAGACAAGATGCAAAAAAGTTAGACAAATGAGGATTTTGGATAAATAAGTTGTTACGTATACATTTATTAGTATAAATATGTATAGATAGTAACCATCAGAAAAATTGTATATCAAAACAATCAACAAATTCTAAACCGCTAGTCTCTTGTCACCTAGGTGCCAAATAAAGCCCAAAACCGCCGCAGCGCCGGCGATAACGCAACAAAAGCGAATTCCGTTATTTCCCACGGGCTATGAAATTCTTCTCAGTTTTCGGACAGTTCGCACATTGCCGCCATCTCTGCTAAACAAAATATTATACAACATACGATACGTTCATGTTTCGATTTTTTTTTTCTTATAAAATAAGGGTGACAAACTAGCACACAGTCCACCTGATGATAAGTGGTTGATGTGGTCTATAGTACTACATACACTACAAACTACATCTATCCTCGATTACGAATCAAAATGCAGATGCGTTGTCACCCATGAGGACTAAGATGGAATGCCTCGTTTCCAGTAAAAAGGGTCTCCGGTTCTCTACACTCACCATACGAAACACAGCAGCGTTAAGCTACTATTTTACGCTGGTATTCTGTGAGAGCGTGGTCCTTCCCCGGTCGAGCCGACCCATTCGTGCTACAACTATACCAGTAATATAGCTGCAGCATGGTCTACCACGTAAAAACGTGTATTTTGAAAATGAAATGTACATACATACGTGGTAGAGGCACGCTGCAACTATATTATAATTGTAGCACGAATGGGTCGACTCGACCGGGGATGGACCACGCTACTTTAAACTATACAATGCCGTGTTTAATATGTTAACGTTTTGTATAAGAGTTTATAAAGAGAAATTGTAACTATTTGTAATCTATTGCCATAGTAATTATTTAATTAATCCTAATGAACTTAATGAACGTAACTAATAATTTTAACCATATTGGTGAGCAAGACATAAAATTATTAGTGATGCTACTTTTTTATAGGAAAGCGGGCAAACGAGCATACGGCTCATATGATGGTAAGTGACTACCACCGCCCATGAACAACTGCAACACCAGAGGAATTGCAGGTGCGTTGCCAGCCGTTTAGAAATGAGTAAGCTCCTTTCTTGTAGGTCCTTAAGTCGTATAGGTCCGGAAAAATCGCCGGTGGTAAGCTATTCCACAGAGAGGTCGAACGCGGAAGAAAACTCCTAGTGAAAAACTCCTGTTTTTCGATACAATCGCCTGCGGAATAAAGCGTGATTTTTTTTGGAATAAAAGGAGTAAGAATTTAAATTATTATTATTAAGAACTCGTTAGTGAACCTTATTTCTAGAAAAATGATTATAGTGCCACAAGAACATACCCCCTCGCAACCTATTCCTGTTCAATGTAACGCATAGATATACAGAGATAGAAGTTATATACCTTTTTGTATATTTCAATACAAATATACAAATACATTTTTCGTTCACTGTGATTCAATGCGAGGTTCTTGAATCGGAAAACCGATAATCGGTCCACTAATTTAGTTATTGTATTTCACGATGAAGTTTTGATTATGGTTGTTGTTAGCCGTGCACATACACATTGTGTTAGTGTGCGCA
Organism: Parnassius mnemosyne; assembly: GCA_963668995.1. Classification (NCBI taxonomy): domain Eukaryota; kingdom Metazoa; phylum Arthropoda; class Insecta; order Lepidoptera; family Papilionidae; genus Parnassius; species Parnassius mnemosyne. The sequence goes on along the minus strand of CAVLGL010000046.1, from coordinate 3,402,575 downwards.
AGACTCGGGAGCGCTACTCCCGAGCGCCCGTAGTCTACGCACACTAACACAATGTGTATGTGCACAGCGAACAACAACCATAATCAAAACTTCATTGTGAAATAGAATAACTATACCCGATTCCTACATTCCAGAAATATTTTGTTCTACGTAGCGATCCATTTTATTATACATGAGGTATTATAAAAACAGTATATTATGTTAGAAACTATTCATTCCGCCCTAAGTTGCTAATTAAAAAAAAAACTAAATAGCTCATGAATAGTTATACTGGTATTTTGTTTTTAAAAACGGGTTTTCATTCACTTCATTCACTGCAAAACATCTCGAAAAGAAAGAAAACGATGCGTTTTTAAATATAAGAAGTCGGCATTTGTCGAAATTCAAAATAGCTTCATTTTAATTTTGTTTACTAAGGACTATAGGTTATGTAAATAACTAGATTTTATATAATAAATAATTTACCGAGTCCACTAATATAAGAATATCTACGACCCCATATCGGCGTCAGTGGGAAACAAACTAGGAGATGGGCGACCTAGGTGCTTCATCCTAATAACACCTAAAAAACGAAATACAATATAAAACGAAAATATAACATAATAAAAAAATATTTACTATATAACATTATAAATATTCAAAACATTCAATACAGAACCCTTAATAAAATTTATATTTTTGTGGAATCAGCCTGCGAGTAAATTTAGAATTCACCATCAATTTGCCTCCACTCCGCACTAGTTCCGCTCGACCTGACACCATTGCCCTACATCTGTAGGGGCGTGAACTATAAAATTTCTCGCATAAATCGACGAGATTGCAGATTCGATCCAACGCAACGTAGCGTCCATGGACAGACTGCACTCTAACAGGCACTTCGTTACCCAATGAAACCATAAAACACAGACTATAAAGTTGAAAGTAGAATACGAGTTTACACATATAGGTGTATATTCTGTACATAGATACAGATATTAAAATAATCGTATCATTCATTAAATGTTTTTTTTTTCTTGTAACTTAATAACTCAAGAGGAAATGCGGGTGGTCTTTTCTCCATACAAACGCTTTCACCTGTTTTCTTTTTATAGCTAATATCAAAATCTTCTATGTCCCTATGTTTTCCTTTTTGATGACACATTATCTTTATAACCACTAGAACCCTTAGAAAATGCTCAAAATTGCCTATTTAAATCGCTGTCAACAGAGGCCTAGTGTTCAAATTTGATAACTAATACTGAAAAAAGGAACACAGTGTATATCCTTCTTATTCAGTTTATGAAATATCTTTTAAATAGGTCCTATAGAGCAGCAAATGGTAGAGAGCCAAACTTGGAATTATGCCTTTTACTTAGGCTATTCAGTCGGATCTCCAGTTGATCTTATCGGACGCCGAGCGCTCGCAGAGTGACAGCGATAGTTTCTTCAAATACCTACTCGTAATTTTCAAGTCTCTCGGCCCGTATTTCGTCTTAATACCGAAATCGACTTGTACGTGGGCGACACTGAAAGTTTTTAGAACTGGCCACTTGTAAACGATATAATGAAAAAATAGTTAAAATTTTGAAAACGGAACTCTTTGCCAATATTATTATATGTGTATTTTATTAATTTGTCATTTGTCTACGATTTGGCGATAAATTGAAAATTATTGCCTGTGTCAGCATGAACATAACGCGAGAAAGTTTTCACAAAAGGAATATCACAATTTCAATGTCGTGTAAATAGTTCAACCTACAGTAGATGGTTATATTGATTGCCCACTTGGTCTAGTGGTTGTAAACGCGACTGCTGATCATGTGGTCCCAAGTTCGAATCCCAGGTCGGGCCATAAAAAAGTCAATTATTGAGTTTTTCCGTCAAGAAATTCTCAGTAGTCGGGCGGTGTCTCACCCCTGTGCCTCGGAAAGCACGTAAAGCCGGTTGGTCCTTCGCCTGATCTCTCTCTTGACTTGTCGAATTAACTTCCCATTCTACTATGAGAGTGAGCGTATAGAGAGTGCACCTGTGCTTGCGCATACACTCGGGCACTATAATACTGTCCTGCGCAGATGGCTAGTCTCTGATGAGGCTGGCTGTCGTGAGGATATTATTATAATTATTATATTATCTATACATTACTAGTAGTAGTAGATGATTGGTATATAAATGTTGTTAAAATATGATCACGGACATGCAAATGCTGTGTATGGCATTGTCACAAGAAATAAAATAGGGATGTATTGTTATATTCTCTAAAAAAAAAAAACAAGTCTTCCGTACGGGTATTCGAAGGCGTCACCAAACCAACAAAATTGAGGCAAGCAAAAAGCGTGGGAAAACTAAAAATTGCTTTTTTTTTTCACGGGACTTCTGTCTGTGCGATCCTACCTGATGAGCAAAAGACAGTAAATGCTTAGTGGTGTACTACCATTTGTATGCCCAGTGTCTTTGTAAAAGTTAGGGAATAACGGACCAAGAAGTTGCATCCTATTGCATTAAGACAATGATTCGGCAATAACAGCGAACCTGTGTTATTAGGTAGGTTGTGCTGTTTTATTGAATAGGTATCTAATAAAAAAAATCATAAATATATATTCAAAAATGTCGACATAAAATACTATATGTGTCATATGATGACACTTCCTGTTGCCGACCTAAGTATTTTACAAAGTTCGTTAAACCGCCATGTATTGGAGGCCAGGAAACGATGAAATCTTCCTGGAATTTCCATTTCATCAACGAGATAAGATGATGGATTTCCTTACGCGTATTATGTATTATAAGTCGGCTCGAAGTCGAGTCGGAATCACGCTCTCACAGAATACCAACGGGCAGTGAAGGAAAACATCGTGAGAACATATAAAGTCCGCCAACACTAACTGGGGTAGCGCGGTGAACATTTCCTTGTCTTAATTTTTCTCTGAAATAAGTGCAGCATAATGCTGCTGTATTTCGTCTGGTAAATGTGGAGAACCATAAACCCTTTTTATTAACCGATTCCAAAAAGGAGGAGGTTCTCAATTCCAGTGTATGTTTTTTTTTGTATGTACATTACGCGATATCTTCGCTGTTAGTGAACCGATTTTAATGATTCTTTCTTTATTAAATAGTCTTTATTTCAAAGGTGGTGGCTATTGAATTTTGAAGAAAAAATTCCGCCTCCAAAGGTGGAAAATAGAGGGAAAAAGTAGCATATTGGCCTATTGTTTAAGGAATTTCATATGATATCTTCGCATATTGAGAACCGATTTTAATGACTCTTTTATTAAATAGGTTATACTTCAAGATTGGTCCCATATAAACATGGAGAAATAATTTCAACGCTAAGGGTAGCAAATAAATAACTTCTTTTTTTAGCAATTTGAAGTCGGTTTATATCTTTTTGTTAAAAGTTATAATTATTGGTAAGATACATTTCATTGGAGTACTCAAATGTGACAGCACAACTGCATTTTGCTTCTTAATCGAGAATAAATACAGACGTCTTTAGGCTGCAGCGTGCACTTACCATCAGTTGGACTGTGTGCTCGTTTGTCACCCTTATTCTATAAAAAAAAAACACAGGTAGATTGTACTGTATGGTAATGGTGTTATTGTTTGTAGACTTGTGCTCTTTTACTATCTTTATTTTAATTCTTCTGTACGTAAGTTTGTCACAGAACTCCGGACCGATTGCGATGAAACTGTTTGTGTTTAAGTGGGTTCCTGGACGGTTTAGATTCACAATACAATACAATGGCGCTTTTGTCGAGATCCATAAACCGCCCGTGCGAAGCCGGGGCGGATCGCTAGCGGGCTATAAATAAAGAATCAGTTTTAGTCGAAAACAGAACCGTTACTCGCCACTTTTTGCGGCCGCTCACTAATAAAATGTACCATTAAAATAATCGTAAATAAAAAGCGATGTTCATAAAAAAGTATAAATTTTACGCAATCTTTCTATTTCTATGGACCATAAATTTTTACGGACACCAACAATCTCAACACGAGAATACCGTAAGTTCACGGTGAGACAATTTATTTAATAAAATACAGTTATGACGATGATCGATAACGAGAGTCGTGGTATCTCAGGGGCTAAGTCGTAACTCGTCGTAAATTTACAGTCGAATTGAGAACCTCCTCCTTTTTTGAAGTCGGTTAATAGTAAACAAGAGTACGCGAAGACACAAAAGCACTCAGACAGACAGACAGAAAAAGTGCGAATTTTTTTAAGACCGTGCTTTGAGCATTCCTTCAAGTAGGTCATGTTCCGAAAGGTAGCGGTTGAACGAGATGTTTATACCGCTACCTATCGGAAGACATAAAGCCTTTCTGGCATATCCCGAAAGTTTTACGTGGTAGAGCCATGCTGCAGCTATATTAGTAGTACAGTTGTAGCACGCATGGGTAGGCTCAACCGAGGTAGGACCACGCGCTCACAGACTACCAGCGTAAAATAGCAGCTTAACACTGCTGTGTTTCGTATGGTTAGTTTAGAGAACCGGAGACCCTTTTTATTGAAAAAGAGGCATTCCATCTTAGTCCCCACCACAGATCATAGAATTGTTTCTATGATCTGTGACCTCACGGGTGACAACACATCTGCATTTTGATTCGCAAACGAGGATAGATGTAAATATTTTTTTTTTATAGAATAAGGGTGACAAACGAGCACACAGTCCACCTGATGGTAAGTAAATACTGTGACCTAGAAACATCTAATCTATATTCGATTAAGAACCAAACTGCATATAAATAGGACAAAGATGGAATACCAAGCATCATGTTAAAAGATTAAACTATTTGTGTATAAATTAATACATGATGTTGTCACAGCACCTAACCTCTTGAACCAAATAAAAATAATTGTACCTCGTATTATACCTAGTGGCCCAATACACAATATATATATTTACATATATTGTCAATCTTTCGCAACAGATTAGGCCAATGTTCTTTTTTTTATATTCTACTAAGCCAGCGCTTATCTACGATCCCACCTGATGGTAAGTGGTGATGTAGCCTAAGATGGTGAAGCACACTGACTTAACAAAAGCCTATTCACTCTTGCCTTGAAGACACCCACACTGTAATCGGATGGAAAGACAGATGCTGGCAACTTATTCCACTCCTTTGCTGTACGCATGATGAACGACGTGGCGAATCGTTTGGTTCGAATGCGTGCTAAGTCAACAACGAAAGGGTGGAGACTGACTGAACGTCTGGTTGTCCGATGGTGGAAGGGAGAGGGTGGAATTAAATTATGTAATTCCTGCGCACACTCTCCGAAATGCATCCTGTAGAAAACCGAAAGGCTGGCTACTTTACGTCGGTGTTCGAGGCTGGTAAGATTGGTTTTAACCAAATTCGGGTCACCAATAAGCCTCTTAACACGCCTTTCCATTGAGTCCAAAGCTACTAGGTGGCATTTTGCAGCACCAGACCATGTATGGCAGCAATACTCCATGCACGACCGGACATGCGCTTTATATAAAGTAAGCAGCTGTCCCGGCGTGAAGTATCGCCGCACCTTTGCAAGGATTCCCAGCTTCCTTGTAGCTGCTTTAGTCTTGGACTCAATGAACCGCCCGAAGTTCAAATTTGAGGATATTTCAAACCCTAACAACTGAAGGTGGTCGGTATATTTCAGTGACACATTTCGGAAAGAAAGAGCCAAGGTGAGCTGGCTCCTTTTTGGAGTGAAGAGACACGCTTGTGTTTTGGAGGCGTTGAACTTCACAAGATTGGCATCGCCCCAATCGGAGATTGCCTGTAATGTGAGATTCACACGCTCTACCATAGCTTATCTTTCGTACTGGATTTGATCCCGACTGGCCCGAGGACTTGGTTGGTATCTCTCAACAACTGTGCTATCGTCTGCATACCCATAGATACCGGGCATAAGCAGATCATTAAAATGCAGCAGTAAGAGAGTTGCGGAGAGAACGGACCCCTGAGGAATGAATGAAAAGGATGAGCAGCCATCGACGACGACCCGGAGAGACTGTTCACTCAGAAAGTCCTTTACCCATTCAATCAGACCAAGGGATAAGCCGTACGCTGGAAGCTTACCCAAAAGGCTAGTGTGCCAAACTCTGTCAAAGGCCTTCGAGACATCAAGGGAAACAGCAAGTGCTTCCCCACTATTCTCGAGTGCCTCGCCCCATATGTGTGTGGCATACGCTAGAAGGTCCCCAGCTGACCGATTTCGGCGAAACCCATATTGCCGGTCACTAAGGAGGTCATTCTGTTCTAGGTATGCCATTAAGCGGGCATTCAATATACGCTCCATAATCTTGCAGAGTATGGAGGTAATTGAGATTGGACGATAATTGGCAGAGTCGGCGCGGCTGCCTCTTTTTGGAACAGGCTGCACGTTGGCCAGCTTCCAGGATTTTGGCACTATTCCAGTAATAAATGAGAGGCGGAACAAGCGTGTCAACACAGGAGACAACTCAGGTGCACAAGCCTTTAGGACTATAGCTGGTATACCATCTGGGCCAGTAGCTTTATTCACGTCTAGACACCGCAAGGTTTTAAGAACCTCCTTATTCGTTATACGGATCTCCGTTCTACTCTAAATCGAATTATGTCAACCTACGATAGTTTACAATAAATCAGTGACAACGCTATCTTTCCTGATTCTTTTACAGTATTTAAAATTAATGTCGAAAGTAATGGAACTTATCTAATTCATGTACCTAATTTAGATTAAACAACCCAACACGTACACTGACGAATGAGTGTTGTGCATATCTGTAAAGTCAAAAGCACACTCTCCAATGGTAAATAATCTTTATTGTTGTGTTATGCTGTTGATATATGTATCATTAAAATAGATAAAATTAAATGAACAACGGTCTTAACCGGGATTCAAACCTAGAACCTTGACTCGTTAGTCACCATCATCATTACAGCTCTTCACAATTCTACTACCAAACATACCCCCCCCCCCCACCCAAGGAATGCCGCAAAGCACAGTCCTAAGTCACCTCCATCCACTGGCATCCTGCGTTTCTTACCAGGTCATCACTCCACCCTTTATTTGACTTACCGTTATGAGGTTGGCACTAGAGAACCTCTCTTCACTATCTGTTGTCGGCTTTTCGAGCTATATGGCCGGCCGATTGCCACTTTAGCTTACTAATCCGTTGACTCGGTAGTATATTACTCTAAAAAATAAGGCATACAGTCGTCAAACGTAAGATAAAAGAATAATTGGCACTGACCATTGAAGTAATTAAGTAAATAAGTTTATACGTGGTAGAGCCATGCTGCAGCTATTAGTAGTATAGTTGTAGCACGAATGGGTCGGCTCGACCGGGGAACGACCACGCTCTCACAGAATACCAAGGTAAAATAGCAGCTTAACGCTGCTGTGATTCGTATGGTGAGTATAGAGAACCGGAGACCCATTTTACTGGAAACAAGGCGTTCCATCTTAGTCCTCACGGGTGACAACGCATCTGCATTTTGATTCGTAATCGATGATAGATGTAGATGTCTATGAGGCAAAGTAACCATTTACCATCAGGTGGACTGTGCTTGTTTGTCACCTTTTTCCTATAAAAAAAGTAATGTGTACTACGTACGTACGTTATGTAAGTAACGTAGTATAAGTACACATGAGAAACACCAGTTTTCAAATAAAAAGAATCATCGAAATCGGTTCACGCAGAAAAAAGTTATAAGGTAATTATGTCAATATATTACAGTCGAATTGAATACCTCCTCCTTTTTGAAGTCGGTAGAAAATACAGATATTCCGAATAGTAGAAGAGTTAAAAAAGGTTTAGAAACATTATATATTTAAAGAAACTAAAGAATATAGCATTAAGGCATTGGTCTTGCATATACGAGTATATAATTAAAGTAGAAATCGAAAAACTTATAATAAAATCGCAGCTTTTCAATAATGATGATACTCTGTGACCGACAGAGTAACAAACAAGTTCACCTTAGTCACTTAATCCCAACTAGCGACATCAAATAAGGGTTATTAACCATCATAAAAGGAAATACATCGTTGATGACCCACCACTTGAATTTTTTTTAAATACTAGTAATGCTGTTAGACATTACTAATATTCCCTTTAACCACTTCTGGTAAGCCTAAAATGCTTGTGTTAGAAGTGGTTCACGATAGTAGTTGAATGGCGGATTCAAATCCACGACCTTGCGAGTTCGCGGTCCGTGCACTGCCACTTTTGTATTAAATTTAATTCACATAGATTCAACTTGACTTGTTACTATTACTTACATCCTCAGAACACTTCTATGATGCAGTTGTGAATATACTTACCTGAAAAAAAAAAATATTTTAGTAAAAAAATACGCACATAAATACCTATATTAAGTATATTAATTTATTTAAAAGTATCCCGCTATCTTTTTCCTTTTCTTTTTCTTTTAAAAAAAACAACCTCATCGTGAAGGTATTTTGCATACATAAATTGCTCTAGGACAAACATCCAAAATGTAGAGTTAAGTTGGACATAGTGTATGTTCGGAATGCGAAATCTAGTGCGTACTCATCATTACAGCCCTTCACAAGTCCACTGCTGAACATAGGCCTCCCCCAAAGAATGCCACAAAGCACGGTCCTGAGCCACCTGCATCCATCGACTTCCTGCATGTCTTACCAGGTCGTCACTCCATCTCGTGGGGGGACGCCCTACACTTCGCCTACCGGTACGAGGCTGCCACTCGAGAACCTTTCTTCCCCATCGGTTGTCGGTTCTTCGAGCTATATGGCCGGCCCACTGCCACTTCAGCTTACTAATCCGTTGGGCTATGTCGGTTACTCTGGTTCTACTGCGGATATCCTCATTCCTAAGTTTATCACGCAGAGAAACTCCGAGCATAGCCCTGTGTGTAGTGCGTACTACATATATATATATATATATATATGGGTATAATAATCAATCTATATCTATACATATAAATAAAATTGAAGTGTCTGTCTGTTATATCGAAATAACTGACTTATATTAAGCTCAGGGGATTATGTATATACGTGGTAGAGCCATGCTGCAGCTATATTTGTAGTATAGTTGTAGCACGAATGGGTCGGCTCGACCGGGGACGGACCACGCTCTCACAGAATACCAGCGAGAAATAGCAGCTTGACGCTGCTGTGTTTCGTATGGTGAGTGTACCCATTTTACTTGAAAAAGTGTGTAGACCCATTTTACTTGAAAAGAGACATTCCATCTTAGTCCTCGCGGGTGACGACGCATCTGCATTTTGATCCTTTGTTGAGGATAAATGTAGATGTCTATGGGCCGCAGCTACCATTTACCATGAGGTGGACAGTGTGCTCGTTTGTCACCCTATCCTATAAAAAAATATTCACATGCAAATTAAAACATAAATAATCATTAAAAAAATTGTCTGTCTGTCTGTCTGTACGGTGTAATCTTTGGAATGGCTGAAGATATTGTGATTAAACTTTACGAACTGAAAGCAGAGAGAGAGCAACACCAGATGGTATCTAGGCCACAGAATAAATAATACTACACTAGATTTGATTCGAAAACTTGCAAATTAAAAAAAAAACTAAAAATTTATTAAAATAAATAGTCTCGATTACTTTAAATCTAAATAAGGTTACATTAATAGATTCTATATAGGCGAAGCCGGGGCGAATGGTAAGTTAGTACTTAGTAATAATTATCACCTAATTTGAAAATAACTAGCCATAGGCAAAATTCATTACAGCAATGAAATGCCATCATAAACCATGCGTCCTATATAATATCTCACGACGCATAGCATCATATGGGCCGCATATCATCAATTTAGCTCTTAACTACTCGTGTTGAAAACCGTAAAACTTAAAGGTCAAATACTATAACGGTACTTTTCTAGACGAATTGGTTTTTTAATGGATTTACGTGATGGGTAACGAAGAATAATGATATTATATAATAGTTATTATCATATCCAACTTCGGTTTAAGTTTAATTTGATTATAACTAATAATAGTTACAAGTATAAGTTTGACGGCTCCGTGGCCCAGTGGCTTAGCAATGAGTTGCTGCGCTGTGGGAAGCGGCTTCGAATCCCGCACGGAACAAGTATTTGTATGGCCTACAAATAATTGTTCCGGGTCTGGATGTTTGTCCTTGTGCAATTTATGTTTCTAAACTGCCTCCACGATACAGGAGAAAATCCTAGTGTGAGAGTAACGTTTTAAAAAAAAACAATCAAAAACAATAAGTAGGTACTCGTTATTTTGATATAAATACTAGCAAACCGCCTGGCTTCATTCACATGTGATTTCTGAATTTCGATTCTTCTTACTGGGTCTAATTATAACTAAGAAACATTCAGGTGACCTAATAAGTGCCCCATATAAATTTCATCTAAATCGGTCAAGGCGTCTAAGAGGAGAATTACGAACACACGCACGCAAATTTTTTACATAAAGCGACAAAAGTGCACACATATCACCTAATGGTAAGTGGATGATGTGGCTCATAGACATCTACATCTAACCTCAATAATAATCAAAATGCAGATTTGTAATCGCTCTTTAGTACTTAGGTGGAATGCCTCGTTACTTGTGAGAAACGTATTCGGTATTCGTTAATCAATGGGAATATTGAATGTCACTCAGTGTATGAATCACACCACCATTCTACTACTATTTTATAGTGATATTCTATGAGAACGTGGCCCTTTCTCTTTCGACCGACCCACCGCCCATATTTCAACGGAATGACAGACTTTCTCATAGGCCACATACGCCAGACATAATGGCAGATTGTACTCTTCGGACTTCTGTACAATTTGCCGAAGGGTACGTATGTGGTCTATGGTGCTAAAGCCTTTTCGGAGATCGGCTTGTTCGGAAGGCTGGAATTCGTAGAGTCCGCGTGCGAGACGATATGCAATGTCTCTCGAAAACATCACGTAGACACGGCTCAGAAAGGAAATCGGTCTGTAGTTCCTCAAGAGAGCATTGTCGCCTTTCTTGATGAACAAGAACACCGCACTTCTGCTCTACGCCCCCGGAGTAATGCCAATGGAGGACGGAATTAAAGAGCTTCTGAAGGACTTCAAGTATTGGTTTATATCAATATTGTATCAATATTATTATATTAATATATATTTCAATGTTATACAAATATATTTATGACATATATTAGTCTATGGTTGTTTAAAATGAATATTGTGAAATCAATACAAATGTTTATCCAAATCACAAAAAGGCAAATCCACCCTAGATCAAAAGAAGTTCATTCTCCACCAGTGGCGTTTTATAAGAAAGAGAAGAAGATGAATAAGGCAACCTGGCACTCTGAAAGGTGAATGAATGATAGAATGATTAATTCGTCACACAGCACAACGTAATTATTAATCAAACCAATAAATAAAACAAAAACATAATATATACAAATACATTGGGTTGCTTCAACGAAAAGACATCCGACTCAGCATAAAAGCTGATTTACACGGGGTCAGTAACAGGCGCCAGTGCTGGCGGCGAGGACTGTCTCGCACTGATTACACGCATTCAGTAGTCGTGGTAACTTCTTTAGGGTGTAAGTACGTTATTGAAGTCAGTAGGCAAAAATGAATTCACGGAAACGGCAGAATTTACAACGATTTAAATTTTGTGTTGGACGTCGAAATTTGGGCGGTGCTGCAGGCTCTTCAGCGTTGCCAAGTTCACTGTCGGTATATCGAAGTGCTGAAGTGCTTATACAGTAGGAAACCAGAGTACGAAACCTATCCAATTGCAGAGAGGTGTAAGACAGGGTGACGTTATATCCCCGAAACTCTTCACCGCTGCATTGGAAGACGTTTTCAAGCTTCTGGACTGGAAAGGATACGGTATTAACATCAATGGCGAGTACATCACTCACCTTCGATTTGCCAACGATATAGTCCTTATGGCAGAATCGCTGGAGGACCTAAGCAGTATGCTGAATGACCTCAATAGTGTTTCCCAACGGATAGGTCTTAAGGTGAACATGGACAAAACAAAGATCATGTATAATGGCCATGTCACACCTATGCTGGCAGTTGTTGGGAGCACTAAACTCGAAGTTGTTGACGAGTATGTTTACCTGGAACAAATAGTCCGACTAGGTAAGTCCAACTTCGACCGAGAGGGAAACTACGACTCATCTTCTCGTCAGACATTCCTCAAAACCTTAAAACGAAATTGTACAACCAGTGCGTGTTGCCAGTGATGACTTACGGATCTGAGACGTAGTTCTTCACTGCTGGCCGTATGCGGAAGCTCAAGGTTGCTCAGGGAGCTATGGAGAGGGCTATGCTCGGAGTTTCTCTGCGTGATAAACTTAGAAATGAGGATATCCGCAATAGAACCAGAGTGACCGACATAGCCCAATGGATTAGTAAGCTGAAGTGGCAGTGGGCCGGCCATATAGCTCGAAGAACTGACAACCGATGGGGAAGAAAGGTTCTTGAGTGGCAGCCTCGTACCGGTAGGCGTAGTGTAGGGCGACCCCCCACGAGATGGAGTGACGACCTGGTAAGACATGCAGGAAGTCGATAGATGCAGGTGGCTCAGGACCGTGCTTTGTGGTATTCCTTGGGGGAGGCCTATGTTCAGCAGTGGACTTATGAAAGGCTGTAATGATAATGATAAAATATTTGTTGGGAAAATATTCCTATCGGTTGTTGAAAGAGTTGACGGAAATGTTAGAAGAAGAGATATGTTAAAAGAAACGTCTTTGGAAAAGAAAATGGATAGACGACAGAAAAGAAACTGGAGGTTCTGCTTTATTTTCAAATCAATTGAGATTTGAAGATGTTGCGGAATTCAAAGTGGCTTTTAGAATAATGCCGAAGAATTTTGATGAATGGCGGTCATTGATAACAAGCTCTATTCAACGTCAAGATATATTCATGAGTGACGCTCTACCAGCCAAAATAAAACTCGAAACAACACTGATATTTTTGGCTTCGGGAATGTCATTTCGGAACCTCAGTAACTTTTATCGTGTATCGAAACCATCTATTTCTCATTTAATACCAGAAGTATGCTGGGCAGTATATGCAGCATTGAAAATACAAATTAAGGTAAGATAGTTATTTATTAGGGATAATCAAAAAAAATACAGTCACATAGAATCAAAATAGTTCTAAGAATTTTCAATAGCATGGTAAATTGTGTTAGATTCATTGTTGCTTTCACGTCCAACTTCATCGTTATTCAAGTTTCTGTTACTAAATAACACGCGGGCGAAGTCACGGGGAACAGCTAGTTATAAATAAAAGACACCTTATGATTAGAATTATAAATCCATCAATTTCAGAGGACATACTTCACTCACACACGTAGGTTAATTGATAGGTTCTGATGCAATATCAGATACGTGGAAATAAGTGTGAAGTAAACGCAACGCAACATTTTTACTTACTAATGATTACTTGCTTAGGGTCTACATATCTAGGAGTAATCGAAGTTCGCGGGGGGGGGGGGGCGGATAAAATCCCAAAGAGCTGGTTGCTGCTTGTGGCAGTCATGTAATTACGCTCGGAGGGGTAAAATCCAAAGGAACTACATTACGTAGTCCTGGAAATGTAAACGCTTGTAATTTACGTTTCCATAACTGTAATGTATTTTCATTAATATAAATTATATCATATAAACTAGCTGTTCCCCGCGACTTCGTCCACGTGTAATTCTGGCCAAGCACAAGCACTGACTTGATCGTTTAGACAAGGTAAATACCGATGGCGCGGGTGGCGGGGGAGTGGACTGACTTCAAAATATTCAAGCAGGAATTTTGAAGTCAGCACCGGCGCGACAGTGCTGTACTGACTCCCTTACTGTCCCTGTGTAAATCATCCATAATACTGCAGCTGTGTTGCCTGAATAACCTTGGCGAAACGGCGACCGCAGAGATTTTAGCCGACGTCAACACCGCCTAGCGACTACTTTTTGTATTACGAGTACTTAGAAAAGTGGAAAAATTAATAGACTGCAGAGGTGACAATTATATAAGTGATATGCTACAGATTAAATGAACAGTTAAAAAATCACAATATTTAATTAAAATATCAAGAATTTAGGCATTTCACCCGCTCTTAGGACCTTAACCCAAAATTTGGCTACTTTAATTTTACCGTACTATGATTTAAGTTACCTACTTTCGTACTTGCTTTCCGTCTAATCTGCGGGCATTTTTTTTAATTTTATCCAATATTTTAAGCAATAGCAACTGCAGAAAGAATATATTATTTCGTTCATACTAAATTTATTCGAAATTTTGCCACGCACGTTCCATGTTTCTAAATAAATATAGTAGTTTGTATACCCTTAAACGCGAAATACTTGACGCAGAATGTGTTTGGGTACACTCAATATTCCAGCTCACGTTCGGTACGTTCATTTTTTCCACCGACGAATGCTCTGTGTTATATAACATCTTTGATTGGAATATACGCGCACTTCTAGACAACATAGGTATAAAATATCTATTTAATAGACACGTGAGTTCTTTCTTAGTCATACTACTGGGATTTTACGCATAGTTCCTGGATTTTAATGTTTTTAAACGTCAGATGAAGACAATGGCTGTCTCGGTTAGGTCGGTAGTTAAGAGGTTAAGGAACAATCCTGTCGAGTTTTGGGAGGTTGTCAATTCGATTTTATAACTTTTTTAACCAACTTCAAAAAATTAGCATGTCCTCACTGTGTATTTTTTTTGTATCTTTTTGTGTCTATACGCGATATAGTAGTTAATTGTGAACTGATATTAATGATATTTTTTAAATTAAATAGATTATACTTCAGTGGTGGTCTTACAAAAGTTTGGAGAAATATATCACCATATCAAGGATAGGAAATATGATGAATTTTTTTTGTAATGAAAATTCATTCAAATTAATTTTTACTTATTATAAGCCAGTGCTTGACCACAATCCCACCTGTAGAACTTTTTAAACAATTTAAGCTACAATTAATTTCAGATCAAACAGCAAATTTACAGTTTTAGATCGACTCCTTCGAATCAATAATGAATAATAATAATGATACAAAAATAGGGGGCCACGTGCAAACTTTCTTCTTCTCCTAAAGGAATCTCGTTACTAAAATTATGGTTTATAACACCTTAACATCGCAGCTGATTAACTCAATTATATTTGATTTTAATTAATTACTTTTCATTATTAGATGATTAAATAAAAAAAACACCTTAACTATTACATTAAGTATCTATTTCTTTCTATTAATTATTTTGCGGTATTATTTTTAGGAAAATTATTAAATGTTAATTGGTTCTTTATAAACTGAAATAACTAAATGAAAAAGAAATTAAATTATCAAAGCGTGAAAAGCGACTTGCTTTGTAGCTTCATAGTTTTTTTATTCTAATAGAATTACTCTAAATATAAGAGCCGCCTTTGTACAAGTTATTTCAAAGGATTCTATTTTCACAATAAGTTTTGAAGGACGTGGAATTACAATAGTCAAGAATAAGAGAGGAATCTCAATTCGAACACAACTGACGTGACGTGTAACCCTCCAAGCAGGCGCCGCGTGTTCCTGACAAGACCCATCCCGCGGCCGGGTTCACGCGGGATTCCCAGGGATCCACGACGGGAAAATATAACGCCAAATGTCCCTCGAGCTTTCTGACAGGAAACATCTATAGCGGGGGCCCTCTTTACAATTGTTTGACGGCTTTGTCCGGGTTTGTTGTACCCGAGAAAACGCAGTGATGGAGACAGGTAATTCCCATGTTAAAGAAGATAAAGGATCGAGGAATGGTTTTTGTATTATAGTAAAGTTTTTTTCTGTTTTATTTTGTTTGTATATAGCAACTCGTATTTTTACACAACTGCCCCAAAAAGAGTTGAATGTTTTTCGAGTGTATGTGCGTATGTACTGTACTATTTCTTAGGCACGTTAAGCGTCTTGATGGATTGTAACTTATGGGGTATCGTTGTATTCGCCTTAGTTATGAAAGTGACATAAGGTATAAAGTATTTCTATTTTCCGTAAGCTTTTTTTGCATTTGATTTTCGTTTTAAATTACTCTTACAAAACATTACTGCAGTTACCATCAGGTGGACTGTAGCTCACTTGTGACCCTTATCCTTTAAAATAAAATAGATAAAATTTTAACGAAGTCTATAAACTAAAAAGAGTCTAACTTTGATAACATGCAAGCAAAGCTATAACAGATGTTTTAACTGGAATTGTAAATGCACGGTTATCAGGCCTTCCTGTGGACCTCAGGCTGACCCGACGAGCCGATAGCTCTTATCACGCTGGTTAGTACTTGAGGGCGTTTACTCGCTATTGTTTATATTGTATGCTAGTAACTCAAACCAACAAATGAAATAATGAAAACTACGTATATTACAAGTGACGACGAAACCATGCTCAACATAACTCACACGCATCTGTGGTTTTTCTTGTTTTATTTACCATCATAATCATCATCATTACAACCCTTCATAAGTCCACTGCTGAACATAGGAATCCCCCAAGGAATGCCACAAAGCACGGTCCTCAGTCACCTGCAGCCATCGACTTCCTGCATGTCTTAACAGATCGTCACTCCATATAGTGTGGCAGTGCGGGGTCGCCCTACACTTCGCCTACCGGTACGAGGCTGCCACTCGAGAATTTTTTCCCCATCGGTTGTCGGTTCTTCGAGCTAAATGGAAGGCCCATTGTCACTTCAGCTTACTAAGCGGTTGATATTTGCCGTGCTTTATTAGTACGGCAAATATCCACCGCTGGATACACGCACATGCATCTAAGTCCATGTTGTTGGCTGCAAATTATTTAAGATATGTGTGCGTGAATGCGTGCAATAAGTTTAGCTTCGTTGTACGTATGTATGTGGTTTTCTATCATTTTTTATATAATCTGTTCGCTTAGATTTATCTGTGCAGCGCACACCCGTAGGAGAATTTGGCATTTTGAAATGATGCGCCGTAGTGAAAGGTTCTTTGCTAACCTAACTTGTGTTTATTATTTATATTCGTATTTTATTTCAATTACCATAAATAACTTGTTTTTCTATTTAAAAACAATTATTTAATAAACACAGTAAAATAGTAAAATGAAAGCAAAATAATAAGTATTCCTCCGGGTGTACCGACACTATCAAATCGAAAAGACTATAATACCGTATTAGTTTACCTGATGGAATGTGGTTATGGCAGCCTATAGCCACCTGCAACCAACTTTAAAATGAAGGCTGCTCAAAGTAATGACGAATGGCTCAGGCCATCCATCATTACTTTGAGCAGTAATTTTACTGGCTCCCTATGTCCTTCAGATCGGACCACAGTAGAGCACGCATTGCTGATTGGCGGCAGAAATAAATAAAGTTATTTAGACAGCTAGACTTCTAGACACAAAAGGATCATTCTAATAAAACGATGTCGGAAAGGAAAGACAAAGACTGGTGCAAGGTTTTTCAATAAAATTTCAAACTCCGATGGGATAATGACATAATATCTTTACGTGGTATAGCCATGCTGCAGCAATATTACGAGTAGTAGTATAGTTGTAGCACGAGTGGGTTGGCTCGACCGGGGAAGGACCACGCTCGCACAGAATATGAGCGTAAAATAGCAGCTTAATGCTGCTGTGTTTCGTATGGTGAGTGTAGAGAACCAGAGACCCTTTTTACTGGAAAAGAGGCATTCCATCGTAGGCCTCACGGGTGACAACTTATCTGCATTTTGATTCGCAAATGATGATAGATGTAGATGTCTATGGGCCACAGCAACCACTTACCATCAGGTGAACTGTGTGCTCGTTTGTCACCCTATCCTATAAAAGAAAATATCTAAAAACAGCGTTTTTTAACAAAATTTTTGTTAAGATTGTGTCATATACAAACTTTATTAAAATATTATTATGTACGAAACCGATAGCGTCCGTTGTTCCTTTTTTAGTTGCCTTCTTTTCCTTTTTTACATATTTTCTTTAGCGTGCAGTTTCTTTTCGGCCAGTTTGTTTATACAGCACAAGTTCAGAAATGAATTTGCAGTCGTAAGCGGTAACAACTGACCTTTTAAGAACTGGAAAATAAATACGTAATTTAGATAACTATATCATACATTTTCAGCAGGTTTTAGGAAGATCAAGACGGACTAGCTTGGTTAATTATCTCATTGTTTTATGTTTGTTTGTGTTTCAAATAAGTTGTTACCAGGAGAGAGTCAAAACACATCGACTTTAAATTGGCAAATATAAAATATACACATTATAAGTTAAAGAGATCAGAATAAAGAAATTCAATTTAATGACCTGAAATGAAATTACGTCTTCCTAAAATAATTTGAGTGTGAGTGTATTAGTGTGTATGTCTTTTTCTTTGGTACGCTCTGTTAAATATTTGAATTTTTCTTTTCCCAATAAACTTTTTTATCGCAGACTGCTTTTTTTAATTACTTTTTTACCATTACATGTGACAAACAAGCATTTAGGCTAATTGACGGTAAGTGGAAAGTGACCCACATATTTTTCATGTATGTTCACATAACCCAATATACAATTAGTCACCTTTTACGCTTTGCTACGCAAGTAACACAGTTGGCACAATTTTACTATTACCTAACTCACTATATAAATAAATATATGAATTTTCATTTCATATTTTTCGTTATAAGTCTCACATTGAACCTTTATATCCAAGATCAACATGGAACAAACATAAAAATCTGCAATAAAAAGCTTAAACCTAACAATGTAAAAAGAATTTCACTCAAATTATTCTCATACACCAGAAACAACAGTGAGGAAGTAAACGATTTAAGTAAAATATATACATCAAAGGAATAATCCATAATTTTCGGGCGTTCCACAACAATCAACTTAACTCTTGGTTTTGAAGAAGCGGCGTGACTCACCGCACGATCTGGACCTTGACCCTGCGAGCGTGATCCTTCACTTATTTCGTGTTAAAATACCTTTTGTGCCGCGTTGGAAAAACGATGGCCATATCGGCATAGAACAAATATTCAACGTATTGTACCAATCGCTTGTAAAATATTTCGAAAATGTGAACAATTTATGTACGTAAAATAATAATAAAAAGGTTTAAAGGTCATTAAAGTAATAATAAAGATATATTTTCAAACGTGGTAGAGCCATACCGCAGCTATTTTATGGTTGTAGCACAAATGGGTCGGCTCGACCGGCGAAGGACCGCGCTCTCACAGAATACCAGCGTAATATAACAGCTCAATGCGACTGTGTTTCGTATGGTGAGTGTAGAGAAGTGAAGACTCTTTTTACTGAAAACGAGGTATTCCATCTTAGCCTCACGACTGACAACGCATCTACATTTTGATACGCAAACGAGGATAGATGTAGATGTCTATGGGCCACAGCAACCACTTACCAGGTGGACTGTGTGCTCGCTTGTCAACCCTTATTCTATTAAAAAAACGAAAAATAGCAGCATTAAGCTGCTATTTTACACTGATATTCTGTGAGAGCGCGGTCCTTCCCTGGAAGCTGTACGCTGTACTATGGCTCTAACACGTAAAACACCGCGTATCGAAATCAATAAGAGTTATTTGGTATTTCTTACGACACCTCCTGGTGTTCCCTGGTGTTGCGATTGTTCATGGGCGGCGGTAGTCACTTACCATCAGATGAGCCGCATTCTCGTTTGCCCCCTCTTTTATAAAAAAAAACCCATGGAACGAACATTTGTAATCTAGTACAGTAATTCCGTGCAATTAGCAACTAAGCAAGTAATTCGATAAGCATATACGATCAAATCAAAGCGAGGCGATAATAAATGACTATTATCTCAAACAAAATCAACGGACATTAACACCGCAACAAAGTCCAGTGAACTGCGAACTAACTCGGGATGGAATGCCCCAGTTTACTGCAAACAGCTGAAATATATCAAAATAAACGTTCGCAGAGAGCGAACGCAAATAGATTGCTTTTAAAACTAATGCACTTTGACCTGAAATCCGTTCATCCGTTCGTTGGCACCATCACGCCTTGTATTCCTTAGGACACGGACAGTGTTCCAATCCGATCCTTACAATCATGTATTTTGTAACATAAGGATGATAAAGCTGTTTACCGAGTAGTGGCGGTGTAATCCACTACCCCATATCATCCCGTGGGTGTCGTAAGAGGCAACAGAGAGAAACAAATCAGACGATGGGCAGCAGCGTCTTCCTAATAAGCACATTAATTTAAAATTAAAAATGTTGTACAACCGATTTCAATATAAATTATTAAGGATAACTTAAAAACTATTGGTCAAACCTTAATCAAATTTATATGGGACCACATATGAAGCACCAGCTTTCAAATAAAAAAAGAATCATCGAAATTGCTTCACCTAGAAAAAAGTTATGAGGTAACACATAAAAAAAGAAACATACAGTCGTATTGAGTACTTCCTACTTTTTGAAGTCAACTGAAAATAAAACTACGGCTGCCAACTCGTTTTCCAAGCGCGACAAATATGGCAAACTATTGATGACCTATGAGGCAATCTATGCGGGAGGCCTATGTTCAGCAGTGAACTTTAATAGGTTGTAACGGTATGCACCTCGTATATAATAAAACGGATAGTTACGGAAAACGAAACGTTTCTTGGATATAGAAATCGGGCGTTAGTACAATTTAGCAACAGATTTATTGCAAGAAGCATTAAGTAATTAAGTCAGTGCACTGACCGTCATATTGACACCCGCTTCAAGAAATATGCAAATCGTGAGGTGAACGAACTGCTCAGCGATAAGCACTGCCTTTAGTTTCCTTCCTCATTTATGTACGTAGTAACCGATAACCGTGTGGTTTATTAGTGTTCAAATTAACTAAATGCTTTGTCGGGGGTCCTGGGTTGCGATGCTGACTATCGATTATTTATTTACCGACTTCAAAAACGAGGAGGTACTCAATTCGACTGTGTGTTCTTTTTTATGTGTAACACTTTTTTTCTGAGTGAACCGATTTCGATGATTCTATTTTATTTGAAATCTGGTGCTTCTCATGTGGTCCCATATAAATTTGATCAAGGTCTGACTAATAGTTATTGAGTTATCCTTAATAATTTATATTGAAGTCGATTGTATAAAAAAAATTATTTTAAATTATCATAATCAATAATTTATCCAAATCTTATAAAACTAGTTTATTTACATTACCGTTTAGAGCAAACGGTAATGTAAATGTAATTTGAAAAAATAATTACATCAAAATTTATATAAACTTTATAATTTACAGATCCAACTTTAAATGTAGTTTTGTAGGATTTCAATAACTTATTAATAATCGATTATGAAAACAATTTTTTAATAATCGATTATCTTTATTTCTGGGTCCAAATCCCCGCCGGAGCCAAATACAGAAAAAATGTAGTCTAACTGTGTTGTATACAGCCTACCATCAATCTGAATGTGTTTCTGTGTTTACGCCAACCCTAACACAAAATATAAAATTTTACTGTATTAGAGGAAAAAATACTTTATATCTTTAAAATAAAAAAGAGTAGACGAAACTACTATACTTTAAAAAAGGCTGTCCAAGCAGTCTGTTTATCGTATAATCGAGGATAGATGTAGGTAGATGTGCATGGGAAACAGCATCTACTTAACATCAGGTGGACTGTGTACTCGTTTTTCAATTTATTAAACATTAATGTTTCATAATGTCTTCTATTAACGATTAAGTACCAATTTTATTGAACACTGAATGAATCTCTGAAATCCTCCTTAACTGTGCATCATTTAAAACATATCAGAAAACGACATTTACAAGAAATTACACTTGACCGTACAAATGGTGAACGTATTTGAAATATGGTTTCACCGGGCGGCCGTAAGCGATTGTGACAAATTGGCCAGTACCAGAGCAAACAGCGATTGGAACAACTATGATAGATCGGGCGCGGGGAAACCAGGGCGGACCTTGCCCACTGACAGATGACAAGTCTACTCGCTGCCTCCACTGTACACCGTCGGGTCGAACCACAGATTATATATATATCAAGTCGAACGTCTATTCGCTTAATAAACCTCCACAGTGTTAATGTATTGCAAGTTTTTCGTATACACCGTTATTTGTATAGAGTTAACTCACCTAATGGCTTAAATCGTGTTTTTTATATGTGAACGTAGTTAAGTAAAACAACAATCAACGTGATAAATAAATTTGGGCGTAAGTTACGGTATTGGTACGTTTTCTTTTATAAAATTTAATTAACAAACAAACTTACAGTTCACCTGATGGTGAGTAGCTATTATATTAGTTCTCTGCACATTTCTCGGTTCGGATCCCGGGTCGGGCAAAAATAAATTATTAGTTTTCTCTGTTAAGAAATTCTCATTTACAGTCCGAAGTGAGGAAGGTGGCGGTGTTTCACCCCCGTGCCTCTGAAAGTACATAAACTCCTGCGCCTGATCTCTCTCAGGTCGAGTAGAATTGCCGTCCCATCAAACTATGACAGTGAGGGAATAGAGAATGCGTTAATGTGTTCGCGCACACAATGTAATTTAAGCTGGTCCTGCGCAGATAGCTAGTTGGCTAACCATGACCGAAATTCGGTCTGGAACACATTATTTCTTTACAATATTTACGACTAAAAAGTTAAAAACGTTCTCTTCACTACACCAAGAGCTCTAATATTTTTGCGTCCATTTTCTCGCTAATTTTTATCCACTATCAGCAAATGCTATCGGCTCGGCTATCCACTACATAGCTTTTAAAAGAGTAAAGACGCAACCTCAGGTAACCAGCGACTACAACGTGCTGAGTTCAACCACGTATCAAAAGTCTTTAGACGAGAAAGATTAGAGAAGGTAGATGAGAAAAAAAAGATGAGGGACCGCAAAAGTAAATATACGTAGTGTACCACATAAGGACTGAACCCCTTTCTCAAGATACCAAAGACAATTATTTTTATCTTATTTGAATATTAAACTATATGTTTAAGAGTTTGAATGAACGTAAACATGACGTTCACAATCACTACACTCCGTCCGGCTTTACCAAAGGTGATATATCAACGCTCGCACCAATTTACCTTACTGGAGAGACCGTTGACAAATAGCTGGCTATCCAAGTGTTCAGACAGCAGACCAAATCCTACATGTGTGACTTGACAAATTGAAACAGAAGCACGGCTTGAATAAGTTAGTTCAACCGAGAATATACTGTGTATTTTTTTTTAAATAAAACAGAAGAGACAAAGGAACATACAGTCCACCTGATAATAAGTAGCAACTGCAGCATGGATATTCGCAGTCAGCTTTAAACAAAGAAGGCTAAAGATGCGTTGTCACCTCTGAGGACTACCATGAAATTACTCACAACCTATAATTATACCGGCTCGCTATACCCTTCAAACCGTAACAGAGCAGAGTAAGCTGCTATTGAGCAGCATATAGGTAAGAAGATGTTACCTGCTCAGATGAACTACCAGGCAGAAATGTATCCCCTATCATCTAACTAATGCGTAAGATTAATGCGTGAGAGAAATTCCTCTATAATTATACCGGCTCGCTATACCCTTCAGACCGTAACAGAGTAGAGTAAGCTGCTATTGAGCAGCATATAGGTAAGAAGATGTTACCTGCCCAGACGGACTACCAGACTGAAATGTATCTATCTATCTATCTATCCCTATCATCTAATTAATGCGTAAGATTAATGCGTAAGAGGAATTCCTCACAAACTATAACTATACCGGCTCGCTATACCCTTCAGAACGTAACACAGCAGTGCAAGCTGCTATTGGGCAGCATATAGGTAAGACGTTACCTTTCCAGACGGACTACCAGGCAGAAATAGATCCCCTATCATCTAATTAATGCGTAAGAGAAATTCCTCACAACATGTAATTATACCGGTTCGCTATACAATTCAGACCGTCACACAGCAGTGCAAGCTGCTATTGAGCAGCATATAGGTAAGAAGATATTACCTGCCCAGAAGGACTACTTTTTTTCGTGGTAGAGCCACGCTGCAGCTATATTAGTAGTATAGTTGTAGCTCGAATGGGTCGGCTCGACCGGGGAAGGAACACGCTCTCACAGAATACCAGCGTAAAATATCAGCTTAACACAGCTGTGTTTCGTATGGTGAGTGTAAAGAACCGGAGATCCTTTTTACTGGAAATGAAGCATTCCATCTTAGTCTTCACGGGTGACAACGCATCTGCATTTTGATTGTGTATTGAGGATAGATGTGGACGTCTATGGGTCACATCAACCACTTACCATCAGGTGGACTATGTGCTCGTTTGTTACCCTATCCTATAAAAAAAACAGAAATGGATATCATCTAATTAATGCGTACCACAGAACACTAGCGGGAAATAGCAGATTTTGTTTTCTTATAGAATAAAGGTGACAAGCGAGCACACAGTCCACCTGATAGTATAAGTGGATGATGTGGCCCATAGACATCTACATCCATCATCAAATTAGAATCAAAATGCAGATGCGTTGTCACCCCTGAGGATCAAGATGAAATGCCTCGTATCCAGCAATAAGAGCACACTCACCATACGAAATACAGCAGCACAAGACTATTTTACGCTGGTATTCTGTGAGTGTGTAGCCCTTCCCCGATAGAACAGACCCATGCATGCCGCAACCATAACATAGCTGCAGCGTGGCTCTACCACACATAAAGTAGTATCTTGCTTCTGTGTTTCGTATAGTGAATTACATCAACCAATACTAGTTGCGAGACATTTTTACATACAGGGCATCTCAGATATCAGCAGTGACATCTGCATATTGAGGTCATTGTAGGTCCATCAACAACATCCATTTACCATGAAGTGTATTACGTACACTTTTATCCTTCGCCACTTATAATAAGTATGTTCTAGACAATTCCATGCAAAGTACGATATTGCCTGGAAAACAAAATAGCATATACTGAATAAGTGATGTAAACAATAAGTAGGTATGTCGCAACAGAGCACGCATTGACTTCGCCATCTCGCAATAGCGGTTATCCAATCCAACTAAAATTTGCATCCTTTTAACCCCTAAGCCAGTCTGTGCACTCTAAAGTCACGAGATACGTTCGTCACCTACTTCGTTAAAAACAATTTAACGGGATGTCATGAAGAAGATGAGGGCTAATAATTTCACGCTCACCAGATGACGCTAGCTGGGACAGAGGTTATTTCATTTATCACAGAAATCATCACAGTATCATCATCATTAAAACGTTGCATTTTAAATAAAAGTTTTTCACTTCCTAGAGTAAATTACATAAAATAATGCCTCCATGCTGTATTCTCAAATTGTTTACACTTTTTTTAACTTTTTTTTTAATTCTTCTATCAAAATAAAGGTGACTAGAGATCTACATCTATCTTCGATAAAAAACCCAAAACGCGTTGCCACCCTTGAGCACTAAGATGGAATGCCTCGTTTCTAGTAAAAATGGTCTCCGGTTCTCTTCGATCACCATAAAAAATACGGCAGTATTAAGCTGCTATTTCACACTGGAATTCTGTTAGAGCATGATCCTTCCACGGTCAAGTCGATCCATTCGAGCAACAACCATAATAGCTGCAACATGGCTCTACTGCGTAAAACGAAATTAATACAAGAATATAATTAAATGAACACATATCTATCTAAAGATAAACAGCTAGATAGTTGTTTGATAGAAACAGATTGATAGAATATAAACATCATCGTAATTATTTAAACTTTTTGATGATTAATGGGTATTTTTGTATGATGGTAAAATATACGCATAATTTGCTTACTGGTAACACTTAAATTATCAGATAAGATAGAAAGAACCTTAATAAATAATACATAAACAGTTTAATTGCAAGCAAACCACGTTTTTATCCGGATTTCATTGCGGAATACTTAAACAATGGATTTCCCAAAAAAAATCACTAATATGTCAACGATCTTAAATACTAATCAATGGATTCCATGTTTCTGGGAAAATCATGAATAGGTCAGTGCCTGCGTGTTCGAAAATAAATCGAAACGTCCGCAAGTTGGGTTTTCTTAACTGTAGGATTTTTATACAAAATGGAAAGAAAAGTTGTCAAGTGCAAATACATAGAATTATAAATAATTTATAATTCGGTAATAATATGCAATATTTATAAAAGATAAGAATCAAAATTATCATTTAGTCTTGCATTAGGTTACACACATGTTTAGTAAACAGCTAGCGAGAGTAATAAATACATTACAAAATTAAAAAATAAAGTTAAAATTAACATGAAGATTAAAAATAATAAATAAATAGACACGTAAAAGTTGTAAATATAGAAGTTATGCTCAGTGATATTCAAAATATAACTCGACTTATTGTGAACCCGGGTTGGACATCTACTGTAAATGTTACAGCGAGCGATGAGCAATTCCACGGCTATGCGTATTTTGTGTAACTACAAGATAACAATTTGTTTTTAAACACATACATATTCACAGTGGCCAGTCCCAACGGAGACTAGCCGTCGGTGCAGGACAGGATCATAGTGCACAAGTGTGTGCGCAAGGACAGGTGCACTCTCCATTTCCTCACTCTCATAGTCCAATGGGAAGGCAATTTCGACACGACGGAGAGAGATCTGGCGCAACGACTTTACGTGCTTTTCACAATGGGGTGAAACACCACCAACTTCCCGACCCCGGGGTGCTACTGAAAATTTCTTGACACCAAAGTCCGAACCGGTACCACACGATCAGTCACGCTTACAACTACTAGAGCAACACGGCAGTCAAATATAGGGGTGTCAACGAAACTCAGGTGTGACAACGCCCTAATTTAAAAACCCAAAATGCATATGATTTCGGGTTTTCAAACGAGGATATTAGGTGTAAGTGTGTTGGTTTGTCACCCTTACTTGTATAAATAATTACGTATGTAAATACATATATGAAAATAAATGTAAATAAATTTCCCCCCACTATCTTATATTATGACAAATAGACAGAATAAAATTAATAATAATGTCCTCCAGGCCGAATTTCGGTCCCGACGATCAGCCTCAACGGAGAATAGCCATCGGTGCAGGACAGGATTAGTGTCCGAGTGTATACGCGAGCACAGGTGCACTCTCAATTCCCTCACTCTCATAGTCCGATGGGACGGTAAACCGACACGACCGGAGAGAGATCAGGCGTAGGAATGGCTTTACGTGCTTTCCGAGGCACAGGAGTGAGACACCGTCAACTTCCTGACTCCGGGCAATTATTGTGAATTTCTTGATGGCTATTCCATCAAGATATTCACAGTAATTATCAGAATCATTAACAGATTTTTTTTGGCCCGACGAATGAAATAAATTTCAAAGTAAATCTCGTCTGATGTGTCGTCTGTCGTAAGAGGCGAAACAAATCATGAGCTGGCCAGCAGCGTCTTCCTAATAACGACTAAAAATAAAAAACTACGGTTGGCATCCCGCTTGCAAAGCCCGGCAACTACGCCAAATATGGCCTATGTCCAGCTGTGGACTTTTGTAGGCTGTAACAGTAACGGGAGATTACGTATATGTGTATGTAATACTAGGTTTTTTTAAAGGATAGGGTGACAAAGGTGCACACAGTCCACCTGATGGTAAGTGGTTGCTGTTACCCATAGACATCTACATTTATCCTCAATAAAGAATCAAAATGCAGATGCGTCTTCACCCGTGAGGACTAAGATGGAATGCCTCTTATCCAGTAAAATGGGTCTCCGGTTCTCTACACCCACCATACGAAACACAGCAGTATCTAGCTGCCATTTTACGCCGGTATTCTGTGAGAGCGTGGTCCTTCTCCGGTCGAGCCGACCCATTCGTGCTATAACTATACTACTATTACAGCTGCAGCACGGCTCTGCCACGTAAAAAGGTACTTGCAGCTGTCGAATGCTAACGTACAACTACAAAAATAGTATGAATTGCTTACAACTTAACCATTCTTTGAATTTAAATTGTATTATGCAAATGTCTCGTGTCACTCTTAGTTCTACGCTGTTTGCATACAAATTAATAGGAAAAAAATTAAATTAATGTTTGAATAAGCTGCACAAAAAGTTTTTACACGTTATTATAACTTTGCCCTCAATTGAATTTTAATTTACGTTTTAATTACGTGAAGAGTAATATAAACAAGATCGAGTTGTGTGAAATAATTTGGATTCAAAATGTTATTATTAATAAATTACAGCGAGAGCCTGTGATCGCCAGACCCTCCTTATTTTATAAAAGCTAAAAATGTCTCAGCGCGTGCTCCCAACATACATACGTAGGAACGATGGGCTACTACGCCACTATGAAGTTTGGATCATCGTGGCTTTTGCAGGTATCATTTAGCAAAGGTGTATAAAATAACAACTTAAATTTGTCAAAGTATAAAGCGTAATTTTCTTATATTTTTTTTTCGGAATAATATTAGAAATCACGTCATCCGTTATCAGACACTTAGTATCGCGGCAACCTCTTGCCAGACACCCTTAAACTTTTATAAATTGTAACTGTACTTATACTTTATAGTATAAAATAAACTATACTGTAGAGTAGTTTGTAGTATAAAAAAGTATAAAAGCTGAACTTTGTATATTGGCCAGACAGTTTAGGCAAATCTAACACCTGACCAGACTAACATATTATAGGACAGCTGTTAGTGCACAGTACACGTTTTACTAATGCAGTTTATGAAATAAATGTGATACAATTTCGATAAAGTATCATCATGGGAGACACCGACGAGATCATGTGTGTTATTTGTAAAAAAAAAAAGTAGTGAAACATAATATTATTTCCTGAGGAGACTGAAAAAATGGCAATCAATTTTGAGACTTCGAATAATACATATCCTCATAAAGAAAGATATAATTTTACCAAGTGAATACACAGTGTATGGTACAGTGACAGTGGTTATCACAGTGTGTGGTATAAATCATTTACAGTAGCCCATCGTTCCTACCTCTGTTGGGAGCAAGCGCCGAATAACTTTCAGCTTTTATAAATCTTTATATATAAAAATTACGTGTCACGTTGTTTGTCCGCGATGAACTCCTAAACTACTGAACTGATTTCAATGAAATTTAGCACACTGTGTGCATTTTGATTTAACTTGAGAGATAGGATAGTTGTTATCCCGCTAAATGACCCTCAACATTTTTTAATTATGAATTTAAGGATTTTTTATATGAAGGGTCGTCGAAAAATGCAGAACAAGGTCTGCCTGGCCACCTAGTATATTATATTTTTTATAAAATAAGGAAGGTCTGGCATTCACGGGCTCTTAATCTAAATATATATATAGACTGAGAAAGACTTAAAAAAGTTAATGTGTAAAAAAAAATTAAAGAATGCAGCACTTAGGCATTGTTGTGTATATACATACACTAGAAACCGAAAAAGTTATGATTAAATCGCACCTTTTTAATAATGATAACACTGTATGCCCAACTGTGTAACAAATAAGTTCGCCTTAGTCCCAACTAGCGACATCTGGTGAGCATAATATTATTAGCCTTCATTATCGTAGCATAGTAGAAGCACAGAGCTGCTATTCAATGCCACTGCTAGCGTCAAGGTATATCCTCCCTATTACGGTAGAGCCCCATGTCCAGTAGTAGACTTCTAAGGAACGATAAAAAATATAAAACAACTGTCACTTTAATTTTCCTCCTCCACCTAAGTGGTCGTGCTGAGTATCGTAATCATTTCAATAAACATTTGTTTTGCAGTTTTTACAATACATCTATACATAAAGTTGTCAATTTTTATACAGGAAAATTTCAAAACATTTCCTGAATAATGTATTACAAAACCAACATACCAGTGTTGTAGCAGACATTAAATACAACCCAAACTTAATATCCAAGAAAAATGTCAACTCGACATCGAGATATTAATAACCTGAACAGAGTCATCAATTTGGGAGACTTTACCCTGTAATGGCGGGGACCATGTTACCATACGTAACATATGGGCTGTTCGTGCAATAACTCTACGCTGTGTCGCTCGTATTTCAAACTGACACATCGCCAGACAAAAATGGCGGCAAGGGGGAAAAAGAACGTGCCCTTGACCGATCTTCGAATAGTATTTTAGTTTTGTCGAAGCGTTACAGCTTATTAAAATCCACTGCTGAACATAGGCCTTCCCCATATTATGTTGTCTCATATTTGCCATATTTACCACGCTTGGCAAGCTGGTTGGCAACCACAGTTTATTTATTTTTGGTCTTTATAAGAAAGACGCTGCTGCTTATTTCCTATTTCGGTTTCCCTTTGTTTGTGTGAATATTTATACGCATTTACTATTCAGAAATATAGCACCCATGTATAAGTTAAGGCCTAAGGCCTAAGACCTAACCTTACCTTACCTATTTCTGCCACAAATGCGGTAGGTCATTTACTATTGTGTTCCGATATTATGTGTTTGAATAATCTGCGTAATTACAGGATCTGAGACGTTCCATCTTAGTCTACAGAAATGACAACTTAGTATTGTATGTAATGTAGTTTTTTCAATATAAAATTAAAGTTAAAACAAACTTACAATCTACCTGATAGTACTTTATACAATTTTTTGTGGTTCTACTTTAAAAAGCAACATAGTTAAATAACAAAATTGGCAAGTTACAAATACACAAATTTCAAATTCAAAATCTCAGAAATATACATAAAATGCCAGAAAATATACAAAATTTGACCTGCTCGAATTTCAAAAACTTTATTAAACAGTTTTTATAAAAAGGGTTATTTTTTTGTTTATTTGTTTTATTAAAAAATGTTACTCCCACACTAGGATTTTCTCCCGTGTCGTGGAGGCAGTTTACAAATATAAATTGCTCGAGGACAAACATCCAGACCTGGAACAATTTATTTGTAGGCCATACAAATACTTGTTCCGTGCGAGATTCGAACCCGCGGCCCCCAGCGCAACAACTCATTGCTAAGCCACTGCGTCACGGAGACATCATTATAATATTAAGAAATTTATAGATAATAACAACCCCTGGTAATGAGGTGATCGCTACCAAGCTATTTCTATTTTATTGTGTGGTTAATTGTGTAACATACATGGTTGTAAGCTGTTATTTAAATAAAAAACGTCCCGCTGGGTTTCTTGCTGGTTCTTCCCAGAACAGAGATTTTTTTTCAAACCAGTGGTAATTAAACAAAAGAGTGACTAATGACTTCAATAAGTATTATTTATAATCTATATTGAATAAAAAAGTTTCTGTTTCTGTTACTATCAAAGTACGTAAGAAAGGTGTTGGAATGTCTTTCTTTGTTCATTCATTAGCATTTCGTAGTATATATGATATTCTATTATAAGTAACTACTTGGTGATAGAATCCTTTTCTGTCTGGAAGACCGTCCGATACCACCGTTTACCTATTTTTGTCGCCAAATAACAGTGCTTGCACTGCGCGTTACTAGCCTTATTCGTTTGAAGTTGACTGCAAGTGTACATGGACTGCACTCACCGTTTAGTGGCGGCGCATCGTGTAGTAGCAGCGTGCGAACATCCCCTATCTCATATCTTCCCGTTGTGGTCATAAGAGGCGACAGAGGGAAACAAACCGGAAGATGGGCTACGGCATAGCAACTATAAAAAATGCCTCCCCATGAGGCAATCTATCGGAAGGCCTGTGTTTGCAGTGGACTTCTAATAGATTGTAACGGTCCATGTCTATGGACCGTTGTAGTCTTACAGTAGCCACATACAATCAAGTGAACTGTAATTTCTTTTGTCACTTCCGATTTATAAAAAAAAAACGTAATTACGCTACCCGCCCCGCCGACCGCTCGTCATTTAGACCATACACCAAGGCCCTACGCTTACATCCAAATTCACAAATTTTTTTACAAGTTTAACACGCTTTAAAACGTGCCACTGCGAACGCGTACGTCATGTCGATGTAACTGGATACATGGTCCGGGTCCGGGTAACGTTCGACAGATGGCACCGGAAGCGTTAGCGTCAGTGGGCGGTCCGTTATTTAAAATAAATTAATTTGGATGCCTCTTTAAATTCCAGTGGTGTTTTAAGTGTTTAACGCTAATTGTATAAGGTTTCGATAGTAATTTTGTCGTTAGTCCCTCGTTCGGCTCTTGCGATTCTTATTTTAACAAACCGGAAATTTTTCCGTAATATTGTATTATTACATTACCGTATTAAAACAAGTTAAAACTAGCGACTTCGCCTGTGTGTAATTTAGAGTTTTTTAGTTTTGTTGCGCGCAACCCTAATTACTGTTCGAAAATAAAAGTAACCAAAGTTACTCCTTATAACATCAGCTATCTGCCAGTGAAAGTACCTTCAAAATCGGCCCAGCCATTTCGGAGATTAGCCGGAACAAACACACAGACAGACAGACAGACAGACAGATAGACAGACAGACAGACAGATAGACAGACAGACAGACAGATAGACAGACAGATAGACAGACAGACAGACAGACACAAATGTTTTAAAAATTGTTTTTTATTGTAAGTACCGTATATTATTTCATATAAATTTAGGAACAAGCCGTTATATTACAAACAGACACTTCAATTTTATTTGTTTATATAGATTTATATACACACAAGCAGCGTTTGTCTGTCGACTGTAGCTTCTATAGATTTTCTTGAAATTGCCTATCACCAATCCGGCAAGAAAAACGTAGCTATAGTAAATTCTTACTATAAGTAAATATGGGCTGGTAAAAAAAGGAACGTTAAAATTTCGAAAAAAAATCTGTTACAGGTTTCATTCATCATTTCTTATATTTTTATATTGGACATACGTGATTACGAGAATTTAACATTACGCGGGTTCGATCCCCGGCGGCACCAATGCAGTCGTAAATTGCAATTTTAAGCGCCGATTTAGTTTGTTCGCGGCGGTAAAGGCAAACGTCGTGAGGAGGAAGTGTTTGACGAAGAATAATGTTTCGACAACACACACTGAAGCAGCACAGCGAACTAATCATAACCCTCTTAGAAATGAGACTTTTTACTTTCGGCAGTGATGCCTGAAACTATAACCATTTCCTTTCTAAAGTCATCATAAGTAACATGTTAACAATAAACCTAGATAACCCCACGCTTCAATGTTCCAAACTAAGTTTCAAAATAATTCAAGAACCTAAAAGGAATGAGCCCGGGCCCGGGTACATTTTTTTTCGAGAGTCATAAACTGCGGAGCTGATTGTTTGAGTACGGACCGACCTTTTGCCGGTTTTGCGCAAAGGTCAGCGCGAGCCTCGGCTGATAAACGTTCAACTTATGATACTAAAGGTATTCCCACACTAACCTTTAGTTAACGAAACTTATTATTTAATATTAGTTGGTACATGGCGCGTTGCTGCCGCAGAAGTTGTGGAAATATCGTTTTTTTTTTTATAGAATAAGGGTGACAAACGTGCACACAGTCCACCTTATGGTCAGTGTATGCTGTGGCCCATACACATGTACATTTATCCTCTATTAAGAAGCAAAATGCAGACGCGTTGTTACCCGTGAGGACTGAGATGGAATGCCTCGTTTCCAATAAAAGGGTTTTCTACTCTCATCATACGAAACACAGCATTAGGCTGGTATTCTATGAGAGTGTGATCTTGCCCCGATCGATCCGACCCATTCGTACTGCAACCACAATATAGCTACAGCATGGGTCTATCACGTTAAAAATTTTTTTTTTTATTTGGTAGACTCACTTAATGATGATGATATATAACGTTAAAATAAATTTGTCGGTACGACACACGTGCCACCTGGTGTAAGTTAATTGTACTTTGCCTATAACCTTCGCAATAAGTTGACAAAGTTTTAGTCGTGGGGGCTACACTACAGATTAGCTTCTACGGCATCTAGCTGTGAAATTGTTATAAAGCAAAATTCAATTCAATTCTGCGCAATTCACATACACATAAGTTCAAAAAGCTACTAAAAGGTAGATATTATTTATCTGACACGTGTGGAACTAGCATTACAAACCCAATCCGCGAATTCCAAAAGACGAAGCGTAACATTTAAACCAGTCTCGGAGGGCCCAATACGCCTAGCCTCAGTTTCAATCTTAAACTCTAAAACCTTGCGTAATAATTAAGAACCAAAGACGTCTGTATTTAGCTACAATTAAATCCTGTTAATTAGGATAATGTCTTCTTTATAACTAATAAAAAAAAACTGCGGTTGCCAACCCCCTTGCCAAGCGTGGCAACTATAGCAAATATCCCCCTTTAATATGAAGAAGCATATATTCAGCAGTGATCTTTTAATAAGCTATTATGGTAAATGTATGTCTATTTAGAACATCGTTAGTTTTAATTCGCTGTTAGAAATAGACAAGAGAGAGACCTACTGAGACCGACTCCTAGGTAGAAGATTAGAAGTAGTAGAAACCCCACTTGGTGTACATGTCGCTGACAAAGCCAAATATACAATCCATTGTGACCTCTCTTGTCCTTAGTCTTTCACATGATGTTTAAAAATTATATGAAGAATGTTACCTATAAACAGTCGCGAACGATGCATAAATATATGAGAAAATTTCCAAGAGCCCAGCTGAAGTAGTGTTTGAACTTTGAACGACAAATCAGGGACTTGTTTCGTGGAAGCGTTCCCGCCACAGTCAAAGGATAAAAGCTTGAATGCCAGGTTTACAAATTCGTAATTGCGTTCCTTCGCTGTGAAAGAAAATTCCTTGGTAATGCTATAGAAAAATACTGTGTACACCTTTCGGCAAATATTTACTTGTTAATGGAAACGTTAGTTCAATAGATTCATAAACACATTTCTTAACTTATATTTATTAAAATAATAATAATATATATGTCGCAGCCAAGTAGCTTAATCAACCTATCAGTTTTCAACCTGGACATTTCATGAATTCATTCAACGAGGTGATCGTTTGTCTGTGCCTAATTAGGGCTATGTGCTATAATATATAAATGTATGCGGCTTCACGCTACCCAAAGACCACCCCAGCCGTAAGTTAATATACTGTTACTGATATTACAAGACATATGCAATATTGTATTAGACGCATCGTCTGAATATCATTCAGGTCGCTAGTTGAAGGAGGCATTGTAGTAAAAAGACTAAATTGTTAACTGAATGGTTAATTAATCTAGTTGGCTACGAGATATATGAAATTACTTTTTAATTTTTGGGTAAAAGTAGTTACACTAAAATAAAGTTAGGATTTTTTCATTCACACTACTCACATCCGGTTAGGAGGGAAGATAACAAAGGTGTGATGATACAAAAGTGGTACGAAAAAATCTAAAATAGAAGAACACAATTCATCAACATTGCACACTATGTTTCTTGGTCGTGGGAACGAAAGAAAGGGTCTGTATGCTATACCAAAAATGAACACGTTTAATTTTTTTTTAATATTAGAATAACGAACGAGCTAAGAGGCTAGTCCCTTTGCACAAAGACAGATGTGTTGACACCACTGACGACTAAAGTAAAATTCCACAGTCTCCTGGCTATCTAACACTTAAACTTCTTCATGGTAGAGCTATGCTGCAGCTATATTATGGTTATAGCAGGAATAAATCGGCGCGACTAGGGAAAACCACGCTTTCAAAGAATACCAGCGTGAAATAGTAGCTTAAAGCTGCTGTGTTTTATTCGCTGAGTGCTTCGATCAACAATGTTGGTATTGTTGATCGAAGGCTGACTGTAAAAAACCGGAGGCCCTTTTTACTGTAAATGAGGAATTCCATCTTAATCCACAGGGGGTGACAACGCATCTACATTTTGATTATTTATTGAGGATACATGTAGATGTCTATGGGTCATTGCAACCACTTACCATCAGGTGGACTGTGTGCTTGTTTGTCACCCTTATCCTATAAAAAAATGTGACTCGTACTTCGTTCATCATGCGTACAGCAAAGGAGTGGAATAAGTTGCCAGCATCTGTCTTTCCATCCGATTACAGTGTGGGTGTCTTCAAGGCAAGAGTGAATAGGCTTTTGTTAAGTCAGTGTGCTTCACCATCTTAGGCTACATCACCACTTACCATCAGGTGGGATCGTAGATAAGCGCTGGCTTAGTAGAATATAAAAAAATCGAGGATTAGATGGTCATTCTATAATCCACTTACCATGAGGAGAACTGTGTGCTCGTTTGCCATCCTTATTATGATATTCTGCAAGCTATATACATAAAATTCTTTTAGAGCGCTTTTGTGCCTGCACGCAGCGTAATTGCATTTGTGATATCACAACTGCAATTGTGAGATCTCGCAGGACAAAGGTTCGCGAGCTACATTCATAACCTCTGACCTAACGGTATCAAAGTATCAAACCATTAAGTGCAGGATGTAGTTCATAGTTGCAAATGGGCAAACTGTTATTTCAATATATTATGATATAGAAATAAAGTGAACAACACATTACTTGTGAGTAATATATTGCTTCATGAGTAAGCATAGGGTGGTTTAAGAATTTACGGTCTACTTTCATGAATACCGACCCATTTAATCATAGCACTATAAAAGAGCAACATGAAGTTAAAAATACAACGTCACAACAAAAATTACATACTACATTATTATAGGTATGTAGCAAAATGATTAAAACTGGATTTTAAAAAAATTATAAGATTTGGGCGCGTAACAGACGTTTATATATATTTTATTTATAGAAGAGGGGGCAAACGAGCATGCGGCTCACCTGATGGTAAGTGACTACCGCCGCCCATGAACAACTGCAACACCAGGGGAATTGCAAGAGCGTTGCCGGACTTTTAGAAAGGAGTAAGCTCTTTTCTTGAAGTTCCCTAAGTCGTATCGGTCCGGAAAAATCGCCGGTGGTAAAAAGTTCCACAAAGAGGTTGTGCGAGGAAGAAAACTCCTAGTAAAACGCACACTGGTTGACCGCCAAGCATCGAGATGGTGTGGATGGTATCGTGAGTTTAGTCGCGATGTGCGTCCGTGAAATTTGGCGGCTCCGGCTGGGATTAATCCGAACAATTGCTCAGAGCACTGCCCGTAGTAGATGCGATAGAAAATGCAAAGTGATGCAACATCCCTTCGTAGCGCTAGTAAATCGATATATTTCATATCATTATTGAAATATTAATTGAAATTATAATAATATTTATGTAGTAATAGGTTTTTAATTTATTAATATTTATTTAAATTTTTTTCAGGTCTTATTCGTTAGGTATTTTATTATATTTTTTTTTATTTTTATATGTTGCAATGCTCCAGTCCAATCCAATCCAATATACGAGTCAATATCGAATGATATCCGAAATTGTTACATAAAGAGTATTGAGGAGAGCTATTTCAAGCCAATAACAGTGTGATCCAAAGACGAATTTCCGATGCAATCCCATCAGAAATCAGATTAATAAAGTACTAAAACTGGAAATTTTAATTTCAAAATTAGGTTTTTTTATATGATAGGGTGGCAGACGAGCACACAGTCCACCTGATGGTAAGTGGTTGCTGTGACCCATAGAATCTACATCTATATGTATAATATATAACTAAGATGGAATGCCTCTTATCCAGTAAAAAGGGTTTCCGGTTCTCTACACTCTCCATACGAAACACAGCAGTCCTATTTAACGCTGGTATTCTGAGAGAGCGTGATCCTTCCCTGAGCTGACCCATTCGTGGTGCAACTATACTACTAATATAGCTACAGCATCAGATCTACCACGTATTATAGTTGGATCGTATAGCATAGCACAAGTGTTTCACCTACTTCATTCGACGCCATACAATACAAGTCCCAGAACCGTGTAAGGTCACGAGCGACATAAATAAAGACTATTATGAAAGCGCCAGATGTTAAAAGTAAATTTAAACTGTAATATGTAAATAATAGGGCTTTAAATTAAACTTGCGCAAGAACATGGAAGGCTCTATCGCCTATACATGAAAGAGAGCGACCAGGCGCGTCGGCTATGCACCGTAGGACGGTGCGAAGACTAGTGATGTGCAAAATATACCTCCGGTAAATTATATTTTAATAAGTTTTACTGAATGGAATGCAGAGTAATAATGCTGTTTTTTCACAAAGCTAATCAAAAGTCCCCTTCTGGACACATACCCCCATAAGATTGCCTCATAGGGGGAATATTTGCCAAAGTTACCGCTTGGCATGTGGATTGGCAACTGTACTAAATGTTAAAATATCCAACAAATCAAAATTCTGTTAGAAATACGTATGAATACTAGAGCCTATAAGATGATAAATGACAATTGCGTGGTTTAGTGCTCAGAGTACCACCTACTGGATCCAATTATAAATCTAAACCATTGTCTAATCTAATTAATCACACACACACAAAATTTCATCAAAATCGGTCCAACCGTTTTGAAGCAGTTCAGTCACATATACATGGACAGAAGAATTATATATATATATATATATATATATATATATATATATATATATATATATATATACTCGATTGCAGGAAACCGCATCAAAATCTTTATCGTAATTTAAAAGATCGAAGTGTGTATGTTTAAAAATAGTTTGAAAGATGGCGGGAAGCGATTTTGTTTTATACTATGTAGAGATTGATAATAATTAACTGTAGTTAGGTACTGAGGGCATGTACTCGCAGAAAGAAGTGAATGTCATAGTCAGCAAGGGACGCCTTAGACAGAAGTTTATTGACCAAATTGGCGATATATTAAAGATAGGCCTAATTAAGAGTACCCTTAACCGACGAACATGTATGAGTAGGCCATATGGGTGTAAAGGAAGCGAGAGAGGTGTGTCAGGATGGTGCCAAATGATCGGTAGTCTCTGCCTACCCCTCTGGTTGACAGGCGTGAGTGTTTATGTATATATTTATGTGTATGTATATGTATTAGGCACTTAGATTCACTATAAGTACAAGCTTACGATATTTAAGTACAGCCTGAGAGACGTTAGTCAAAAAGCGAAGAGCGTGCGCAGGAATTGCATAATTTAGTTTTAATTCGGCCAGTCTCCACCTCTTCGTTGTTGACTTACCACGCATTCGAACCAAACGGTTTGCTACATCGTTCATCATGCGTACAGCAAAGGAGTGGAAGAAGTTGCCAGCATCTGTGTTTCCATCCGGTTACAATGTGGGTGTCAAAGGCAAGCGTGAATAGGCTTTTGTTAAGTTAGTGCGCTTCACCGTCTTAGCCTACATCACCACTTACCATCAGGTAGGATTGTAGTTAAGCGCTGGCTCAGAATAATATAAAAAGAAACTTCAGAAATGCTGATACACAGCCACCACTGTACCAAAATCTCGCGATACCAGAATTTGTAGACGTGTCAACCCTATTTCTTTGTAGGTGCATAGTCTATACAAACTCGAGATGAATGGCGCATACGCACGAATTCCAAACTCGTGACGCTTGAACGAGAAAGAAGTATCACCCTCTCGCTCAAACGTTTCCATTTTACCGTTAAAAAAGATAAAAAATGGCGGTCGTAAGAGGCTTTTTTAATGCGACGGCGAGATCTTGTCGAGATTAACGATAGCATCAGTACAATGGACTATATTTTATGGTGCGGCTATTAATTCATTGTAAACAATTACTTGTACCTTAATTGTAAAATTTAAGGCCCAATTACAAAAGCAATTTTAGCACTTTTACATCCTACTGCATATTTTTCTCCGTAAAGGAAAAAAATCCCGATACTGGTAGACCTATATTTCTATATATAACCTATAGGCATAGAATTGCTAAGAATAACAGAATGCTGCGATTTTCGTTTTCAAAAAATTACTTGCTAAATAAGTAATATATATATATATATATATATATATATATATATATTAAATATTAAAGTCACACTTTTTGCCAATCAATATTTATATACATATATATATATATATATATATATAAATATTAAAGTCACACTTTTTGCCAATCAATATTTTCGTAGTGTCGACGGGAATAGAACCCGGGCGAGCCGGAATCAGGGGGAAAAACGAGCACACAGTCCACCTGATGATAAGTGGATGCTGTGGCGTATGCGTTGTCACCTTAAATACTAAGATGGAATGCCTCTTTCCTGTAAAAAGGGTCCACGTTTCTCCATATTCACCATACGAAACACACCAACATTATGCTGCAATTTTACGCTGGTATTCTGTTGGAGCGCAGGACCCCGTTCGAGCCGACCCATTTGTACTTGCCATAATATAGCTGCAGCGTGACTCTACCACGAAGACCTAACATACCATGGGTATCACCCTAATATTTAAATTATATTTCTTTTAACAACTATATACACAAAGTCACGTATACAATATAATAATATCCTCCAGACCGAATCCGAAATTCGACTACTGTCGTAAACGCCTTCTAACACAAGCATTTTAAGCTTACCAGAAGTGGTTTAAGAGAATATTAGTAATGTTTAAGGGCAGTAATAGTATTTTAAAAAAAAAGAATTCGGTCACAAAGGATAGCCATATTGGAAACTAGCTATCTGCTCAGAACAGAATTATAGTGCCTCATTTGTATGCGCAAGTCTCATATGACGGCACTCCTATATGACTGGAGAGGGAATCAGGCGCAAGACAAACGTCTTTACGTACTTTCCGAGGCACCCGGGCGAAACACTGCTCACTTCCTGAGTCTGGGCTGTTACTAAGAATTTCTTGACAGAATAACTCAATAACCGATATGTTTTGACTGGATCCAAGATTCGAATCCGGGACCTCATGATCAGTGGCGTAGACGACAACTACACCAACGATGCAATCAAATGTATGCAGCGTATACAATATAAAGTGAGATGAATTACAATACGCTTTGCATAAATAGACCATTGATTAAATGTAGGCCACGTTAAAAATATTGCCAGGTGTCAAAATCGGACACCTCTCACCGTTGCGACACGATCTCTCGCTTAGTCTTAATCGCTTTGTATTGTTATGCTACTAATTATAAATGATAGCACAACAAAACATGAATGTATATATTATACTCTTCATTTAAAATTAGTATTTAATATGCCATCTTTCTTAACATCCATTTATAATATACATCTGGATATAACCTTGGAGGGTATAGCGACCCAGTATAATTAAATGCGATGAGTAATATACAGTAGCAATAGTACCTAAGTTTCGAACCTGGAGGGTGATGACCCGTTGAGTATAAAACAGCTATTATACGGGAGTAATAATACAGGTAATAGATAACTTTGTATTAATTTATAAATGAAAATAAAATTCATATATTCAAAAATATCAAATGAATAATCTTACGCTTCCTTGTGGTGCATGTATGTGCCTACATTCATAAAGTACTAGCGAGGATCGAACTCATTTTGCTCGCTTACTTTGTAATTTCTAGGGGAGCTTAGACTCTGAATTCATCCTCGTCGTCATTATCGTCATTACAATGCATCAAAGTCCACTGCGAAACCAAAACTATCAAGGAATGACACAAAACAGACGTGAGTCATCAGCAACCATCGCTTTGTGTATGTCTTGCTAGATCATCACTTCATCTAATGGGCCCTACTCTCCGCGGTACTATTGCAGTCCGTGGATACGTGCAGCCATCACTGAGTGCGTTGTCATCACTGAGGATTAAAGGTCGCTGCATACGTAAAGCTTATTTTATTTTCGAAATAAGGACGGGATTGGGACTTGCCATGACGGGACGAGAAAACTATCGTCGCGGGCGATGTTTACCCCGTATTCGCAGTCGCTCCGTTGAACTATATAATACTCCAAAAGAAATATCCATATTTCACGACACTAGCACGTTAATTTCGAGTCACTGTCACGTTGCGTATGCAATAAACTCCTGTCCGTGTTGACATACAAACACGTTCCGTCTCCGTCCCATGCACGTGGTGATTCCGTCCTGTATGCAGCGACCTTAAGATGGAATGCCACACGGGCTGTAATTATAGAATAGAATAGAATAGAATAATTTTTTAATTCAATATTGATTATTACATAATACTTATTGAAAGTCATTTTTTATTTACCACTGGTTCGCAAAACACCCCAGTCCTGGGAAGAACCAGCAAGAAACGCAGCGGAACTTTTTTTTTCAAACATATTTCTCTTAACAATAACTTCGTTTATACAATACTAATTCTGTATACTCTTTAGTCCGGAACACGGAGACGGAGAGTTGTGCCTACCCAGACAGACTCCTAGGAAAAAAGGAAGTCTAACTAGAAAGACTGTTTTCACGCAGTGAAATAACGAGCAAATCCGTATAGTCGTCACTTTATTATTTATAACATACTAATCCTATTAATATTATAAACTAGCTGTTCCCCGCGACTTCGCCCGCGTGGAATTTGTTACGATTGTAGTTCATAGGTTTTCATTTTCATGCGCGGAACCCTAATTAATTTTCTAAAATAAAAGTAGTCTATGTTGCTCCTTATAACATCAGCTATCTGCAAGTGAAAGTCCCGTTAAAATCGGTCCAGCCGTTTCGGAAATTACTTGAAGCAAACAGGCAGACAGACAAAAATAAAAAAAAATACAATTTTGTTGTAACGTGCTTTTTACTAAATGCATACTTTCATATGCATTTATTAAAAAGCTGTTATTTTGACATTACAAACAGACACTTCTATTTAGATGTGAAAGTTTGCAATGTTTGTAGGTCAATCACGCAAAAACTTATGAATGGATGACGAAACCTGGCAACATTATAGATAACAAACCAAAATAGAATACAAAAATTGAGTCAATGCCAACTCGCCTGCTAAGCGTTGCCACTGTCATCCAAATATTATAGAGCAATCTATGGATTTAGTCATTTATTACTGCTTATCAAAGTCCACTGCTGAACATACTACTCCCCTTTAAATTGACTACTAGTTGCCACGCTTGGCACGCTGGTTGGCAACCGCAGTTTTTTTATTATTATTTTGAAACGTGGTAGAGCCATGCTGCAGCTATAATAGTAGTATAGTTGTAGCACGAATGGGTCGGCTCGACCGGGGAAGGACCACGCTCCCACAGAATATCAGCGTAAAATATCAGTTTAACACTGCTGCGTTTCGTATGGTGAGTGTAGAGAATCGGAGACCCATTTTATTGGAAAAGAGGCATTCCATCTTAATCCTCACGGCTGACAACGCCTCTGCATTTTGATTCGCAAACGGGGATAGATGTGGATGTCTATGGGCCACAGCAACCACTTACCATCAGGTGGACTGTGTGCTCGTTTGTCACTTTTATTCTATAAAAAAAATATCTAGGGACCCATTTAAACACACAAATCAAGCTACCATTTTACGCTGGTATTCTGTGAGAGCGTGGTCCTTCCCCGGTCGAGCCGACCCATTCGTGCTACAACTATACTACTAATATAGCTGCACCATGGCTCTACCACGTATAAATTTTTGTTTAGATTGTTTAGATTCACATTTGGCTCCGGTAGGTGGCACTGTTTTCGAGATCCAGCAAACACCGGTGCGAAAACGCGACGGATCGCTAGTAGTTTATATAAACTGAGAAGTTTTTTTTTTTTAATATAGAATAAGAGTGGCAACGAACACACAGTCCACCTGGTAAGTGGAAGCTGTGGCCCATAGATATCTACATCTATCCTCGATTAAGAATCAAAATGCAGATGCGTTGTCACCCGTGAGGACTGAGATGGAATCATTTCCAGTAAAAGTGAGTCCACCTTGTAGCAAAATATGTTACCACGTGACATACATTCTTTCGATAAAAAAGATTTAAAATTAAAAGACTCATATGTTGACACTTTAGACGTATCTTTAACCGCAATGGCTTCGGATTATTTACAGTAAAATCCCATTAACAAGTAAGAGTAAAGAAGCTAAAACCGGTCAGCAGTTTGGGGAAAAGATACTTTACGTAGTTGCTTTACTTATAAAGCTTAAGGATTATTGTCAATCAAGTTAAAGAATAAATGCTGACGACACAGAGCTTGTTAATGCGACGATATTTTGTCTATTCGATAGTTTATAATAACACTTAGGTCGGCAACGCATCTGCCATTCCCCTGGCGTTTCAGTTGTTCATGAGCAGCGGTAGTCACTTACTATGCTCGTTTGCCTCATTTTTAGGGATATTTGCCATAGTTGCCACGCTGTTTTATATTTTTAGTCGTTACTAGCTGTTCACCGTGACTTTGCCCTCGTGGAATTTATTGCGATTGGAGTTCTTCTTGGGTTTCAATGTTTTTGCACGGAACTCTAATTATTTTCCTAAAATAAAAGTAGCCTAAGTTATTCCTTATAACATTAGCTATAAGTGAAAGTCCCGTCAAGATCCAGCCGTTTCGTAGATTAGCCGGAACAAATAGATAGACAGACAAAAATTTAATTTTATAATTACCATATATACTTTTATACGCATTCAGTAAAAAACTGTCATTTTGACATTACAAACAGACCCTTCAATTTTGTTACATATATATAGATTAGAAACACGCTGCTGCCCATCTCCTGATTTGTTTCCTTCTGCCGCCTCTTATGACACCCACGGGATAATATGGGATAGTGGCACAAAATTCATAATGGTGCATGTATTAGTGGA
Organism: Parnassius mnemosyne; assembly: GCA_963668995.1. NCBI lineage: Eukaryota > Metazoa > Arthropoda > Insecta > Lepidoptera > Papilionidae > Parnassius > Parnassius mnemosyne. The sequence goes on along the minus strand of CAVLGL010000046.1, from coordinate 3,358,168 downwards.
TATTCTTACACCGGCCACTACACAGTAAACACACAACAGAGACAGTACAACGTACCACAGAGAGGCCCATATCCAACAGTAGACATTAACGTGTCGTAGAGTCTGTAGTCGAGTACACGTAACGAATAAAAAAGGACCTTAATAAAGATATACTGCAGAGAGCCAAGCGACATTTAATATTGTTTCGCGAAAGCATCACATAATTCCGTGAAAGATCTAGGTCTGCGGTTTCTCAGAATGATTTCGATTACATCATTCGTTAGCAAAGAGTCGTGGGACATGTAACTGTTGACGGAAGTTATGTGACGACGCACAATTTAACATTTTAATGACTCCAAAATATCAAAATCGTTGGTTGATTTATTAACCTTACGTTTCCTGATCACAGGATCTTATGAGCGTATTAGTGGTGTCCGATGCCACGTTTTTTAAATAGAATCCTTATTCTGATAAACGAGCGCGCAGTCCACCTGATGGTAAGTAGAAGATGCGGCCATAGAAACAGACAGAAAGAAAAACTTTTTTATTCAATATTGATTGTGAATAATACTTATTGAAAGTCAGTAGTTTGTTTAATTACCACTGGTTCGGAAAAAAACCTCTGTCCTGGGAAGAACCAGCAAAAACCCAGCGGAACTTTTAAAAAAAAATAACAGCTTACAACCATGTATGTTGCACAATTAACAACACAAAACATATTAGAAATATCTTGACAGCGATCACCTCATTCCCAGGGGTTAGTATCATAGATATCTTCATCTATCCTTGATTAAGAATCAAAATGCTGAGGTCTAAGATGGAATGCCTCATTACTAGTAAAAAAGGTGTCAAGTCATTTACACTCACCATATGAAACACAGTAGATACAGATAGTATTATGTTGTTATTTTACTGGTACTCTATGTCAGCGAGGTCCTACCCCGGTCGATCGAGCCGACCCATTCGTTCTGCAACATGATATTTATTTATTTATACTTTATTGTATAAATACCTTAATAATAAAAAGGATCACAAAGGGCGGACTTAATACCTTTTGGCATTTTCTCCCAGTCAACCCGGGACGTGTGGAAATAACGTGTTAAGTGCCAAAAATACAAAGAACATAATAGTCAATCGGAAAAAAATAACAATTAGTACTTTTTACGTGGTAGAGCCATGCTGCAGCTATATTAATAGTAGGTAGGTATAGTTGTAGCACGATTGGGTCAGCTCGACTGGGAAAGGTCCACGCTCTCACAGAATACCATTGTAAAATAGCAGCTTAATGCTGCTGTGTTTCGTATGCTGAGAGTAGAGAACCGGATACCCTTATTACTGGAAGCGAGGCAATCCATCTTAGTCCTCACGGGTGACAACGCATCTGCATTTTGAATCGTAATCGAGAATAGATGTAGATATCTATGGGCCGCAGCAACCACTTACATCAGTTGGACTGTGTGCTCGTTTGTCACCCTTATCCTATAAAAAAAACTGAAGATATTGTTACATTTAAAGATAGACTGATATTTATATATATTAACAGAAGTACAGTACACTTACATACTATGAAATCTACACACACACAACATGTAAACATGTTGTTGATGCGTTAAATCACCCTGATGTTATGGCTACAATCTTTAAATAAGAATAACGAACTACTATTTTTAATTCAAAGTCTGTTTTCTGCAGACTTCCAAAAAGAAGACGGTACTCAATTCGACTGTATGTTTTTTTTATGTGTGTTACCTCATAACTTTTTACTGGGTGAACCGATTCCGATGATTCTTTTTTTATTTGAAAGCTGGTACTTCTCGTGTAGTCCCATATGAATTTGATCAAGGTCAGACCAATAGTTTTTGAGTTATTCTTAATAACTTATATTGAAGTCGGCTGTACATAATTTTTAATTTTAAATTGTTTCAGTCTAATGTCTAAATACACAAACACTGTTCAGTTTTAAGACACCGATAGGTCTCGTGCTGTCTCTATTACTTTGATTGTGTGTTGAGTGTAACACCAGGAGACTTACGACATCTTAACATTAAGTAGCGCATGGGTATTTGGCCATAAGTGTTTCTCTGTGTACCGGTCACCTGTACCTTTACAGGCCTCCTCTCCTTGACTTTGAAGCAGGTAAGAGTCCCTCACGTTACCACAATACGTGAGTTTTCATACGTTCTTAAAACATTTTCAATATCCCGCATATCGGAGAGAAAATTTGCTTTATTAAATCGTGTACTATAAGATTTACGACAAACGCTAAGGTCCTAAGTCCTGAGCTACCATGACGTTAAAACTTAAAAAATTATAAATTAAGTAATAGACTGCACGGTAACGCAATGGATAAGCGATTGTTTGCTGCAGAGTATGTGAGTTCAAATCTCAACGGAACAAGTGTATGGCTTACAAATTATTGTTCCAGATTTTGATGTTTGTAAAATACCTTTTACATACATGAGAAACTCCGAGTGTAAGTTATTAAAAAAAGAAAAATATGTTGCTATTCGTATAATTTTAACAGTAACATTTTTCAAAATGTCAGACCATTAGGCACCTAATGCATGTTATTATAAATGCTACTCCCTCCCTCCTCGATGATAGCAACCACGCAACAATAGACATCACATTACATCATTCCAAACAGGAGACCGATTTAAAAAAGATAAGCATCGTAACATAAACATGTTTTATGTCATCAAAGGCATTGTACGGCTCACAATGAGCAGTGTGGCTTTAATTTAAAAGCGACGAACGCCGAAGAAAATTACCCTTTACATTAAGCGATACGGTAAAACTCATCTTGAATTCGCCTAAATTACGTAATCAACTAGCGACCAGGCCCGGCTTCGCACGGGTGATTTCTGCATCTCATTAACAGCGCCATCTACCGGGTCTAATTTTTAATCTAGTCCATCCAAGGATTCACTCAAACGCCCAAAAAAAATCATGACATGGTATGATGGTCCAGCCGTTTAAGAGGAGTTCAGTGAAAAACACAAGTACAGAAGAATTATTAGAATAGAATAGAATAATTTTTTATTCAATATTGATTATTACATAACACTTATTGAAAGTCATTCTTTATTTACCACTGGTTCGGAAAATACCTCTGTCCTGGGAAGAACCAGCAAGAAACCCAGCGGGACTTTTTTTTAAACATAATTTCACTTAACAATAATATTGTTTATACAATTTTTAAATGATTTTTCGATGATTGTTATATGAATGATTATTATATGTACATATATTATTTAAAGATTATATTATAGTCTATGAGGTACATGTGGTATTGAATATTCTTCCGACGCCACAACTTGGTAAGACCTCAGATCAATACAAAAACATTTTAAATGTTGCCAAACGCATACTTCTTTCTTCTTTCTTTGTTTAACAATTATAGTCAAAATTAACGCACACATATGGACCTATATGCTGTTGAGTGCAAATTATTTTAGACGCTTATGTGTATGTGAGTGGGTGTATTTTACAACAGTTTGAGAATTTTTTATAGGATAGGGTGACAAACGAGTACACAGTCCACCTGACGGTAAGTGGTTGCTGTGGCACATAGACATCCACATTTGTCTTCGTTTGCGAATAAAAATGCAGATGCGTTGTCACCCGTGAGGACTAAGATAAAATGCCTCTTTTCCAGTAAAACGGGTCTCCGGTTCGCTACACTCACCATACGAAACACAGCAGCAATAAACTGCTATTCTACGCTGGTATTCTGTGAGAGCGTGATCCTTCCCCAATCGAGTTGACCTATTCGTGCTACAACTATACTATTAATATAGCTGCAGCATGGCTCTACCACGTAAACGTAGAACGTGTAGAGAACCGGAGACCCATTTCATTGGTAATGAGAATTACTGTCTTAGTTCTCAGGGGCGATGACGCATCTGCGTTTCGGTTCTTAATTTTTGATAAATGTTAGGCTTTCAATCCCACCTGGTTATAATTAGTGATGAAGTACTAGATGATAAATAGCACTGTCTTACAGTAACAAAAGCCTATTCACTCTTGCCTTGAAGACGCCCAGTTTTTAATCGAACGGAAAGACGAATGCGTACGCATTACGAAAGACGAATGCGCTGATTTTTTTTAATAAAAAAACTACTAGTAACGCTATTAAACATTACTAATATTCCCTTTAACCACTTCTGGTAAGCTTAAAATACTTGTGTTAGAAGTGGTTCACGACAGTAGTCGAATGGCGGATTCGAATCCACGACCTTTCGGGTTCGCGGTCCGCGCCCTGCCATTAGGCCTGGCATCGGTGAGAAAAGGTGGGGGGATTAAGGTCTGAAAAATTACAGCTTGAATTTGTACATGTTACCTGTAAAGTAATAGACAGGCAGTCTTACCACTGGGTGACGCGATAAAGTTATTAAGCTAGCATCACATAAGCCCTATAAACGACTGTAACAAGTTCAGGACATTAAAAATTCAGATTGGAATTTAATGCTTTACTTAAATCGTCCTAAACAATCAACAAATAACACAAACATTTTAACGAAACTTCAGAAAAAAACTATAGCTTAGATAAAAAAAAACCCGATAGTGTGTCCGCACCTTAACATCGCGTGCGAGCGTGAGAATCGAACCGGGGCCCGATTACTACGCAGGCGAGGATCAAAGGCGCCGACGGGGCGCCTAATCGCCTCTATTTGAAATTACACCCTACCTATAAAACTTAATTCACGGCTAACGCTATACTTAGCGGGGTTGGTTATAATCGTGATGTACATATTTATTTGACTTACGAATGTATGTGCTGCAATCGTACATAAACGGACAAAAAAACGGGGTAGAGTCACGCTGCAGCGACATATATTATGGTTGTAGCATGAATGGGTCGGCTCATCAGAGGTAGGAGTCACGGTATCACAGAATACCAGCGTAACATAGCAGATTAATGCTGTTGTGTTTCGTATGGCGAGTGTAGAAATCGGAAGACCCATTTTACTGGTTGTCCGGGTCTAATCGAAGACAGGTGTACATACCTATGGAACACGGCATCTACTTACCATGAGGTGGACTGTGTGCTCGTTTGTCGCCCTTATACTGTGAATAAAAAGTCGAATGACTCAGCAGAAATGTAACCGTCTGCCGAGTCTTAAAGTCATTTTTCGAATATTACCTCAAGTGATAATTTTTTTGAACTTAATTTTTTACGTGTCTCTGACACCGCAACTAACCTTCATGTTGGACGAATTAACTCACGTAAGTACCTTTAAGGTATAGATGTGCAAATTAATTAGATAAACCCCGCGTGAAAAATAAAATGGTGCAATTGTGGAGGAGCGTAATATTAATAATTTCTAGTTAACACTGGTAGAAGTTACGAAACCTCAGTGTACACAGCAAATTTGTACACACTACATTGCGGCTGCGATATGAATGTACCCAGTAAACAAAACCCGCTGACTCACGCGGTTGTTAGAAGCGTCATAGAAATAAAACATTCACTGCTTAGCTTGGATTCCGTCACATTTTAGTGTTCAGTGCGGAAGTTCAATTTGGAAACGACAAGCAATTCATTTACTGAGACTAATTATGTAGAGGTAGATCATTAGCATACTATCATATGAAACTGGGGGAAAACGGACATCACAAAAATCGCTATGTCAGGAAAAAAAACCTAACCAGCTAAAACATCATCGTCATTATCATTAACAGTTCACTATAGTTTCCATGCTTCAGTTTCTTATGTAAAAAATTGTTATATCAGAATAGAACATTACAAAACATATTCGTTCTTAGGAAGATGCTGTTGCCCATCTACAGGTTAAGACTTCGACATTTGGCTCATACGACATCAACGGAACGAAATGGGGTGATGAATTGAAGCTTTATTAGGTGGTAGCGCTCCTTTCCTGCTCGAGAGTCCATCTGGGCATGAACTACCCTCTATCGTATTTCTGGCGTCAAATAGCAATGCTGTATTGCAGTCTGCAGGGTATTGAGGGCCTGTATGATTGCAAGCTGTAAGGCATTCTATTTTAGTCCTCGAGGGTGACAACGCTTCTGTAGCTTTCCTTGTTTGAATTTGGCTCCAGGTGTCCATGGACTACAGTAGCCGCTTACCATCAGGTGGACTGTGAAATCGTCAAATGTGATTTCAGTTTACAAAAAAGGCATTGAAGCATACACTACACGCTTAAATCTTTATAAAATGACAAATGTCTTATTTATCATGTTTTAAACCTAAGGTACGTGAGGGTAATATGGTCACCTTAAGCTTTGCCGCCCTATATAACCAAAACTAGGAGGAGAGCAGAGATAACAACACGAAGTCTTATACTATAATTATTAGTATTAAGCAAGAAAATAGCAAGCAAGCTTTGGCAATAATTAGTAACACTTCGAAAAATCAACATACAATTACAATTTAAAATTATAAATTTTGTACAACCAACGTCAATATAAATTATTAAGAATAACTCAAAAACTATTGGTCATACCTTGATCAAATTTAGACGGGACCATATGAGAAGCACTAGTTTTCAAAAAAAAAATCATCGAAATCGAGTCACACAGTAAAAATTTATGAGGTAACACACATAAAGCGTGGTAGAGCTATGCTGCAGCTATAATTTGTAGCACGAATGAGTCGGCTCGACCGGCGAAGGACCACGGTATCACAGAATACCAGCGTAAAATAGCAGCTTAATGCTGCTGTGTTTCGTCTGGTGAATGTAGAGAACCGGAGACCCTTTTTACTGGAAAAGAGGCATTCTATCTTAGTCCTCACGGCTGACAACGCATCTGCATTTTGATTCGCAAGAGAGGGTAGATGTATCTATGGGCCACAGCAACGGCAGTGTGCTGAAAAAAAGTGCTCGAAATTTAAGTTTCAAAATCCCCTGTTACCGGGATAATGTGCTCGTTTGTCAATCGATCCTATAAAAAAATAACAGTCGAATTGAGTACCGTCTCCTTTTTGAAGTCGATAGAAAAACTACACTGCACAGTACTAAAATCGACTAAAATATTTACTATAATGTCAACTGCCAAAACGGCGCGGCGTCGATAAGGCAGCGCCCTCTTGATCCTTTATTATTTGATTGACCGATGAAGAGCTATTGTATCACAGAGTCATCTATGCATACAAGGCTGTTATTTAACCGATTTCAAAAAGGAGGAGGTTCTCAATTCGAGTGTATTTTTTTGTATGTACGTTACGCGATATCTCCGCAGATTGTGAACCAATGCTGATGATTATTTTTTTTATTCAATAGGTTATACTTCAAGGGTGGTCCTATATAAATTTGAAGAAAAAATTCTATCCCTAAGTGTAGGAAATAAATAACTTCTTTTTTAACAATTTGAAGTCGATTTTACTTTTTGTTAAAACAATATATAATTATGAGTTATAAGAAAGTGACCATATTAACCGGATGACCAAATTACCCTCACGTACTATAATAGTAATCTCTAGTATACTAATATATGTAGTTAAAAAACGTCGTTGTACGGAACACTTATTCCACTAGATCCGATCGCACTTGTCTGCTTCATTATAAACGACTACTCATTTTGGTTGGAACGGAATAAATAGCGATTTACCGTAACGTAGTCAACGGATATTTTTATAAGTGACTGGAAGTTTCCAATTTTTTTTTTGTATATTAGTATTTACTTTGTGACATAGGCTAATTAGTTCATAGAATAAATCATCATTCTCCGTAGCAGTTATGACTAAGGGCTATTCAAAGTATTGAACAAACTAAAGAAACTTTTTCATTGTTAGATTTTTTTTTAAAAAGAAAGATTAATAAGATCAAACAAATCTATTGTAAATGGCCAGAAACAATCAACATTACCATCGTGAAAGGAAAATGTAAAAAAAATAAACACAAAATAATTAATTGTATATCTTCAACCTTTCATTTATATCACACGCGATGATCTCGAAAAGAATTGTTTTTAAAACTGCCAACATTAAATTACTCTAAACTTAAATGACTTGCGGATTGTCAATGGGCTGGACGTTCTTATTTCTTAAAAAACAATTTGTTCAATAGCAAGTGACGCAGTAGCTGAAAGCGTAAGCGCTAGCTTTCAAATTTGAAACAAGAACACACTGAGTCAAATCCTTTTTTTTATAGAATAAGGGTGGCAAAAAGCACAGAGTCCACCTCATCCTCAATCAAGAATCAAAATGCAGATTTGTCACCCCTAAGGAGTAAGATGGAATGCCTCGTATCCAGCAAAAAGGGTCTCCGGTTCTCTACGCTCACCATACAAAACACAGCAGCATGAATCTGCTATTTTACGCTGGTATTCTGTGAGAGCGTGGTCCTACCCCGGTCGAGCCGATCCATTTGTGTTGCAACTATAATATAGTTGCAGCGTGGCTCTACCACGTAAAATCCTCGACGGCGTCAGTTAAATTGTTCATTACAATTTTAAAAGATTTACCACTCGCCTGACGGTAATGGAAACGATCAAAAGAAGTCTAAGAAATAATAAAAAAGTATTCTGGAGACATCTCAAGTCGACTACGCACGCGAAAACGCACTGGGATGCGATTAACTGCTCTATAACACTTTTAGACACAAGAGGTATGTGTGCCTTGCAGTGAAACCAATAAAGACTGTATTTAATATCTATACATATATACATACATACATACAAATAAATAAAATTTAAGCGTCTGCTTGTAATGATAAAATAACAGCTTTCTACTAAATGCATATGAATGTATATACGGTACTTATAACAAAAAACAATTCATAAAAATGTTCGTCTGTCTGTCTGTTTGTTCCAGCTAATCTCCGAAATAGTTGGACCTATTTTGACGGTACGTTCACTGGCAGTCAGCTGATGTTATAAGGAGTAACTTAGGCTATTTTGAAATCCAATCGTAATCAATTCCACGCGGACCAAGTCTAGGGAACAGCTAGTATAGGATAAGAATTTTTTATTTTCTGAATTAAAGCTATTTCTATACGTTTAAATACTAATTCTGATAACGCACTTAAGAGTTTTGTTACATGTTGTATAACTTTTACTCGGTCCCATTGAGTATTATTTGCAAGGTACACGTTTTTTTTAAAATAGAATACGGGTGATAAACGAGCACACAGTTGACGTGATGGTTAGTGGATGCCGTTGCCCACAGACACCATAGACACATCTGTCCTTGATTAAGAACAATTATCTAGTGGTAAGACCCCTTCTCTGCCTAGGAACCTGTCTGTGTAGGTAGGTAGGTACTACCCTCTTGTTGTTATAGCCTTTCAAAAGCTTATTGCTGAACATAGGCCTCGGCCATAGATTTTCTCATATCTATACAAATAAATAAAATTGAAATTTCTGTTTGTAATGTCAAAATATCATCTTTTTACTAAGTGCATATGAAAGTAAATACGATACTTATAATAAAAACTCAATTTTTAAAATTTGTGTCTGTCTGTCTGTCTGTTTGTTCCGGCTAATCTCCGAAACGGCTGGACCGATTTTAACGGGAATTTCACTGGCAGATAGCTGATGTTATACTTAGTAACTTAGGCTACTTTTATCTCATAAAAAGTCTTAGGGTTCCGCGTAAAAAAAATTAAAACCCTAAAATACACGCGGGCGAAGTGGCGGGGAACAGCTAGTTGGAAACATTTGGCATAGTTGCAGCGCTTGGCAAGCGCGTTGGCAACCGCAGTTTTTTATTTTTAGCTGTTGTTACGAAGACGCTGCTGCCCATCACCACCCTCTTACCAATACGCCAAAAAGCTGTGCTTGTAGTACTGTGGTACTTGAGACATTCCATCCTAGTCCTTACACATGACAAGAAATCAGCAGCCTTCTTCATTTCATGTTGGTTGCAGTACTACAGGACTGTATACGTGGTAGAGCCATGCTGCAGCTATATTAGTAATATAGTTGTAGCACGAATGGGTCGGCTCGACCGGGGAAGGACCACGCTCTCACAGAATACCATCTTAAAATAGCAGCTTGACACTGCTGTGTTTCGTATGGTGACTGTAGAGAACCCGAGACCCTTTTTACTGGAAAAGAGGCATTCCATCTTAGTCCTCACGGGTGACAACGCATCTGCATTTTGATTCGCAAACGAGGATAAATATAGATGTCTATGGGCCACAGCAACCACTTACCATCAGGTGGACTGTGTGCTCGTTTGTCACCCTATCCTATAAAAAAAAACTGTACGTTCGTTTGTCATTACCAGTCTTATAAACAGGCAACGCTACTATATTTCATATGGTGAGTGTCGAGAGCAGAAAGCCCTTTTTACTGGTAACAAAGTATTAGGTTCTCAAGGGTGACTAACACTTACTCGCCCCCTCGCCTCCGCATCTCGCGTAATCTAAATGACATTGAAATTTCTTGTAAGGCAAGCAGTAAAAACGAGTTACGTGGTACAGACCAAAACTCAATTATACAGAGCTCAAGTCAGAGCTTAACTTTCAGCCCTAAGCTTAGTTATTAAGGGATAAAGAGAAAGCTTTTGTCGACGAAATTACAAAGAACCAAGCAATTCTTTACGTCGACAAATATTTCTCGCAATTGTTGTATTAGTTTCTTAAAAGAAGGAAATAAAGCTTCATGTTATTTTTTACGCTATTCATCATCATTTCATCATCATTACAGCCCTTCACAAGTCCACTGCTGAACATAGGCCTCCCTCAAGTAATGCCACAGAGCACGGTCCTGAGCCACCCGCATACATCGACTTACTACATGTCTTACCAGATGGTCACTCCATCTAGTGGGGGTCGCCCTACACTTCTCTTACTGGTACGAGGCTGCCACTCGAGAACCTTTTTCCTATCGGTTGTCGGTTCTTTAAGCTATATGGCTGGCCCACTGCCAGTTCAGCTTACTAATCCGTTGGACTATGTCGGTCACTTTGGTTTTACTGCGAATATCCTTATTTTTAAGATTATCATGCAAAGAAACCCCGAGCATAGCCCTCTCCGTAGCTCGCTGAGCAACCTTGAGTATCCTCATACGGCCAGCAGTGAAAGACCACGTCTCAGATCCATAAGTCATCACTGGCAACACGCACTGGTTGTACAATCTCGTTTTCAAGTTTTGAGGTATAAATGACGAGAAGGTGTGTCGTAATATCCCAAACATTGCCCAGCAGAGTTGAATCCGCACAGTCAAAGTTGGACTTACCTAGTCGAACTATTTGTCCCAGGTAAACATACTCGTTAAGAACTTCGAGCTTAGTACTCCCAACAACTACCGGCATAGGTGTGACATAGTTTTGTCCATGTTCATCTTAAGACCTATCCGTTATAACCTCAATAGACACTATTGAGGTTATTGAGCATAGTGCTTAGATCCTCCAGCAATTCTGCCATAAGGACTTGGTAGAACCATTCTGCAGCTATATTATGGTTGTAGCACGAATATGTTGGCCCGACCGGGGTAGGACCACGCTCTCACAGAATACCAGCGTAATATAGTAGCTTAATTCTGCTGTATTTCGTATGGTGAGTGTAGACAATCGGAGACCCCTTCTACTGGAAACGAGGCATTCCATATTAGTCCTCACGGGTGACAACGCATCTACATTTTGATTCTTAATCGAAGATAAATGTAGATGTCTATGGGCCACAGTATCCACTTACCATCAGGTGGACCGTGTGCTCGTTTGTCACCCGTATTCTATTTTAAAAAAAACGTGTACCTTGCAAATAATACTCAATGGGACCGAGGAAAAGTTATACAACATGTAACAAAACTCTTAAGTGCGTTATCAGAATCAGTATTTAAACGTATTGAAATAGCTTTAATTCAGAAAATAAAAAATTCAATTTAAATAAACTTTTATTTGCAATTTGTTTAATGTTTTATTAGTTCTGCATTAGTCGGCGAGTTAAAGAGTATTATCAAAGACCCCCGCTTTACCAATGCGCGTGTCAGAGGTAATAAAACTACATGCAACCTATATCTATTTACAAATAAATAAAATGGAAGTATATGTTTGTAATGTCAAAATAACAGCTTTTACTAAATGCACATGAAAAGTGTTACTACAGTACAGTGCTAATATAATAAAATAAAAAATCTATTTGAAAAAAAATTGTCTCTCTCTATCTGTCCGTCTATTAGTCTGTTTGTTTCAGCTAATCTCCGAAAAGGCTGGACCGATTTCGACGGCACTTTCATTGGCAGATAGCTAATGTTATAAGGAGTAACTTGGCTACTTTTATTTTAGGAAAAAAAAATAGTTTCCGCGCCAAATAATTGAAAACATTGTAATCCAATCGTATAAATTCCACGCGGACAAAGTCGCGGGGAACAGCTAGTTCACAAACAAAAATTTATTGGTTTCTTTTCCTCTATCATCTTTTACGACACATACGGGATGATATGGGGTAGTGGTAGTCCTACACTACTACTAAATAGTGAATGCACACAACGGGATGATGAAGAAGAATCAATAAAAAAAAACACGATAAGACATCAACATGTTCTCGTACATTAAAGTCCTAGGTCAAATGATCAAACCTCTATATTCCTGGTAAAGATACCAAGAAGATAAACGAATTTAAAAGCCCGTTGAGTGCCGTTGCATAAAATTCAACGGGATTCGAATACCGACACCCGTAACGTAGCCCGATACCGGTGAACGTACGAGTGGGTCACCACTTGTCACACACGTTCACACATGTAAAAGTGATAGTTTTTTCAGACAGGAATGCGACCGACGTCGCCGTCCCGCCATTCGACTGGTTTGACGCCATTTTATTCAGCAAAAAATTTACTCATTTAATACATTCCACGTATGACATTCAAGTACGACAGTTAAGCTATTTAACGTTCGTATCTAACGGTAGATTAGCATTGGACCTGGGTCTGTACATAACAAGTTTAAAAACTATATTAATATATAAACAGTGTTTGAATAACCCTGGCTGTAACACAAAATTTTGTTTTTGCAAACGCGAGTAATACGACTTTGATTCCTATTGCCAAAACAACTAGCATTATATTTTGCTCCTAATTTACTTAGACGTTAACGTAGAGAAAAGCATATTATTCAGTTACATTTATACATACATATACATAAACACTCACGCCTGTCACCCAGAGGGGTAGGCAGAGACTACGGACTTCCATTTGGCGCGATCCTGACACACCTCTCTCGTCTCCTTTACATCCATATATCTACGCATACACGCTCGTCGGTTAAGAGTACTCCTAATCTGGCCCATTTCTTCATCATTCACATCTGGCAGTTCTTACGAGCTTTCAGAACATTTTAATATTTACCTGGAAGTTATCAGATATCCTTCTATCATTCTTATCTATCCTTTCATGCTTTTTCCTTTCAACAACTTCTTTTACTCTCTTATTTATACGTCTAAAGTCTGCCTTTTTTCTTTAAATCTCATCATTCATACCGCCAGAATTACCAGCTTTAGTTGCTAGTAAATCTAGCCATGCTCTCTTCTTTGCTTCAACTTCCATCCGTACCTCATCATCCCACCACAACGTATTACTTTTCCTTTCATTCGTTCTCTTACTTACACCACATACTTCGGTGGCTGTATCCACCAAAACTTTCTTAATATTATTCCATACATTCTTCAAGTCTAAATCATTAATACATAATTCATTCAACCCACTTATATTTTCCCTCAGTCTGCATTTATACTTCTCTTTCACACCTTCATCTTGTAAACTCTCTATTCTTATACGCTGAAAGGCAGTGGTAGACACAGATGTCCGATGCCGCCAACGTCTGAATAGACCATTAATTCGGCATAAGACCAAGTCCCTACGTTGGACCCCCGTAAACCCTTGTATCTACCACTGCGCTCCTCATTCTTTCATCCACAATTATGAAATCTATCATGCTTCTATCATCCCCTCTTTCCCATGTAAACATGTGAATCCTCTTATGGCAAAAGAAAGTGTTTGCCACAAAAAGATTCTTTTCCACACATACGGTGAGGAGGTCTTCACCATTTTCATTTATTCTTTCATCGCCAAACGTTCCTAATATCTTTTCATAACCAGACCTCTTCACCCCAAGCCTTCCATTAAAATCTCCTAACATAATAATATTTTTATTTTCCTTACATTTCATCAACACCAGCCTTACCATGTCCCAAAACTGCTCTCGGATATAAGTGGACTTAGACATATCTGAGGCGTACACCCCTAGCACAAACAACTTCTTTAAGTCTACTTTCATTCGTATCCACAGCAGCCTGGAGCTTACACATTCATACTCTTTCACACATTGACCCATTCTTTCTGAAAGGATGACATCGACTCCCTGGCATGCCCGCTCGGTCTCGTCTACTCCAGACCAGTAAGCGGTATACATGCCATGTGCAGTAACATCTCTTTCCTTTCGTTTCGTCTCGTTTACACATAACACATCTATTCCTCTATCATTCATCATTTCGCATACGTCATCCACGGGCCTCCGCAATCCACTTTTCGCCCCCCTGGGAGACAGGACGTGACGGGTGGCGAACCTCATCGCCGGTTTTTCTCCCGGAGATTCAATTTACTGTTTGTAAAAATAAAACACACATATTGTGAAGAAATTTGAAGGCGTTGTGAGAATATCTACCACCAAATATCTGTCCGTAGGTGTCCTAATAAATGACAGAGGGAAATAAAACAGGAGGTGATGGACACTAGTAATTTCCGTACATTGAGATCCGTAACTTAGGTACGATTCTAAGGCCCGTATTAGTAAACGTTACTCAGCTCAAGTACACGCACTTGAGTACAATCTTGACGTTATGATCTTATTAATAAACATATCTCAAGATACGGTTTAGGTTTACGATATGAATGGCGGGGACGATCTTGAACATGTTCACAGATATATGAAACACTGTGACAGACTGCAGACTTCCCAGAGCGTCGGTGCTTCACGTCAGCTATATATATATATGTTCAAAATCGTCCCCGCCATTACATCAGATTTGATAGACCACAAATCCTCGCAAAAGAACACCGATTCCTACCAAGGATGATACGCGAGGCTATTGAAATTAAAAAACATCCTAATTTCAATAGAGAAGATGGATGGGTGCTGCCATCTGCTTGGGATCTTATAATTAACAAAATTAAATCCAAATCCAAGCATACCACTGCAAGACTTCAAGATACTGTAAGTTCATTCTGCGTAAATCGCAAACCAAAAATTAATATTAAAAAACTGAAGGTAGCCGGGCTAACTGTGACATCGGGACGTCAAACATCGCAGTACCCCCCCCCCCCCCCTTCGCTGTAAAGCACTCGAAACGTCGAGAATAAAAATAGTAAAATAAACGCGATAAAATCCGTAAAAAACAGTTTTATTCAATGTGTAGTGTTCGCATAAATATAAGAAATCATTAAGTGCCATATTGACTGTAGTATTCTTTCGAAACCCTTTTTGTTCAATGCGAAACAACTTATGTTTTCAAAGTAATTGTACACAGCGTTATATATTACTTTCTCTATAATTTTTCAAAATTATGGGCATCAGCAACTTCTTGATAACAACTGAAAATCATAAAAAAACTGCGCCCACCAACTCACTAAGCAAGCGTGGCATCTGCAGCGAATACCTCCTGTGATTTACCGTTACCGTTACCGTTACAGCCTATTAAAGTCCACTGCTGAACATAGACCTCCCCCTTATATTGCTTCATAGGGGGAATATTTGCCATAGTTGCGCTGCGTGTTGACAAACGCAGTTTTTTATTTTTAGTCGTTATTAGGAAGACGCTGCTACCCATCTCCTGATTTGTTTCCCTCTGTCCGCCTCTCACGACACCCCCGGGATGATGTGGGGTAATGGACATCTTTACACCGGCACTGTAATCCTGTGATTTAATCTATGGAAAAGGCTTGCGTTATATTGATTGGACTTTTGATAGACTATATTGAATGGATGAATACAAGAAATAATGCAATTAGTCATTCTAATATTAGTCAAAGGCACTGTATTTTTCTGCATCATCATCATGATCAGCCCGTTTACGTTAACTGCTCATAGCCTGTTCCGTTGCAGAGAATATTTACCTAAATCGTCACGCTTGACAAGCATCTGGTAAAGTCACCCGAATCAGTACTTTACGCCAAGTAATAACTAGATGGTTTTAGCGCCATCTATCGAACGCCAGATCTTCCTATAATTTCCCATAGCAGTAGTACGTTAGCGGTCAGCCCCCGCAGAGTCTACTTCACCTAAAGATGCCTCGTGTAGAGGCAAAACACGTGTCGTATTATCAACGATGGTGTGTCGTTTCTAGTGTGGTGGTGGTGGTGCTGGGATTGGTGGTGAAAGGTGCTCTTCAAACTGGGCTTCAAACTTCATTTTATTTCATTACGTGGATATAAGCAAATTCATTTCTAACAACTTCAATATAATAGGTTTTCACAAAGTAACGCCTGATTCTATCAATTAACATCATATTCTATAAAACAAGAAAAAGAATTATTTCAAAAAGAGAAAGAATAATTCGTACCTTCCAACGTATTACAAACCAATTTTTTTGTTATAGCCATTAAATCACTTGTCTTTTTGTTGCGACGCGTGGGGTCCGAATAACACGTGGGACAATAGAACCCTGTGTGAACAACCCTCATTTTAAAGCACCACTGGAGGGTGACATCTCTAGCCCCTTGCACTTCTCTCGAATTTAAGTACAATAAGGTCGAATGTTATAAGGTGCGGGGGTTCACACGACACCGGTCCGCTGTCTCTAACAGCTGTTCAGAGCTCGGGCGAGTCTTTTGAAGTTGTTTAGTTCTCAAGTAATAGTTTACGTGATCACTCCGAACACATGTACTTTTTTTTGTAACACAGAAGCTGCGAAACTAAAGAAACACAAACGTTCTCAGATACAAAACAATTTCTCTTAAAGTTTTATTCTCATCATCATCATTACAGCCCCTCACAAGTCCACTGCTGCAACAGACTGTCTGCCCTCCATGATGTTTTATATAACAACATAATAATATATCTCTATAAAGTTTGAAACCCACCTTTGAGATTGAAGGCAACTTGTTGGTGGGTGAGACAAACATGATCGAAAAATGCATATACTCAACGTCAGTGACACAAACCCTTTCTGATGGCGAATTATTACTATTATCTTATAACTGCCTATTGGCTATATCTGCCATTGTATTGGTTGGTGGAGCATATGTGTCGACCTCATGAGGGTGGTAGCTGGAGAGAGAATCTGAGGAGGCTCTCAAGGCTGCGGCCGAAAGCCGCGCAACGTGGGACCCCATTCCCTTGAGGTGAGCGGTAGACTCATGACACGCTCTGCGGCCAATTGGCCGTGCTGACCATGCAATTGGTGGTGATTAGTTACATCACGTCTGCAGGAACGGCGGTCTGGCAGGTGGTGGCGCTCACGGAGGGCTTTTTATGGCCAGTGTGCCTATTGTTGCCTAGCCCGCGTGACGTACATTCACTGTGGCTGGATTTGATCGTATTCTGTATGGCGTTTACACGCGTTGACATGCGCGACTTCGGTCGATGTTTGTGCTTACGCACTATCAAGGGGCCAAGTCCTCTTTTACTGGTTCGCCAGTTATTTTGCTGTGGACTACGGTACAGTTCCCAACTTAGCGTACCCTTCCGGGGGGAGCGCATTAAAATGGTTGGCGCTCACCGTGCACGGCGTGTGCGGAGCCGTGTACCTCCTCCACATTTTTTTTAAATGTGGGAGAGCGAAGCCCTTGTATCTGGTATTCGACATAAATATTGTGAGCCTTTTCCAAGCGGGAAGGGAATAATTAATAAGGAATTGACTGCTGTGAACCCGATACAAGTGGAATAGGGACAATTTATTGTTCTTAATCTTTTTGAGCTCTGTCTTCGTGAACGGGGTTCTTTAGCTTATAAGACGCTACCAACAGCTTTCATTCTTCCAAGATACACCTAAAAGAACACAGTTACTATACAAACACAACGTAAATAATGGTCCTAACTAAGACGATCACGCCATAAATTTATTAAAAGGCCTATATTTAAACCTTTAGAAAGATCAAAATATACTGGTACGTAAATTAGATATATTTATATATCTTATAGATATAGATTCTAAAGAAATACAAGTATAAGTAGATATATAGAAGAATAGAGGGGGAGGGGGGGGGGGTTCGATACAATTTGGTGCCGTGACCAGGATACAGATTAAATTTTAAATAGGAGGCCGGTAATATAAAATTATGAGGTAGGCTATATGCCTACAATTTGTTGTCCGTGAAATGGAGAGGTGTCTTGGAGAGTGGTGTTTGCTGGGGGTGGTTGAGATTCTGGGGGTGGGGCTTAAATATTAAAATTGAGTAATAATATAGGAGGTGTGTGCATAACGGAGCGAAATAATATTTTAAAGTGAAATAGTGAAGGACACAAAACGTGTAAAAAAAAACAGAAATAGTATTGTAAAGTGAAATAAGTGGAAAGACTCAATTAAACTAAGTGAAGGAGACAAAAAGTGTTAAAAAAAATGGCTAAAATAAGCAAAAATCAAATTCAATTAAGGCTAAGCCTAAAAATGAGATCAAAATGCTTCAGAAATTAATTAAGAATGCAGTGAAATCCTTTGAGGTTAAAATAAAGGATCTTGAGGAAAAATGTATGAACCAAACGAAAGGTCACCAAATTAAAATAAATCAAGGAGAGGTATTCGGGGCGAGCACCTCTTATGTAAATGATCCTAGACAAAATATTGTATATAATGTACATAATGTAACAATAGAAAAGCCGAAATTTGGAAATGGAAATACTCATCCAGTATCATTTTGGAAGATCTCACCAATTATTTAAAGAAAGTTCCATCTAATGGTCTCGAAATATTAATAGTCCCCCAAGTAATGCCACAAAACACGGTCCTGAGCCACCTGCATCCATCGACTTCCTGCATGTCTTACCAGGTCGTCACTCCATCTCGTGGGGGTCGCCCTACACTTCGCCTACCGGTACGAGGCTGCCACTCAAGAACCTTTCTTCCCCATCGGTTGTCGGTTCTTCGAGCTATATGGCCGGCCCACTGCCACTTCAGCTTACTAATCCGTTGGGCTATGTCAGTCACTCTGGTTCTACTGCGGATATCCTCATTTCTAAGTTTATCACGCAGAGAAACTCCGAGCATAGCCCTCTCCATATCTCGCTGAGCGACCTTGAGCTTCCTCATACGGCCAGCAGTGAAGGACCACGTCTCAGGTCCGTAAGTCATCACTGACAACACGCACTGGTTGTACAATTTCGTTTTAAGGTTTTGAGGAATGTCTGACGAGAAGTTTTATTCTAACCGTTGTTAATTAAATAGGAATAAAAGTAATTTTACGGGGTCTTTACAATACCTTTGATCATAGAAGTTCCATGTTCTAATGTCATAGTTAACCCATGGGCTACCTTCAGCTTTTGAATGAAATCCGGGTTAACAATGACATCAAGACCATGATATAGTATTCAAAGCAGTCAGTAAACAATACGCATTGACCATAAGATGTAGAATACCAGAGTAAAGGGCCCAGGGCCCTATTTACTGGAAATGAGGCATTCCATCTTAGTCCTCACGGGTGACAACGCATCTACATTTTGATTTGTAACAGAGGATAGATGTAGATGTCTATGGGCCGCAGCAACCACTTACCATCAGGTGGACTGTGTGCTCCTTTGTCACCCTTATCCTATAAAAAAAAGTAAAATATCAGCTCAATACTGATGTATTTCGTATGCGTATGGTGAGTGTGGAGAACCGAAGAAACTCTCTTTACTGGAAACGAGGCATTCCATCTTAGCGATCCTTATTCGAGGATAAATGTAAATGTCTATGGGCCACGGCATCCACTTACCATCAGGTAGACTGTGTGCTCGTTTGTCACCCTTACTTTAAAAAAAGTTGTGATGATCCTAGTGAAAGTTTGAGGTTTAGTCATGAAATTGTTGTAATGTCATCGTTTCTTAATACGTCTACAAAATTTCAGATCATTCAGTCGTTTGGCAATGGAGAAAACTGAATTAGATTTCTTATATTTACGCGAAGACTACACATTAAATGAAACTCATTTTTACGGATTTTATCGCGTTGAATTTAACTTTTTAATTATCTTGCGCGCTTGGTCTTAAGATCTTCAAATTGGCGAATTTTAGGGAATTAAAAAGTTAAATTAAACGCAATAAAATCCGTAAAAATTAGATTCATTTAATACAAAATTCAATTTAATTCATACATACACAGACATATACAGTTTTAGCTAATATAAAGCATGTAAAAAGAATTACAAACCATCAAACACTGATAAACTTAGAGTAAATAACGAAAAACTTTAATCTACGTAAAGATTATTTATGTTAACGCGGCATTCATCTTTAAAAGCTGAATTATTCATGGATGGAGATCCAAGTTTAAAAACTTTTGATCCTAAAAACGTGATGAACGTACTAAAGCAAGACGTCTAACCATCGTTTCAAATTTAAAAACACCTTAGATATTTTGAATTACCGTAGAATTTTTTGCAAGTAAGTTAAACCTTTTTTTATAATAATCATTGGCACGTCTGATAGTGATCGTGTAATTTCTGAACAACTTGACTGATTGTGTTTTTTTTATAGAATAATGGTGACAAATGAACACGTGTGGACTATCCACCTGATGTTAAGTTGATGCTGTGGCCTATAGACATCAACATCTGTCCTCCAATAAAAATCAAGATTCGGAAGACGTTGTCACCCTTGAAGACTAAGAGCTCTGGTTCTTCTTCACTCACCATATGAAACACAGCATCATTAAGCTACCATTTTGCGCTGGTATTTTACGAGAGCGCGGTCCCACCTGGTCGAGCCGACCTACTCTTGCTCCAACCATACTATAACTGCAGCGTGGTTCTATCACTAGTAAAGTGAAATAATTTTTACATAATAATATTTGTATATAATATAAATAAATAAATAAACACTTTATTAGAACTCAAATAAATGTTACACTTGTTCCGATTGAGCCCTAGCTCCTGAACTAGGAATCCTGTAAATCAGGAGCTAGTCCCTTCCATACATTATGCACAAACAATATTAACATGTACACCCAGTGCGTGTTGCCAGTGATGACATACGGAACTGAGACGTGGTCCTTCACTGCTGGCCGGATGAGGAAGCTCAAGGTCGCTCAGCGAGCTATGGAGAGGGCTATGCTCGGAGTTTCTCTGCGTGATAAACTCAGAAATGAGGATATCCGCAGTAGAACTAGAGTGACCGACGTAGCCCAACGGATTAGTAAGCTGAAGTGGCAATGGGCCGGCCATATAGCTCGAAGAACCGACAACCGATGGGGAAGAAAGGTTCTCGAGTGGCAGCCTCGTACCGGCAGGCGAAGTGTAGGGCGTCCCCCCACTAGATGGAGTGACGACCTGGTAAGATATGCAGGAAGTCGATGGATGCAGGTGGCTCAGGACCGTGCTTTGTGGCATTCTTTGGGGGAGGCCTATGTTCAGCAGTGGACTTGTGAAGGGCTGTAATGATGATGAATGATGATATTAACATTAACACATATAATGTTAGTGATCGAGTAATTTCTAAACGACTTGACTGATTGATGTCATGTTCACACAATATGGTTCATAGCTATGCTAGGATTCGATCGATAATGGTAGGTTCAAAAGGTTAACGAACTCTTTTATCATTTATCATAATTACCCACATTTACAATATATATTGGTTTAATGCCAGAAAAGAAAATCACAAAATCTGGACCCGAAAGATAGAGTTGAGGTGGAGTTATCAATAAATTTTATATTTACATAGTAATATGGTCCAGCGTGAACTTGGAGTGAAGCTCATCACACCACCGCCAGGAAAAGGCAGAACAACGTCCGGCTTACCAACTTTTTTAAATACATAACAATACTAAACGAAAATATGAATTACACGATTTATTCAAGCAAATAAATAAGCTTGTTGTGATTTTGTACTATTTTTTCAACTGTCTACTTCCAATTTTGTTATGTACGTATATTTAGATTATTAACACCAGCTGAATCTAAAATTAAAAAAAAACCTCTTCGTGTCTGTTTGCGCGAAGCAAATTTAACATGAAAACCATTAAAGCACTGAAACATTTCAGTAAATTACGATCTCGTATTAATCCGAAAACTACAAAACGACCTTTTTTTTATTAAAAAAAAAAGACATATTGCGTAACCGTGCGTCGAAAGTTTAATAAAAGCTCGCTCCAATTCCCAGGACGCTTCCACCTCTTGAACGCGAATCGCGGGGTAAAAATGCCAAACCCGGGCATTACGTCCTCCCGTTGCTCATTCAGAAAATATCCCATTAAGTAATTTTTGCTGCTCAAAAAAATTACGAGGGTGGCACACCATGTGACCCTATGAGATCATATAGTACCTACTCAAATTTATCCTCTAATACTTCGCACTAAAGTTCACAATTGTGTATGTTTGTTCTACCCTAAACTGGACAAAGGCAGCTGCCAGCAAACGCGCTGATCCTAACCCTCGAATGCAATAGTGCGGTGTTACAATAAATTTTCAAAGACGTAGTGCAGATGGGGTAAGGGTTGGGGCAATTATCAGTCAGTTTCCACGTAGACAATGCTTGTAACATATTTGCAATGGCCCGATATCCTTGCGGTTCGGTGGTTTAATCGCTTGAGTATTACGCGAGGCGAATCGACGCTCATTGCGAATGGATTTGAAGGAATAACGATTAAATTGTAAGTTGTGAAGAATAGACGAATGGTTCTCTTGTGAACCGAACGAATCCTTGAGGTGTAAAAAAGTAAAAAGTAAAAGCCACTTTCAAAAACTTATAAGAATAAAATTTTTTATGCTGAGATCTATAGACCGTAATTTGACTTTGCTCAGACTTTACTTTCGAGCTAAGACAGTGTCGGTATTTATAGTAAGTCGTCGAAGTCGTGATGAGTGCGCGCTTTGCAAAGCCAAAGTCTACAAAATCGACTACTTACGTAAAACTCAGGATATTATCCAATACCACCGTATTAATTTTAAATTGTTGTTTTTATGTTATGTAATAAATAGGTAGTTTTAGGCCGTTGTCTTGTTTTAAATAGCATTAATCCATCAAACTTATTTCGAATTTCTTAAAACCTTCTTTTTTTCTTTTTTCTTCTGATTTCGCACTCTTCTCGTTCGTTACCGTTCTCATAAGTCCGTTTTCTATTTCATGTAAAAATAACTTATTTATGAAAATGGTTTTTGATTTTTAAATATATTTTTTTTTATTTTATACAGTAAAATCAAGAAAATAATTCATGGAATGAAGCATCCATTCATTTTGTGACTGTCTGGGCCTTAACACAAGCTTAGCTTAATGTTTGCCTGATACAACTATAAATTCAGAATCATAGATTATGCTAAGCGTAAACTCAGGTAAGTTTTTCGTAAGTAAAGTCTGAGTAAAGTCAAAGTACGGTCTAAAGATTTAGTTCCATACAGTGTATCTTAGCGCCGTTCACCTCAAGGGTTTGTTCGGTTCACTAGAGAACCATTCTTTTTTTATAGTATTAGGGTGACAAGGGAACACACAGACTACCTAATGGTAACTGGTTGCTGTGGACCATAGGCATCTACATCTATCCACGTTTGCGAATCAAAATATAGATGCATTGTATTCGTATCATCTTCACAATTTACTTAGTTTCTTTTAACTTAGGTTTTACCATTTTCAGTGGATGGAATATCACAATCTTAATGTTGTCTAAATAGTTACGAGTACATTGAAAGCTTCATCCCTTATTTTGCCGCACTTCAGGATTGATTTTTTTCTCCAACTTATGTAGGACCAATCCTGAAGGTTTAATCTATTTCATAGAAAAAAAAAACATCGAAATCGGTTCACAGTTGTCGACGATATTTTGAAACACATACATTTTCTTTCTATAAAATAATTAAAAATTAAAAATTTTGTACAACTGACTTCAATATAAATTATTAAGAATAACTCAAATATTATTGGCCAGACCTTGATCAAATTTATATGAGACCACATGAAACGTACCAGCTTTAAATTAAAAAAAGAATCATCGAAATCGGTTCAGCCAGAGAGAAGCTATGAGGTAACACACATAAAAAAACATACAATGGAATACGAATTCGAATTGAGTACCTCCTCCTGTTTGAAGTCGGTAGCAAATATAGTCGAATTGCAAACCTCCTCCATTTTTAGAAGTCGGCGAAAAAATATGTAAAAAATATGAGTTTGTGTACGTGTACAGCTCTTGTTATCTTTCCAAGTGTAACTAGTAGGTATATGTTTCGAATTCGCTAGCGCAATTGCTAATTCTTTGGTTGCAGCTCTGCTAGGTCGTAGGTTCGAATCCCGCACGATACAACTGTTTTTATGGTTTACAAATAATTGGATCTGGATGTTTGTGTTTGTACAATTAATGAATGTAAAACGCCTTCGCGACACATGAAAAAAATCTTCTGTGGGGTTAACGTGTTACGAAAATTAAAAAAAGAATACGCTACGTTATAGAAATATACTTTTTAAACGCTTAAAATTCTTCCATACTGCGCAGAGACAGCTTGATTCCATCTGGCTATTCAGCATTTACCACCCAGTGTACTTTGAGCTGCCTCGCCTCCCACAATTCAAAACTCATGCGTTGAACAGGGGTGTTTGAGACAGTTCCCGCGGGTCAGGACTAACCAGTTCAGGAACAATAGAGGTGTGAAAGGGGTTTTAAGTAAACACTCTTTTGTTAAATGGACTCATGGTTCGCGGAGCGTTGTGCAAATAGATTATGTTGTAAGCATTGTCCCGACGCTGCAACGGAGACGTCGAAGGGATTCTTTGACAATGCACTATAAATACCAGATTTTAAAGCGACCTCCTTACGGGATGGGTTCCGTTTATACGTAGTTTTTGTTTGTTTTCTATAACGTTTAAGAGTATTGGTTTGATTTCTATTGTTATGAGATTGCATTGAGCCCAGCGTATTAATCTATAGATCCTTCGTGTTTGGTTTAAATTCTTTCCTTGTAACTATTGTAGAAAAAACTTAGAACAGTCTTTTGTTATATGTTTAAGTATATTTTCTTAAATTTATAATGATGAAGATTTACTTCTGCTATTTAAATTACGACAACTATGTCAAATATTCCTCATATGAGTAATCTATGGGGGAAGCTGATGTTCATTTTTTTTATAGGATCGGGTGTCAAACGAGCACACAGTCCACCTGATGGTAAGTGGTTACTGTGACTCTACATCTATCCTCAATAAAGACTCAAGATGCAGATGCGTTGTCACCCGTTAGGACTAAGATGGAATGCCTCTTTGCCAGTAAAAAGGGTCTCCGGTTCTCTACACTCACCATACGAAACACAGCAGCGTTAAGCTGCTATTTTACGTTGGTATTCTGTGAGAGCGTGGTCCTTCCCCGGTCGAGCCGACCCATTCGTGCTACAACCATAATATAGCTGCAGCATGGCTCTACCACGTTCATGTTTTTGTTTTTCGAACCAGTTGGTAATTAAACAAAAAAGTGACCTTCAATAAGTTAGTATTAAGTATTTATAATCTATATTGAATAAAAAAGTTTCTATATAGGCTGTAACGGTAACGTTATTCAAAATGCTGAATGCTTAGTACTAAAATGGAATGCGCTGTTACCAGTTAAAGAGTAATAAACCAGAATCAATAATTGATCAGTACATAAAACATAGATTCTACGTATCACAAGTCAGCCATCTTGCTTTGATCAACTCACACTACCACAGAACGTCACTAAACACCCAACAAAAGGGAATAAAGTACAACCATTACCTAATACGAAAGCATCACGCACTAAAATCGAAACAGGGCTGCCAAATGAAATATTTGATTTCTAGAAAGATCCCGTATTTGATGTCTAGAAAAAAATATTTTATTTATTTTTTATCGTTCAAATAAGTAAATAAGGCAATCGCGGTAGCTCAGAGCTAAGCACTCGACTTGAATTCCACAATACGCGAGTAACCTGGGTTCTATTACTGCCGACGTCTATGAAAGTACTGATTTACGTCCTCGGCGGTGAAGCAAAAAAAATCGCGAGGAAACCTTCATGTTTGTGGAATAACATATTTCGAGGAATTAGAAGTCCCTACCTAGTACTGTACCTAGTAGTACGTATAACATAGGTTGACACATTTCTAATGTAAATTAAATATATAAGTACGAGTTATTTAGATTTAGCCACTAGAAATTAATATTTATCTCCAAAAGTAAAAGAAATATTAGAGGGTAAAAATAGGGAATGACAAACAAGTCATGTTGATGTTGTCGAAAAAATACAAATTATTATAACTAATACTAATATAATAAATATTATATTAGTATTAGTTTATATATATTATATGTAGCTATTGTATGTATTATTTTTATTTATGGTATTATTTTATTTTTATTTATAGTATCATTTAATATAATTTACGTAACATTTTGTATATTATTTACAGTAGTGTTAGTATTGTACGCACTAAGTTTTGCTTTTTAATATATTTTCCTTTGTGGGTCTACTGGAAGATATTTCAGCAAATTATGGAATAAGGAGAACCTTTGTACAAACTCACTATAAGACTGTTTTGTATCTCGTTGTGTGTACCTACATAAATAAATTTAAAAGAAACATGTTCTTAACACCCATCTGAAAAAATATGCATATGCGAATTATTTAGATCTTGGACTGAATTCTACGAACTTGTTTACTTCCCGTATGTCTCCTGTCAGTTAATCAAATTTGCGATATTATATTAATGAACATGATATATTTAAGGCTATGAAAATATTCCTTCACTGCTGGCCGTATGAGGAAGCTCAAGGTCGCTCAGCGAGCTATGGAGAGGGCTATGCTCGGGGTTTTTCTGCGTGATCAACTTAGAAATGAGGATATCCGCAGTAGAACCAGAGTAGCCGACATAGCCCAACGGATTAGTAAGCTGAAGTGGCAGTGGGCCGGCCATATAGCTCGAAGAACCGACAACCTATGGGGAAGAAAGGTTCTCGAGTGGCAGCCTCGTAGCGGTAGGCGAAGTGTAGGGCGACCTCCCACTAGATGGAGTGACGACCTGGTAAGACATGCAGGAAGTCGATGGATGCAGGTGGCTCAGGACCGTGCTTTGTGGCATTCCTTGGGGGAGGCCTAGGTTCAACAGTTGACTTGTGAAAGGCTGTAATGATGATGATGAAAGTGTTGAGTATAAGAGTAGAGACAGTCCATCCATTTGTTCCTAAGAAAAAATGGATGGACTGTAATAGAGATTATATGCGTCAGAAAGGAGTGAGTGATGAGGTGACGGCTAATAGAGGAGAATGGAAGAAAAAGTCATGCTATGCCGACCCCAAATAACTTGATACCTGTGATCAGTAGATTGAAATGATAGTATTTCTGACAACCGATGCGAACAAAATGTCTTCGAGTGATCTTTGGAAAAGGCCTATGTAGAACAGTGGATATTAATGATGATGACGGTGATGATAGTAATAAATATGGAGAATGATATGAAGGTTTTAAATCTGACACTACCGATATATCATGTGATAGCATATGCTTTCTAATAATGATTTGTTATATTTACGTAAGTACTACACATTGAATAAAACTATTTTTACAGATTTTATCGCGTTTAATTTATATTTTTAATTCCCGCTTTACAGCCCCCTTTTTTCCTTGGGGGGGGGGGGGGGGGGGTGTGCTGTAACCGTAATTTTATTCAATGGTTTCTATTAGTTTCAAAACTGTACGGTATAAGTTTCAGTTACATGCCTACTTACATTATTGTAATACATATTTTATACCTTATTTAATTTCATTATTTATTTCAGAGTTTATTGCTAATTCTCACCAGGACAGAGATTTTTTCCAAACCAGAAGTAAGAGTAAAAAATTACTTCTAAGTTTATGTATCTCGTATATAAAAATTAATTTTTGTTTGTTCATATATTATGCGCTGACATACCGCTCATCAGATTACGGTAAAACTTTTTCAACTTATTGCTTTCATTTGCGCGAAAGTTATAGGCATAGTACAATTAACTTAGAGTAGGTGGCGCGCGTATCGCAACAAAACATTTATTTTAAACGTCATATTATCATTCCTATTTAAACAATACAATCCTTCCAAATTTAAAACGATATTTCCACAATTGCTTCTTCATCGGCAGTAACGCGCCGGGTACCAGCTAGTATTAAATAAAAATCTATTCTATTCATCACAGCCCGTCTACTGGTCTACTACAAGTCTACTGCTGAACATAAGCCTAGCCTCCCCAAAGAAATGCCACAAAACACGGTCCTGAACTACTTGCATCCGTTGCAGTGTTAAGCAAAAAAAAATCAAACGTCACTAAAATTTAGCACACGCATGTTAAATGCCACTAAATACTGAAGTTAGCACAGAAGTTTAGTTTTACTGGGTATTACTGACAACCTTACACTGAGGAGTTGAAGTGAAGCTGATGCGAACAAGGCATTATTTACAAAACATTTCGCGAGCGACGAGAAATGAGCTCGGCGACGGGGCGCTCGCCCTCCGACATTGTTATTACCGATTAGGGCTGCCACATGCAAAGAAGGAAATTATAATAAGTAAAATAACTTTTGTAGGTAACAAGATGATAGACGAAGCTACCTTGTGAATATACACAATTTGACTGTTAATTTTAAGTAAAAATAATGATCTAATCCAATCCATAAATATAGTTTTGGATAAATGTCTCTAATTTTCAAAATAAATTTTGGTTTTATATTGGTATACAGGTACGAGTATCATTGAAAACTTTCATTCAATAAAAATAGTTGGCGCCTGTGTAAATTTTGCGTTGTCCTACTCAACATGTTACACCGTTTGGCATATAAAACAACAGTGTAGGCTACCATTTTCTTATTTCTTGTTTCTCAGGACAGCCAATAGCCAATAGCCATATTTATTGTGTAAGAGGTTAACATTTTAAGTGTCTGTAAGCAAAAACAGTCAATAGTTTTCTACCGACTTCAAAAAGGAGACGGTACTCAATTCGACTGTATGTTTTTTTATGTGTGTTACCTCATTACTTTTTCTGGCAGAACCGATTTCGATAATTCTTTTCTTAATTGAAAGCGGGTGCTTTGTGTCATTCTTTGGTGGAGGCCTATGTTCAGCAGTAGACTTGTGAAGGGCTGTAATGATAATAATGATGATGATGATACCTATATTTAATTCAATTAAAAAAACATTTTTTTAAAAGCTGGCAACCCTAGCACACCGCCACCGAAGCGCTTATGTTTCCCCATACGTACGCGAATTAAAACTTCGCGTGGGGTGCAAACTGGCATCGCGTGGCAACGAACCTGCACCCCGTAAGTGCCTGCTACAACCTCCAACACAAGTTAATTACTTCTTACAGACGCGATTACTAGTTACTCCTGTTTAACAATGTCAGAATGTGTCTAATAGGAGTAGTAAACGCACAGACCTTCCTTCGTGATGTTTTTTTTTATATACATATATACAGAATAAGGGTGATAAACGAGCACAAAGTCCACCTGATGATAAATGTATGGTGTGGCTTATAGACATCTATATTTATACTCCATTAAGAATCAAAATGCAGATGCGTTGTCACTCCTGAGGACTTCGATGACATATTTCGTTTCTAGTAAAAAAAGTTTTTAGATCTCTACATTCACCACACGAAACACAGCAGCATTAAGATGCTATTTTACGCTGGTATTCTGTGAGAGAGTACACGTGGTTCCACTCCGGTCGAGCCGACCCAATCGTGCCACAACCATAGTACTGCTGCAGCATAGCTCTAGCACTTAAAAAAGTATGGTGAGTATAGAGCACCAGATACCGTTTTTACTGGAAACGAGGCATTCCATCTTAGTCTTTATGGGTGCAACGTATCCGTACTTGGATTCTTAACCGATGATAAATGTAGATGTCTATGAATAATGCTATATCTAAATTAGTAAATTGGTTCAATATTAATAATTTGCATTTAAATGGCACTAAAACGAAATGTATGAAATTCATGACTCCAAATGTCAAACAATTAAATACTAATGTAATTTTAAATGGGGAGAAACTGAGGCTTGTAGATACCACCATTTTTCTTCGAATCACACTAGACGCGAAGCTTCAATGGAGCCCCCATATATCAAAACTAGCAAGCAGACTTAGTTCTGCAGCGAATGCTGTAAAAAACATTAGAAGTCTAACCAGTGTTGAAACAGCTAGACTAGTTTACTTTAGCTATTTCCATAGCATAATGTCGTATGGTATTTTGCTATGGGGACACGCGGCTGACACTGAAATTATATTTGTTTTACAGAAGAGGGCCATAAGAGGTATTTATGATTTGAAATTTAAGGTAATTAATATATTAACTTTGGCCTCTCAATACATTTATGAAAATGTAATGTACGTACACAAAAATAAAAGTAGTTTTACAAAAATAAGTGATATTCATTTTGTAAATACTAGGAACAGACACAAGCTAGTAGTACCAGTTACTCGACTCCATCGAGTCAGTAATTCATTCTTGGGGCGATGTATACGCTTTTACAACAAAATTCCAGAAAATATACAAAATTTGACCTGTTCAAAGTTCAAAAACTTTATTAAACTAAGTTTGTATAAGAAGTGTGTTATTATAATATTAAGGAATTTATGGATGATAATAACCCCTGGAAATGAGTTGATCGCTACCAAGCTATTTCTAATTTGTTGTGTTGTTAATTTGTGTAACATCATGATTGTAAGCTGTTATTTAAAAAAAGTCCCGCTGGGTTTCTTACTGGTTATTCCCAGGACAGAGGTTTTATCCGAACCAGTGGTAATCAAACAAAACAGTGACTTTCAATATGTATTATTTATAATCTATATTGAATAAAAAAGTTTCTGTTTCTGTTTCAATGGACCACAGTATCCACTTACCATCAGGTGAACTGTGTGCTCGCATAGCATCCTTATTCTATAAAAAAACATAATAATTAAGTCACCATTCTTTATTAAGTGTCATAGCAGCATTATACTAGCATTATAAAGGATAGCTAAATACATTTTAACTACCTAAGAGGATTCTTTTATCATTTCGTATCATCCCGTGGATTTCGTAAGACGTTACGGAGTTCTTTCTGATCGGCTCGATACACTGGCGCTGCGTAGAGATGTTGCATCTCTTTGCATATTCTCTCTATCACGGGGAGTGCTCTGAGGAATTATTCGGACTAATTCCAGCCGCTCCATTTCACCATCGCACATCGCGACAAAACTCGCGATACCATCCATACCATCTGGATGATTGGCGGTCCACCAATGTGCGATTTAGAAGAAGTTTTCTCCCTCGCACAACTTCCTTGTGGAATCGATTACCACCAGCGATTTTTCCGGACCGATACGACTTAGGAACCTTGAAGAAAAGAGCTTACACCTTTATAAAAGGCCGGCAACGCATTTGCAATTCCCCTGGTGTTGCGGTTGTTCATGGGCGACGATAGTGACTTACCATCAGGTAAGCCGCATGCTCGTTTGCCCTCTCTTCTATAAAAAAAAAGAAGAAAAAAGAAAACTGAACCAAGAGATGGGCAACAGTTTATATGTATGTATACCCGCCTGCCAAGCGTGGCAAGTTAGGTAAATATCCCACCTTTGATATAAATGTAGGAGATATATTATATGTTGTTCAGTAGTGGACTTATAGCCCGATAGCTTGTGATAATAATAATGACTTTAAGAGGATACTTACGGGTTATTTGTTAAGTGGCAGCAGTAAGTTCATGATTTTGAATGAGATTAGAGAAAATTTAAATATAATTATATTTTTTTCTAAATTTTAATTTTCATAATATTATATATGTTAAAACAAAATTCTTCGAATCTATTTCACGATTTATAATTAGAAATAAACTCTTGTTACGAAATAAATGTAAAAAAGCGTACATAAAGAGAAATAATCAATTAACATAAATAAATTAAAATGTAATTACTTGTATTTAGGTCAGGTGGCGTTGGCCGCACTTCCATCATTACGTTTTGTATAAATAATTAAAAAATTCCATTGAACTAACATTAGCTTAAATGTAAATTATACAAATTCAAGTAATTTATAGTTAAAAAGAACTCAATTATTTTAATATTAATAAGCAAACTGGAAAAAAGGCTGATGGTTTAATAATTTGAATAAAACATAAAGTAGCGGTGTAAAAATATCCACTGCCCTATATCGTCCCGTTGAAGGCGTCAGAGAACAAGTGATTTTCTTTTAATTTTGTACAAAAAAATTAAATATACCACGGTGTTTTGTACATTGTCATCCGATTCCGAGCTATGTTCTCAGATTTCAAGTCTCTAGCTAATTGGGAAGTCACAAAATACCAACGTAAAATAGCAGCTTAACGCTGCTGTGTTTCATATGGTGAGTGTAGAGAACCGGACACCCTTTTTACTGGAAAAGAGGCATTCTATCTTAGTCCTCACGGCTGACAACGCATCTGCATTTTCAATCGCAAACGAGGGTGGATGTATCTATGGGCCACAGCAACGGCAGTGTGCTGAAAAAAAGTGCTCGAAATTTAAGTTTCAAGGTCGCCCTCCCCCCCTCCCCCCCTCCTCTCTGTTACCAGGATAATAACTCAAAATTATAAAACACTGCAGTTGTCAAACCTATGTTCTGCAGTGGACAGTTAGGACAGCTTATAGGCTGTAATGGATGAATGCATGGAACAGTTTAAATGTTCTTCTACTGCTTCTCCTTCAGCCTGCTAAAGTTTACCCCTGGAAATATACGTGGTAGAGACATGCTGCAGCTGTATTAGTAGTATAGTTTTAGCACGAATGGGTCGGATCGGGGAAAGACCACGCTCTCACAGAATACCAGCGTAAAATAGCTAATAGCTAAGCTTGACGCTGCTGTGTTTCGTATGGTGAGTGTAGAGAACCGGAGACCCTTTTTACTGGAAAAGAGGCATTCCATCTTAGTCCTCACAGGTGACAACGCATCTGCATTTTCATTCATTATTGAGGATAGATGTCTATGAGTCACAGCAACCACTTACCATCAGATGGACTGTATGCTCGTTTTTCACCCTATCCTATAAAAAATAAGACTTTCCTGTTTTAGGGAGAATACGCTTGGCAACAGGACTGAAAATCACAGTACCAGACGTCTCGCACCATGGACGCTGCTGCCATCGCCGGTTTGGCTCTATGTACTTTACGTATATTACGTGGTATATCTATATAAACCCATAAGATATTTCGGCACTTCTTTTAGTAGCTTTATACAACACACAAGGGACAAAATGAGGCGAGAGCTCCTGGCGATCTAGGGCTCAATTTTCAATCCTCAAATAAAAGTTATCCGTCGAATAAATTATAACCTGACCGAATATAGAAGTCAAGCAATTGAACTAATTTATGCATACAACTTCAATTTGTTTATGTTTCACTTTATTGAGGTTTGAAAAATTTCAAACATTAATAACTCGCATACACTATTGTCAATTCAATCATTCGAACTGAATTCTAAACAACCACATAGACAACGTTGCACACACGCATTCGTTCGTAACACGAATAAATAAAATATCAACCATAATATCAAAAGCACACAAGCAGAGAGAGAGAGACAAAACATCCAAAACAAAACGTGTAAAAGAGTAAGGAAAGTCGCGTGTCAACAATGAAGTATAGGGTTCGTGCAGTAACATGAGTATTGAATGGAATACACGGACAAACATACGTTCTCGAATAAAGAAACACGCAGCGTTCAATTATGTACCCTGTGTATCATTAATACGAGTGGAGTAATCCGAGGCTTGTGTTAAATATCGTTGTAACGAATCCTGTGTCGTTGACTCATTCATTAGAATAAGATATTCGATCTAGACAGCGTTACGGGCCTAGGCATTATGAACCGAGGTATAATCTTAGTTTGCGAGCTATAAATTTACGTCATAATGAATCTTAAACTAAAAGGTTGGCAATATATTAAGCTTAAAGTAAGACTCGAATGCGCATACTCTTCAATGTAAGTAATGTATTTCTCTAAAATATTTAAAATGTAAGGTTACTTCATAGCAAGAGAGTAAAAACTGCAAACGACTTCTAATAAAGTTGCATGGTCTATTTCAAGAGATTTGCCAGTTAAGATCACCTGGATATTTAGCTCAGATATTGAGCCTTTCTATCTCAGTAGCTGTAGAAGGGATTGGTACCTGCGCCTGATCTCTCACCGGTCGTGTCAGTTTATCGTCCCATCTGACTATGAGAGTGAGAGAATAGAGAGTACACTATGCTTGCACATACAGTTTGGCACTATAATCCTGTCCTGCGCCGATGGCTAGCCTCCGTTGAGGTTGGCCGCCGTGACCGAAATTCGGTCTGGATGACATTATTATTATTATATGGCTCATGGGCTAAAGTTAAGCCATAAACACACGAACACAGTAGCCTAATAGTTAAGAGTGCGGAATACAAACTCCGAAAGTCGTAGATTTCAATCCACCATTTTGCTACTGTTATTAACGACTCCTAACACAAGCATAGCGTATTATTATAGCGTTAATATAATTTTATGTCTGGTGTAAACGAAATCGCTATACTGCTATAGATAATATCTCATATTAAGGCGAAGGTATCTTCGAGCTAGAAAATCAATAATTTGTCCAGCAAGTGCCATGCGACTACGGTGTGCAAAAGGTTAATTTATTTTAAATATTTTTGCTTATTATCAGGAAATAAAGGATCTAAATAAAAATGTAGTCCATTAAGAATTAATTTCAATGCATTTCATATCATAGCAAAATATAGTTATCGTTAAAAAAAACGAGGACTTGATCATTAAGGTTTTTTTCCTTCAATTAAATTATAATTTTTTTATCATGTATTTTTGTACGAGCAGCTATGTAGGTCTAGGAGACCAGTATCACTGCGACCTAAAAGATCTATTGTGATCGGTGCTATGTCTACAGTTCCCTGCTAAGCCCTACGTCCTCAATGAATAGAAGGAGTTGCTTAGCTGTGAGTAATTTCACTTCTTCTGGGCGAAGTATATAGTTTCCCAGAGGAGTGCTGCGTTTGCACATTACGGGTCCGCAATTTGTCAGGATGTGTAAAGGCGTTTCCTCCTCCAGGGAGTAAAACAGGCACATCCTTGAGTTGCTTAGTCCCAGGATGGACATGTGTTTTTTAAGACAGCAGTGTCCAGTCAGGGCTCTTACCAGAACACGCACACTTACCAGAATCATGTATTTCATGTGTACATATATTTTCTCCGAACATATACTATTTCAAGAAACATCAATTCTCGCGCGTCAAAAACGTGTCCAAAATACGATATTGTGTCCAACCTGGCCTTAATAATTCAAGTTCTTAGCGCCCCTTTCCCGACGTAACCGGGCGCCTATTAAGTGTTACGGAATATTAAATATTCATAAGTTTCACGCGTATATCAGCCTTAAGTGACTGCGGATGACCAGGTTATCTCCTCGTTATAACCGGGCCCGCAAAGATTGCCTTACAATGATATATTGAGAAAATCTTATGGGAAAATAGCTCTCACGAAAGCCGAATACGGAAGTTCCACATTAAACTTACACGACACACAAATAGACTTAATTTCTATTTTTATAGGGTAGCTTTTTAAATCTCATAAGAGATCATAAAAAAACTGTGATTTAGTCTTAAGTCTTAACGTGTTTCAGAGATATACGTGTCACTTTCGTGATGAGCCGAAGAAGAGTTGCATCATCATCACAGCCCATCACAAGTCTATTGTTATACATAGTCCATAGATTTTTTTATTGAAGAGGGGGCACTCAAGCATGCAGCTTGCCTTATAGTAATTGTTTTATAGGATAAAGGTGACAAGCGAGCACACAGTCCACCTAAAGTAAGGTAAGTGGTTGCTGTGGCCCATTGACATCTACATCTATCCTCGATTACGAATCAAAATGCAGATGCGTTGTCAGCTATGAGGACTAACATGGAATACCTCGTTTCCATTAAAAAGGGTGTCCGGTTGAAGCCCGTTGTTTAGGAAGCTGTTATTTTACGCTGGTATTCTGTGAGAGCATGATCCTTCTCCGGTCGAGCCGACCCATTCGTGCTACAACTGTACTATAGATATAGATGCAGCGTCATAGCATGGCGCTACCACGTAATACCATCACATATAAAACATAGTGCGCCCTCATAGATTTTTGTTATAGACGATGAAGATGCACAAGAGCATGCGGCGCATCTAATGGCAAATGTCGACCGCCGCCCATGAACAACCACAACACCAAGTGACGTGCAGGTGCGTTGCGGGCCTTATAAAAAGAAGTAAGCCCGTTTCTTGAAGATCCCTAAGTGGTATCGGGCCGGAATAATCATATAATATAATAATAACTTAAACAATTCCACAAAGTAGTAGTGCGTGGAAGAGAGGAGATGGCCAGAAATCACAGTCGATGAGCGACTTGCGACCTCGCTACATGTTTTATCAGGTTAACACACCATCTTGTGGGGAGAGGCATATATCCAACACTGATCTTGCCTCATAGATTGGTAATCTATGTCTTGCCTCTACGAGGCTGTCAATCGAGAATCTTTCTTTCTCGTCGGTGACGAAACTATTGTAGTATTATTTGTGGCCGGCACATTACCACTTCAACCTATTGACTGTCTGCCTATGTCAATTATTCTTGGCACAAGGCATTAAGTCCGCCCTTTGTAACCCATTGGTGAAGGTGTATGCAAAAAAAGATATTTTTTTAATTTATCTTTTTTTAAGTAAATAACGTTAAACAACGCCCTTTTTACTGGAAATGAGGCATTCCATCTTGGTCCTCACGGGTGGCAACGCATCTGCATTTTTATTCGCAAACGAGGATAGTTGTAGATGTCTATGGGCCGCAGCAACCACTTACCATCAGGTGGACTGTGTGCTCGTTTGTCACCCTTATCCTATAAAAAATAGAAAAAACAATAGAGATTTTTAATAGGGACTGAGCTTACATGCCATCTACATCAGCATCAAGTCTACAGATGCTTTGTCACCTCTGAGGTCTAAATTAAAATTAATTTTTATACGAGTAAATGCTCCGTGACGCAATGGCATAGCAATGAGTAACGTTGCTGAGGGCCGCAGGTTCGAATCACGCAAGGAACAAGTATTAATATGTGTGGCCTACATGTAACTGTTCTGGTTCTGGATGGTTGTCCTTGTGATATTTGTGTTTGTAAACTGCCCCCACGATACAGGAGAAAATCTAGGTGTGGGTGTAACGTTATTCAAATAATTAAAAAAAAGCAATTTAGCCGTTTCTGTTTGAATAACTACCTTGAATATGACTGATAATTACCAATGACAGACAATTACCAACTGAAGTTGTCGCTTTCACGTGTCTGTGTCGTTGACGGCTCCGTGGCGCAGTGGCTTAGCAATGAGTTGCTGCGCTGGGGGGCGCGGGTTCGAATCCCGCACGGAACAAGTATTTGTATGGCCTACAAATGATTGTTCCGGGCCTGGATGTTTGTCCTTGTGAAATTTGTGTTTGTAAACTGCCTCCACGATACAGGAGAAAATCCTAGTGTGGGGGTAACGTTTTTTTAAAAAAAGAAAAGAAACGAAGAAACGGTGTACGAGCGCATCGCATCTCATAATTTTTCTCAAACGCGCCAAAAGAAGTATAACTTCAAAAACATACGCGAAGAACCTACTCGTTTTTGAAACTCGGTACATAAAATATTATACATAAAAACCTTCATTTAAATAAAGCATACCGATATGACTATATCCGCATTCGAAAGATGACCTAAGATAGTGCCAGTATGAAAAAACAATTTTAAACATAAACAGTACCAACAATATGCCGGACGGTCGTACACGTGCGTCGCCGTAGTTAAATCAGATCTTTGCACGTCATTTTGACGTAATACGTGATTCATGCGATCTTGCAATATACACCAAATGTTTTTAGAGTTCCGTTCATATTTTAAAACTTTTGTATGTTTTTACGTTCTATAATATACAATTTTTTATAGAATAAGGGTGACAAACGAGCACACGGTCCACCTGACAGTAAGTGGATGCTGCATCCCATACACGTCTATATCTATTCTCGATTAAGAATAAAAATGTAGATTTGTTGTTACCCTTGAGAGCTAGTATGAAATACCTCATTTCCAGTAAAAATGGTCTCCGGTTCTCTACACCCAGCATAAAGCTGCTAAATTACGCTGATAATCTGTGAGAGCTCTCATGGCTCTTCCAGCCACCAGCTATGGTGACAGCTGTATCGTAGGAACAGAAACTATCACCCCAATAGTAATGAGAGTGTGGCAATCCCTTGCAGTACTAAGGGTTGACAACGAATCCGCATTTTGATTGCTAATCGATGATATATTATGTGGCTACGTGGCACAATATCCATTAGCC
Source organism: Parnassius mnemosyne (assembly GCA_963668995.1). Lineage (NCBI taxonomy): Eukaryota > Metazoa > Arthropoda > Insecta > Lepidoptera > Papilionidae > Parnassius > Parnassius mnemosyne. The sequence goes on along the minus strand of CAVLGL010000046.1, from coordinate 3,319,803 downwards.
ACCATTTGATGGATGGTGTGCTCGTTTGTCAAAATTAATTATATAAAACTAGCGATCTAGGCCTCGCACGGTTGATATCTGAATCTCGACAACTACGCCCACCTATCGGGTCCAATTGTGAATCTAAACCATTCTCTTATCAAATTAATCATATACGAGTACACGAAACTTCATCAAAATCCGTCCAGCCGTTTAAGAGTCGTTCAGGCACATACACACGGACTGAAGAACTATATAATGTATAATTATGCATGTATTGTACAGACAAACCTTCCTTTTGAATCATTCTGTCTATTGCTGAAAACCGCATTAAAATATGTTGCATAGTTTTAAAGATCTAAGCGTACAGACTGTGGGAAGTGATTTTGTTTTATATTATGTAGAGATAAGCAACTTTCGCTATTTTTATATTTACTTACTGTAATTTTAAATAAATTCTAAATAAAATTAGAATTCTTTTAATCAAATAAATGTTGATGACAATTAATTGCACGCATTTGGAAGAAAGTTTATCATACGGAACCCAAAACCATTTGTGAATTATTTTAATATATGACACTAAGTTACTTTTGTTCCGTGTGGAATGATAAACAAAAGCACTCTTATGAAGATGCCATTTCATATTTAACGCAGTTACATTAAAACACGCCGGGGACTTAATTATGTAATGTCACTACTCCTATATAACGTTAAATTTATAATATTATAAACATGTTGCATTCACGCGTAACAAAATAACCAATTAGAAAGTACACAACGCGTATTTAAATACCTATTTGCACATCCAGCGTTGTCGTTAATTACCAAACCAATTTGCTAGGTTTAGGGTTACTAAAGGGACTTAAATAAGTGGTAAAATAACAAAATTATACAACCGACATTTTCTTTTTTTTACATATAATATTACAAAAAAATAAAAAAAACTGACTTCAATGTAAATTATTAAGGATAGCTCAAAAACTACTGGTCAGACCTTGATTGACCAAATTTATATGGGACCACATGAGAAGTATCAGCTTTCACGTAGGAAAAAGTTATCAGGTAGCACACATAAAAAACATACAGTGATGAATTGAGTACCTCCTCCTTTTTGAAGTCGGTTAAAAGAGATAAAATTTACAACGGCAATGGTGTTCGGCAAGTAATGATGTTAGTATAGTTGTTTGTTGCTTGAACAATTACGGTTTATAATATCTAGATATATTAAGGAAGTTCAAGTACAAAAGGTGTTAAAACTGTTTCTCTTTTGGCCAAGTTAGCTACTTATCGTTTTTCCTGTATCTTCAATATGACGCCTTAGTCTTCTTCCGCAACAGAATATTTGCGATTGTATCCAGACAAGTAGTTATACAATACAATATTACTACAATACTACGAGTACGATATACTCGTAGATTCCAAACTTTTAGTTCGCCTCGTTATTGCAGCTTAGCTAAAAATTTGTCAATATTTAAATAAAAATAAAATAAAAACATAATGCGATGAACTATGCACAGAGAGGGAGAAACATAGAAGTATACAAATCCTATAACCACGTTACAAAATCGAAGAATTGTCAACGACCAAGTTCTCTCCGATGTACTTGATCCAATGGTCTAACGAAGAGACGTTGCATCTCTGTGTATATTTTATCGCATAAAGCATTTGTGCCAGGAGAAATTATTCAAGTTTATTCCAGATGGTAAATTTCATCATCGTCCACTGAGACAGAACAATAAATTTCATCAATATCATCTCGATGGTTGGCGGTCTACTACTGTGTTTATTTTACAAAGGTTTCTTACCACGCACAAACTGACTGTAGAATCGTATATAAGCACTTGCTTAAAATAAAAATAATATCGACAGTGGTTTTACCGGACTACTTTCTATAAATACCTTTTATAAATCTAGATTGCAATTCTTTATTACACCTTATAGAAATTTGAAAACGATTAATACTGAGTTAATGTGTAAATACATGATAGTGGCAGCTATACCGCTGCTATACCGCTAGTATTTTGAGAGAGCGTGGTCGAGTCCATTATATAATAGACTCGACCACATTCTCACAAAATACAAGCGGAAAATAGCAGCTTATTGCTGCTGCGTGTAGAGAATCGACGACTCTTATTACTGGAAACGACGAATTCCACCATAGTCCTCAAGGGTGCAAACGTAACTGCATTTTGATTCTTAATTAAGAATAAAATGTAGATCTCTATGGACCACAACATCCACTTACCATCAGATGAACTGTGTGCTCGTTGTCACCCTTGTTCTATAAAAAAAGTTGCTTAAAACAAAACTCATTATATTTTTAATTGTAGGACTATACCAGTTTACCATACCAGTTTTATTATGAAAATTAGAAAGTCATCCTAGCCTAAAGCCAATACAGTACACCTCGAGTTCATAAGAGGATATGTCGCACGTGAGCCGCATACAAATCGCACAGTCATCGTACCTTTGCCGTAAGATCAGTCCATGCAGGCTTATCACATCACTGCCTCACGTTTAGAGGAAATATATAAGATTCTTATCCAGCGGCAAAGTCAAAGGATATATATATAGCTTATATAGCCTGTTTGCGAGTTTTTGGTTCTGTGTTGAAGCGTTATTGCATACTCTATGCAATGATTCTTTAAAAGGATAATTTTTAAGAGTTATTATTATTTTAATGAACCATCATTATGTCATTGCAGATGACGTTCTGTGGTCAATGCAAAATCATTACGGCTCCGTGGCGCAGTGGCTTAGCAATCAGTTGTTGCGCTGGGGGCCGCGTTAAAATAATATTATTAATTTAAAAAAAACAATGAATAATTTCATAACCATACGTTTGCAAAAGATAATTAAGCAATGACGGCTACGTGGCGCAGTGGTTTAGCAATTACGACGCTGAGGGTTGCTGGTTCGAATCCCGCACGGAACAAGTATTTGTATGGCCTACAAATAATTGTTCCGGGTCTGGATGTTTGTCCTTGTGCGATTTATGTTTGTAAACTGCCTCCACGACACAGGAGAAAATCCTGGTGTGGGGGTAACGTTTTTTTTTTAAATTATATAAATCAAATGCAGGCAAACGTTCACCCATGTAACGAATCCGTAAATTCATACAATACGCACGTCAACGCAATTGATACTTCGGCAACACACCCAAACATTTTGCAAGAAAATGATATTAGAATGATTAGATTAGTTCCTACTACATAAGATTACATTGTGATAACGTTACATACGATATGCTTAAAATTACATGTATCTTCTAGCGATCCGATAGCCAACAGCGCCAACCGGGTCCAATTGTGAATCTAAACCATTCTCGAACAAAATTTCATCAAAATCGGTCCGGCCGTTTACGAGGATTTCAGTCACCAACGCACGAACAGAAAAATTATATAATATACAATATGCATGTATTAAACATATAAACCTTTCGCTTTAATCATTATGTCGAATTATGAAAACCCCATCAAAATCCTTTTTCTAGTTTAAAAGATCTAATCGTACAGACGGTGGGAAGCGACAGTTTTACTATGTACAGATATATTTGTAAAGATACATATTAACAGTGGTAGAACCACGCGGCAGCTTTTGCTGTCGCACGGATGGGCCGGCTCGAACCGGGGTGTTACCACGACCTCACAGAAAACCAGCGTGAAGTAGAGGTTTACCTCTGCGTTTTGCTTGGTGAGTGCAGGTGGCCGAAGGCCCTTTTTACTGGAAATGAGGCATTCCATCTTAGTCCTCACGGGTGACAACGCATCTACATTTTGATTTGTAAGAGAGGATGTATGTAGATGTCTATGGGCCGCAGAAACCACTTATCATCAGGTGGACTGTGTGCTCGTGTGTCACCCTTGTCCTATAAAAAAAAATATTACAAATATCAGTAACAAATCAGTGGTCCAGTTTAACAGTCGTGTCGTTTCCATTCATCTCCGCCCACATCTCAATATCAAGTAAAAAGTAAAGTTACAGCAAACACCGATTCGTATTAAGGATGATTTACGAGCTACTGAAATTAAAAAAAAAAAACGAATTCAACCACAGTACTCGTAATTCCAAAACTGACCAAGTAGTGGCGGTGTAAGTTTATCCACTGCTCCATATCGCCTCGTAAGTATCGTAAGGACCCAGACAAAGAAAAACGGAGCGCATTTCAATTATTGATGCCGAAACCATGTTCAACTTTCGGACACGCACACATGCACACGATTCTTCTTTCTTTCTATACCAGCCCGTAAAGTTCACTGCTGTGTGCATGTACATATGCATCTAAAACCAAGTTGTTTGTAGCTTGATAATTTAAAATAAAAAATTTTGGTACAACCGACTTCAATATAAATTATTAAGAATTACTCAAAAACTAATTGTCAGAATTTGATCAAATTTATATGGGACCACATGTGAAGCACCAGCTTTCAAATTAAAAAAAGAATTATCGAAATCGGTTCACACAGTAAAAAGTTATGAGGTAACACACAAAAAAAAACATACAGTCGAATTAAGTACCGACTTCTTTTTGAAGTCGGTAGAAAATGAATGAGTCCCTATCAATGGTGTTGCCACAGTAAGTCTATGATAGTTTTGACTTGGTTTTTGCGTCGCTTGAAATGGACGCAGCGCTCTATCTTTCTTTCATTATTGGGATAAGAAGGCTGTAGAAGAAACAAACTAGAAAATTGGCAGCAGCGTGTGCTTTTAACAAGAAAAAATAAAAAATAGCAGTTGCTAACCCGTCTACCAAACGTGGTGACTACGGAAAATAAAATATATGAGACAATCTGTGAGGGGGCCTATGTTGAGTAGTGAACCTTAGTAGGTACAATAGAAGGTGGCTGAGTGCTACCATGTGCTTGACATCATTTATTAATAAAATGAAATGCAAACCCATGCATACCACTGTGTGACCGACCAAAACTAATCAATAAAAGCTAAAGGTAATCCAGGTCAACTATGATATCATGGCAGATTTAAACACTTCATTCACCCAGAACAAAGTACTCTAAACGTTGGTAGCTAAGAAAGTTAAATTAAGCGCGAAAAACTCCTTAAAACATTGTGTAATATTCACGTAAGAAAGCATTATGTAAATTGTCTACTATAAATTTAGTTTAATCTCCTTCAAAATAAATAGATACTATTTACTGACCTATTTACAATGTTAGATAAGATCAAAAACTAACTTAGAGATAGCTCTCCTCAATATACCTTTCGTGTAGTTAACACTAACGTTAACTAACAGCTTGTTTTATAGACGCTATAAATAAGCCAAAAGGTAAGGAGTAGTCTCGAATGGAATTAATGGATTCATTTCTAATTCTTACCGTCGGAGCAACGATACTAATTAAATTATAGTATCGATCACTAAATTATAGAAGCCCTCGGTAACTGATGTAGTCAGCGAGTCAGCTTTTTACTCGATAATTGAATCTACGACGAATCTAAATACGTCATAAATATTTATAGAGAATGAATTATTATGAAAAGTGAAAGGAGTTTACAGGGTTTGTGGCGCGTCTACTTTGCGGGTCGACGGATCTGCGTTTACATTTCCAATTATAAATGGTTTATGTGTTTCAAATTAATCTTGTTGAATTTTGAATAAATTATCAAATAAGTTCAGATTATCTCTAATATTTTCCAAGATATAAATTGCACAGTGTTAGTAAGAATACAAAATGTTTAAGATATTAAAAGATATTATTTATACGTGGTAGAGCCAAGCTGCAGCTATATTAGTTGTACCACGAATGGGTCGGTTCGACCGGGGTAGGACCACGCTCTCACAGAATACCAGCGTAAAATAGCAGCAAAAGGCTGCTGTTTCGTATGGTGAAAGTTAGAGAACCGGAGACCCATTTTACTGGAAACGAGGCACTCCATCTTAGTTCTCAGGGGTGACGACGCATCTGATAGATGTCTATGGGCCCGGCAACCATTTACCATCAGGTGGACTGTGTGCTCGTTTATCACCCTATCCTATAAAAAAAAGAAAAACGAAAACTGTATAAAATGGGTGGTACTAACTTTTTATAGAAAAGGTGACTTTGTCACCCTTATTCTATTAAAAAAAAATAAGATGTTAAGACCATTTTTTCGAATTTCTTCCAGTTTTTTAGTTAAGAAAGTGCCACCAGGGCAGTTAGCTTTATAATTCGAAGGTGAGCTTATTTAACATCAGCATTACGGAGTGATTTCCACCGACAAACTGTTCCCATCTGAGTTACACAATCACACTGCTAGTTGAGAAATTGATAAAAATAGTAAATGCAGAAACATAATCGAAATCTCAAATAATGGAAAGACAGAAATTGCATTTTATATATAGGTTAAGTAGTGCCTCTTGAATATGCTCGTGTTTTACGTTTTGTAAATATTTTATGAGTGGCATGAGAGTAACAAAGATGTCTCAGTATTGACTATAATGTAAGGCAAATGGCACGACTGCGGTTCTTACGGCGCGGCGCCACGGTTTGAAGGCGAATTCGCATAGATCTCGAAGAATTACACCGAAAAGTAAGAATAATGTTTTTCGATAACTCGTTTACTTTCCGAGATATCGATACTCAAAAACGAATGAATGAATGAAAACAAGTTTAAACATTTTTGTCTGTCTGTCAGTCCGAGCTAATCTTCGGAATGGCTGGGCCATTGCTGGTTGATAGTATCGTTAATAAACCGAAGCCGCTATCTGTTTCGTTCGTAAGAACATTTCTCCGAATGTAATTAGGTTAGGTAGTTACGATTTTTTTTTTGAGTGATGAGACAAAAGCTATTTAAAGTTTAGCGTATGTATATTTACCCGTACTGGAGCACTTAAAGAAGCAGTTCTAAAAACTGTTTACCAACAGAATTTTCATTATTTTAAATAAAAATTATTTATTATTTGAAAAATATCTTTGTAAAATTATTGCCAAGACTAAGTCAAAAAAAAATTCGCCTGCCAAGCGTGCCAATTTAGGCTTATCCTCCATACAACGGGAGATGTTTCTAGCCAACAGTGGGCTTTTATGGGTCGATAGAGAAGAAGAGGGAAGACGTGACAAAAGAGCTCGCAGTCAACCTTACGCTTAATGGTCAATGCAGTCCCCAAACACCTCCAGACTATTACATGCCAAGAAGGATACTCTGGTGCGAAATGTGTTGTCAACCCATTGAAAATTAAGATGAACAGCCTTTCTCAGTTTCTAAACATAACAGTGATTTTTTTATAGGACAGGGGGCAAACGAGCATAAGGCTCACCTGATGGTAAGTAACTACCGCCGTCCACGAACAACTGCAACACCAAGGGAATTGCAAATGTGTTGCCGGCCTTTTAAAAAGGAGTAAGCTCTTTTCTTGAAGGTCCCTAAGTCATATCGGTCTGCAAAAATCGCTGATGGTAAATTATTCCACAGAGAGGTTATACGCGGAAGAAAACTCCTAGTGAAACGTACAGTGGTGGACCGCCAAGCATCCAGATGGTTTGGATGGTATCGGGAGTTTTGCCGCGATGCGCGTGCGTTCATGAAATTTGGGAGCTGGGATTAATCCGAACAATTCCTCAGAGCACTCCCCGTGGTAAATGCGAAAGAAAATGCAAAGGGATGCAACATCCGATCGGTAAGGACTCGGTCGTCGACGATTCGAGCCGCTCTGCGCTGGATGCGGGCAAGTGGAAGGAGCTGGCACTGGGGAGCCCCAGCCCAGAGATGGGAGCAGTATTCCATGTGAGGCCGAACCTGTGCCTTGTTAAGTTGCAGGCGGTGTGCCGGTATGAAATACTGGGGATAGAGAGAGCGGGAGCTCTGCTGAGCACGCCAAGTTTCTTTACGTAGTAGATCTAAGTGCAATACATTATGGTTGCAGCACGAATGTTCGAGCTCGACCCAGAAAGGAACACGCTCTCACTGAATACCAGCTTGTAAACAGCTTAAAAATGCTGTGTTTGGTATAGTGAGTGTAGAGGAACAGAGACCATGTTTGTATGTAATCACTACTTACCATCAGGTGGACTACATATTACAAAGTATGCAACACCTAATTGACTTTGCAAATTTATATGCGACACCATTATAAGGCCTTGAACACGCCTTCTTTTCAATCACGCAACACGAAACAACGCGTCGTCTGTGATTCAACTAAGACAAGGCTATGATGCAGCCAATAAAGTGTTAAAACTAGCTTCTCCACAATATAAATAAAGAAATAAGAAAAGTATTTTATTTCATGCATTACAGTCAAATTATACAATATTTTTTAATATGTTATGGAAGTGATTAATAGGGCATTATAATTGTCCAGACATTATAAATAATGCACGACATAAGTTAGCAATATGAGCCGTAGTAGCTCAGATGGTTAGCGCTCGTTGAAAATTTCACAGTACACGAGCAACCCGGGTTAGATACCGGCCGACACCAATGAAATGAAAAAAAACGACTCAAACACTCACGCCTGTCACGCAGAGGGGTAGGCAGAGACTACAGACTTCCATTTGGCGCGATCCTGACACACCTCTCTCGCCTCCTTTACATCCATATATCTACTCATATATGATCGTCGGTTAAGGGTACTCCTAATCTAGCCCATTTTCAATGTATCGCCGATTTGGTCGATAAACCTTCTTCTAGGGCATCCCTTCCCGACTCTGCCGTTCATTTCTGCAACATGAATTTGCTTTGTCACTCTTTCCTCGTTCATTCTTCATTCATTCGTTCAGCTTTTTACTTAATGCGTATGAAAGTATATATGGTACTTATAAAAAAAAAACTATTTTTAAATTTTTTGTCTGTCTTTCTGTCTGTTTGTTCCGGCTAATCTCCGAAATGGTTAGACCGATTTTGACGGGACTTTCACTGGCAGATAACTGATGTCATAAGGAGTAACTTGGGATACCTTTATTTTAACAAAAAATTAATGTTCCGCGCAAAAAAATTAAAACCCATGAAATCAAAGCGTAATGAATTCCACGCGGACGAAGTCGCTTGGAACAGTTATAGACTATTTTAAGAAAACTGGCTGCAATGATCATCGTCTATAATTAATATAATTCATATTACCTACGCTAGCTATAATCCAATAATACATTTCTTATGATACTGACTAATATAAATTTGCTTATTGTTATTTTTATAGGTCGCAAGTTATTGCCAGTTAATGTCGGCCGTATTTATTTTATACTGACATTACAGTCATTTTATAGTTCTGTGCGGGCATTTATTACAATTTAGAGCCGTGGTAGCTCAGGGGCTAAACGCTAGCTGTAAATTTCCGAGTACCTGAGTAACCCGGGTTCAATCCCCGCCGGCACCAGTGAAATTATTAATTGCAATTTAAGCGCTGATTTACCACGTGCTCGGCGGTGAAGGGAAACATAGTGAGGAAACCTGCATGTCTGAGAAATAAGAAAAAATATTTCCAAGACATGTGAAGTTCGCCAACAGGCATTGGGGCAGCGCGGCGGACATTTCCTAGCCTTAAAACCCCCTCAGAAATGAGAGGAGGTCCCCTGTGCCCCAGCAGTGGGACGTAAATAGGCTGTAACTTTACTTTACTATTTATGGCACATCGATTAAGAAATATTGGTAAAAATCCGACTAATAGGTTAGGAGTGGTGGACATGAAAGCTTACATACATACATAGACATATATGTATATCCATGTACGTATCATATATTATATATCCAGTAAAAATACATCCTTCCCTTTTGGTTCCAACGTGGTTGGGTAAAAAGTGGATTTTCATTAGCACTGAGAGAGTACACCTGGCTTATCAAACACGCTGTAACAAGCTTTTCTGGATTTTGTTAATTATTGGTGTAGATAATGGACTTACAAATTGTCGTGTACTCTTTTCTCAAAATGGCGGAAAGAAAGGCGCTCATTATGAGAAATAGAACGTAAAAGCATTACATTTAGAGGCAAAGAAAGGACTTTAATACCATTATAATAAAATCAAAAGTAGACCAGCAAATGCAACATACATATACATATACGTCACGCTTATCATTCCCGATGGGGTAAGCAGAGTCCAAAAAGTAGCAAAATACTTGGAACTCGTTTAAAAATATTTGGATATAGATGGAAAATTCTGAAAGAAGTGATCTTATCACCTTCACAATCACCAACCCAATATCCTGTTAGTCGTTTTTTTTATGACAAGCTAGGCAAGTAACACAGTTTGCACATATTTTTTTTTTGTTATCAGTCCACATAAACACGGAACCTCAAGTCCCAGACCAGCATTGGACGAAACAACAATAAATATTAAATTCAAAACATGAAATTTTATAAAAACCAGCTGCTATTGTGCGACATATGTGCTAATTGAGCGGCTACATGAAGATATGTGCCTCCTTCACTCTCTTAGAGTATATTCGGTTTGTTTGTCATAATTACCATGTTTAACTGGCAGGGAGGAAAAGACAGATCGCAAGGACAGATTTATATTTTTAAGATGCATCATCATCAAAACCGCAAATTTAAAATTTTAGAATGATTTAGCATTGGACTTAGAAGTTGACTGTGGTGATTATGATGATGCTCGCAATACAATGTCAGAGTGACGAACAGGGTTGCAGTTCTTTTTAAATACAATAACGAGTACACATCTAACCTGGTGGTAAATGCCTGGGTGCTGCGGCCAAGAAAACACCATTATATCTTTTCTTTTACAGTTACTTATCACTACGATATTCTTTGTATCGTGGAGGCAGTTAACATACATAAATTGCATTAGTACATACATACATCCAGACCAGGTCCAAATACTTGTTCTATGCGGATTCGAACCCGCAGCCATTCGCCGCAACACAATGTTAAACTACTGCGCCACGGAGTCGTAAATTCAAAATGAACACACGAGTTGAACGAGTTGTCACCGTGCAGCTGTCTACTGTGTAGTGGCGGTGCAAGCATATTCACGACTGCATATCGTTCCATGGGTGTCGTAGGAGGCGACAGAGGGAAACAAACCAGGAGTTTTCCTAGTAACAACTAATAAATAAAAAAACTTCAGTTGCCAACTAGCCTACCAAGCGTGGGAACTATGGCAATATCAAACAAATCTTCCCTAAATCTATTTATGAGGGAGGATTGTTTATTAGTGGACTTTTATAGGCTGTAACGAAACGGAACGGACTTCTCACCTCTGAGAACTAAGGTGGTATGCTACGTTACCAGTAAAAGTGGCTCCACCATATATGCAACTCCAAGGCTGGAACCAAGCCTTGAGAAAGGAAACATTAATTTGTGGAATCAGCTATAACCAATGATTTTTAAGAAATTATGGTGTTTTTGGGCGGCGTCGCGGTGACTTCACATGAGCCGCATTCTCATTTGCCCTTTATTTTCTAAAAATATAAATTGTCACAGTTGTCATTTTTATTCAGTTACTAGCTGACTTCGCCCGCGTGAAATTTACTGCGATTTCATAGGTTTTAATTTGTTTTGTGTGGAACCCTAATTCTTTATCTAAAATAAAAGTATCCTAAGTGATTCCTTATAATATCAGCTATCTGCCAGTGAAAGACCCGTCGAAATCGGTCCATCCGTTTCGTAGATTAGCCGGAACAAACAGAGAAAAAATTTAAAAATTGTTTTTTTGTTATTACGCATATACTTTCATATGCATATAGTAAAAAGTTGTTATAATGATTTCTTATATTTACGCGAACACTACACATTGAATAAAACTAGTTTTACGGATTCTATCGCGTTTAATTAACTCATTTAATAAATTCCCGAAGTTTCGGTTGCTTTACAAGACCAGTGGTTACGGGGGACTGAGGTGATTGACGTCCCGATGTCAGTGTTAACCCAGAGTACCTTCAGCTTTTTTAATTATTAATTTTGAGCCGATATTGTTATTATCTTTTAGAATTTAATAAAAATAAGTTAATTAAACGCGATAGAATCCGTAAAAGTAGTTTTATTCAAAAAGTTGTTATTTTAACATTGCAAACAGACACTTCAATTTTATTTATTTGTATAGAGTATAGATGTTATAAAAATGTTTAATTACTTCACCGTTAAAGTATGTGCATAATGTCTGTTACTTTTTGACCTGTAACCTAAACGGCTCTACGGATATTGAAGTGGAAAGTGCCGTCAGATACGTCTTTATCCTCGGTCCCGCAAAAATAATAAGGGGCCTGCTAGAAGCGCTTTACCACAAACACCTCATTGTATAATATAAGTCAAAATGTGAACGAATTACCATTTAAGTAAGTATAACTTTCTAACTTTTCGTTAATTTTTGCTTAAAAATTTTATTTCTTTCTTTATTTCTTCTTTCTTTCTTTTTAAAAATACAAATCCGATTAAGAAATCAGTTGGGTATTTATTTAAAATATAATGTGTATTTTTTCCCTTCCTCTACACGGTACAAATATATATATATATATATTTGTACCTATATATTTGTACCGTGTAGAGGAAGGGAAAAAATAGACGCTCACTAAGAAAGGATTTTACGATAGTCCATTCAAAAAAATCCTAGATATTTTACATCCGTGCGCCCTGCGAAGCGAGCGGGGTATTAGCTAGTTATGTATATTCGTATCACTAAAGACTAAAGTGGATGGCCTCGTTTCCCGTAAAAAGGGTGTGCAGTTCTCTACGCTCATCATACGAAACACAGGAGCATTAAGTTGCTATTTCGCACTAGTATACTGTGAAAGCGTGGTCCTTCCCCGGTCGAGTTGACTCGTTCGTGCTACAACCATGATATATCTGCAGCATGGCTCTACCGTAACATGACTCTCCCGTTGCAGGGAGGATCATTGTAGAGAGTGAGTTTCATTTATCGGAAGCTAAAATACTTTATAGACATTTCCATTCACATCCACATTCACAGCTGTCTCTTACCACGGGAAGAAATGAAGTGATGGATTCTCTTACGACGTCAGACTAAACGGTGTCACTAAAAGTGTGGTTAATTCTATATTTTAAGCTTATTGTATAGTCCTGGCTCATTAACAACTTGAATATTTTAATATTATTACAACACGAAAATATCAAGAATGCCTGATAGTAATTACTTCATCCAGTTCATAAAGACTTAAATAGAACTATAATATCTATGTTTACATAAACACTATCGCGCGTTATCGACGTCTGCTATTATTTGGTTTCCGAGTCGAAGTCAGAGATCAGCGTATCTACCTCAAATTGGGGTCAAGGCGTGTGGAGATACTTGATAACACTTGTCTAGCAAACATATAATTTAATTAATAGAATCAGGCGTTACTTTGCGGAAATCCATTATATAAAAGCTTTTACAAAAATTTACTTCGCAAATATCCGCGTTATAAAATAAAATGATGTGTCTTACCTAGTATGAAGAAGCACCTCCCGCCCTCCCTCAATTGCGTGCACTAACCCCGTCACCACTAATCCCAGCACCGCTACTCCCAACACCACTACACTAGGCAAGACACACCACTGACGACAATACGACACGTGTTTCGCCTCTACACGAGGCATCCTCAGGTGATATAGACTCTACGGTGGCTAACCGCTAAGTGAGCGGCGAGCCAAAACAAGTGCCTTTTATACAAACCGATGACGCAACCGCTCTCTACCTAAGAAGCGAGCGACTGCGTCATGCGATAAAACATGCGACCAATCACCGCTGGACTTACGCAGCCGTTTGTAAAATTAAAAACAAACCGCCGCGCAACGCCCACATTATTAGAGAGCAGGCTTGAAGATATTTAAGAGAGGTGAGTTAGTAACATTTGTTTGTTCATTCAGCAATGCAACGGTATTATTATTACTTTTTAATATCTCTAACTGTTCCAGCACACACAGCCGCAGCCCTTTATTACACGTATGTAAGACTTTAAAGGAGTGGTCGTTGGCTAAGTTGTGTCCAGTGTCCAAAAGATGTTTGGCAAAATGGGATTTATCGGGATTGCAATTCCTGTACGCGGCTAAATGCTCTTTATAACGTGTCTCGAAATTGCGACCAGTCTGACCCACGTAAACGGCGTGGCATTCGTCACAAACAAGTTTGTAAACACCTGACTTTTGACGAATATCCAACTTATCTTTACTATTACAGATATTTCTAAGAGAATTGTTTGTTTTAAACGCCACATGAACGCCGTTTTGTCGAAGAGTATTAGCTACTTTTTCAGATATGGGGCCTAAGTAGGTCAAACTGCTCACATATCGATGAACACTTTGAGGTTGAACCGCGTACAGAGAGTTGCGAATAACATGCTTTTGTTTCTTTTTAATTAAATTGTTAATGAGATTTTTTGAAAAACCGTTAGAGACCGCTATTTGATAAATTATATTAAGTTCTTTTAAATAATTTTCTTTACTTAATGGGACAGTGAACAACCGGTTAATGTAACAATAAAAAGCGGCTACTTTATGTTGCCATGGATGACATGATGACGCGGGGATGACCGTGTCGGTGTGAGTTGGCTTTCGATAAATTTGGAAAACATGTGACGATTCTTTTCTTGTTATTGTTAAGTCAAGAAAATTAAGGGAACAATCTTGTTCCAATTCAAGTTTAAATTTAATTTTGTCATGGACTCTATTTATTTTATTGAGGAAAACATCCAGTTGTCTCCTTGTGCCAGTCCAGCAAATAATTATGTCGTCTACATATCGATAGTAATATAAGATATTTTGATTGACAACTATATGTTGTTTTTCGAAATTATCCATGAAAATGTCCGCCATAAGGGGACTTAGAGAGGACCCCATAGCTAACCCTTCTTTTTGTAGATAGAAACGGTTATTAAACCGGAAATAGTTTTGTTTCATACAGAGAGAGGTTAAGTTAAGAAGATCATTTGTTTCCCCGGGATGTAGACGACGTTTTTCAAAGAGATCTGCGAGTATACGCAAACAATCAGGGGATGGGACATTTGTGAAAAGACTATCAACGTCTAAAGATAACAATATGGATTTAGGAGGAATACGAATATCTTTAATTTTGGAAATGAGATCTAAGCCATTTTTTAGGCTGTAAGTGGGGTTGAATCCAGATTTCTCTCGAAGGAGGAAGTTTAATTTTTTAGCAAGGAAATAAGCTGGTGCACCAATATATGAGACAACTGGACGAATAGGAACATGTTCTTTATGTATTTTTGGTAACCCATATAAAATGGGTGCTTGAGGATTCATTGGAACAAGATTGCTCCGAGACAAGTTGTGATCGGGAAAAACATATGATGACTGTTGTATACATAACTTAATATCCGAAGTAAACTTTTTGGTTGGGTCAGACTCCAATAGCTCAAAGTCATCACCTTGGATAACATCGTTAACTTTCTGGATGTACCCACTACTCTCCATAATAACAACAGTATTGCCTTTATCGGCTTTAGTAACAACAAGGTCGTTTTCCCTTATTCTCTGCTTTAGGGACTTAAAAACAGGGAACTCAGGATTGAAATGGGAAGACGCGGGCACAGCCCGAATTTCATTAGCTACCAAACTTTTAACGATGTTATCTTTCCTCCCGATCACAACAGCCACCTCCGCGTCAACAGCCATAGTCTCTAACGATTTTTGGGAGACCGAAGGTGTTAAATTATACTTTAGGCCTTTATGTAAAAGAGTCAACTCATCTGTTGGAAACTGGACATCGGAAAGATTTTTAACTCGGGGATAAAATTGGTGATATTCTGTATGTATGTCGTTATTACGATTACGGGATGAAGAGGATACAAGTCGTTGTAATTTACGGGACTGAATTTGATATTTCTCATAAACAGCCATTGAAGCAAGTTCTCTGGCTTTCCCATCCAAAATATCAAATTCAATATTATGTAATTTATATGAAAGTTCAGAGTATAATACTTTAAGGTGGATTTTTAAATTATCTCTATTGGAAAACCAACGATGACACTCCTCATTAAGCCAAATGTTCTGAGCTTTAGAAATAGCAATACTGGCCGCTCGACTATTTGTGCTGGAACGTATTTGAATATAATTGGGAATAACATGAAGTTGTTTGCACTGCTGATTGAACCAAACATTTTGGGCAGCAATACGATGGAGTTTTGTTAATTTGACATAGAGTCTTGCCTGGTCGGCCGTGCTAGCCTTTTTAATATAATTAATAGAATCAGGCGTTACTTTGCGGAAATCCATTATATAAAAGCTTTTACAAAAATTTACTTCGCAAATATCCGCGTTATAAAATAAAATGATGTGTCTTACCTAGTATGAAGAAGCACCTCCCGCCCTCCCTCAATTGCGTGCACTAACCCCGTCACCACTAATCCCAGCACCGCTACTCCCAACACCACTACACTAGGCAAGACACACCACTGACGACAATACGACACGTGTTTCGCCTCTACACGAGGCATCCTCAGGTGATATAGACTCTACGGTGGCTAACCGCTAAGTGAGCGGCGAGCCAAAACAAGTGCCTTTTATACAAACCGATGACGCAACCGCTCTCTACCTAAGAAGCGAGCGACTGCGTCATGCGATAAAACATGCGACCAATCACCGCTGGACTTACGCAGCCGTTTGTAAAATTAAAAACAAACCGCCGCGCAACGCCCACATTATTAGAGAGCAGGCTTGAAGATATTTAAGAGAGGTGAGTTAGTAACATTTGTTTGTTCATTCAGCAATGCAACGGTATTATTATTACTTTTTAATATCTCTAACTGTTCCAGCACACACAGCCGCAGCCCTTTATTACACGTATGTAAGACTTTAAAGGAGTGGTCGTTGGCTAAGTTGTGTCCAGTGTCCAAAAGATGTTTGGCAAAATGGGATTTATCGGGATTGCAATTCCTGTACGCGGCTAAATGCTCTTTATAACGTGTCTCGAAATTGCGACCAGTCTGACCCACGTAAACGGCGTGGCATTCGTCACAAACAAGTTTGTAAACACCTGACTTTTGACGAATATCCAACTTATCTTTACTATTACAGATATTTCTAAGAGAATTGTTTGTTTTAAACGCCACATGAACGCCGTTTTGTCGAAGAGTATTAGCTACTTTTTCAGATATGGGGCCTAAGTAGGTCAAACTGCTCACATATCGATGAACACTTTGAGGTTGAACCGCGTACAGAGAGTTGCGAATAACATGCTTTTGTTTCTTTTTAATTAAATTGTTAATGAGATTTTTTGAAAAACCGTTAGAGACCGCTATTTGATAAATTATATTAAGTTCTTTTAAATAATTTTCTTTACTTAATGGGACAGTGAACAACCGGTTAATGTAACAATAAAAAGCGGCTACTTTATGTTGCCATGGATGACATGATGACGCGGGGATGACCGTGTCGGTGTGAGTTGGCTTTCGATAAATTTGGAAAACATGTGACGATTCTTTTCTTGTTATTGTTAAGTCAAGAAAATTAAGGGAACAATCTTGTTCCAATTCAAGTTTAAATTTAATTTTGTCATGGACTCTATTTATTTTATTGAGGAAAACATCTATTTTATTGAGGAAAACATCCAGTTGTCTCCTTGTGCCAGTCCAGCAAATAATTATGTCGTCTACATATCGATAGTAATATAAGATATTTTGATTGACAACTATATGTTGTTTTTCGAAATTATCCATGAAAATGTCCGCCATAAGGGGACTTAGAGGGGACCCCATAGCTAACCCTTCTTTTTGTAGATAGAAACGGTTATTAAACCGGAAATAGTTTTGTTTCATACAGAGAGAGGTTAAGTTAAGAAGATCATTTGTTTCCCCGGGATGTAGACGACGTTTTTCAAAGAGATCTGCGAGTATACGCAAACAATCAGGGGATGGGACATTTGTGAAAAGACTATCAACGTCTAAAGATAACAATATGGATTTAGGAGGAATACGAATATCTTTAATTTTGGAAATGAGATCTAAGCCATTTTTAGGCTGTAAGTGGGGTTGAATCCAGATTTCTCTCGAAGGAGGAAGTTTAATTTTTTAGCAAGGAAATAAGCTGGTGCACCAATATATGAGACAACTGGACGAATAGGAACATGTTCTTTATGTATTTTTGGTAACCCATATAAAATGGGTGCTTGAGGATTCATTGGAACAAGATTGCTCCGAGACAAGTTGTGATCGGGAAAAACATATGATGACTGTTGTATACATAACTTAATATCCGAAGTAAACTTTTTGGTTGGGTCAGACTCCAATAGCTCAAAGTCATCACCTTGGATAACATCGTTAACTTTCTGGATGTACCCACTACTCTCCATAATAACAACAGTATTGCCTTTATCGGCTTTAGTAACAACAAGGTCGTTTTCCCTTATTCTCTGCTTTAGGGACTTAAAAACAGGGAACTCAGGATTGAAATGGGAAGACGCGGGCACAGCCCGAATTTCATTAGCTACCAAACTTTTAACGATGTTATCTTTCCTCCCGATCACAACAGCCACCTCCGCGTCAACAGCCATAGTCTCTAACGATTTTTGGGAGACCGAAGGTGTTAAATTATACTTTAGGCCTTTATGTAAAAGAGTCAACTCATCTGTTGGAAACTGGACATCGGAAAGATTTTTAACTCGGGGATAAAATTGGTGATATTCTGTATGTATGTCGTTATTACGATTACGGGATGAAGAGGATACAAGTCGTTGTAATTTACGGGACTGAATTTGATATTTCTCATAAACAGCCATTGAAGCAAGTTCTCTGGCTTTCCCATCCAAAATATCAAATTCAATATTATGTAATTTATATGAAAGTTCAGAGTATAATACTTTAAGGTGGATTTTTAAATTATCTCTATTGGAAAACCAACGATGACACTCCTCATTAAGCCAAATGTTCTGAGCTTTAGAAATAGCAATACTGGCCGCTCGACTATTTGTGCTGGAACGTATTTGAATATAATTGGGAATAACATGAAGTTGTTTGCACTGCTGATTGAACCAAACATTTTGGGCAGCAATACGATGGAGTTTTGTTAATTTGACATAGAGTCTTGCCTGGTCGGCCGTGCTAGCCTTTTTAATATAATTAATAGAATCAGGCGTTACTTTGCGGAAATCCATTATATAAAAGCTTTTACAAAAATTTACTTCGCAAATATCCGCGTTATAAAATAAAATGATGTGTCTTACCTAGTATGAAGAAGCACCTCCCGCCCTCCCTCAATTGCGTGCACTAACCCCGTCACCACTAATCCCAGCACCGCTACTCCCAACACCACTACACTAGGCAAGACACACCACTGACGACAATACGACACGTGTTTCGCCTCTACACGAGGCATCCTCAGGTGATATAGACTCTACGGTGGCTAACCGCTAAGTGAGCGGCGAGCCAAAACAAGTGCCTTTTATACAAACCGATGACGCAACCGCTCTCTACCTAAGAAGCGAGCGACTGCGTCATGCGATAAAACATGCGACCAATCACCGCTGGACTTACGCAGCCGTTTGTAAAATTAAAAACAAACCGCCGCGCAACGCCCACATTATTAGAGAGCAGGCTTGAAGATATTTAAGAGAGGTGAGTTAGTAACATTTGTTTGTTCATTCAGCAATGCAACGGTATTATTATTACTTTTTAATATCTCTAACTGTTCCAGCACACACAGCCGCAGCCCTTTATTACACGTATGTAAGACTTTAAAGGAGTGGTCGTTGGCTAAGTTGTGTCCAGTGTCCAAAAGATGTTTGGCAAAATGGGATTTATCGGGATTGCAATTCCTGTACGCGGCTAAATGCTCTTTATAACGTGTCTCGAAATTGCGACCAGTCTGACCCACGTAAACGGCGTGGCATTCGTCACAAACAAGTTTGTAAACACCTGACTTTTGACGAATATCCAACTTATCTTTACTATTACAGATATTTCTAAGAGAATTGTTTGTTTTAAACGCCACATGAACGCCGTTTTGTCGAAGAGTATTAGCTACTTTTTCAGATATGGGGCCTAAGTAGGTCAAACTGCTCACATATCGATGAACACTTTGAGGTTGAACCGCGTACAGAGAGTTGCGAATAACATGCTTTTGTTTCTTTTTAATTAAATTGTTAATGAGATTTTTTGAAAAACCGTTAGAGACCGCTATTTGATAAATTATATTAAGTTCTTTTAAATAATTTTCTTTACTTAATGGGACAGTGAACAACCGGTTAATGTAACAATAAAAAGCGGCTACTTTATGTTGCCATGGATGACATGATGACGCGGGGATGACCGTGTCGGTGTGAGTTGGCTTTCGATAAATTTGGAAAACATGTGACGATTCTTTTCTTGTTATTGTTAAGTCAAGAAAATTAAGGGAACAATCTTGTTCCAATTCAAGTTTAAATTTAATTTTGTCATGGACTCTATTTATTTTATTGAGGAAAACATCTATTTTATTGAGGAAAACATCCAGTTGTCTCCTTGTGCCAGTCCAGCAAATAATTATGTCGTCTACATATCGATAGTAATATAAGATATTTTGATTGACAACTATATGTTGTTTTTCGAAATTATCCATGAAAATGTCCGCCATAAGGGGACTTAGAGGGGACCCCATAGCTAACCCTTCTTTTTGTAGATAGAAACGGTTATTAAACCGGAAATAGTTTTGTTTCATACAGAGAGAGGTTAAGTTAAGAAGATCATTTGTTTCCCCGGGATGTAGACGACGTTTTTCAAAGAGATCTGCGAGTATACGCAAACAATCAGGGGATGGGACATTTGTGAAAAGACTATCAACGTCTAAAGATAACAATATGGATTTAGGAGGAATACGAATATCTTTAATTTTGGAAATGAGATCTAAGCCATTTTTAGGCTGTAAGTGGGGTTGAATCCAGATTTCTCTCGAAGGAGGAAGTTTAATTTTTTAGCAAGGAAATAAGCTGGTGCACCAATATATGAGACAACTGGACGAATAGGAACATGTTCTTTATGTATTTTTGGTAACCCATATAAAATGGGTGCTTGAGGATTCATTGGAACAAGATTGCTCCGAGACAAGTTGTGATCGGGAAAAACATATGATGACTGTTGTATACATAACTTAATATCCGAAGTAAACTTTTTGGTTGGGTCAGACTCCAATAGCTCAAAGTCATCACCTTGGATAACATCGTTAACTTTCTGGATGTACCCACTACTCTCCATAATAACAACAGTATTGCCTTTATCGGCTTTAGTAACAACAAGGTCGTTTTCCCTTATTCTCTGCTTTAGGGACTTAAAAACAGGGAACTCAGGATTGAAATGGGAAGACGCGGGCACAGCCCGAATTTCATTAGCTACCAAACTTTTAACGATGTTATCTTTCCTCCCGATCACAACAGCCACCTCCGCGTCAACAGCCATAGTCTCTAACGATTTTTGGGAGACCGAAGGTGTTAAATTATACTTTAGGCCTTTATGTAAAAGAGTCAACTCATCTGTTGGAAACTGGACATCGGAAAGATTTTTAACTCGGGGATAAAATTGGTGATATTCTGTATGTATGTCGTTATTACGATTACGGGATGAAGAGGATACAAGTCGTTGTAATTTACGGGACTGAATTTGATATTTCTCATAAACAGCCATTGAAGCAAGTTCTCTGGCTTTCCCATCCAAAATATCAAATTCAATATTATGTAATTTATATGAAAGTTCAGAGTATAATACTTTAAGGTGGATTTTTAAATTATCTCTATTGGAAAACCAACGATGACACTCCTCATTAAGCCAAATGTTCTGAGCTTTAGAAATAGCAATACTTCATCGATATGTGAGCAGTTTGACCTACTTAGGCCCCATATCTGAAAAAGTAGCTAATACTCTTCGACAAAACGGCGTTCATGTGGCGTTTAAAACAAACAATTCTCTTAGAAATATCTGTAATAGTAAAGATAAGTTGGATATTCGTCAAAAGTCAGGTGTTTACAAACTTGTTTGTGACGAATGCCACGCCGTTTACGTGGGTCAGACTGGTCGCAATTTCGAGACACGTTATAAAGAGCATTTAGCCGCGTACAGGAATTGCAATCCCGATAAATCCCATTTTGCCAAACATCTTTTGGACACTGGACACAACTTAGCCAACGACCACTCCTTTAAAGTCTTACATACGTGTAATAAAGGGCTGCGGCTGTGTGTGCTGGAACAGTTAGAGATATTAAAAAGTAATAATAATACCGTTGCATTGCTGAATGAACAAACAAATGTTACTAACTCACCTCTCTTAAATATCTTCAAGCCTGCTCTCTAATAATGTGGGCGTTGCGCGGCGGTTTGTTTTTAATTTTACAAACGGCTGCGTAAGTCCAGCGGTGATTGGTCGCATGTTTTATCGCATGACGCAGTCGCTCGCTTCTTAGGTAGAGAGCGGTTGCGTCATCGGTTTGTATAAAAGGCACTTGTTTTGGCTCGCCGCTCACTTAGCGGTTAGCCACCGTAGAGTCTATATCACCTGAGGATGCCTCGTGTAGAGGCGAAACACGTGTCGTATTGTCGTCAGTGGTGTGTCTTGCCTAGTGTAGTGGTGTTGGGAGTAGCGGTGCTGGGATTAGTGGTGACGGGGTTAGTGCACGCAATTGAGGGAGGGCGGGAGGTGCTTCTTCATACTAGGTAAGACACATCATTTTATTTTATAACGCGGATATTTGCGAAGTAAATTTTTGTAAAAGCTTTTATATAATGGATTTCCGCAAAGTAACGCCTGATTCTATTAATTATATTAAAAAGGCTAGCACGGCCGACCAGGCAAGACTCTATGTCAAATTAACAAAACTCCATCGTATTGCTGCCCAAAATGTTTGGTTCAATCAGCAGTGCAAACAACTTCATGTTATTCCCAATTATATTCAAATACGTTCCAGCACAAATAGTCGAGCGGCCAGTATTGCTATTTCTAAAGCTCAGAACATTTGGCTTAATGAGGAGTGTCATCGTTGGTTTTCCAATAGAGATAATTTAAAAATCCACCTTAAAGTATTATACTCTGAACTTTCATATAAATTACATAATATTGAATTTGATATTTTGGATGGGAAAGCCAGAGAACTTGCTTCAATGGCTGTTTATGAGAAATATCAAATTCAGTCCCGTAAATTACAACGACTTGTATCCTCTTCATCCCGTAATCGTAATAACGACATACATACAGAATATCACCAATTTTATCCCCGAGTTAAAAATCTTTCCGATGTCCAGTTTCCAACAGATGAGTTGACTCTTTTACATAAAGGCCTAAAGTATAATTTAACACCTTCGGTCTCCCAAAAATCGTTAGAGACTATGGCTGTTGACGCGGAGGTGGCTGTTGTGATCGGGAGGAAAGATAACATCGTTAAAAGTTTGGTAGCTAATGAAATTCGGGCTGTGCCCGCGTCTTCCCATTTCAATCCTGAGTTCCCTGTTTTTAAGTCCCTAAAGCAGAGAATAAGGGAAAACGACCTTGTTGTTACTAAAGCCGATAAAGGCAATACTGTTGTTATTATGGAGAGTAGTGGGTACATCCAGAAAGTTAACGATGTTATCCAAGGTGATGACTTTGAGCTATTGGAGTCTGACCCAACCAAAAAGTTTACTTCGGATATTAAGTTATGTATACAACAGTCATCATATGTTTTTCCCGATCACAACTTGTCTCGGAGCAATCTTGTTCCAATGAATCCTCAAGCACCCATTTTATATGGGTTACCAAAAATACATAAAGAACATGTTCCTATTCGTCCAGTTGTCTCATATATTGGTGCACCAGCTTATTTCCTTGCTAAAAAATTAAACTTCCTCCTTCGAGAGAAATCTGGATTCAACCCCACTTACAGCCTAAAAAATGGCTTAGATCTCATTTCCAAAATTAAAGATATTCGTATTCCTCCTAAATCCATATTGTTATCTTTAGACGTTGATAGTCTTTTCACAAATGTCCCATCCCCTGATTGTTTGCGTATACTCGCAGATCTCTTTGAAAAACGTCGTCTACATCCCGGGGAAACAAATGATCTTCTTAACTTAACCTCTCTCTGTATGAAACAAAACTATTTCCGGTTTAATAACCGTTTCTATCTACAAAAAGAAGGGTTAGCTATGGGGTCCCCTCTAAGTCCCCTTATGGCGGACATTTTCATGGATAATTTCGAAAAACAACATATAGTTGTCAATCAAAATATCTTATATTACTATCGATATGTAGACGACATAATTATTTGCTGGACTGGCACAAGGAGACAACTGGATGTTTTCCTCAATAAAATAAATAGAGTCCATGACAAAATTAAATTTAAACTTGAATTGGAACAAGATTGTTCCCTTAATTTTCTTGACTTAACAATAACAAGAAAAGAATCGTCACATGTTTTCCAAATTTATCGAAAGCCAACTCACACCGACACGGTCATCCCCGCGTCATCATGTCATCCATGGCAACATAAAGTAGCCGCTTTTTATTGTTACATTAACCGGTTGTTCACTGTCCCATTAAGTAAAGAAAATTATTTAAAAGAACTTAATATAATTTATCAAATAGCGGTCTCTAACGGTTTTTCAAAAAATCTCATTAACAATTTAATTAAAAAGAAACAAAAGCATGTTATTCGCAACTCTCTGTACGCGGTTCAACCTCAAAGTGTTCATCGATATGTGAGCAGTTTGACCTACTTAGGCCCCATATCTGAAAAAGTAGCTAATACTCTTCGACAAAACGGCGTTCATGTGGCGTTTAAAACAAACAATTCTCTTAGAAATATCTGTAATAGTAAAGATAAGTTGGATATTCGTCAAAAGTCAGGTGTTTACAAACTTGTTTGTGACGAATGCCACGCCGTTTACGTGGGTCAGACTGGTCGCAATTTCGAGACACGTTATAAAGAGCATTTAGCCGCGTACAGGAATTGCAATCCCGATAAATCCCATTTTGCCAAACATCTTTTGGACACTGGACACAACTTAGCCAACGACCACTCCTTTAAAGTCTTACATACGTGTAATAAAGGGCTGCGGCTGTGTGTGCTGGAACAGTTAGAGATATTAAAAAGTAATAATAATACCGTTGCATTGCTGAATGAACAAACAAATGTTACTAACTCACCTCTCTTAAATATCTTCAAGCCTGCTCTCTAATAATGTGGGCGTTGCGCGGCGGTTTGTTTTTAATTTTACAAACGGCTGCGTAAGTCCAGCGGTGATTGGTCGCATGTTTTATCGCATGACGCAGTCGCTCGCTTCTTAGGTAGAGAGCGGTTGCGTCATCGGTTTGTATAAAAGGCACTTGTTTTGGCTCGCCGCTCACTTAGCGGTTAGCCACCGTAGAGTCTATATCACCTGAGGATGCCTCGTGTAGAGGCGAAACACGTGTCGTATTGTCGTCAGTGGTGTGTCTTGCCTAGTGTAGTGGTGTTGGGAGTAGCGGTGCTGGGATTAGTGGTGACGGGGTTAGTGCACGCAATTGAGGGAGGGCGGGAGGTGCTTCTTCATACTAGGTAAGACACATCATTTTATTTTATAACGCGGATATTTGCGAAGTAAATTTTTGTAAAAGCTTTTAAACATATAATTATCATGATGACATAAATAAATTACCTTTATTACATACATGTATAACATTACTTTTAATTAAAACAGCGAATTTTATTCAATTAAAAAGTCCTCAAAAATAATTAGAAATACTTAATAATAATAATATCCTCCAGACCGAATTCCGGTCACGACGGCCAGCCTCAGCGGAGGCTAGCCATCGGCGCAGGACAGAGTTCTAGCACACGAACGTGCACAGGCACAAAAGCACAGCTGCACTCTCTATTCTCTCACTATCATAGGCAATCCGACAAGACCGGGAAGAAAACAGGCGAAGGAGCAACTGCCTTTAAAGCAATTGGTCCTGCACCTAGTTGGTAACGTAATACGTTCTTTCCGAGGTACGGGGTGAAACACCACCAATTTTTACGTGGTAGAGCCATGCTGCAGCTATATTAGTAGTATAGTTGTAGCACGAATGGGTCGGCTCGACCGGCGAAGGACCACGCTCTCACAGAATACCAGGGTAAAATAGCAGCATACCGCTGCTGTGTTTCGTATGGTGAGTGTAGAGAACCGGAGACCCTCTTTTACTAGAAACGAGGCATTCCATCGTAGTCCTCACGGGTGACAACGCATCTGCATTTTGATTCGTTATCGAAGATAGATGTAGATGTCTATGGGCCACAGCAACCACTTATCATCAGGTGGACTGTGTGCTCGTTTGTCACCCTTATTCTATAAAAAAAACTTCGTATCTACAGGCTGTTACTGAGAATTTCTTCACAAAAAAAGTCTAATAATTGATTTTGGTCCGACCCGGGAATCGAACCTAACAAACGAAGACTAACAAGGCAGTAAAACATAAATATCGATAACTTTGGTTCATCGTTTTCTTCTCCATCGTCAGCACCCAAAAGTCTTTTGCTGAACATGAGTCTCTCCGTTGTAGGAAGGATTTGACAAAGGGTATTGACGACCGCAGTACCAGACGTCTGGCAACCTTGACGCTGCTGACCGTCGCCGGTCTGGTTATTTTGCGCCAGGCGTAAACAAGATGATTGTTAATTCACAAAATCTTACCGGCATATCACTATGTACAATTACGACACCCAGGAAATGAGGTGACAGATTCTCATAAGCCGATAACTTTGGTCCAGATTTAATAAACAATCAAAACCTAATCTATAGAAATAAATAAAATTGAAGTGTCTGTTTGTAATGTCAAAATAACAGCTTTTTAGTAAATGCATTTGAACGTATATAGAGTACTTATAATAAAAACGCAATTTTTTAAAATTTTGTCTGTCTGTTTGTTCCGGCTAATCACCTAAACGGCTGGACCGATTTCGACGGGATCTTTACTGGCAGATAGCTGATGTTATAAGGAGTAAGTTAGGCTTTTATATTTTACAAAAAGAATTAGGGTTCCGCGTAATATAATTAAAACCCTAAATTACACGCGGGCGAAGTCGCGGGGAACAGCTAATTCAACAATATAGAAAACAAATATTGGGACTTTAAGAGAACTACAAGTTCTTAGTTTTCGCTCTACGTAAGAAGTGTCTTGGAATATTGTGAAACAGTCTAGCCTAATATAATAATCTTTATGAGCTAGACATAAAATCCGTAAAAGTATTCCAGAGTATGTATGATGAACCAATCAACCCTAGTAAATTTTAATTTAGCATAACATACACACGATCTATGTTTTGGCGAAGTCATCAACGTGGTATATTCAAAGAGCCACGCTGCAGCTATATTAGTGGTATAGTTGTAGCACGAATGGGTCCGCTTGACCGGGATAAGGCCACGCTCTCACAGAATAACAGCGTAAAATAGCAGATAAATGCCGCTGTTTCGTATGGTGAGTGTAGAGAACCGTGGACTCTTTTTACTGGCAACGAAGCATTCTATCTTAATCCTCAGGGGTGGCAATGGCAAATGACGTCCGCATTTTGATTATTAATTGAGGATAGATGTAGATGTCTATGGGGCACAGGATCCGCTTACCATCAGTTGAACGGTGTGCTCTTTTGTCGTCCTCGTTCTATGAAAAAATCCCCAATTTCAACAATAAAGAAAACATATCATCATTACATAATGATGATGATGACTGCCTCCTATGATACCACTACACGGTAACCCATCAACAATGAGTAAAATTATACTTACCGCAGTTGTGCTACAAAACTAGAAGTGTTCTACATTGATACATTAAATTCCAACAATTTCCAGAATACTTGAAATTGTACTGAAATTGTTTTGCAAAACACAATGTAGTGTTAACCGATTAACAGAAACAGCTTTTCTCTGAACCTAAATAAATGTACACATTGGTTACAATTTGTCAACAAATAATTAGACGCCAAACGAGTTCAACGACTGACCACAATCATAGTTAATTGTTTAATGTATATCGAGTATACACTTGACTCACATTACTGTTTATTTTAGTTTTTATATTATATTGGAATAAATTAGCACATTAGTGACTAATAAAGATAAGGATAATAATTTATTATCCTAATAAATTATTAACAAAATAATAAGAAATGTAATTTCCAGCGCTGGCTTACATA
This sequence comes from Parnassius mnemosyne, assembly GCA_963668995.1. Taxonomy (NCBI): domain Eukaryota; kingdom Metazoa; phylum Arthropoda; class Insecta; order Lepidoptera; family Papilionidae; genus Parnassius; species Parnassius mnemosyne. The sequence goes on along the minus strand of CAVLGL010000046.1, from coordinate 3,291,844 downwards.
TTTGTAATCACATTTTTATTATTTTATTTAAGTAATTTTTGTTAATGTTAATATTTTTAGGGTTCCGTACACAAACGGTAACCAACGTGACGCTGTTACTAAGCCTCCGCTGTCCGTTTGTCAGCCTGTCCGTCTGTCCATCCGTCCGTCTGTCTGTTAGTGGGCTTTATCTCATGATCCGTAATAGGTAGATAGTTGAAAAAATTTCACAGAATGTGTATTTCTGTTACCGCTCTAACAACAAATAATAAAAAAAAATAAAAATTAAAGCGGGCTTCCCTACTAGAAACGTGTTTTACGATGGTAGGGAACCCTTCATGCGCGAGTCCAATTCGCACTTTTTTTTGTTAATGCTGTTTATTGAAATTTGTGTATCAAATAAATGGTTCTTTCTTTCTTGCTTTCTGATTTCTATCTAATATTGTGATATTTTTTTTTAAAATACTTGACCTTGTGATGTTTTTTACAAGAAATGAAAAGAAAAAGTATATCATATGTAAATATTATAATATGTGATTACCCAAACCTCTAAAGGTATAATATGCATAGTGCCATGTGGTAAGAAAGTTTGACACCCCATTTCGTCCCGTGGGCATTGTAAGAGTGGAGTAGAAGAAATACAGGTAAATTAAGCAACACAATTAAGTCATATTTTTTTATAGAATAAGGGTTACAAACGAGCACACAATCCAACTGATGGTAAGTGGTTGCTGTGGCCAATAGACATCTATCTATCCTCAATAAAATAATCAAAATGCAAATGCGTCGTCACCCGTGAGGACTAAGATATAATGCCTCGTTTCCAGTAATAAGGGTATCCGGTTCTCTACACTCACCATACGAAACACAGCAGTGTTAAGCTGCTATTTTACGCTCGTATTCTGTGAGAGCTCGGTTCTTCAACGGTCGAGCCGACCCATTCATGCTACAACTATACTACTAACATAGCTGCAGCATGGCTCAACCTCAAAAATTCAAAACTTGAATTTTTTAATGACATTTGACTAATGTTATCTATACAAATAAATAAAATTGAAGTGTCTGTTTGTAATGTCAAAATAACAGCTTTTTACTACATGCATATGAAAGTGTATACGGTACTTATAACAAAAACACACTTTATAAAATTTTTGTCTGTCTGTCTGTCTTTCAGTCTGTCGGTCTGTCTGTTTGTTCCGGCTAATCTCCGAAACGGCTGGACCGATTTTGATGGGACTTTCACTGGCAGATAGTTGATATTATAAAGAGTACCTTAGGCTACTTTAATTTTAGAAAAATAATAAGGGTTCCGCATAAATAATTAAAACCCTTGAAATCGTAGTAAATTCCACGCGGGCGAAGTCGCGAGAGACAGCTAGTTATTATAATAATATTTTACTAATGCGTTATACTAATAGTCCATTTTATTTATGACGAATTCTTTATTGAATGACATATATCCATTCAATAATGTCTCATAAATAACCTCTCAAAACATACCAAAAAGTACATTAACCCCGTGTTTATTTGTCATTCCTTATTTGTAGACGCGTTTCATTAGTAACCGGTAGTATATTTTGACGTTTATATGACCCTCAGATAAACATAAAGTTAAGAAAATTCTCATTTTAACTATGATTTTTAAATTTATGCAATAAACATCGTACCTGCACCTCCAAAATCTCCTATCTATCTCGTATTCAGGCAGCATTCCATACATTCATTCTTATTTCGTTTCATAGCGCATTTAGATCGCGTTGTATCGATAAAGTAAATCGACTCGATAAAATATCGATACATAAATAATCATCACTACGTACAGGTTTGAATGGTAAAACTCGGTATATCGACTGCATTAGTCACGACTGAAAAGCTCATATGTTTTCACAAAGAAATTTCGACTGGATTTCTTTTAGACATTTTTGAAATAGTACTTGAAATCTTCTCAAAAATGTTATTCTTTACAATGTAGGATTTTCTAAACCATTATAAGAAATGTCATGTGATACACATAGTTAAAGACGTCACACTTTTAGGTTTTTCCGAAGAACAATAAAAATGTTTATCCAACAATGATGGTACTAAATTTTCCATCTTGAAAGTCAGAGGTGCAACCTGTTTTTTTTATTTTTCTAACTTCCATTAGCTGTAGGTGCCACTTAGCATACAGTCAGCATAGGCTCATTTGTCAATTTGATAATTTAAAAAAAATATCATCTTATCCGAACGATATCTATGTGGGACCATTGTGCAATTCTAGATTTTTGTTACTACGCTAGAGGCCCATATCCAACGATGAGTTTAAGGGTCGATAAACAAGATCGTACCACTTATATGATTTTGTTAGGAACAAAAAAATTGATTCAACAATAAAAATAAAATGTTGTTTAATAAAATCTTCCAGTGATTTAACAGTACAGTTATAAACAGTAGTTTTCTGCCTCAATAAAATCATTAGTTAAACGATTTTCCGATAATAATTGAAATTAATAATTAAATCTTTTCAAAATTTTGTTAATTCCCTACATGGTAGAGCGACACCACATTTTTAATTACGAGTTATGACTACAGTACAAATGCGACCCCTTTTACCAGGGAAGGACACACAATATCGACGTAATAGCAGTGTAATGCTGCTTTGTCGTATGATGAATAACCAGACTCGCAGAATCTATTTACTTGTGATAAGACATTACAGGTGTACTTATAATATTTGTGCAAACTGTGCAAACACATTCAGCATTTTGATTCTTACAACCTACGTGCGCATAAGTGGACTGCGTGCTCATTTGTAATATTGTAATTTGTAATAAAATAAATTGGAAGAGTCTCATTCCTTAATAAATAAAAATATATAAAGTTTAAACCATCCTACTAAACTAGCTATACATCAGACTCGGTATGTAAACATAATTCAATCAATATACTAATACAATATAAAATCCAACTTCTCTAAAACCAATCATGGCGACTTAGTAGGGATACAGTTTACAAGTCGTACAAGGCCGTGACTTTGAAACACCGCGATCGATAATACATACAACTTGTCAGTTGTGTTTGTTCGCATGCAACCAATGGGAGGCGTCGGATGCGTGTGCGACTGTCATGGCGCCGGCGCGCGCGCAACTCGACAAACGTTTTTTGTTCGGTGCTTACAACAGGAATAGATCCACCCAGAGATGGAATTAGAGTTTGAAAGCGTTATATGGAACATTCTAGTTCAGTTTAGAACGTGGCAATAACAGATACTGAATTTAGCTATTATGGAAATGTATTCGATTCTTATGGCATAATACTAAATACCCGTAAAACCTTTTTTACGGATTCATCTTGTTTAAATATTTTTTCATTTAATAGCAGCAGGGCTTAACCACCACGTACAAAACTCATGTTCGATCTGATCATAGTGACATAATTTCATATCTTCATTTCATTTTCATTCTTGATAGTAACCGAAAATCCATTACTGAGCGAAATATTTTACATTGCATTGGTATAAATAACTAACCGCAAAAGCAGAGATACATTATATACATACATAACTGCACCCTTCTGTAAAATTCTATAGTTATTGAGTTATTTTGGGTTTGAAAGTGCTTGAAATGGTTCATGTAAATGTACATACTCGAGTGCGTTGCCCTTTTCTTTTCCGAACTTATCTAACATATTGCCGTGTATCTAGATCCACACTACGCCTACATCAATTATGTTGCAGACTCGGCGTTACACAAAATATATACGAAAATTCTCTCGCCTGTTACCTAGAGGGACTACTGTCGCTTTTCTTACTATATTTAGGAATGCATCAATAGCAATATAGATTTATAATAGTTCCGAATCTTATCCTTGAAAACCTTATCTTTACATTGTGACATCCAACGAAAATTCAAAGTAAAGCATTCACCCTATTTCGGTTCACGTTTTAGTATTACTGTCTCTAGACAGCCGCAATACATTCATAGCAGAAAACAATCTGTATTTTATAGCAAATATCACGTAAGTTATAAAGACTGGAAACACCGCAACAAATATTTATCATAGCTATCATAAAAGAAACGACAACAGAAATACTGCTCCTGAATAATATACGTAAAATTTTTGCGTTACTATTTATATATGACAGTGCGATTTGCGGTAAACGAAATTGCTTGCTAACGTCAGCTAAAATAGCAGTTAAGTAAACTAAAAGCGGACCCATCCGCTATTCATTATATAACAATGGACGCTGCTTCCTTAATGTGGACAGACGTGAAAATGTATGGCAGAAGTTTTATGCCCGAAGCGTGGAAGCTCGTTACGCTCGACATTAATTCTAGAATATATCGAACAAGGTTTTGCGCAAAATATAATGTGCACGATTCTGTCTAAATTTAATCATAGAAAATTTAAAATTTTTTAACCGTCAGAAGAATAGAGTAGAATAGAATATAATATTTTTTTTTTATATCAATATGGATTAGTAAGCTGAAGTGGCAATGGGCCGGCCATATAGCTCAAAGAACCGACAACCGATTGGGACGAAAGGTTCTCGAGTGGCAGCCTCGTACCGGTAGACTAAGTGTCGAAATTTATCTACTCTGTTAAGTTATTCTAAGATCTAAAGTTCTAAAGTAACGTTTAATATATAGCAATAGGCTAATAGGTAATTGCGGGACTTACGAGACTCTTGCTGCAAGACCAAGACTGGGAGTGCAATACCAAGACCAAGACAAGGTGTATTGGCGAAAGATTGACCAAGCCCAAGACTGGCTAAGTCTCGTCTTGTTATTGCATTTGGGCAACACTACCCATTATGATGTAAACTATGGAGGGCATATGTTCAGCAGTGGACTTTAATAACAACGAATAGCACATGTCAATGGGCCGGCCATATAGCTCGAAGAACCGACAACCGACGGGGAAAAAAGGTTCTCGAGTGGCAGCCTCGTACCGGTAGACAAAGTGTCCCTCTCCCATGATTAAGAATCAAAATGCTGATGCGTTGTCACCCCTGAGAACTAAGATGGAATGCCACGTTTCCAGTTTAAACGGTCCCGGTTCTCCAAACTCACCATACTGAACAGTGAGCTATTTTATGCTAGTATTCTTAGCGTAGTCCTTCCCCGGTCGAAACAATCCATTCGTGCTACAACCATATTATAGCTGCAGCGTGGCTCTACTGCGCTTAAAGTATACTATATTTAACATTCCATATTTATTGTCACATGAGTATCGTAAGAAGCATAAGAGGTAATGAAAGAAGAAGAGGGCAGCAATTTCTTTTTGATAACAAATCAAACAATTAAAATTCGTTGGAGCCGCTTTTGCCATACAACTCGAACAGCTACCAGAGCAACAGCATGTGTTTGGCGTTACGCTATACTGTTTGTAACTTAGGAATGTCTCGTTACTATAAAAAAATTAACGAAAATGAACATCGATTCCATAATTTAAAATCAAAAAAAAATAATTTCCAAAATTAGGCTTTACATACATAAACACTCACGCCTGTCACCCAGAGGGGTAGGCAGAGATTATGGACTTCCATTTGGCACGATCCTGACACACCTCTCTCGCTTCTTCCACATCCATTTACATACGCATACACGCTCGTCGGTTAAAGGTACTCTTGATTTGGCCCATTTTTAATATATCGCCAATTTGGTCGATAAACTTTCGCCTAGGGCGACCCTTCCCGACTATGCCCTTCACCGTGAACGACAATAAGGCTTTTGCAGTCAAAATTAGTGGATGCATTAACACCGTAACTATACGATGAATTTTAATTAAAATTCCTCAAATAAAGCGTCACAACAACGTAAAAAGGCTAATAAGAAAAATGATGCTAACTTCACAATGGACTTATCTTTGGACGTCACACGCGTGGAAACCCCAGAGGAAGGGTTTAATTATGAATCGGACAAAGAGCCCGAAACGAACGGAATATTGTTCCTCGGACAATACGAAGCTTATAGAACTGTTTATAGAACTCGAAATGTTTGAAACGAGCACTTCGTATATTTTAAACTTCATTAATATTAAATGCGTGAAATGATAAAACTTTTTCTTACTAAGGTTCGATTTTCAATTCTTACATAAAATTTCTTCAAAGAATAAACAAACAACATAAACCTTAAAACACATTCAAACGGACATTAACTTAAATATTTCTACACGACTCTCTCTCTCTCTATCTCTCTCTTTCTCTCTTTGAGTATGGATCAATTCAAACTCGAACGGTAATAATTTTTTTCGTCTATAATTGTATCAACGTAATGCACTTAAAAATCAGTGGACATATTGCTAAATCAGATATGTTGACTGTTTGTTTGCATGATTTAGTACAGATAGGCAAAGCAATCGATGTGTTGTGTTTCTCCGAACACAATATGGTAGACGATGATATTGAACACCTTCAAATCCCTAACTATGTTGTAACCTCTCAATTTTCTCCAATCAAGCGCAAAAGGGGGACGTGTATTCTGGTAAAACATAATATGAACTTTACCGAAATTAAGGAACATTTTAACCGTTTAGTGGCAGTGTAAGAATATCCACTAACTCATATTGTACTGTGAATGTCGGAAGAAGCGACAGAAGGAAACTGGAACAGGATATGGGCAGCAACTACCCGCCTGCACATCGTAGCGACTATGGCAAAATCTGTCTATTAGGCAATAGCAGCTTAACACTGCTGTGTTTCGTATGGTGAGTGTAGAGAACAGGAGACCCTTTTTACTGGATAAGAGGCATTCCATCTTAGTCCTCACGAGTGACAACGTATCTGCATTTTGATTCGCAAGCGAGGATAGATGTAGATGTCTATGGGCCACAGCAACCACTTACCATCAGGTGGACTGTGTGCTCGTTTGTCACTCGATCCTATAAAAAAAAAATCCATTTCCTCATCGTATTCTCTTGTACTCTTCGATTGAAAAGCTAATAAACAATTTTCTACAAATCTTCCTCCAGCGGATCCCGCATCACCTTTTCCCATGGGTACCTATGTTTGGCATGGCCTATGTTTAGCAGTGGACTTTAATAGGCCGTAATGGATGGATAGATTAGTAACAATTTGTCCGCGGCACTGCTTCAGTGCGGACTTCACATCTTCGAATTTTTTTTTTCTTTAAACAAGCAGCTTTCCTCACGATGTTTTCCTTTACCAACGAACACGTGGAAAGTCAGCACTTAACAATTTCTTTGTTGCCGTCGGAGATCAAACCCAGGTTACTCGCGTACTTGGTATATTATTAAAATACGTTAACAGTTACTTTCGACGGCTCCGTGGCGCAGTGGCTTAGCAACTGAGTTACAACGCTGGGGGCCGTGGGCTCGAATTCCGCACGGAACATGTATTGGTATGACCTACAAATAATTGTTCCGGGTCTGGATGTTTGTCCTTGTGCAATTTATGTTTGTAAACTACCTCTACGATGCAGGAGAAAATCCTAATGTGGAGGTAACATTTTTAAAAAAAAACGAGAAAAATTTTGAGAAAAAATAGGGAAATCTATCATAGATTCCATTTCTGATAATGGTGCCTCGTTCAGAAACAAGGATTTTTACATATAGAACGCCGCGCAGCCTTCGTAACGCACTGTGCGAACTCGCTCTAGGCTTGAACTGAGAGGAGAGTGTTCAGCCTAACTCAGTTACCACAATAGCAGAGTTCTACACGCTATATATTCATTTTTGCCTACAAAAGTCTACTGAACATATGCTTCCCACATACATATATTGCCGCATAGAGGGGATTTTTCCATAGTTGCCAACTTTGACAGATTTTTTATAATTTCGCGCAGGATGATGCTGTTGTCCATCTCCTGTGTCAGTTTTCTTCTGGCATCTCTTACGACACCCACCCGTGGGTTAGGGGATATTTTTGCACAGCCACTGCACAGTTCTACACTAAGCGTGGTTATTATAAGGAAGAGCAGGGACTCCTGACACAGGTTTTCTTTTAAACTTATTGGGGTACCCATCTACTATATTCTTTATAGGATTAGGGTGACAAACGAGCACACAGTCCACCTGATGGTAAGTGGTTGCTGAAGCCCATATACATCTACATCTATCCTCGATTACGAATCAAAATGCAGATGCGCTGTCACCCGTGAGGACTAAAATGGAACGCCTCTTTTCCAGTAAAAAGAGTCTCCGGTTCTCTACACTGACCATACTAAAAACAGCAGTGTTGAGCTGGTATTTTACGCTGGTATTCTGTAAGAGCGTGGTCCTTCCCCGGCCGAGCCGACACATTCGTGCTACAACTATACTATTAATATACTCGTAGCTGCAGCTCTGTGTTCTTTATGTTTGTAATCTTGAAGAAATAAAGCATTTATTATTTATATAATAGTGATAAAAGCCTCAAGGCAATAACAACGCTCATCAATAGACGTACAACGGGCCTACATTTTTGGAATTTTGCTATGACATGTTATTAGAAAATTATTCATACGTTTTTACAAACTATACGTGACATTCAAACATTTTAAACGAATAGAATGCATTCATTGAATTAAATAACCGCGGTCGGGTGACGACTCAAAAGTTTATTGTCGGGGAAAACCTAGCACCGACACGACAATATTGATTTATTCATAGCAACACCCAACGTTTAATTTAATACAATTCCAGATGACGTGAGCGTGAGAGGTAGTTACCCTCTCCAAATATGCGTTTAAGTGTTGCTATTATATTATACATAATGTGCTATTAATTTATTATTTACATATTGTGCTGTTAAAATTTTACACGTGGTAGAAACATGTTGCAGTTATATTATGCTTGTAGCACGAATGAGTCGGCTCAACCGGGGAAGGACCACGCTCTCACATAATACCAGCGTAAAATAGCAGCTTAACGATGCTGTATTTCGTATGGTTAGCGTAGAGTACCGGAGACACTTTTTAGTGGATACAAGGCATTCCATCTTAGTGCTTAGGTGACATCATGCACTTACCATCAGGTGGGCTGTGTACTCGATTTTCATTGTCACCCTTACCTATTAAATAAAAAAAATATATTATGTCACAGATTTTTAAGACCTAACTGTGGTCATATATGTATGAACGTGTTTAACGTGTAGCGAACATATTAATCCAAACATATACCTAATTATGTAATCGATGTGACATAAAATTATCGATAATAGATTAAATTTATCGTAGGTTTATGTTAAAGTAATTGTGATTTAATTTTTATAATATCAGCGTCAGTATTTTTATCAATGATTATTTAAAATATGTAAGTATAGATATATTTTTGTCGTTAAAATTATAGTTTCAATTTTGACGTTCATTATTATTATTACAAATTATTATTATTACAAACCAATAGTTGTACGCCTCCTATATAGTTTGATACAAAGTTTCCCAACTACCTGCATCAATCGCCTACAAGTGGTAAAATTAAAAATTTTGTACAACCGACTTCAATATAATAATAATTTAAAATTAAAAAAATTGTACAGCCGAATTTAATCTAAGTTATTAAGGATAATTCAAAAAATATTGTTCAGAACTTGATCAAACATGACAACATGAGAAGCACCAGCTTTCAAATAAAAAAAGAGTCATCTAAATCGGTTCACCCAGAAAAAAGTTATGAGGTAACACGCATAAAAAAAACAAAGTCGAATTAAGTACCTCTTCCTTTTTGAAGTCGGTAGAAAAGTATTACATTCTTTATTAATTAAACAAAACAAAACATATTTGTTCCCCGACTTCAATAAAACAATGACTTGTCACATTCAATTTAAGTAAAAATTCTAAACATTGTACTTGAAGATTCGCTCATATTTAACGCAACGATCAAACTTAATGCATTGGAATGCGTAGAACAGAAATAATTGCAGGCTTTCAACGATTATGGCGAGACCAAATGAAACTGTATTCAGTAAATACCCGATAACTGTACAGTGTGGAAGATTGTTCTGCGTATGGAATTCCTTTACGCAACCCCATAAAAAGTGTGTGCACGCTTTTGTGGCATTTTAATTAATAATGAACCATGTCGCACGCGAGCTTGTACTTATTGGAGTCCAAACGCGAAGGGCCATAAGACGTTTCTTTCATTGCTTGTACTCGTATATAGACCGATTATAAGTAAACGACGGCAACCGCCTGGTACTGCAACCGCCAATCGTTTACGCGAGGGTAACGATTACTCTAGTACAGGCTCACATCCCGTGTTGAATAGATATGTTGCCAATGAGAATAATAAGTAAAACATATTTAATAATATTATCTTTATACATACACTAGCTGTTCCCCGCGACTGCGCCCGCGTGTATATTAGAGTTTTAATTTTGTTGCGCGAAACCCTAATTATTTTTCTAAAATATAAGTAGCCTAAGTTACTCCTTATAACATGAGCTATCTACCAGTGAAAGTCCCATCAAAATCGGTCCAGCCGTTTCTGAGATTAGCCGGAACAAACAGACAGACAGACGGACAGACAGACAGACAAAAATTTTAAAAATTGTGTTTTTCTTATAGTTACCGTATATACTTTTATATGCAATTAGTAAAAAGTTGTTATTTTGACATTACAAACAGACACTTCAATTTTGTTTATTTGTATAGATATAAGAAATTGAAGTATCTGTCTGTATTATCGAAATTATTGAGCTGAAGCTGAGGGGATATTTAGATGCCAATAACCCTCTCAGAAATCAGAGGTCAGTATTAAGTTATGGGACATATTAAGTCTGTGACTAAATTTATTATTATAACCTATTTATTTATTTATTTTAAACCTTTATTGTGTTTACATTAATAAGGTAATGAAAGGTCTTAATGCTAGTTGGCAAACCATAGTGTGATGAAAATAATTGTGTTAATCTACGGTCAGGACCTCTGTTGGGTAACATGAGAGGTATTAGTAACTTTTAGGATTCCTTTGATTTAGGTTTTTCAAAATAATTGTACAGATATCTCCTCTCAGTTCGGCCGATCACTATGAAAAAAATAAATGCAACCTTCCAGTACATTAAAGGTATTACACATAACCTATTAAAATTATTTTATTATATTTCCATTTCAACGGAAATGTGAAAACCTTCTCAACTACTAGAGGAGGCCTACACCTTAACATACTATACACTACATACATACTATATACTTTTAAAAAATTTACAAATATTTTTCTTTTTCAGTTACGCTCCTTGACCTCCTCGCTAGCGTCACATGGCGTGTTTCACACTGCGCTGTTATGATGGCGCGGCGCGGCGATGCGTCGACGTGGCAGTCGACACATTTATCATTACCATCGTCTATGGACGCAATCAACGACAATTGCTGCTGAATTTTTTATCTGTGGATTTTATCTGTCTTTGAAATTCATATAGTTGTTATTACCTTGTACTGCTACGGTAATACGCAAAGTAGACAGAAAATAAGAACTTTTTAAAGTTACGAGATCAGAGAGAGAGAGAGAGAGATATAGAGAGAGAGAGAGAAAATGAAGTTAAAATTTTCAAATGCTTCTGTAAAAGAAAAGTAAGTATACAGGCTACACCTACAGCTGGGGCTCTGACATCTAAGTGGATTTTTAGAGCGTGGTAACGTTTTTTTTTTTTAAATAAAAGTAAGGATAGTAAAGAAGCGTACAGTTCTCCTGCTATGTAAGTGAAAATTGTAGCCCCTAGATTTTAAACTCGATTAAGAATCAAAATGCAGATACGTTTGCAAATTTAAGGACTAAGTTAGAGTGCCTCTTAACCTAAAAAAGGGTATTCAGTTCTTGTCACTTGTAATACGAAACACAGCAACTTATGCTGCTATTTCCCACAGGTATTCTAAGCGAGCGTGGTCCTTTCTCGGTCTGGGTGACACATTCGTATAATGTTATCAAGGAACAATAGTTCGCTGTACTAACTCCATGCCCATCTGTCCATGGCCTTCACAGGATAGAATAGGATAATAATTTTTATTAAATATAGATGGAATATAATTTTTACGTGGTAGAGCCGAGCTGCAGCTATAATGTGGTAGTAGCAATGGGTCGGCTCGACCGGGGTAGGACCACGCTCTCACAGAATACCAGCGTAAAATAGCAGTTTACTGCTGCTGCGTTTCGTAGGTAGAATGTAGAGAACCGAAGACCACATTAACTGGAAACGAGACATTCTATTTCAGACCTCAAAGGTGACAACGCAACTGCATTTGTATTCTTAATTGACTATGTAGATATTTATGGATTACAGCATCCATTTATTATCAGATGGACTGTTTACTCGTTTGTCACCCTAATTCTATAAAAAAAAAATTATATATAATTCTTATTGAAAGTCATTTTATATTTTTATCTCTGGTTCGGAAAAACACTTCTGTCCTGGGAAGAACCAGCAAGAAAACCAACGGGACTTTTTATTTTTAAAATGAATTATACAATAAGAAAGGTTGTACAAACTATTTACAAAACTTTTTAACAAACAGCTTGGAAGCGACCACTTCACAAATGAGAGGAATCATGGGCCCATTTATATAGGACATATACAGCCTTTTATTTTACTTAACTTTAATTTACTGTTACTTTAGTCACCTCCTCTTTAATGTCTCTCCATAGAAGTTATTCATGATTTAGTGTTACCCCCCGGAATCTTGACTCATACATGAACCGGCCCACACTTGACCGGTTTCTAAACAGATGTCGACAATCTACAATCATGATAAAAGCCGCCTCCATTGAAAAATCTTAATGAAGCATCTTCAATTAAAAGCTTTGAGATGCCAACAAAAGAACAATTTTAATTCATCAAGTCGACTCCATGGTGTACGCATTTGATACAACAGTAACAACGTCGACCAGTTCAATCTATTATTACAAACACATTTACGGCTAAGCCCTTACATTGTGGAGTAAATTTATACGTACATACATGGTACGAGAGTGGTATGTAGAATCATTCTGCAGCTATATTAGCGTAAAATACCACCTTAATGTGGTTTGTGATTTAAGACATTTATTCCTCAAAAAGAATACAACTCACTTGTCATGAGAAATAACAAGTTAATCTTAGATACTTAATACATGAACTTATGCAGAACGGCAGGTACATACTTGTAAATTGTAAATGATCTATTATTTACCTGAATGTGCACAATCTTCTTGCAATGTTGAGGGTAACAAGAAAAGTAAGTGTACAATTACATATCGTTATATAGCAATTAAAAATTTGCATTGGGCATTAGACTCGGCCGGGGAAGGACCATGCTTTCACAGAAAACCAGCGTGATATAGCAGCTCAATGCTGTGTTTCGTACGTTGAGTGTAGAGAACAGGAGATCCTTTTTACTGGAAACTAAGCATTCCATCTTAGTCCTCAGGGCTGATAATACACCTGAATTTTGACTCTTAATCGATGATAGAAGTAGATGACAGCATCCACTCATCAGTTGAACTGTGTGCTCGTTTGTCACTTTTACTTTGTAGAAAAATCAGGTCGACGCCTCGATAGCATTTTTTAACTTGTTGACTAGAGACTATTAGACGTTTGGAACAAAACGACGGCAATTTGCAAATTATGTCAAAATTAGTTCCGGGTACACTCAATGGCAGCGCTTCAAATCGGCACAAACGTTTTGTAGGGTTGTACCCAGTCCAGCGTACTAGTATATTATATAGGTATAGGTCAGTGTCTTACACCAATTCGAATATTATTGAACTTTGGACTTTCGTTATTGTTATAATTAAAAAAAACAAAAGAAGAGAAACTATTATTATCATTAATAATAATAATGATAATAATAATAAATTCAAGAAAGGAGCTTATCCCTATCTAAAAGGCCGGCAAATCACCTGCAATTCCCCTGATGTTGCAGTTGTTCCTGGGCGTCGGTAGCCACTTATTATCAGGTGATAGACAATAAAAAAACTTATCGCAGCAACTATGGCAATGCCCTCCTTATGATGTAAACTATGGAGGGCCTATGTTCAGCAGTGGACTTTAATAACAACGAGTATCGGATGTCGTAGCAGCGTAATAGAATAACGATTATCTGATATCTCGAATTAAAGGAGGTTTATCTACTCGTAAATCGAATAAGCAGACGGATCAGTAAGCTGAAGTGGCAATGGGCCGGCCTTATAGCTCGAAGAACCGACAACCGATGGGGAAAAAAGGTTCTCGAGTGGCAGCCTCGTACCGGTAGGCGAAGTGTAGGGCGGCCTCTCACTAGATAGAGTGAAGACCTGGTAAGACATGCAAGAAGTTGATGGATGCGGGTAGCTCAGGGCCGTGCTTTGTGGCATTCCTTGGGGGAGACCTATGTTCAGCGGTGGACTTGTGAAGGGCTGTAATGATAATGAAATCGAACAAGTAACAATTTACATATTTATATTATATGCACAGAATAGATAATATAGTACAAGTAAGTAATATTATATACAAATTCGATCTGTAATACGCAAATTCAAAAATCTTTAAATTATTCAAGAAACGGATTGTGTACTCGGTACACCTTTAGTTACACATACCAAATTTAAGGCTGTAAATTAAGCGACTATAGCATTAAGGGTCATAATCGCCTAAAAGTGTTCATCAGCTGTACACAACGGATGTGTATATACAAAGGCATTGGCAAATTGAGCCGTCTTTGTGGTCACCGAACGCCAGGTGCCTAGGCAGTTGCGCATTCCTCAGTAGGCTTATGACCGCAAAACTCAGTACAACGTACCCGAATATAGTTCTGACCGTAACCAATATTAGGGTCATCCAATCATTCATTATTCATTAAAGATCAAAACGTAGGGCAATGCCTGGAGAGATATACGTGGTAGATCCTCGCTGCAGTTATATTATGGTTGTAACACGAATAGGTCGAGGTAGGACCACGATCTCACAGATTACCAGCGTAAAATAACAACCTCGTTGGTCTAGTGGTTGTAGTAGTGCGACTGCTGATCATGAGGTCCCGAGTTCGAATCCCGGGTCGATCCAATAAAAATCAGTTTTTGAATTTTTCCATCAAGAAATTCTCACCATCACCCCTGAGCCTCGGAAAGCAAGCTGTTGGTCCTGCACCTGATATCTCTCCGGTCGTGTGAGTTTACCGTCCTATCGGATTATAAGAGTGAGGTAATAGAGAGTGCACCTATGCTTGTGCATTATGGGCACTATAACCCTGTCGGGTGCCGATGGCTAGTCTCCGTTGAGGCTAGAGGAAATTCGGTCTCGAGTATATTAAAATAGCAGCTCAATGCTGCTGTGTTTCGTATGATAAGTGTAGGCAACCGGAAACCCTTTTTACTTGAAACGACGCTTCTATAATATTATTCAGGATTTGATTCTTAATCGATGATAAGCACCCATACACGCGCGTGCACACACACAAACACAAACACACGCGCTTTTATTATTTACTTCAAATTGTCTCACTGCGCTTGCGAATAATTACTTTTTGTACGATATAACTCCAAGAAATACATGAAAATATAGTAAAAAATCTCTCGGGCAAAGATTTCAATCCGGATTCCGAACCCTCAGCGCAGCAAAAATCGTCTATCTGATTTTAAAAAACAAACGACCACTTTTATCGCTGAAAACCAACACGCGCATCATATAGAAACTCATAAATTATACACGTGACAAATAACTTAAAACACCTTTATTCAAATCTCGTCAGCAGTGTAACAAAACAATGCTCGGCGTCAGCGCTCGGCGAGAGGCGGTGAACAATCAACGGAATTGTGAATAAAAACTTCATCGGCATAATCGATGGGCGACAAATATGAGCCGTAATTTAAAAAACGTTTTAACAGAGCTGAAAATGTGTGGTATTGAAAAATGTATCACACTTTAATCTGTTTAACATAATTTAATAAATCTGTAATATGTACTATTTTTCACACGTGGTAGAGCCATGCTGTAGTTATATTATGAATGTAGTACGAACGGTTCGGTTCGACCGTGGCAGGACCACGCTCTCACAGAATACCAGCGTGAAATAGGAGCTTAATGCTACAAGGTTTCGTATGGTCAGTTTTGAATACCGCAGACCGTTCCTACTGGAAACGAGGCATTCCATCTAAGTCCTCAGGGGTGTAACCCCATGTAACGCATCTGCATTTTGAATCTTAAGTGTGAATAAAAAGATGTCTATGGGCTACAGCATCCGCTTAGCATCAAGGCTGACTATGTGCTGGTTTGTCAATAAAAAAAACACTAGGAATTTATCCTGTAACGTGGAAGCAGCTTACATACATAAATTGCAGGAGAACAAACCCGGAACAATTACTTGTAGGCCATACAAATACTTGTTCCGTGCGGAATTCGAACCAGCAACCCACAGCGTCATAAGTCATTGCTAAACCACTGCGCCACGTAGCCGTCATTGCTTAATTATCTTTTGCAAACGTATGGTTATAAAATTATTCATTGTTTTTTTTTAATTAATAATATGATTTTAATGTTTTTATCGTTAAAGTTTTATGGTTATTCTATTAAATGTACAAAGCAATTACTCAATTATATTTTGTTTAATTTCATAAATTTTTTTAAATAAAATAACTATTTTTTGGAACGAAATTCCTTATCGCACAGTAGGAATTTGGCGGATGGGGGCTAGGCGAGAAAAAGTGGAAGATTTTTCCGTCACGACCCTTTCTATAGTGCGAGCGAGATGGAATATTATCCGACTCCCTCGCACTTTTTTTATCTTGCCATGAAAGAAATATTATTTTAAATGACGCTTCATTTTCATAGACGCTAGTAATTCATTTATTTGTATTTTTTAATCAATAATATAAAACGTTTATCAATAATAATATACTACGAAAGGAACTTCGTTCCAACCGAGTGTTCCACGACACTCGCGCATTTTTTTTTATTTATGCAGCACCCATCCTTTAACACTTCAGCAATAACATTGCAAATAAAACGTTCATTTCCTGAAGCAAAAGGTTTTATTTCACTGTTTAAATTCAGTTTGAACTAGTTAAAAATAGTATAAGTCCAATACTAAAATATTATTAATGTTAATTATGATTATAAATAATGAAGTCACAGATCAGTTGTTAATATACAATCAGGTATGAACATTATCGACAGAAAAGCAATACGTTATCAGAATTCAGTATTCGTTCAAAAATGCGGTTCATTAAAGATTACACGCATCATACGGCGACATGAGAGTGTGCTTGTGAAACGCGCACCGAGCGTGTCGGACAACCGAAAAAACGTAAGAACGCTGCGAAGGCCGATTTTAATTGCAACTGGAACTGGGGCATTTGAACGCAGGGCTGCCAAAACTTTTATCTTTTCACATAAATAAAATTTAAATAATAATTTGTTTCGTACTCATAGTGTATAACTGTATAGTACATGCATGCTATTAAGACATGAACCATGTAACAATTTTTAAAATTTTTGTCTGTCTCTCTGTCTAGGCTAATTATCGGAATGGCTGAACCCATTGTAATGAAACTTGACAAACAGATAGAGAGTAATGCCAAGAGTTACCTGAGGAGGCTAAATTTTATATATAATATAAATATACAAAATTTGACCTGCTCAAAGTTCAAAAACCTTATTAAACTAAGTTTGTATAAAAAGGGTTATTATAATATTAAAGAATTTATGGATGATAATAACCCCTGGGAGGTGATCGCTATCAAGCTATTTCTAATTTGTTGTGTTGTTAATTGTGTAACATGCATGATTGTAAGTTGTTATTTTAAAAAATAGTCCCGCTGGTTTTCTTGCTGGTTCTTCCCAGGACAGAGGTTTTTTTTCGAACCAGTGGTAATTAAACATAAGAGTGACTTTCAATAACTATTATTTATAATCTATATTGAATAAAAGAGTTTCTCTTTTTGTTTCTGTTATCCGAAGTATTAGGAGTTATTTTTTTAACGAATCGATCGATTAATAAAATTGGTATTTGATGAATATACCTAAATAACGCCACATTATTACATCCAGTCAAATCCGAGGCGGATCGCTAGATATATATAGAATAGAATAAAATAGAATAGTTTTTATTCAATGTTGATTAAAAGTAATTCTTATGGAAAATCATTTTTAATTTTACCGCTTACCGCTATAGAGATAGACTTACGACCATACCCTATAGATAATAGACATAAGTAGATGACGTGTGGTGGCGAAGAAACAGAATCTATTTCTGACCTCATTTTCATAACCTCATTTTTCGTACCAAGGGTGTCGAGAAAGCGACAATGGGATAATATATCAAAACTGGCCAAAAATATCTTTATGGCGTTAGACTGCGGTATAAACATAACCACCTCTACTACGCCAGGCGTAAAACGCTCAGACAGACGGTAAGCAGCGTCAAAGTTGAAAAACGTCTGGTAAGCGTGACGAATAAAGCAATTCTCCCTACAACTAGAGTCCCATGTCATAACTAAACCAACCAAACACTGGTTAGCAGATTAGGCCGGTCTCAATTCCCTACAATCTCAATCGGGGAATAAACTCCTACGCGTGCGCTCAAAACCTCTAAACATTTCTTTTAAAAAAGAACAGGTACCGCGAACAAAATGTAAGCGGCAGTGCGGGAGCGTGGAAGGAGGCAAAGACTACCAGTTTATGGCACAGACTAATAAGTTTCATCCCATGGGCCCTAAAGCGTGTTTGAAACTACATATTAAGTCCCCATAGAATTTTGCAACTGGATATCTAGCTTTCTGAGTGAACGGTCGATCAGGGTAGTCATAGATGGCTGCTCTTCTGACCTAGTGCATATTAATGAGAATCAGGGGTCTGTTCTCTCTGGAACACTTTTCCTGCTGCACATCAATTACCTACTTCTACCAGGTATTGTTGGGTATGTAGATGACAGCACAGTCACAGAGAGATTCCTGTCCAGTGCAAAAGATGTAGGGGACGTAATACGTTCATTTAGAGAGGCCATGGTGGAGCGGATAAAAGCAACATTAAGTCTAGTCTCCAAATGTGGTGACGACAATCAGGTCACTTTTAAAGCCGCCAAAACGCAGGCATGTCTGTTGTGCGCAAAACGGAGTCCATTTGATCTGACTTCTACTTCCCGAGGTACATCCGTAGAGGTTACTGGTCATCTGAAGCTTCTCGGCATACAGTTGAGTGCTAATCTCAACTTTGGCGCCAACATTGAGTCAAAAGAACAAACTACGGCCAAAAAACTGGGTATTCTAAACATGGTGACAGCTTCTAACTCTAATACAAAGCTCAAGTCCGAACTCAGCAAGATATCAACTTGCCACACTCGACTCAGTGGAACGCAGAGTCAAGAGACTTATTGGCGACAAAAAGCTGGTGGAAACTAAGCTTCACAGCTTTGCTCACCGCTGCCAAGTTGCTTGTTTGTCGGTCTTCTACAGATTGCATTTCTGCAGATTCGGAGTGTGCCTATGAGCTTCATAAGCTCATACCGCCATCCCGATTCTTCTATCGGAGCACCAGACATACTACAGATTACCATTCGCACTTAGTTGATATTCCTATTTTCGCACTTAGCGCTTTAAACCATCTTTTATATTGCGTACAGCCAAGTAGTGGAATGCCCTGCTGGCGTCTGTTTTTCCGAGTGCCTAGAACCTGGACCTCTTCAAGGTGCATGTTAACAGGCTTCTCCTGGGCAAACTCGCTACATCGTAGACCTCATCTTTGCCCTCGGGTCAGACGGAGGTCAAGAGTGAGCCCATTTTTAATTAAAAAAAAAGTCTCGGCGTCACTGCTAGTACATAGTACATATTACTTTAATGATAAAAAATATATGTATTTACGTCATTTGAATGGTGTTGTAAACAGATTTATAAGTATTTTGTAAGCAGATCTAATAAAAAGATGTTATCGTCTCAGCGACAAAGACCTTTTTCATTCAATAAGTTTAAAAGAGCCTCTACTCTTTGCGGCGTTAATTAAATTTTAGGATTTCGTATTTCACAAAAAACCTAATTTTCTTGGTTTTCTTATACTGTGTCGTTCATTTGCTGTAAATACAAAAAAGGAACTGCATGATACAAAATGAATTTCTCGTATGATTCAAAATAAAAAAAATTACAATTTAATAATATCATTTCCAGACTTGATTTAAGTCAAGTTACTTTGTACCAGTCTAGCCTACTTTAACAGTGCGGATTCTAAAAACTAGAGCAAACAATTCAGTCTTTGCAGCGATGCGAACAATTAATGCGTCAGACATGTCGCAACATGTCCCGGTATAGCTGACGAACATCGCGATGTAGGACACGCCGCCTGACCACAATGAATATTTTTACAGGTACTTATAAGTACCTACGGTTTTGAATAAAACTAATTTTGAGGATATTATCGCATTTAATTTGACTTATTTTTAATTCCCGACTTTTCGGGTTCTTTAGAGCACCCGTGACAAAGTCAGCCAGTATCTAGAAGTCTTGCAATGGTATGCTTGAGTTTGGATTTTTTTTTATTGGATAAGGATGACAAACGAGCAAACAGTCCACCTGATGGTAAGTGTTTGCTGCGGCCTATAGACATCTACATCTATCCTCGTTTGCTAATCAAAATGCAGATGCGTTGCCCCCCGTGAGGACTAAGATGGAATGCCTCATTTCCAGTAAAAAGGGCCTCCGGCCACCTGCACTCACCAAGCGAAATGCAGAGACAAACACACGGATCTCGCGCCAACTTTTGGGCCATCATTCCAATACATACCAAGCTAAGTGCCAACCAAGTGGAGCACTAACACATTATATTTTTGCAACAACAACAACTCATTGCTACGCCATTGCACCACGTAGCCCTCAAATACTAATTTAATCTTATGAATCAACAAAATAGAATGATTTTTATTCAATATTGAAAATCACATAATGCTTATTAACAGTCATTTTTTTATTTACCACTGGTTCGGAAAATACCTCTGTCCTGGGAAGAACCAGCAAGAAACCCAGCGGGACTTTTTATTGATTCTGTTGAGTCTAGTAACTGGCATTACAAGGTTATGTTTGTTCCTAGTGTTTAAAGTATGAATTTATAGTTATTTTTATTAATTCTTTTAATTATAAGATGCGTTGGTCCATAGATATCTATCCTCGATTAATAATTAAAACAAAGATGTTTTAGACCTATAAAACATCTTTGAATTAATATTTAAAAATTGCAGATGCGTTGTCATCCCTAAGGACGAAGATGGAATGCCCCGTTACGAATTAATAGGGTCAATCAATTATAATACTCGCAGATATTTTAACGCTCTGTTCTTCAAGAACCATATAAAGTAAAAAGGCGATTGTGTAAGCATGTATAAATAAAGTTATCATTTTTATCTTTCTCAACATTGAGCTCAACAAAATAACGTCTTAAATCGCACTTCAACATCCACTGCTAAACATACTAAAAAACAAATCACTATACAGGATTTTACGTTATATCTCTACAGGCCAATCAGTTTTCATATTGCTATCAGGGTCGTATTAGACCACGCAGCACTGAAAGGTTAAGGGCCTTTTAGAAAATAAAGAAAAATCATGAATATAAAAATATGTAAATGTATATTTAGTAAGAAATGGTTACTAAAGAAAATATTTAAGAAAAAAAAATTGTACATTATTTTAAAATAAACATTGGCATGTGTTTTTGCTCTTTAGATTATTTATTATACGAAATCGAAAACAATTTCAACAAACTGAATTAACGTTTATATCCAACAAGAAATAATATTGAAAGTTATAGTTTATTTTATTTTTTCAAGTATTGTGGTGTAAAGAATGTTTCAAATTTTATATCGTAGTTTGTTAAACCTAGTTATTTTTATTTACATACATTACATTTTCATAAATATATTGCGATGTTTATTTCTTTAAATTTTCCTCTGAGGGATTCTTTACAATTTAAGTTATAAATCGCTCGTGCGGCTCTCTTTGCAAAATAAATATGGCTTCAATATCAGTTACATTACTCCATAGCAAAATTCCATAAGACATCATGCTATGAAAGTAACCAAAATATACTAATCTAGCTATCTCAACATCTGTAAAACAGTGGTATCCACAAGACTCAATGAAACATAGTAAAGCATACTACAAAAGATTTATTCTGTTTATTAAGCTTAACTAAAACTTATTCCATAATTTTTTCAAAGGTATCATACCTTGAACATAGGGGTCTGTAAACAATGACAACAATGAGGTGCTCAAGCCAAAAATATGCCATTTCTACAGTTCGCAACAGGGAGGCTCACAATATCTTTACGTTCTTTTCATGATATGGATTTATTAGCTAATATTAAGGAGTCACCACGTAATTTAGTATTTTATTGAAAGAACTGACTACCTGGTTATTAATGAAATTAAATATGGAGTTGTAATCTTTCAACCAATGTTCAGTATGACATAAAATAAGTATATGGTTACTGTTAAGGTTAAGTATTTGTGATAATACCAAGAAAAACAATGTTATCCACAAAACCAACGTAACATAAAGTCTATATTTACAAAAATACCTGTCATTTCGCACTGAAATTTCATCACTGAGTATGATGTGTTGAGAGGCTGCGATAATTGCCATCACAATATACAGTATAGAGGGGGAAGCAGGCGCCAATCGTCCTGGTCGAAGCGTTTAACAGCACATTTAATGGAAATGCGCCCCTCGTTCCACTATTACGCCATCGCCATGACAATCCACTATAAACGTATATTACCACTTCATACGCAACGTAACTGTTATGGTGTCGTGAAACGGGATAAATATTCTATAATTTCACATAAGTGATTTAACACCAATAAATTCCTGGTTAAAAACAAAAATAGGTATTTTTTTTATATAGGATAGGGTGACAAACGAGCACACAGTCCACCTGATGGTAAGTGGTTGCTGTGACCCATAGACATATACATCTATCCTCAATAAAGAATCAAAATGCAGATGCCCCATTCGTGCTACAACTATACTACGAATATAACTGCAGCATGCCTCTACTACCTACGTATAAATGTTAAAATATGGAACAATTTATGCGAATACAAATTATATCACCGTGTAGTAGCAGTTTAAGAATACCCACATCGCGTATATTAACCTATTTTATATACCTGCCTCTTTCTATTATTATTTAGTGAAAGGAGAGAGAGCAACTTTAAGCGTTTCTTAAATTCACGTCGATTTACGACGACGAAGTAAAGTCGTAAATCTTTATTTACTTTATTCAGTAACTAGCGATCCGCTCTGGCTTCGCCTGGATAGGATCGTTTTATGTGGCGTTATTTACTGTAATCATCAAAAACCATTTATTTTAACGTTTTTCGGATAGAATATAGCCTAGATCTGTTCATTAATTTTCATTACAATCGGTTTGGCCATTCTAAAAATTAGCTCGGACAGGCAGACAGACACATTGAATTACAGACAAACAGACAAAAATTATAATAATATTTGTTTATGTCAAAATAACCTTCCAATTTTGATTTTTTTTTAAATTATAACGTTACCCTCACACTAGGATTTACTCCTGTATCGTGGAGGCAGTTTACAAACATAGATTGCACGAAGATAAGCATCCAGACCCGGAACAATTAATTGTAGGTCATACAAATTCTTGTTCCGTGCGGGATTCGAACCCGCGGCTCTCCCAGCGCAACAACTCATTGTTAAGCCACTGCGCCACGGCCAATAAACCCCTGATAAAGCCAGGCGTTTATTGTATATGTAACTTTAACTTTATATAAACAAAATAGAAAAGATTCGAGAATTAACAAGATTCTAAAACTAAAATTAAAGCTATAAAGATTGTTAAATAGCCATTAAAAACGCTCATACGAATAGGCTCACTCACTTAACAAGAAACGCGTCTAGACGTAAACGTCATTGTATTTAAATCAGTGCAAGTGAATTTGTCGTGTAAATGACTCGTTACGTGTCAGCCATTTGTATTGCATCGCTGCATCATGACTTCCACTTGCATGACATGAAGGAAGTCGCGCACGCAAATTACTTCATCGGAATCGATGCTTAGATACTGGTCTGGTCGTGATACGGCGGTTTGAATGTACATCGTTTATGGTTTACTGTCGCTTTTGTTGGTGTGTCTAAACTATACATATAAAATATATCATTATCATCATCATCATCATTACAGCCTTTCACAAGTCCACTTCTGAACACAGGTCTCCCTCATGGAGTGCCATAAAGCACGGTCCTGAGCCACCCGCATCCATGGAATTGCATGATACTTTCTGCATAACTTACCAGGTCGTCACTCCATCTAGTGGGGAGTCGCTCGAACTTCACCTACCGGTACGAGGCTGCCACCCGAGCCTTTTTCCCCATCGGTTGTCGGTTCTTCGAGCTATAACGGCCAGCCCATTGCCACTTCAGCTTACTAATCCGTATATAATTTAAATATAAATTTATAATGATAAAAATATATACATACATATATATACACATAGTGTGCAGGTGTAATTCCCCTGGTGTTACAGTTATTCGTGGACGGCGGTCTACACTTAACCATCAGGTGAACCGCATAGGTACTCGACTTTCTTCTATACCTCGTTATGGGGCATTAGATTTCACTGACACTGCACGTTAATAGCTATGAGCCTAAGGTGAAATTTCTAACAATCTGTAATTATACTGGCTACCTTACCCTTAAGTTAAAACGGAATACAGAAGTGGTTGTTGTCGATACCCACTCCAATGAAACAGGTAACTTCGCCTTTTGGTACAGAGTATGCGCATAGATTAACTAATTAATTAGTTACTACGTAAGTATGCGTACAGTAAATTATTAGTTCAAGCAACCGGCGTTTGTCTTTCCATCTGATTACGATCTGGACGTCTTTAAGGCAAGAGTAAACTGGCCTTAGATACGTTAAAACAGTGTGTTAATTTTCTAAGGTTTCATTAACCACTTTGGCTCTTCCACGGTAGTCGGGACAGTAGCCATGCACTTGCTAAATATAAGTAAATTAATAAAAGCATTGTCAAAATCAGTTCTCAATTGACGCAGATGTCACGTAACATATATCCAAAAAAAACATACACTCGAATTGTAAACCTCCTAATATTTTGAAGTCGGCTGAAAATTTAATGCTGTGTTATTAAAGTGTAAACACGTTTATGATGTCATGTGTCAGGCACTCGTTGATCGGCCGTTAAATGTACGAGTAAAATTTAACTGCTACATTGAACCCACGACATTGAGATAGTTAACCTCTAATTTAATAACGTTTCAAGGATGCGATGTCAACTAAATTATTGAAGTACGGTTCACCTACTGACTTTGACAAACTGCTCTTTTTTCGTAATTGTGAACTGAGGGGGAAAGCCGGAATCACTCATCTTAACCATCAATACAGGCCTTCACAAGCACGGTCCTGAGCCGGTCCTGAGACTTCCTACATGTCTTACCAGGTCGTCACTCCATCTAGTGTGGGGCCGCCCATCATTTCGCCTACCGTTACGAGGATACCACTCAAGAACCTATTTTCCCCAACGCAATCACTGTTTTGGTGCTAATATGGATATATAAATGCCGTAAACATGAATATATATATATATATATTTTAATCTTGATATTTTTTATTTTTTGTTACCATGAATTTAGCTTCGCTATCACTTGACAAAACCTACCAAATATCAATTGTCATAGTCTCATTTTAATTCTCTAGCAATTTTATTTTTATAATGAATGCGTAGTGCTTAGTAAATTTTAAATAATATATAGAAGAACTTCCATAAGAGGCGACAGAGGAAAACCAGGAGATGGACAGCAGTGTCTTCCTAATAACAATTAGATAATAAAAAACTAGAAAACGTACATATATATATATATATATATATATATATATATATATATATATATATATACGTTTATAATAAAGAGTATATATTCTATAATATAGAGGAGGTATTCTACATAATCACGACTAGGAACAGCGTCAAAGGGGCGAGACGTTTGGCATGGCGCTTGTAAATCCGCTGCCAAGCTTGACTATTAAAACTAATCCTTCCCACAATGGGACAGGTACATGACTAACTTTGACGGGCTTATGATGATGACGAGGAAGAAGAACCTGATGATAAATAAGCTGAGGCCTATAAATGCGTTCTCTCTCCTGAATACCTGAATGAAGGCTCCGTGGCGCAGTGGCTTAGCAATCAGTTGTTGCGCTGGGGGCCGCGGGTTCGAATCCCGCACGGAACAAGTATTTGTATGGCCTACAAATAATTGTTCCGGGTCTGGATGGTTGTCCTTGTGCAATTTATGTTTGTAAACTGCCTCCACGATACAGGAGAAAATCCTAGTGTGGGGGTAACGTTTTTTTTTAATAAAAAAAATACTAAGAATAAAAGCCATTAATCTTTGCTCCTTGCGTTAGAAATAAATTCTTAGGGATTTTTATAGAATAATCGTGACAATCGAGCACACAATCTATCAATGGTAGTTAGGTAAGTCATTGCACAATCTACCCATAGACATCTACAAATATCCTCGATTAAGGATCAAAATGCCAATGTATTCTCACATTTAAGGACCAAGACGGAATGCCTCGTTACCGTCTCCGGTTCTTTACACTCACCATACGAAACACAGCAGCATCAAGCTGCTATTTCATGCTGCAACCGTAATATAGAAGCAATATGGCTACAACATGGCTCTACCACATATAAATGAAACATTGTATGAAATGAAACTTAAAAACATTAACTAAATACAAAATTCCATTCAAATCGTTAGAGACGTTTTCGAGGAACCAATTACATATTATACACATGTATACTAGAATACGTACAAGTATAAATAAAACGTAACTATTTTCTTCTTTAGTCTATATTAATTATTCTTAATACTGGTTGTTAACAAAAAGCTGTGTCACCTCAATAAAAAATAAAAATGTACCTAGCACTCGTGTGCGGTTCAAATGTCGCGGCAGAGGCGTGAGCGTCGTTCATTATTTTCTGTGTAAATTGGAACAAAGATTCAAAAGGTTTTTCAATACCCGATGTAACAATGTTACCTTCATACTGCTCGAACACTTTGTTAAGAACAGAATGATGAAATTATTCGTGTTTTCACGTAGTGCTTGAATAAACGAGTTTAGTGTGCGCGGTCGGAGGTTATCTTAGGTTACCAAGAACAACAAATACCTAGGTTTGTTATTTTCGGAACGTCGCTGTTAGCACGCATTGAATAACTTCTTAATTCGCCGCGTTCGAGCTATTGTTTGACTTTGAAACCTATACTCCATCGTAGTAGATAAGCGAGCAGAAATTTTCATAACTATAATTTTTTAAGTGGTACTACTACCAAGTAGAGCAAAGAAGGAGTAAAATAACCTAGTGTAAATACACACCCGATGGTAAGTAGGTGCTGTTGCGCATATAACTACACTTAAATAAACAATCAAGATACAAACGCATTATTAACTCTGACAGCCGAGAAAATATTCCTATATACGAATATTATACAGAACAACAGCATTGTTACAATTTTACTCCGGTATTCAGTGCCAGCGTGTTTCCCCCCAGGACATTACGTAACCTGGCTCTACATTAGGGGCCTTAACTCTCTCTCTCTCTCTCTCTCTCTCACTCTCTCTCACTCTCTCTCTCTCTCTCTCACTCTCTCTCTCTCTCTCTCTTAATAGTGTAAGGGCGACAAACGAGCACACAGGCCGCCTGATGGTAAGCGGGTGTTGTGGCCCATAGACATCTATATCTATCCTTGATTAAAATCAAAATGCAAATGCGTTGTCACCCATAAGGACTAAGATGCCTTGTGCCATATGAAATACTGCTGCATTCTTGCTAAAAATTCTACCACGTAAAATCTCTCTCTCTCTCTCTCTCTCTCTCTCTCTCTCTCTCTCTCTCTCTCTGAATAGCACATAATTTCAATAAGCTAAATAAGCGACAGCCATACATACGTGCAATGCTAGGATGCAGCAAGTAAACCACACCACGGCCAGGTGAACGTCATATTACAGTATCAAGGCCTAACACAGATCAACAAAATTTAAGTCTTAATAAAAGTAAAAGCTGGCCTTCAAGAATTAAAAGGAACAAAAAAATTCCACACAGTAGTTTCGAAGGTGGATGCCTCACAATTGACGAATATCTTGCGCAATAAGCATTCGAAAAAAAACATAGTGTGGAATTGAAAATAATACAAATGACAAAAAATTAGGCATGTATATTGTTTAGACAGCACACATGCCTTATTTTTTTATTATGTGTGTATTAAGTAGTAAGTATTAAGAATGTTTATATTACACACAAACACAACATACGCGCGCGCGTATGTGTATATGTATGTATTTATGTGTAACGTACATAATATAATACTGTGTGTACATAATATAGTAGTATGTACATAACATAATATGTATATAACGACACGGAAGCACTAACTGTTAACTGATATGTGCTAAGGCGGTACTCGCAATTATTTTTGTATTTGTTTATTTTTTGTTTTCTTATTATGTATTTTTTTTATTTATTTGTAGATATATTGCGTGTGTGTAATGATGCTAATAAAACGAATTTCTACACTTTTATCCATGTGATACTATTGTTTATCATGTGTTGATATTATAAACAAAGTTTACGTTTAGATTTTTCAGATGTAAGGTCATGGAAACCAGTACCAAAATCCGTTAAGCGACCTTCCCAAGATATGAGGACAAACAATGCTCCACGTGAGTTCTTTTTTTGTTACAGATATAGTAATAATCACAAAGCTATACATAGCAACACACACGAAATGTATTTGTCATTGTAATATCAAACGTATGTTGATGTGAAAGGGTTTAAATTGAAACACAATCTTATGACCACAGATAATCTATTCTAAACGTGTAACCGGCGAAGTGTGAGTCATCTTTTGTGTCGTGAGAGCGATTACGTCATATACGGTTGCTGAGTAAAAATGAATATTTTGTTTGCAATGACATGTGCTCAACACGCCGATGAACATACGAATTTGAAAAGGAGGTCGGATATAAAGTACTACCCATAATAATAATGGTAAAAATCCTCCGTAATAAAAAGAGCTGTTTATCTTTAAACGGTTGCATATTTTCTCATAACATAGCTGAGAATACTCGATTAAGATACTTTTCAAACGAAAAAAACTTAATTAAAATCGGTTCATCCGTTCAGGAGCTATTTGTTTTTTTTATAGGTTAGGGTGACAAACGAGCACACAGTCCACCTGATTGTAAGTGGTTGCTGTGACCCATAGACATCTACATCTATCCTTGCTTGCAAATCAAAATGCAGAATTGTCACCCGTGAGGACTAAGATGGAATGCCGCTTTTCCAGTAAAAAAGGTCACTTAGGTACCATCAGATCGACAATGTGCTCTTTTGTCTTTTTTCTGCCGACTTCCAAAAAGGAGCCGGTACTCAATTCGACTGTATGTTTTTTTTTTTTTTTTTATGTGTGTTACCTCAGAACTTTTTTCTGGGTGAACCGATTTCGATGATTCTTTTTTTATTTGAAAGCTGGTACTTCTCGTGTGGTCCCATATGAATTTGATCAAGGTCAGACCAATAGTTTTTAAGTTATTCTTAAATAACTTATATTGAAGTCGGCTGTACAAAATTTTTAATTTTAAATTATTTATTATAGGATAGGGTGACAAACGAGCACACAATCCACCTGATGGTAAATAATTGCTGTGACCCATAGACATCTACATATCTTTATCTATCATATATTTATCCCCAATAAAGAATCAAAATGCAGATGCGTCGTCACCCGTGAGAACTAAGATGGAATGCCTCTTTTCAAGTAAAATGGGTCTTCGGTTCTCTACACTCACCATACGAAACACAGGAGTGTCAAGCTACCATTTTACGCTGGTATTCTGTGAGAGCGTGGTCCTTCCCCGGTCAAGCCGACCCATTCGTGCTACAACTATACTACTAATATAGCTGCAGCATGGCTCTACCACGTATCAAAAACGTACTTGTATAAAAAAAAAATAGATTAAGCGTCATAGGCGCATATGAGTTGGCTCAATCGGAGATGGACCGCTCAGAATACTAGCATAAAATAACTTCAACTCCACCATGAAATAACTTCTACTAGCATGAAATAATTTCAACTAAATGCAGTGTTTCATCTTGATAGAGACGGGAACCGGAGACCCTTTTTACTGGAAACTAGGCATTCCATCTTAGCCTTCAGGGGTGACAACGCGTCAGTATTTTGGTTCTTAATCTAGGATAAATGAAGGTGTTTATGGGCAACAAAACCCATACCATACGGTAGACTGTGCTCCTGTGTCACTCTTACTGCTATAAGATACGACTTAGGAACCTTCAAGAAAAGAGCTTACTCCTTTCTAAAAGGCCGCACCTGCAAATCCCCTGGTGATGCCGTTGTTTATGGACGGCGATAGTCACCATCAGGTGAGCGGTATGTTCGTATGCACCCTCTCCTATAAAAATATCAGCTCCGTAGATAAGCAGAGACTTAAAAAAAATAATGACGAATTAGGAGCATAATGGTGTTGTGTTTCATAAAGGACAAGAATCCAAAAGACCAATTTTACTGATAACATGGTATTCCATCTTAGTCCTCAGAAATGGAGTTGTCCACAGCATTCACTTAATAAGGTGGACAGTGTGCTCGTTTGTCAACCTTAGCAACATAAGCAAGACAACATCGTTGCGTCTGTTATTGCACTAAGAAGGCACGACTACAGGTGTGTTTAAAACTGCAATGTTAAATGTAAATATTTAAACGCTCGCAGTGTTTCAACCTCATTAAAAGACAGAGGAATGCAACTTAAGGCTCGTTCACACCCATGATATTAAAGTTAGGTTCAAAGCAGACACCTTGTTCTGATAAAAAAAAATAATGTGTAAAATAAAAAAAAAACCTAAAATAGTAGTTTACCGTGTGCTCTGTAGTAGATAGGAACATCGTGAGGAAATGTGCTCGTTTAAAAAATAGCAACTAATATATTCTTATATTCCGCCAATACACATTGCATTGGGGCAGCGCGGCAAAGTAC
Organism: Parnassius mnemosyne; assembly: GCA_963668995.1. Classification (NCBI taxonomy): domain Eukaryota; kingdom Metazoa; phylum Arthropoda; class Insecta; order Lepidoptera; family Papilionidae; genus Parnassius; species Parnassius mnemosyne. Next base: position 3,260,917 of record CAVLGL010000046.1, on the reverse strand, counting down.
CCTCAAAAATCTCTCAGAAATGCGAAGTGGCCTGTGTACTTCACTTTCTTTTTAGACAAAACTATGACCATATAAGGTGCACAAATGTATAGACAGGATAAACGGCAGCTGTCGATAAGGATGGGTCATCGAGCGGTCGACGTCGCTATCAGGATCCGATAACCCCGCGCGACCCCGATTGTCAACTCGGATTCTTACGTTTCAATGCTAGATAACGTTTTGTAAACGTGTCAGAAGTTATAACTATAACATTCCGTAGTACAGATTGAAAATATTTCGTTTTTGAACAAACTGGTCTGATATCTTCAGTTTAATGCTGTGGATTTTTTTGAACGTTACCCCCACACTAGGATTTTCTCCTGTATCGTGGAGGCAGTTTACAAACACAAATTGCACAAGGACAAACATCCAGACCCGGAACGATTATTTGTAGGCCATACAAATACTTGTTCCGTGCGGGATTCGAACCCGCGGCCCCCAGCGCAGCAACTCATTGCTAAGCCACTGCGCCACGCCGTCAATTATTAATTAGAATGATATGCCCGATATACATTTGTCAGAAACCTTTGCGGGCGCACGCACTATGATTCACTATAGTTTCATCTCAATACGATGAATGGTACAGGAGTATAGGAGACGCATAGAAGACGAACGAACACTTAACCAAACAAATATTCATTTTTTTATTTAAGGAAACTAGTTTTACGGATTTTATCGCGTTTAATTTGACTTATATTACTTACTAGCTGTTCCCCGCGACTTTGCTCGCGTGTTATGGTTTTTATGTTTTTGCGCGGAACCAAAAAAAGGGAAAAAAGGGTTAGCTTTTTGAAATAAAACTAATTTTACGGATTTTATTGCGTATATTAACTTATTTTTATATTCCCGACGTTTCGGGTGCTTTCCAGCACCCGTGGTCACGGGGGACTGAGTTGTTTGACGTCCTGCTGTCATAGTTAGCCCGGCTACCTTCAGTTTTTGCTGCTGCCATCTGCTTGGGATCCCATAATTAATAAAATCAAATCCAAACCCAAGTATACCACTGCTAGACTTCAAGATACTGTAAGCTCATTCTGCGTAAATCGAACCAAAAATTAATATTAAAAAACTGAAGGTAGCCGGGCTAACTATGACAGCAGGACGTCAAACAACTCAGTCCCCCGTGACCACGGGTGCTTTTATACGCGATAAAATCCGTAAAATTAGTTTTATTTCAAAAAGTGTAGTGTTCGCGTAAATATAAGAAACCTAACCCTTTTTCTAAAAATAAAAGTAGCCTAAGTTACTCCTTATGAAATCAGCTATCTGCCAGTGAAAGTCCCGTCAAAATCTATCAGGCCGTTTCGGAGATTAGCCGGAATAAACCGACAGACGGACAGACAAAAATGTTAAAAAGTGTATTTTTGTTATAAGTACCGTTTATACTTTCATAATATGCATTTAGTAAAACGTTGTAATTTTGACATTACAAACATACACTTCAATTTTATTTATTTGTATAGATTTTTAATTTCAGACTGTCCAGTGTAAGTTAAATAAGTCAAATCAAAAGCTACATAATTATAACTTTTAATAAAAAGCAAACACCGACTCCAAATTGCTAAAAAAGAAGTTATTTATTTGTGGTTTTTTTGTGTTTATTAGGTGTGAAATTTTTTCTTCAATTTTGTATGGGTCCACCCTTGAAGTATAACATATATTATATCTTTAATAATAAAGAATCATCAAAATTGGTTTACAATCTTCGCAGATATCGCGTAACATACTCATACACATCATACATTTATAAACATACAATCGAATTGATAACCGTCTCCTTTTTGAAGTCGTTTAAAATCCATATAATTAGTTTCATTCAATGAATATAATATAATAATTTAATCAATATTGATTATTACATAATACTTATTGAAAGTAATTTTTTTTTATTTACCACTGGTTCGGAAAATACCTATTTCAAGTATTGTGTAAATATAAGAAAATCATTATTCATTTTTATTCAAAACATAGCGCGCTCGTATCGTTCTTTAATTGGTGATGCGATCAAAGTCCATTCCGTACAAACAAAACTACATTATGTGGGTGAGAAATCACCAGAATAATATTTTTCTGACGTTCTAAGTCAAATGATACGGTTAAGATGAGACAGACAGAGACAGTATAGACTTTAGAGACACTGGAGAATAGAATATTCACGATATACTACGAAACTTACTCAACTATACGCATCGACTTCAAAATTTTAAAACATAATTATGTATTTTACGTTATAGCACCCGAAATTCATACCATGTAAACGCTAGTGGTGAGTGAGTATAATCAACTAAACGTGGATTTCAGATTTTTATGTTACTCGTAAATTTATAGCGTTCTAAGATTCGGCAGCAAAGTATACAAGATAATTATTTTTTAACATAAATCACGTCATCGCGAATCGCAGCTGTATTTTAACCGACTCCAAAAAAGGAGGAGGTAATCAATTTGACTGTATTTTTTTATGTGGGTTACCTCATAACTTTTTTCTGGGTAAACAGATTACTATTACAGCCTATTTAAGTCCACTGCTGAATGCAGAATATAGGCTTACCACATAGATTGCCTCATAGGGGGGGGGGGGTATTTGCTATAGTTGCCACGCTTGGCAACCGCAGTTTATTTTTTATTTCTAGTCGTTATTAGGGAAACACTGCTGCCCATATCCTGATTGGTTTCCCTATGTCGCTGCGACACCCACGAGATGATATGGGGTAGTAGATATGCTTACACCACCACTACAAGGTAAAATATTCTAATACTATTAAAATGTGTTTCCTACGTGGTAGAGCCATGCTGCAGCTATATTATGGTTGTAGCATGAAAAGGGTCGGCTCGATCGGAGAAGGACCACGCTCTCACAAAATACCAGCGTAAAATAGCAGCTTGACGCTACTGTGTTTCGTATGGTGAGTGTAGAGAACCGGAGACGCTTTTTGCTGAAAATGAGGCATACAATCTTAGTCCCCACAGGTGACAACGCACCTGCATTTTGATTTGTAATGGAGGACAAATGTAGATGTCTATGGGCCGCAGCAACCACTTACCATCAGGTGGGCGGTGTGCTCGTTTGTCACCCTTATCCTATAAAAAAATACATTGCACATGAAGAAATATTCAAACCCAGAAAAATATTTTGTAAGGCATAACATTTAAATACAGAATTCTAACAGTGCTCCTAATACTACTTATATCCCCGTTAACTCCACTCCAAATAATCTAAAATACTTGTGCCAGGAGTGGTGCACAATAGTAGTCAAATGACGGATTCGAACCCACGAACTTTTGAGTTTTGCAGTCCGTACCTTTAACCTTAGGTTTTAATTATATAGAAAAGATACGCTACAATTTTACATACAAATACTTATTCCATGGAGGATTCGAACCCATGACGCACAGCACCGTAGCTCAACGCTTATAGCATCTATGCTGACAAGTCATTATTTCGACATTTCGAATAATGTTAGATGTATAATATACACAGACTGACGATTAGAAGCAGAATCGAAGATGCGAGCCTTAAGCTACTGTGATTGTTAATTTAAAAAAAAAACTCATAATTAATTTACAAAAAAAAAGCAATTGTCATCATCAATTTAAAAAAAAATCTTACCTAGTTCTTTATTTTTATTTTAAATTTTTAATGTGGTCACCCGAGGCAAGTGTGACATAAATTAATTAAAACTATAATGGACATTTAAATACTTCCACTCTGTAGGGATTTAACATAGAGAATTCAGTTTCATAACATCAATTATTAAGTGCTTGTTTGTTTGATCAAGCATTTTAGTATTTACAAGTAGCATTTTGTAATTTAAGGTAATTAAAACTAATTGAGGTGGAAGATTGTCACACTTACCCCATCAATGAGGCAAGTGTGACAGTACGCTTCTATTTGTAGTTACGTTATTATTAGATGTATCTACTTTTCGACAAAATTGAAGAGATTATACTAATGTCAAAATATTTTAAGATCTATAAACGATTTCCACATCCATTTTTGAGTAACAAGGAGTTTTTTCCCATATGAGGCAAATGTTCTGAGTAGTTTTTAAAGAATGACGTCTGTCGGTAAAATAGTCGAAGCTATTTTACCGACAGACACTTTTTGTTTCATATTCATACATTGTCATCCGATTCTGAGCTGATGTTTAAAATTTCGAGTATCTAGCTCATTAGGAAGTTAGTCTAAAATCAGTTACTAAATTCAACCCGAACAGACATACACGAAAGTGAGTTGATAAAAACATAGTAAATAAGTACACATATTAAATACTAGCTGCCAGTGCTAATTTAGCACGTACACATAATAAACGCTCGTTTTCTAATGAGGTCACAGACCATACGGCTGACGTTTTCTGGTATTCTATTTCACATTATTTATTCTCAAGGATTATAATATATTATCGACATGAATATGATAATAAAGTCGAAACGCTTCCTGCGTATTATTAAATTAATACAATTCCTGTAAGATTTTTTAAAGATTTATGCAAAATATATTCGCGTCTATAGTTTTGAAAGCTATTTCATTTCTTTTTGATTTTCCTTTATAGAAAAAGAGTAACAAACGAGCACACAGTCACCTGAAGGGAAGCGGTTGCTGAGGCCCACAAATCAAAATGCAGATGCGTTGTCACCCGTGAAGACTAAGATGGAATGACTCGTTTCCAGTGAACCGGTTTTCTACGCTCACCATACGAAACATTGCTATTTTACTCTGGTATTCTATGATTTGAAACAAGAACAGCGCTTAGCAAATGGTTGATTATGAAAAAGATACTATGACTATAATCTTTGGTGGAAAGCAGTGATAAAGCTTTAGAGGTTAAATCGGACGTCTTAGCGTCTCATCTCCTCATCTCTTGCATTATAGATGAACATCGAAATCGAACTCGAACAACACAAAACACGCTGGGTTTCATCCTTATGAGATCTCACCCTTACTAAGTGATTTTCTTCATCGTTCCTGTCATTCATAAGGAAAGGTTGGAATTTAACAACAGTGTAGTAGGAAGTTTTCCAAACTACTTAAACGAGAAACTAGAGAGGCAAGAGTGAAAAGTCATTTTTAAGCAAACGTTCTTAACAATACTTATAATTTAAAATTAATAATTTTATACTACCGACTTCAATATATATTATTAAGAGTAACTCGAAAACTATTGGACCTTGATGAGAATGATAACAGGACTATATGAGAAGCATCAGCTTTCAAATAAAAAAAGAATCATCGAAATCAGTTCACGTAGAACAAAGTTATGAGGTAACACATATAAAAAAAACATTCAGTCAAATTGAGTACCTTCTCCTTTTTGAAGTCGGTAGAAAAATTAAATGAGATTTAGTCTAACCTAGTCATCCAAGTATACCTCCAAAAAAATACAAAAAGAGCAAATTCAACATGTCGATGCAAACACTAAACTATTTTAGATTGACACGCATCCTGTCTCAAAAAAACAAAAGCCTCCGACACATTCTGACGTTTTCTTTTTTCGTATTTACCCATTCATACCACAACCCCGGTCTCCCGTATCGTACGAGACTGAGAACGTTGGCAGGAATGCGATGGTGGGACGCGTTAGTGATGTCAAGGAATTAGAGATAAAATAATACCAAGGCCGGTCACCGAATGATTTGCTATGTTTGTCAGTCAATTTGGGCTTAATTAATCTAAACATTAGTAAATTCTCTATGGTTTCATTACTTATGTTTGTGTAGAAATTTAATATAAATGCGACAAGAAAAGTAACGTAAATAGAAAATAGACGAAAGCTGTACTCAAAATTATTGTAAACTAAAAAGACTTAATTTAACTTAACTAATTGGAACGAAGTTCCTTATTGGACGGTACGGTTTGGCGGATGGGAGCTAGGCGACAAAAAGTGTAACATTTTTTTGTCACTACCCCCTGTGTCTAAGTGTAGACGGCCTTGGCTGCGAAATAAGGAAGTGAGATGGAATAATATCCATCTCCCTCGCACTTTTTCTTACCTTGCCATGAAAAAAATATTATTTTATTTCAAATGACGCTTCATTTTAATAGACGCTAGTAATTCATCTATTTGCATTTGTTAATCAATAATATAATACCTACGTTTACCAATAATAATATACTACGCAAGGAACTTCGTCCCAACCGAGTTTTCCACGACACTCACGCATTTCTTTGATTTTATTTAAGACTAGCGACCCGTCCCAGACTTCAGCTGGATAAGAAAACCATTTATTTTATTAATTTATCGTTTTTCTAAAAAATAAAGAAGATTTTGGAATAAAATATAGCCTAGATCCCTCCTGGTATTGCTTTCTGTCTGTTTGAAAAGTTTCATCACCACCGATTCAAGCATTCCGCTGATCAGCCCGGACGGACAGACAGGCAAAACTATGGTTCTTTATGTCTTAATAGCATGCAAATAACGATCCTTCTTTTTCAATATCACAGACAGACACTTCTATTTTATTTGTATGTAAGTATAGATAATAACTCCAGATAAAGCGCTTCAGGGAATATAAAAGTTTTAATTTTTAACATTAAAAATTTTGTACAGCCGACCTCAATATCAATTATTACGAATAACTCAAAAACTATTGGTCTGACCTTGACCAAATCCATGTGGGACTACATGTAAAGTATCAGCTTTCGAATAAAGAAAGAATCATCGAAATCGGTTCACCCAGCAAAAAGTTATGAGGTAACACACATAAAAAAACATACAGTCGAATTGAGTACCGTCTCCTTTTTGAAGTCGGGAGAAAAGTAAATTACACAAGATTATAATTTTACATAAGACTATAATCGCTATGACCGAGACGCAATTTAAAAAGACCCGACACCGTCCAACACTATTGTATAGCAAGTGAAATTCTTGCGCCTGCGCCTGTAGTGGTGGGGCAAACTCGTTCCTAGCGTGGCCCGCACTTCGGTGCGTCTGCGTTCGAAGATCGCTCAGCATCCGACGTCTCGTTTAGGTAAGGTATCACGATCGCTACGTAGTAAGGGTTCAACCGTTACAACACCATACCCGGGAGGTTGGAATCACAATCATCATCATTTAATTAAAAATGCAATAGTAATATTTTTGCTGTAAATTTCAAAAGTTGTTCGGAATATATTAACATTTGGATGGACTGCAGTCTTGTCACATATTTTTTTATAAAATGTGACAACAGTCATGAACACCTGCAGCCTACACCTGCACCTACGAAGAAGGCCTCTGTTGTCACCACTGAGGAATAAAATGGAATGCCTCACAGCCTGTTATTAAATGAATCGTTATTATTTTACAGCCTATCCTCAAGTCCATTGGTTTAACATTAGCTCTTCCCGAGAGATTACATCATAGGGCATGTAATTATAGTGTCTATCACCTTCAGAATAGACCACAGCAATGCAAGCACTAATAATATAAAAAAAACTTATGTTCTTTTTTTATATAAAACCAAAAAAAAAGTTAACGAAGAGATGCAGCTGGCTCAGGACCGTGTCTTGTGGCGTTCCTTGTGGGATGCCTATGTTCAGCAATGGACTTTTGAAGGGCTATGATAAAATAATTTATGCGTGGTAGAGCCATGATGCAGCTATATTAGTAGCATGGTTGTTGCACGTATGGGTCGGCTCGACCGGGGAAGGACCACGCTCTCACAGAATACCAGCGTAAAATAACAGCTTAACACTGTTGTGTTTCGTATGGTGAGTGTAGAGAACCGGAGATCCTTTTTACTAAAAAAGTGGCATTCCATATTATTCCTCACGGGTGACAACGCATCTGTATTTTGATTCTTTATTGAGGATAGATATAGATGTCTATGGGTCACAGCAACCACTTACCATTAGGTGGATTGTGTGCTCGTTTGTCACCCTATCCTATAAAAAAAAAGAAAAACGAAAACTGTATAAAATAGGTTATTATAATTATGGACGACTGATAACTACCGAGTTGTTTAAACAGTTCTTTGTAAATAAATTCCTAAAGTAAATCAAAGAGTACAATTTAATTGTTATCAATATTACGAACGTGAGCAGTCGCGGGAACTGCTAGTTTACATTAAAACAGTAATTAGTTTCGACAAAAGGAAAAGGGAAACAGTTAGTCCACGTTATTGTAAATAACGGATACATCACACGTGTCAGACATAAAAAAAAATAGAGTCAGACGCTACAGTACCGCATTTCGCTAAACGACACTATCTAATCGAACAAATACGGGTCGGAAATGTGTTAATGATAAGATAAAGACTCGGCGGACTATCAAAATGATGTTTGAACAGAGAAAATATTCGGTACACCGTAAATTTGTTTCATTACAAATGTTTGACAAATATTTCTTTCATTTAAATAGCCAGTTACACAATGATTTGTTATGTTAACGCGAACACTACACATTTGATGGTGCTAACATCTGCTTGGAGCCTATAATTAATAAAAATAAATTCCAACTCAAGCGTACAACTGCAAGAGATCAAAATACTATAAGCTCTAGTATCTATGAGTAGATCAGACTAGAAGTTAAGATTTTTAAACTGTAGACGTGGTTAACTGTAACACCTCAGTCCCCCGTGACCAAGGGTGCTGTAAAGTACTCGAAACATCAGGAATATAAAATAAGTTAATATACGCGATAAAAAGTAAAAAAAAGTTTATTAGTTAGCTCGAAATAGTATAAGATGAAAAGTTTTAGTATTTATCAAATCTCAAAATTTTGCATCTATTCATAGGCCTATAATATATTCTACGAAAAATCTATCTATCCAGCAGTATTAATTGCTAGATAGATTTATTTCATAGAATAAGAATGACGGATGTGCACACGGTCAACCTAATGGCTATTAGATGCTTTGGTCCATAGACACCTACGTCTATTCTTGATTAAGAATATACGTTGTCAACCAACATAGAGTATATGCGTTGTCAACCCTAAGCTCTAAGTCCTCAATCTACGGCTCTAAGATAGAATGCCTTGTCACCAGGATCAGAAACAGAAACAGAAACTTTTTTATTCAATATAGATTATAAATAATACTTATTGAAAGTCACTCTTTTGTTTGATTACCACTGGTTCGGAAAAAACCTCTGCCCGGGGAAGAACCAGCAAGAAACCCAGCGGGACTTTTTTTAAATAACAGTTTACAATCATGATGTTACATAAATTAACAACACAACAAATTAGAAATAGCTTGGTAGCGATCACCTCATTTCCAGGGGTTATTATCATCTATAAATTCGATCTCAGGGTCTTCACACACACCATACGAAACACAACAGCATTTTAAGCTGTTACCTACTTTACGGTATTCTGCGAGAGCGTGCTCCTTCACCGGTCAAAACGACATATTCAAAGCAACTTAGCATAGCAGCAGCGTGGCTTCACAATGTTAAATCTAAAATAAATGATATAGAAATATTTACAAAGACTTACCATTGCTTACACTCATTTATAAATAGTAAGTAAAACCTTTTTTTCGTTAATGTGTATTTATTGTTTTGTAATAATATTGTTGTGTTGGTATAACACGAGCAAAAATAAAAAATAAATCGTAATATATTTTACACTTTTCCCCCGTTATTTTATTTTAAATTAGAATTTGTAAGAAATTTTAATATCATAATACATCATTATCATAATAAAATATATTTAAATATTGATAAAAATTATTTCCTTTTATTAAAATAACAAATTAAATTAATTAGAATTAGTTATTGTTTGTTGATAAACGGAATTAGAATAACAGAATCCTGACAAAATCAACCAACAATCTCACAATACGAAAAAGCATTTCGCAACTTAAAATATGAACCCTGTAAATTGATACGTCCAAAGTCCAAGAATAGTCGTAAATAACGCGTCCACGGACCAGTGCGTTTCGCAGCGATGTTGATCAATTCACTTTCACACCGTTTAATGCTTCTCGAAATTGATACAAACAATTTACAAACTGTCAAATTTAATAGTTCGGACCAGTCGTCTTTAGAACGCCTTAAGCGATCATTAGAGTAACCCGCAAAGAACACCACACGTTTACCTTTTTTCTTTGGATTTTTTTATATGGTAGGGTGACAAACGAGCACACAGTCCACCAATATGGTAAGTGGTTGCTGTGACCCATAGACATTTACATCTATCCTCAACAAAACATCAAAATGCAGATGCGTTGTCACTAATAAGAACTAAGATGGAATGCCTCTTTTCCAGTAAAAATGGTCTCAGGTTCTCTATACTCACCATACGAAACACAGCAGCATTAAACTGCTATTTTACAATGGTATTCTGTGAGAGCGTGGCCCTTCCCCGGTCGAGCCGACCCATTCTAGCTGCAACTATTCTACTAATATAGCTGCAGCATGACTCTACTATGTATAAAGAACTGAAATTATACGCAACAAAACCTACTAGTCAAAATGGTTACCTTGCAGTATAAAATCCTGTGGTGGAGGTGTAGTAAATCATCACCTCATTTCGGCTCATGAGTATCGTAAGATGAGACTATGAAAAATGCGAAAAAAAATGTAATTTCTTGCAATAGGCAGCGGTATAATCATATAAATGAGGTAAAAAATAATTTAAAAAAAAATCTAGGAAAAAAACCCGCGAAAAGCAGCGTTAAAGGTGCAAAACATCTGGCATAGCAATCGCCAATCCGTATATACAATAATAAATCAAGTGAACATCATCTGTATTTTTAAACGATGATGGATTTAGGTGTCAAAGAACTACAGCATCAATTTAAGGTCAATTGAACTATGTGCTCGTTTGTCTTCTTACCTTCTATAAAAAAATCTGAGTTAAATGAAATAATGTTTTCCAGGCAGGATTTCAAGCGCTTCGCAGAACAGGATTTGGTTCACGAGTGTGAACTCAAGCACGGGTGCACGGGGATAGAAGTACGACACGATCGAAGGTAGATCAGGCGCGGGGCCACCGACTTTACGTGGTTTCTATCTCTACTACTGAGAATTTCTTGACAATAAACCTAATAAATTATGAATAAAACAGTAAGGAAACCTTCATTGTGAATCTGTCCAGCTCAGTCTCATTGCTTCTTCTTAACAACAACGGAAAGTTTTCAGACCGTTCTTACCAAAACACAACACTTAAAATAAGTGTCCCGAAAAATATTAAAACATCGTGGAGATCACATCGTTACACGAATACTTAAGCAACACAGTAGCCAAGTTAAATTATTTTAATATATACAAACACGTTGCCGGGCAACCGGACAGACGTCCGCTTCGGAGGCACCAGATATCCGACAGTTGCGTCAGAAGGTTGAATGTAATCAATGTAATCTTTGTACTCCATACTGCTACAAATATGGTAGCACTCACAACAAGTAAATTTAATCTTGATATAGGTAAAATAATTTAATTCCTTCTTTTTAAGCTTCACCTATTATTCTTCATCATGTGGGGTGGTGTAAGTGAACCACTCACCCCATTTCGTCTCATGTAAGGGGCGATTATGGGAAAGGCCAGAAAAGTCCACTTTCCACCTTCCCACCAGTGGGCCAGTTCATCATCATCATCATTACAGCCTTTCATAAGTCCACTGCTGAACATAGGCCTCCCCCAAGGAATGCCACAAAGCACGGTCCTGAGCCACCTGCATCCATCGACTTCCTGGATGTATTACCAGGTCGTCAATCCATCTCGTGGGGGGTCGCCCTACACTTCGCCTACCGGTACGAGGCTGCCACTCAAGAACCTTTCTTCCGCAACGGTTGTCGGTTCTTCGAGCTATATGGCCGGCCCACTACCACTTCAGCTTACTAATCCGTTGGGCTATGTCGGTCACTCTGGTTCTACTGCGGATATCCTCATTTGTAAGTTTATTACGCAGAGAAACTCCGAGCATAGCCCTCTCCATAGCTCGCTGAGCGACCTTGAGCTTCCTCATACGGCCAGCAGTGAAGGACCACGTCTCAGATCCGTAAGTCATCACTGGCAACACGCACTGGTTGTACAATTTCGTTTTAAGGTTTTAAGGAATGTCTGACGAGAAGATGTGTCGTAGTTTCCCGAACGCTGCCCAGCCGAGTTGAATCCGTCGATTGACCTCTTGGTCGAAGTTGGACTTACCTAGTCGGACTATTTGTCCCAAGTAAACATACTCGTCAACAACTTCGAGCTTAGTGCTCCCAACAACTACCGGCATAGGTGTGACATGGACATTGAACATGATCTTTGTTTTGTCCATGTTCATCTTAAGACCTATCCGTTAGGAGACACTATTGAGGTCATTGAGCATGGTGCTTAGATCCTCAGCGATTCTGCAATAAGGACTATATCGTCGGCAAATCGAAGGTGAGTGATGTACTCGCCCTTGATGTTAATACCGTATCCTTTCCAGTCCAGAAGCTTGAAAAAGTCTTCCAATGCAGCGGTGAAGAGTTTCGGGGATATAACGTCACCCTGTCTTACACCTCTCTGCAATTGGATAGGTTTCGTACTCTGGTTCTGTACTCGGATAGCCATCGTAGCCCTACTGTACAAGCACTTCAGCACTTCGATATACCGACAGTCGACTTGGGACCGCTGAAGGGACTGCAGTACCGCTCAAATTTCGACGGAATCAAAGGCTTTCTCATAGTCTACATACGCCAGGCATAGTGGCAAATTGTACTCCTCGGACTTCTGTACAACTTGCCGAAGGGTATGTATGTGGTCTATGATGTTAAAGCCCTTTCGGAAACCGGCTTGTTCGGGAGGCTGGAAGTCGTCAAGTCTGCGCGCGAGACGATTCGTAATGACTCTCGAAAACAGCACGTAGACGCGGCGCAGAAGGGAAATCGGTCTGTAGTTCTTCAAGAGAGCGTTGTCACCTTTCTTGAAAAACAAGACAACCGCACTTCTGCTCCACGCCTCCGGAGTAATGCCACCATGGAGGACGGAATTAAAGAGCCTCTGAAGGACTTCAAGTACCGGTTTACCACCCGCTTTCAGAAGCTCCGCTGTAATTCCATCCTCGCCTGGGGCCTTGCCGTTTTTAAGATGCTGGAGAGCCATTCTAATCTCGCTCAGACTGAGTGTAACCAGTGGGCCAGTTGTAGAAAAATAATTAAATATTAAAAATTTTGTACTGCCGATTTCAATATAAGTTATTAAGAATAACTCAAAAACTATTGGTCTGACCTTGATCAAATTCATATGGGACCACACGAGAAGCACCAGCTTTCAAATAAAAAAAGAATTATCACCCAGTAAAAAGTTATGAGATAACACACATAAAAAACATACAGTCGAATTGAGTACCGTCTCCTTTTTGGAAGTCGGCAGAAAATGGAATAAATCGAAAGATCTTGCGCGTTCGATAGATGGTGGTACATTTTTTTAGGTCAGGCGCGAAATGTTCACATAGACAACGGAGAGCAGCGTCAACGTTGCAAGACGTCTGGGCTATCGTCAGTCTCCCTATCTTCGATTTGCTTAGCAACAGTAAAATCCTAAACAATTTTTAAACTTTATCTATAAATCCTTGGATAATTTGACGTTAATATGATATCAATTCTGTTTTAAACTGAAAGAGAAAAGGTGAAGTGTTAAAGAAGCAGAAGTGAATCGATTATCGCATCTTCGATAGAGTTTAGTAAAAGGAGTAAAAGTCTGTGACTCACACTCTTAAAAAATAGTGTGTTACGGTAACCAATGGTGAACGTTCTACTATAGACAATGGATCATTAGCAGTTTCGGAACCAGACCTGTACCCGTATCTCAACCAAGAGTTTGGTTATTAAGATCTACTTCAACGAGACTTCAGTCTACTCTTTCATAAGCGATCACTGCAGCCTATGGACACTTGCAGCTAATTACAAATAAAAAGCACTGCAGAAGCGTCATTATCCTAAAGACCTAAGACGAAATGACTCATAAACTGTAGGCAACGATAATCTATATTCCACCCGTACATTTCTGCAATGTGGTTGACATACTACATTAGAACGGTTGGCACATTTCTGCTGCTTCAAAAACACAGCGATCCTTATAATTCAATAATGGTAAAGTAATCGTTTACTTCACGTTTTCACCTTAACCGTGACGGACGTGAGCTCGTTAATATTTACCATTGCATTTAACGACACTTAAGATAATAATATATTGAAGTATACAATATATACTTTTAAACGCGGTAGAGCCATGATGCAGCTATATTAATAGTATAGTTGTAGCACGAATGGATCGACTCGACCGGGGTAGGACCACGCTCACACAGAATACCAACGTAAAATAGCAGCTTAATACTGCTGTGTTTCGTATGGTGCAAAAGAGGCATTCCATCTTAGTCCACACGGCTGAAAACGCATCTGCATTTTCATTCGGAAACGAAGATAGATGTAGATGTCTATGGGCCACAGCAACCACTTACCGTCGGGTGGACTGTGTGTGGACTCATTCTTATTCTATAAAAAAAATTGCTTTATGATAAAATTATTCCATTGCTTATTAAACATTCATGAGTATCAAATTTGGCGCAAATTTAATCATTCAAGCCGGACTATAGCGATCGCTGGATTAAACTGATGACGCTAGCAGAAATATGTTATTATTCTGTTAACACATTAATTATTTTTGTTCTCTTTTTATTGATTACTCAGATATAATAAAAATATATACATCCGAAGTCAATTACAGTGTCACTTCAAGTATTGTAGCGAGGGTGGAATTATGATTTAATACATGTTACAAAACATATTCAGTAATGCATGAGACAAGTAAAAAACAGCTCTAACTAAGCTAAAAGCCTGCGGTTTAGATAACGATGTATGGCAATGATCGATCATCGCTAACTTGAAGAGACGACTTGAAGAGAGACACACTAAAAAACTCTGGGTGAGGTCACATTACTAGCGGGCGCAAGAAAGAAACACACGTTACTAAGTTCAGATTTTTATTGTAATATCCTCCTGACCGAATTTCAGTCACGGCGGCCAGCCTCAACGGAGACTAGCCATCGGCGCATGGGATTATAGTGCCCAAGTGTATAAATGTGCAACACTAACAATTCCTTTAATCTCATTCATGATCATCATCATCATCATTACAGCCCATCACAAGTCCACTGCGGTACATAGGCCTTTAATCTCATTGCTGTTGATTTATCGTAGAAAATCAACAGAATTACATTGTGTTTTCTCATCTTACGAGTATTTTATAATCAAAAGAAATCAATTAAAATCAAACAACGTAGAGTATTAAGATTAAATAATGAAAAATTATAAATCTACTCAATGAGTTCTCTCACTCACTCGCTCACAGCTCACATTCAATATATTAACAAAATTTTCGTGTTGACGAAAACGAAAACGTTCGATAACACAATTGTAATCACAAGGAAACGGTCCAAATAAATAATAATATAAAATTAAAAATTTTGTTGAGCCGACTTCAACATAAATTTTTAAAAATAACTCAAATACTGTTGGTCTGACCTTGATCAAATTCATATGGGACCACACGAGAAGTACCAGTTTTCAAATAAAAAAGAACAGTAAAAAGTTATGAGGTAACACACATAAAAATAACATACAATCGAATTGAGTACCGGCTCCTTTTTGAAGTCGACAGAAAAGTAATAAGCATGGGAACATTTAATTATACTACTATCTTTTAAACTATGGCAACATATTCTGGATATCTTAGTTCACTTCACACACTACACGGGCAACCCGCTATCGCTTAAGACTATATACAAGACCGTATCCATTCAAGGATCGAATTCCCAAACTGGCGACCGGTTTCGTTTCCCACAGTCGGCATCACCCTCCATCGAAGATGTTTTATGCCCGGGATGTTTGTGTTGTAGTGTTTAATGAACGTATTAGTATTTAGAATGCTTGACCGTGATTTGTGGTTGAAGGTCTCTGGTTAACGTGCATCTGGATCGGAGATAGAGACGATGCGATATAGTGACATGGTCAGTAGAGGCGCGGGCTTTTTGTTGGAATTTAGACAGGCTAATGATGTTAAAATTAATGGATCCACTTCAATATATGAATAAGGCTACAATTTTACAGTATAAACTATTAATAAAAAATGTGGCTTAGAGCTTAATATATAATTCCATTTTAAATTAGATAGATTCAAAATGCCAGCCTCATATACGCTCAAGGATCGCGGAAGAATATTAATTTTATTATTTCGTTTATTAAATTAACAGCAGACCAAAATTCCTGATGGATTTCGACCAAATAAACTAATATTCTTTTTTTTATATAGAATAAAGGTGACAAACGAACAAACTGTCACCTAATGATAAGTGACATAGTGTAGTGGCCCATAGACTTATATTCTCGATTAAGACTCAAAATGCAAATGCGTTGTCAACCCTGAGGGCTAAGATGGAAATGCCTCGTGTCCAGTAAAAAGGGTCTAGGGTTCTCTACACTCACCATTCGAAACAGCAGCATTAAGCTGTTATTTTACGCTGGTATTCTGTGAAAGCGTGGTCCTACCCCGGTCGAGCCGACCCATACGTGCTACAACCATAATATAGCTGCAGCATGGCTCTGCCATGTAAACATTACTGGCTCATTACTGAATGCTATAGGAATATTTAACTGTGGCGGAGCTAACAAGAATAATAAGTTTTTTAGCTGTATATAATACATTTTCATTCATAATAGCCTATCCAAAGTCCACTGCTATACATAAGCCTCCATCATAGATTGCCTTAAAGTTAAGAATATTTGCCATCGTTGCCACGTTTGGCAGGCGGATTTTTTGTAATCGTATTGTTTTCAGGCAGATGTCACTGCCCATCTCTTGTTTCAGTGTTCGTCTGCCGCCTCCAAAGGTCACCCAAGTGGTGATATATGATAGTGGACACTCACACGTTGCGACTGTACGGCAGCTAGTATGTTCTCGTATGTGAATCCATTTCTATGTCAATCTTTTTTTAATTTTTAAACATATTAACTTTGGCATCGCAATATATTTATGAAAATGTAATGTATGTACATAAAAACATAAAATGCTTTAATAAGAATAAGGATGTGCACACTTTAAACACTAGGAACAAACATAAGCTGGGAATGCCAGTTACTAGACTCCACATAATCAGTAATTCATTTATGGGGCAGTGTATACACTTTTACAACAAAATCCCAGAACATATTAAAAGTTTGTCAATAAACAAGTTTAAAAGTTTTATTAAAGAAAAACTGTACAAAAAGGGTTATTATAATATCAAGGAATACATGAATGAAAATAACCCCTGGGAATAAGATGATCGCCACCATGCTGGTTCTATGAAAAATCATTTAAATATTGTATAAACGAAATTATTGTTAAGTGAAATATGTTGGAAAAAAAAAGTCCCGCTGGGTTTCTTGCTGGTTCTTCCCAGGACTGAGGTATTTCCGAACCAGTGGTAAATAAAAAATGACTTTCAATAAGTATTATGTAATAATCAATATTGAATAAAAAATTATTGTATTCTATTATAATCGGTAACTGCTAAAGTAGACGTCGGATTCTCGCAAATATATTATCTCAATTGATTTGTCATAATTGCACGAGTAACAAAAACTATATATTATTCTGTTAGCATGAAATAAATATGAAGGATATAAACAAACAAAAATAGCTAATGACTTAAAAATATTTTAACCGATTTTGATATAACATAAACTAAGAACCACCGTCAGAAAACTTACTTTTAAATAAAAAAAACCGTACCCAAATGGGTGCACCCGCTTAAGAGCTACGGTGCCATAAGCAGACACACATAGCGGGCAAACTTATAAACCCCTCTTTTTCCGTCGGGGTTTAATAAAAAGAGAGGAATGAAGCTTAATATGTAATTCGGAAGGCATTGTGTCATAAATGTGCACAAAAAATTAATATATAATAAAGTAAAATAATATAATAAAAATATAGTAATATAGTAAAATATAATAAAGTATATATATATGGTGACGATGTGGCTAGTTAAATAAATTAAACAATAAACATACACACATGATTTTTCCATATAAAAAGCTTCAAGCAATTAAATAAAAGCATTTTTATCATATATTGTATGTTGTATATATATGTATATATTGCCTGTATAAGCTAAAATCCGTTTGCATTCTCTGCACGGAAAATATTACGAAAATATTTACGCGCACTAATACTTTATCGCTATCTCCATTTTCCTCATAATTAGTCATATTTCGACCACAGGCGATACACGATACATATAGTATGTCATTAACAGCGCATATACACTATTGAAACTTGCGTTTTATTTTTTAGAAGTTTATTATTTGATTAGAAGAGTATATCGCTAATGAAGCCAGCTAACCTGTGAACCACTGATTTTAATACTAGTTTCTTTTTACGATTAGAATTAAAGCACGCTTCCGGCACAACCAACCGTAAAATTTCCAACAATTTGTTCGACGAAAAACCAAACATCCGCCATAACTGAAGACAAAGCGCACCCCTCAAGGCCAGCGCTATTAATAGCTGGGTTATCATCGGAAGGCGTACAGCAACACGGAGCAGATCCACGCAGCGCTGTCAAAACAGACCCGCCGACAGTTATTATAGTGCAGAGTAGGGTTGCCAACACTACTATACACCCTGTATATTTGCAATAACCGGCAAAATTTGCAGAGACGTTGCAGAATAAGTAATATACCTAGCCAAATGGTGAAGAAAAATTAATTTAAAAAATCTCAAACATTCTGTCCTTTTTATATTTTAAATTCAAAATGCGTGGTAATGCATTATTTTAACAGATTTTTAGTGCGCACGCACACATTCGTAACGTGAATTGAGTCGCACACAGAGGAGCGCGCGTACGCGTAGTTGTTGACCATAAATCACAGTCAATTTGAGATAATTTCAAATAAAAGTAAAAGCCTTATTTACTCGTATTTCCAAAAACTGCAATAACGGTATATCATTATTTATATATTCGAACTTAAGTTTAAAATTTGGCTACTCTTTGAACAATAACCCTGTATAATATAGATATAGCCATGTATATTTGCAGTCCTGATAATATAATTCAAAAAAATATGTGGTAAGTATTATTATATTTAAAAGGTTGAATATAGTGTTGAGCAGGGCTGGATTAATCTAAAGGAAAAATAGGCAACTGCCTATGGGCTCCGCGTCACTTAATGGGCACGCGGTTTTAGGAAGTTGGAAAAGTAAGGGCCCTCATATTGCCTAGATGTTTGAATCCGTCCCTGGGAATGAGACTGAAAATAAAGGCTCAAAACAACAAATACATTCCTTTAAAAATAAAATATTAAATTAAAAAGATACTTACTTATATGTATTTGATATAAAAAGTTGAGAACCCTAGTGTGGAGCGAATGGGGCGCGGAATTGTTTGTCATGCAACGGTTTATTGTAGCGCGGTCATAAAAAACTGAGAGAAGAAACGACTAAGATGCGTGCGACGTTCGACTAAACATGGAAATTATTTCATTGCGAAGTAAAGCTAATACCAGTGAATATTACACGTGCGGAATGAATAAGTTGATCATTAGAAGATATCCGGCGACAAGACACTCGAAAAAATAGTTTTTGAAAGATCTATTTCTGTACGCTACTATCGCTGTACCCGAACGACCGAGCGAGACAACGAGAGGGACAACCTATAGCTCGGATATTTTTATTTATATTAAGATGACCAGGATTAAGAAAGGAATGCTTCGGTGGTTTGGTCATGTAGAAAGAATGAACGAGGAAAGAGTGACAAAGCAAATTTATGTTTCAGAGGTGAACGACAGAGTCGGGAAGGGACGCCCTAGAAGAAGGTTTATCGACCAAATCGGCGATACATTGAAAATGGGCCAGATTAGGAGTACCCTTAACCGATGAGCGTGTATGCGTAGATATATGGATGTAAAGGAGGCGAGAGAGGTATGTCAGGATCGCGCCAAATGGAAGTCCGTAGTCTCTGCCTACCCCTCTGGGTGACAGGCGTGAGTGTTTGTGTGTTATAAGTATATTACTTAATGAAAGTAAAAAAGAGGCAGAAGCCAACATACACTGCTAGTCACGGCTATATTAAGCTATACTGGCAGCCCTAAAATTATTCCGGTCAGACCTAACTTTAAAAAAAAGGATATGACTCATCATCATCAGCTCGTAATCAGTCCCGCGCTGGATACGAACCTAAGTATAGATGATTTGCCGTAATCACCACGCTTTACAATAAAATTGGTCAATTGTCCACGACTTTAAAAGCAACAGACACGTTAACAACGGCCTGGACCATCTGAGTTTCTCTTTTAACACCACAAGGCCTTATGTTCATGCTGACCTTGTTCGAAATAACTAACGTGACGAATAACACTTCGACCACGGTTTTAATTATATTTACGGGATCACAAAACGCCAAATTTCACTGGCAGGCGCGGATTTTTAACCACTAAACACGTCATTAATCAATTAGGGTTACAATTAAAAAATTTAATGACTTGGGATCAAAATTGATTTACACATAACAAATTATAAAGATAATTATACGTGGTAGAGCCATGCTGCAGTTAATTTAGTAGTATAGTTGCAGCACGAATGGGTCGGTTCGACCGGGGAAGGACCACGCTCTCACAGAACCTAGCGTAAAATAGCACCTTAATGCTACTGTGTTTCGTATGGTGAGTGTAGAGAACTGGAGACCCTTTTTACTGCAATAAAGGCATTCCATCTTAGTCCTCACCGGAGACAATGCTTCTGCATTTTGATTCGTAATCGAGGATAGATGTAAATGTCTATGGGCCACAGCAACAACTTACCATCAGGTGGGCTGTGTGCTCGTTTGTGACTCTATTTCTATATTAAAAAAAATATCTAATTAAGTATTTTTAATACAGTAATTAATAAATTAACTAACCAATTAACAAGAGGTAATCGAACAATAAAAGTTTTTATTTATCATTGCAGGTTCTAAAAATAGTTTTTAAGTTTTTTATTAATACCAATAAATCTCATTTTAAGTATGGTATACCGCATTACAAGCATTGATAAATATTGTTTTATTACTGTCCGTTATTTATTGATAATATCTAGTATTTACGCGAATACTAAACATTTTATGAAATTAAATTATACGAGTGGCGGACTGTCTTAGTGTGCGACAATTAAGTCTCTTATAATAATTCAGATGAAGGTAGAACTAACATTTCACATTACGCTAATCAACAATATATTTAGCTGAGAACACATTAAAAATACCAACAGATCCGGTTCCAAATTACGCTCACAAAACTCGACTCAGCGTGTCGAACCCGGGAACTCTCGACCTCGTAATCTCCAACAACCGTGAACATTACGGAGGCATTATTAAAACATTTATAACCTCTTCGTCGGCCACAGTGTAATATGA
This sequence comes from Parnassius mnemosyne, assembly GCA_963668995.1. Lineage (NCBI taxonomy): Eukaryota > Metazoa > Arthropoda > Insecta > Lepidoptera > Papilionidae > Parnassius > Parnassius mnemosyne. The sequence goes on along the minus strand of CAVLGL010000046.1, from coordinate 3,239,558 downwards.
TTACACAGACGAATATGGCGCGCTGCAATAAGCATAAAGTTAACCCAGTTTCAAAGTTTAATTAACGAAACATGCCTAAGTTCGAAATTGGTAATGTCAGGTTAATATTTATGGTTAAAAGGCCCGTCGACTTGGGAATACCTGACTCGATCTGAGCTGTGGTTTTGATGCTATAGTTCTAAGCCTAAGGGTAAGGCCTCAGTGGAAAGCGGTCGGTGTTTCGGCGTAAGTGCTATCTACGTTTGCGAATAAAATGCAGATGCGTTGTCACCCGTGAGGACGGAGGAGTAAAAAGGGCCTCCGTTTCTCTACACTCACCAAACAAAACACAGCAGCATTAAGCTGTTATTTTACGCTGGTATTCTGCGAGAGCGTGGTCCATCCCCGGTCGAGCCGACCAATTCGTGCTACAACTATACTATTAATATAGCTGTAGCATGGCTCTACCACGTATATAATGCGTGCTATGGACTATGGGCGTGCATGACAAACACGTTCCTGTATAATATAGTATTTACAAGTAGTTTTACAGTAAGCGACATTAGCCCAATTGTTAGTCTTTATAATATTACTAGCTGTTCCCTGCGACTTCACCCGCATGGAGTTATTTGACGAATATTGACATTAATATTTATACGATACTAACGTCACTCAATTGTTTTGCCTTCCCGGAACCCCTCCACTAACACTTAAACTTTATGGTATGGTATTAAAGTTCAAATTGACTTTTAAGTATTATTACGAAACTTTTGTGTGAAAATTGTTGTTTTTAGACCTTTTCAGGCAATTTTTAAATTTTTCTCTGCGTAAGAACCATCTTCATACTTCAAGGAATATTATAAAAATAGAATTAGCGAAATCGTTTCTGCTGCTCTCGAGATTTGCGCTTAGCAACACATTCAGCGATTAATTTTTATATTATATATTATGTCTAATAATTAGTCGAGGATTCAACTCAACTGCGGATTCGTGAATCACACCTAACACAATAACGCATTGTAAGTTTACTGGGAGTGGTTAACGGAAGCGTTAGTAATGTTAATATTGTTTCAAGTAATTTTTTATAATTAAAAAATTGTTGACCGCTTTAAAATATATGGAAACCGCGTGCGTTCGGCACACATTTTAAACGGTCGTCAATCGCTACGCTGTAATACGTACATAATATTTGTTGTAATTGCTGGGTGTCTAATAACAACGGTATACTGGGCAGTTTGTCATTTTCAAAATTCCTAGTTCTAAAAATAAATTATTTATGGAAAAAAACGAGAGAACATGGCAGTCGTACGGTTCACCTGATGGTACGTGACTGCCGCCGCCCATGAACAACTTCAACACCACGGGGAATTGCAGGTGCGTTACCAGCCTTTTGAAAAGGAGTAAGCTCTTTTCTTAAAGGTCCCTATCGTATCGGTCCGCAAAAATCGCCGCTGGTAAACTATTTCATATAGAGGTCGCGGAATAAATCTCCTAGTGAAACGTGCAATGGTGGAACGCCAAGCATCCAGATTGTGTGGATGGTATCGGAAGTTTTACCGCGATTTGCTTTCATGAAATTTGGCGGATGGGATTAATCCGAACAATTCCTCAGAGCATTCCCCGTAGTAAATGCGAAAGAAAATGCAAAGGGATGCAACATCTCTTCGCAGCGCCAGTGAATCGAGCCGATCGAAAAGAACTCGGTCGTCGACGATTCAAGCCGCTCTGCGCTGGATGCGGTCAAGTGGAAGGATCTTTCACTGGGGAGCCCCAGCCCAGAGATGGGAACAGTATTCCATGTGAGGCCGAACCTGCGCCTTGTAAAGTTGCAGGCGGTGTGCCGGCATGAAATACTTTCCCGCACTGCTGAGCACGCCAAGTTTTTAAGAGGCCAATTTGGCTTTCTCTTCCAAGTAACCACGAAACTACACGTCAATCGATATGTTGACGCCGATGATTCCGATACTGACTGAGGCAACAAGGGAAGTGTTAAGTTTTAGCAGTAAACGCGCAAACTTGTGTCTTCTAAGGATTAAACTGGACTAAATTTAGTCGCCCCCAATCCGAGACTTTGTTAAGCAAAGGCTCGACTTTAGACACAAGTTTGTTCCGGTACTCATCGACGTTTTCCCGAGAAATATTGGCACGGTCGGCGTATAGAGCATCACTAGTGCTGTCATCCTCATAGCAATTAATGTTATCGATTCGCAACATATCATTTATATGCAGAAGAAACAGCACGCCGCCTTCTGGAACACCAGCATTAATAAGCTTGTAGCATGCGGAGCATGCACCGTCTACAAAGACCTTGATGTTCCGACCTGCAAGATAGCTGGTAATCCAATTGCACAATTTCTCGGGAAGCCCATAGGAAGGGAGCTTCGAAAGAAGCACTTTATGCCAAACCCGATCGAAGGCCTTCGCAATGTCCAAATTAACGGCCTTGGCGTTACTTTGGACATTGTACTGTCTCCACACATCTATGAGTCAGGTAGACCAGAAGATCACCAGCTGATCGACCCTGATAAAAACCGTATTGGCGGCCACTAATCAACTAGTGATCCTCCAGGTACCGCATGAGCTGGCATTTTATAATGGATTCCATTATTTTGGAGAACAAGGAGGTGATAGGCCTGTACTAAGACGGGTCTCAGCGGTCGCCTTTTTTAGGGATTAGGTGGAACAAAAGCCGTCTTCCATGATTTCGGGACTACGCCTAGGGAGTAGAAATATCGGAAAAGACGCATTAGAACCGGTTACAACTCCGGGGCACACGTCCTCAGCACAATTGGGGGATTCCGTCAGATCCACTCGATGTGTGTATGTCCAGGGATAGGAGTGCTTTGCGAACCGAGCGCTGTGTGAATCGCACATCCGGCATCGAGCACTCACACGGTGTGTTCCCCCCGTCATTGACAGTCGAGTTGGACGCAAAGAAAGAGCCTACCATATCGGCTTTCTCCTTTGCGGCATGGGCCAGTGAGGCGTCCTTCCTCTGCAGAGATGGAAGAGATGGCTGACAGAAGTTCCCTTGGACAGCCTTGGCGAGAGACCAGAATGTACGGGTTCCCGCAGGAAGGCGAAATAGTTTCTCGGCAATTCTGCCTATGTGTCTGACTGTGCCTTATCAATGACTGTTTTGAAGGACCTGGAGGCGGAATTATACTTATTTTTAAGGGCGCTAGTGTTTACATCCCGGGACGTTGATGCGTCAGCCCAGGCTCGGTAGCGCTCCTGCTTGTAGCTTGATGCTATTTTACAGGAGTGACTAAGGCAAGCAATGGATGGCTTCACCCCATAAATATTGATAAACATCCTGGTTTTGACGGCGTAGTAAGTTTAGGATGCAAGGGTGTAGGAATTAAGTGATCTATCACTAAAGTCATTGCTTTGCCAGTTACAGAGTAGATAAATGTTTGATTATGCAGGTTTAAGGATTTTTTTCTTTTTGAATATTTTAGTTTCAGAAAATAATCCTTTGTTCTGAGCAGCCGCATATCACTGCTCTAGAACCTATCTGTCAATTGTTTATCTATGATGTGGTAGTATCATAGATAAACAAGCTAGATAAATGAATGAATATGCCCAAATTTTCTTTGTAACCAATTTTTCTCAAGTGTCTAGACGAATAATTTAACTTCAACTAAATAACTAAAGAACTTGATGTTTTTGTCCGACATCGGCAATTTCGGTATGGCAACATTAACATTGCAGCATGTACCGTACCGATGTACCGATGTAAACGAGGCTCAAAGGATACATTGACCGCTTACATTTGACACCCAGGGAGTGACAATCTGACAATACGTTACTGGCTTCTCACAATACAGGGTACGTAGCTCAACAAACAGCTGTGTTTGTCCGGTTGCGGTTTCAAGTACAATCGTGAACTTATTTCTTCAAGTATTCTTTTTGTACTTTACAGTTAAGTTCTGTTAAGTTAACCATTTTGCCTTTTTAATTGTGTTATATTAAAAAAAAGATACGAACACGCTAATCACTAACTGTGTTTTAAATATAGACAGTGAAAAATAACACATGGTTTCTCGAATTCACTGGGAGCGAAAAGGAACCGGTCTCCTGTACGTGTTGGTGGACTTCACATTTTTCCTAAAAGATATACCTTTGAAACATACAGGTTTTCCTGGAGATGATATTTCCTAAAAATCTAATCACAGTAATTAATCTCAATTATCACTAAAATCTCTTAAAAAAATATCTATATCCCTTAATTTTTACTTTTCTAACTTATTACGGTAGTTTGACTGTGAAGTTATAGATGTTATCTGTAAGAGTATAATATAGTTTATTTACCTATCCGTCATAATTCACTACTGGACATGGACCTCTTCGGTTGTATAGAAGATTGGACTTAAACTTCCCGTTTGGCAGGCAAGTTGACGATCCAGTATTGGACCTATGGCTATAGTATCTAGCATATAATTATCTCGTATATGCCACGCGACTAGTTTTAGACAATTTCAGTTACTACACATTCAATAGTCTGTGATTATTTTGACCTTTTAGTTATAATAGCGACGACTCTAATCATTTAGATCTAATGTTACTTAAGGTGGCGTAACAAAACTCTTTCGACCGTGACTGTACTATACTTCAACGAATACAAGTGTCGCTAAATTTAGCTAATGCTTCAACTTGCACTTGCTTCTACACGCAACGCTATTTAAAAAAGTTAGTATACAACTGTTGATCAAAATACTATTTCAGTGCAGCGAGTTATTATAGTCCCTACTGTTGAAAACGCCCTTAGCAGTAAACTGTTAAGGGACGATTAAGAAGAAAAAGAAGAAGATAAAAGATACAACCAACTCAATTCGCATCTTGGTAAGCAAGCACCCATGGTTCGTATATGTGCGAAATATAATGAAATATCTCGAGCTATACCTGGCATCGACATATTGCACAACTCTTATGCCGTCTTTAAAAAAAAACTGGTGAGTCCGCATTTATATTTAAAAAGAAGAAATATATATATATATAATCATTTTTTCCTTTTTTTTCCTTCTCAATGTTTACATGTATTTTTGTTGGTAAATGGTACACTTATTATTGATATACATATCAGGGCGCGTGTTACTTTTTATATAATCTAGTGTTAATGTTTAATATTTATATCGTACGTGTGCTTATGAAATAAAATATATTTACTTAGAATGTCAATTTTTGAAGGGAATATTTCTTTAGGCACCATGGACACTTTTCGTATGGGGTGACGGTAATGGTGAGTGACGTTAGTCTCGCTTGCTTTTAAAAAAAATATGTATATATTATTTTTCATAACTTACGGAAGAGTAACTAATACATTATTGTAAATTGTGTTGCAATGACTGCTATCAACTTCATTCCTACTATTACTTTTAACGAGATTACATATTCTTGTTAAACCATTTCAAATGCAATCTAAAATGCATCACATTACAGCATCGGATCCGTGCCACTTCTAGCGGGTTCTATTACATCATTTGACACGGAACCCGTTCTTGTGCGACAGGTCCCTTCATCTGTAATCTTCATCTGTAACACTTAGATGCTTGCCTTCCTTGTACTCGTATCTGAACTCGAATTCAAATTCCTTTTATCACACATTTTTCTTTGATAAAATTTTATTTAAATGGTCATCATGATAACCAAATCGAACCTAGCAAAAGTTATTATAAAAAAAAGAAACAACCCGATTGCAGGGATTTAACAAATTTATATCTTTATTATGAAATTTTTGGTGCGCCTGTTAGTGATCGCGTAACTTTTGAACGAATCGACCGATTGAGATCATGTTCACACAGAAATATAAACTTTGGATTCTATATAGATAATAGATAATACTTATTGAAAGTCATTCTTATGTTTAATTCTCTACTGGTTCGAAAATACCTTTGTTCTGGGAGTAACCAGCAAGATACCCAGCGGAACGTTTTTTTTTTTTCAATATACGTAGGTATATTTGTTTTGCTGAGACGATGGTTCATAGCTAAGCTAGGATCCAATAGGTGGAGCTGAAGTCAAGTTAAAAACAAGATTTACGAACAAAATGATTCCGAATATAATACGTTAATTTAGTGCCAAAAATAGAAAATCACAGCAGATAGACACGACAGGATTATTTTAAATAATATAAGGGTAACAAACGGGCACACAGGGGATGCTATGGCCCATAAACATCTACATTCATGAGGAGAAACCAAGGTAGGACCACGCTCTCACAGAATACCAGCGTACAATAGCACCTTAACACTGCTATGTTTCATATGGGGAGTGTAGCGAACCGGAGACTGTTTTTACTGGAAAAGAGGCATTCCATCTTAATCCTCACGGGTGACAACGCATCTGCATTTTGATTCGCAAACGACGTCTATGGGCCACAGCAACCACTTACCATCAGGTGGACTGTGTGCTCGCTTGTCACCCTATCAAAGTGCGAGTCGGAATCGCGCACCGAGGGTTCCGAACAAATCTGTAGGTATATAAGTTTAAAATTATTAAAAATATTTTTATTATAAATACTAAAAATGTATGCTTTTCGCAATTTTTCCTTTATCTGTGCTATAAAACGTTGCTTCATACCAAACTTCAAGATTCTGAGTTCACGGGTTTTGATTCCCTTGCGAATGTCGAAAATTTACGGCATAAACGGCTGTATCTTTTGATTTTGTTGGCTTAGAAGTTTGATTTTTTCACAGCTCTAAGAGACAGTAGACTTGAGTATTTGATATGAATTTCAGCTTCAGCTTCAGCTTTCTGCAGCAAAAACAGCAGACAAACAGACAGACAGACAGACGAACAACAAAGTGATCCTATAAGGGTTCTGTTTTTTCCTTTTGAGATACGGAACCCTAAAAACAATTGATCATAAAAATTTCAAATAATTGCAGTCATATTCTACTAGTCTGTTTTATTATTTTTCTTTATAATATGATATCTTAATAAATTATGATTTCATTTATTCAGCAAAAATGTTTACGTTACGTAATTTAGACGTCTTAGTAAAGCCAATTAAAAAAATTAAAATAAAATTATACACAGGACGCTATAATAATGGAAACGGTCACGTAATGTGACGTAATTTAATTAAGATAAAAAATATATGATAACAGACAAAATACCAGCAGTGTTACAAAGCCGGCGTAGAGATCGTCCAATTCCAAATTGCACGCGCTTCTCTTGTGTTTTTAGTTGATTTTGTCACATTTAACGTATTTAATCATCATAAAATCTAAACATGTTCGGTCATTCTAATGTGCCTTAGAAGATTTTAGAAATTTCACTATACTTAACATGATAAGAGTTAAATTCTACCAAATCTACAAGGGAGACGCGTGCAGATTTAAATTAGACGATCTCTAACCTACTTTTTGCCACGTTTTTAATAACTCGCTTTCGTGTATATCTGTTCGGGTTGTATTTTGAATTTAAACTAACTTCCCGATGAACTAGAAACTTGAAATTTTGAACATTGCTCAGAATTGGATGACAATGTAAGAATATATATATATTATAATTCTTAAAATTGCACTTGTTATTGACCGTTGCAGCCTATATCCACTGCTGAACATAGGCCTCCCCTATAGATTGCCTCATAGTAGGGGGGGGGGGGGGGGAGGGTTGGGATATTTGCCATAGTAGAGGGGGGGGGGAGAGGGTTGGGATATTTGACATAGTTGCGCTTGACAGCCGTACTTTTTTTTATTTTTAGTCATTTTGAGGAAGACGCTGCTGCCCATTTCCTGGTTTGTTCCACGCGATGATATGTGGTAGTGGATATTCTTACACCGTCACTATACCGATTACACCACAGTGCATCTAGAGGAGGGAGGGATAAGGCACAATTTTGTTTATTTTTACCCACTACGTAACGGAGATGGTAAGGTGTATATTATACTAAGTAGGTAGGTGAACATGTGTAGTATCTATATTTGATATTATTGCTGTGTCTATCTTTACGACAAACAAATAGGTACACAAGGAAATGAGAGAATAACTAATTACTCATTTTATTTTTATCTTCCGTTACTTTTTTATATAGAATAAGAATGACAAACAAGCACACAGTCCACCTGATGGTAAGTGGTTGCTGTGACCCATAGACATCAACATCTACCCTCAATAAATAATCAAAATGCAGATGCGTTGTCACCCGTGAGGACTAAGATGGAGTGCCTCTTTTTCAGTAAAAAGGGTCTCCGGTTCTCTACACATACGAAACACAGCAGTGTTAAGCTGCTATTTTACGCTGCTATTCTGTGAGAGCGTGGTCATTCCCCGATCGAGCCGTTCCATTCGTGCTACAACTATACTACTAATATAGCTGCAGCATGGCTCTACCACGTATAAAATGACTTATTTCCTTTTAGGCGGGAATTTTCCAATAATTTTACTGAATCCTTTTTCTATTACAAAATTTACATCAATCGTGGGTTTTTCCAAAAATTTTTAATTTGCTTCTTATTAAACAATTACAATAAATACTGTCCCAAGCACTTAAAAGCCCTTCAATGAGACTAGAAAAGTATTTAACAGTAAGCCAATGCATAATTCATTAATAATTGTAATTACAAAATCAGCAAGTGAGGTACCAAATACAGAACGCTCCGTGTCTCCCAAACGGTTGGTTATTTACAAACATACGAACACTCGGCGCGACGGTGGGAACATTTGACCGGTCGGAAAACAAACGGCCTTGTTAACAACTCGTTTGTAAAGCGTTTATGTTAATATAAGTGTCCAACTCAGGAAATTAAAGGTGCGCTGGTGATGTTGGTAGACATGAAAATGTTGACGAAATTCTTACCAAATCAATTTAAAAAAAAAAAAGCTTTACCCCTACACTAGGATTTTCTCCTGTATCGTGGAGGTAGTTTACATACATAAATTGCACAAGGATAAACATCCAGACTGAGAATAATTTAGGCCATCGAAGAACTATTTATTTGATACACATATTTTAAACAAAGGAATATACAAACGCATGGGGCAAAAATATGCACCAGTCTTAATCTCATCGACAATTATGAAACAGTACATGCACAATATCTATCTATACAAATAAATAAAATTGAAGTGTCTGTTTGTAATGTCGAAATAACAGCTTTTTACTGTATGCATATGAAAGTATATACGGTACTTATAACAAAAACACGATTTTTAAAATATAAATAAAATTTGTGTGTCTGTCTTTCTGTCTGACTGTCTGTCTGTTTGTTCCGGCTAATCTCCGAAACGGCTGGACCGATTTTGACCGGACTTTCATTGGCAGATAGCTGATGTTATAAGTTATAAGAAGTAACTTGGCTACTTTTATTTTAGAAAAATAATTAGGGTTCAGCGCGAATAATTAAAACCCATGAAATCCAATCGCAATAAATTCCACGCCGACAAAGTCGAGGGGAACAGGTAGTAGGTACTACAATAAAACTCTAATACGACGTCTGTCTGAACGCGCATCACGCAAAAACATGTGATCCGATTTGGAAGGGAATTTCACTGACCGATAGCTGATATTATAAGGACTAACTGAAGCTACTTTTATTTTAGGAAAATAATTAGGGTTCCGCGCAAATAAAATTCTACGCGGGCGAAGTCGTGGGGAACAGCTAGTTAATTAATAATGAACCACACAAAAAAAATTTAAATGTGACATCAAGTAGGTCGCCAACTTATAACTTCACTGACAAGTTCGTGTGGAAAAAGGGGCAGATCTCCTGCCGGGCAAGGTGTCCGGGCTCCGAGTAGCGGCCAACGCTCCTTATGGTAGTATGGAGCTTGTTATTTATATGCAGAGTCGTCCGGAAACTTCGAAAGCGTGATTTATGACTTCTTTTGTTGTTCGGTCCGTTTACGCTATCCATGCGAACTGTCGCTGCGCCACATAATGGTTGAAGTTTTGGCGACCTACGAGTACTGACGGTGATAAACCGCACCCGAATTCCACAGACTGGTGATAAAAAGCTGCATCACAAGTTGTAGAATATCGGTGCTGAGTTTACCAAACGTGGTGAGTTTATGCAAAACTTTTAAGTTATCTAAGTGTAGGCGTTTTATATACAGAAAGTACACAATGATAAAGGTCAAAATCCTAAACAATTATTTGTGGGCCATACAAATAGAGTAGGCATCGCAGCAAAATATTTCACCACTGCGCAACTGAGACAAAAGCTAATTTTTTTTTTAAATAGTAGGTATATAAAAGTTGAATGAACATTTTAAGAAACAATTAGAAATTTTAAATTGTTGTATCAGTTAGGTACTTAAAACATATTTTCATTTGCAAACTAAAGGTTAGAATCACCGTCTAGTGGCGGTGTAAGTATATCGACTGCCCCATATCGTCCCGTGGTGGACACTACCCAAGAGATTGGCAGCAGCGTCTTCCTAATATCGACTAAAAATAAAGAACTGCGGCCTTGCCAACCCGGTAGCCAAGCGCCGTCACTATGGGAATGGCATATATCCATATCGTTAGAGGCAATCTAATTCAGCAGTGTACTTTAACAGGCTGTAACGGTAACGTTGAGCATCACGAAATCTACTTACTGCGTAATGGATTATAATTAAGTAATGCATATTAATATTATATAATTTTAACGCGAATGCGGAAGCCGCCATTGTTCAAAAGCAGCTGAGGCGTTTTAAATTTTACGACACACCTCAAGCGAGAGGAAAAATATATTTAATGAAATTTCTCAACGGTCTCCGAGACACGTGCTGAGCGGACCGCAATTATTTTTTTTTCATTTCCACCTTTTAAATTATCTAACTGTTCTTTCTACAATAATTTTAAAACTCTCATATTCGCGAGAATTGAATATTTTTTATTCAATTTGGATTAGGTACAAGTAACTCTTATTTAAAGTAATTTTTTACTTTTACCAATGGTAAGGAAAAATCCTCTATCCTGGCAAGAATCAGTAAGAAACCCAGCGGGACTTTTTAAAGTACTTATACAATGAATAAAATTTCAAGGGATATAATTTAAAATTAAAAATTTTGTACAACCGACTTAAACATATATTATTAAATATATCTCAAAAACTACCTTGATCAAATTTATATGGGACCACATGAGAATCACCAACTTTAAAATAAAAAAAAAATCGAAATCGGTTCACGTAGAACAAAGTTAAGAAGTAAAACACACATAAAAAACAGACAGTCGAATTGAGTACCTCCTCCCTTTTGAAGTCGATAGAAAATAGAACAGTGAATAAATATAAATGAAGTGACTATGGAAAATTCAAATACGTTTACTTCGTCAGATGTTACACCTAACGACGTTTGGTGTAACATCTGGCCTACGAAGTCTGGTACTGTAACAGTCAATCCACCAACCAAGCGTGAAGATAAATGCATATCCTCCCTAATATGGGAGAGGTCCATATAGCAATGGTATGGGCTGATAATGATGAAAAATTATGCAGGAGTATAATTGCCATCTGTTACCATTTAAAGGCCTGCTCTCTCATTTCTGAGAGAGTTTAAGAAGAGTTCACCGCTTTCCCTCTTATTTCCTAGTCAAACAGATTTCATCACGATGATTTTCTTTATCGCCGAACAAAAGGTAGTGAATCAGCACTTAATTTTTTGAAGTTAAAACTTCTTTAGCCGCGTTGAGCGATTTTCGGTAGGGGAAAACCTTATGGGTTCGCGTCACCGATGACCTCGACATGCTCTTTCGCGCTTGCGCTTGCGCGCAATATGTAACATGTCTGCGACACATAGTATAGCGGACTGTGTACATACGAGGGCGCGTTTTTAAGATCGCGGAATGGGTAGGTAGGTAATACGTGGGGATATCGCTGAATTACGTGCCGTGAAAATTAAGATGGAATGCCTCTTTTCTAGTAAATAGGGTCCGGTTCTCTACACTCACCATACGAAACATAGCAGTGTCAAGCTGCTATTTTACACTGTTATTCTGTGAGAGCGTGGTCCTTCTCCGGTCGTGCTGACCCATTCGTGTTACAACTGTACAATTAATATAGCTGCAGCATGGCTCTACCACGTGTAATGAGGGCTGAGGTCTTTCTGACCATTAATGGAAGCGGAACGCATGATATAGAAACAGAAATAGAATATGTTTGCATAGAATTGTAGATAAAGTATGATATACACAGTACGGTTTTGAATTCGGTTTGCTAGTGTACTGGGAAAACATACAATCCATTGATACTCTTGAATAAGTATTTTACAAGACGTTTAAAAAGTTATTTTTAAAAATGTAACACACAACAGTCTCGAACTATGCATAAATATATGAGAATTTCCAAGAGCCCGGCTGGAGTAGTGTTTGAACTTTGAACGACAAACCAGGGACTTGTTTCGTAGAAGCGTTCCCGCCACGCCCGCCAGTCAAAGGATAAAAGCTTGAACGCCAGGTTTACAAATTCGTAATTGCGTTCCTTCGCCGTAAAAGAAACTCCTTGGTAATGCTATAGAAAAATACTGTGTGCACCTCTCGGCCAATGCTGCAGCTATATTACTGATATAGTTATAGCACGAATGGGTCGGCTCGACCGGGGAAGGACCACACTCTTACAGAATACCAGCGTAAAATAGCAGCTTAACACTGCTGTGTTTTGTATGGCGAGTGTAGAGAACCGGAGACTTTCTTTACTGGAAAAGAGGCGTCCCATCTTAATCCTCACGGGTGACAACGCATCTGCATTTTGATTTGTAATCGAGGATAAATGTAGATGTCTATGGGCCGCAGCAACCACTTACCATCAGGTGGACTGTGTGTTCGCTTGTCACCCTTATCCTATAAAACAAGGGAAATGCTAGTTCAACCGATTCATAAACACGTATTTCATAACTTATATTCATTATAATAATAATATCTATATATGTATGTCGCAACCAACTAGCTTAATTAGTCTTTCAGTTAAGAGCCTGGACATTACATAGCATGGTCACCCTATTAATTTCATTCAACGAGACGGTCGCTGGTCTGTGCCTAATGCGCGCGCTATGTTATATAAAGACACGAGGCTTAGTTAGCCGCACCTTAACCTACTATCGCTATTTCTACAAGACATGTGCAATGTTGTATTAGACGCATCGTCTGAATATAATTCAGGCCGCTAGTTGAACGGCGCCGTTTAGTAAAATAGTGCTCATACGCGCTACGCGGGTAGCAAGCTCTTTGTTTTGTACATACATACTATGCGGTTACCTGCTATGTACTCTGCGGTTACCGCAAGCAAAAATATACACGTAACATCTATTTCTATGCGCAATGCGATGCTGCTACCCGCAAACCACTCCGGTCGCTTGGAGGGCTGCGGCGGCCGAATGACGGCCAGCCGGACGGTTGCTATTCGTACTGTGAGCCTCAGTTTTTTAAATACCGGACACTCACACTGGGATTTTCTCCTGTATTATGGAGGCACTTTACGTACATAAATTTCACAAGGACAAACATCCAGTCCCGGAACAATTACTTGTAGGTCATACAAATACTTGTTCCGTGCGGAATTCGAACCCGCGGCTCTCCCCACTGCAACTCTTTATTAAGCGATAGTACCACGGAGCCGATAAATAATTTCACTCTTTTGTTTAATTTTTAACTTTTTACATATTAATCCTCAGTGGTGACAGGGTTGTCACCACTGAGGACTGAAGTAGACAATGCTGTGACTAATTCATAAAACAGAATATACGAGACCTCCCACAGATATCAATCTGCCTAAATGTAAATATGTTTATTACCCGACTGCGACTATTAATATTGGTAGAGCCACGCGGCAGCTTTTGCTTTCACACGGATGGGCCGGCTCGAACCGGGGTGGTACCACGACCTCACAGAATACCAGCGTGAAGTAAAGGTTCACCTCTGCGTTTCGCTTGGTGAGTGCAGGTGGCCGGATGCCCTTTTTACTGGAAATGAGGCATTCCATTTTGGTCCTCACGGGTGACAACGCATCTGCATTTTGATTCGCAAACGAGGATAGATATAGATGTCTATGGGCCACAGCAACCACTTACCATCAGGTGGACTGTGTGCTCGTTTGTCAGCCTTATCATATAAAAAAAATATAAAAAATAAAAACGTTTTTCGAGCGTAGGTATAATGTGTCTTTTTTTCCATCCACATCATCTCGATTATTGGTTGGCGATTTTACACGTAGTTTTCTGCCACGCACGACCACATTGAAAGAAAGAAAGAAAGACATTTATTCACTGGAACTGTACACATCACAAAAATAAATAAGTAAACATTTAAAAGTATGGTAGATTAAAATTACAAGAGATGGGGTGTGTATCGAGCAAGTGAAAAGGTTTATGACTCAGCGTCATTGTGGATGTAACTGTCGCCAGCGGTTTATCCGGACCGTTCAAAAGAATACCCTGGTCCTTTCTAAAAGGTCGGCAACGCACCTGCAATACCTCTTTTGTTACAGATGTTTATTGATAACGGTGATAATTTTCGGTCATGTTAGCCGTATGTTCGTTTGCCTTCTTTTCCATAAAAAAAAAAAAAACAAAAAATAATTAAAATGTGTAACATGCTTAAAACGATTTGTGCTAGAAAATAAATGTTACAATAAAACAGACAAGTAACACACTTCATTACAAGCACGCGACGTTCGCAAAAGCGTTCATTATAAAATTATTATTGTCTGCAGGTGTTTTGCACGGATATAAAAATGTCAGCTGTTAAAATTTCAAACTCTATGCGTTTAACAAATGCTATTTATTTTAGAATTTTATTTATTTTATTCCTAGTTATTATAGAAATTACAATTATGTTTATTTAGGACTTAGACAGCCGTAAAATACCTAAAATGGTTTCTAAAAGCCGGTTATTAATTCTGCGGTTTATTTTTTAATATCTATATATATATAGCGTATAAGAATAGAGAGGTTACAAGATGAAGGTGTGAAAGAGAAGTATAAATGCAGATTGAGGGAAAATATAAGTGGGTTGAATGAATTATGTATGAATGATTTAGAATTGAAGAATGTATGGAATAATATTAAGAAAGTTTTAGTGGATGCAGCCACCGAAGTATGCGGTGTAAGTAAGAGAACGAATGAAAGGAAAAGTAATACGTTGTGGTGGGATGATGAGGTACGGATGGAAGTTGAAGCAAAAAAGAGAGCATGGCTAGATTTACTAGCAACTAAAGCTGGTAATTCTGGCGGTATGAATGATGAGATTGAAAGAAAAAAGGCAGACTTTAGACGTATAAATAAGAGAGTAAAAGAAGTTGTTGAAAGGAAAAAGCAAGAAAGGATAGATAAGAATGATAGAAGGATATCTGATAACTTCCAGGCAAATATTAAAATGTTCTGGAAGCTCGTAAGAACTGCCAGGGGAAATTCAAAACAGCCTAGAATAAATGCTATACGAGACGAGAATGGCTGCATGCTGAATGATGAAGTTTCGAATTTAAAGAGATGGAAGGAATACATTGAAAGCGTGTTTAAGAGTGAAGAGTCGTCTGGAATAAGTGAAATAGAAATTCCGGAAGAAGTGGAGAGAGGTAGGGAGATAAGTGTAGATGAAATAATGAAAGCAATGAAAAGCATGAAAGCAGGTAAGGCAGCCGGATATGATAGAGTATCACTCGAAATGCTGAGGGCTGGTGAGGGTGTGGTTACAGGCCTGCTGCACACCTTGTTTAATTTATGTTGGGAACTGAAACGGGTACCGGAAGACTGGTGCAAAGCCGTTATAGTCCCAATATATAAGGGAAAGGGGTCGCAGCAGGACTGTAAAAACTACCGAGGTATCAGCTTGCTTAGCATTGTGGGTAAACTGTATGCTAAGGTGTTAATTGAAAGAGTTATGGAAGAAACTGATGGAAAAATTTGGGATGTGCAAGCTGGATTTAGAAAGGGGATGGGGTGTACGGATCAAGTCTTTTCCATGCGCATGATAGCGGAGAAGTTTTTGGCTAAAAACCAGAAAGTTTTTTGTGCGTTCATGGACTTGGAAAAGGCTTATGACAGAGTGGACAGGAAGATGTTATGGCAAACACTGAACTCATTTGGGTTGAGCGCTGGCTTGATACAGGCATTAAGATCTCTTTATAGGGACTCTAGTGCTTGTGTCAGGATCAACGGGGTCTACTCGGACTGGTTTGGCATTCATAAAGGTGTCAGACAGGGATGTGTGGCGTCCCCGTGGCTGTTTAACTTATTTATGGACAGTTGTTTGCAAACTTTGAAAGTTGAAGAATGTGGGTTGAGAATGGGTGAGTCAACCGTCAAATGCCTTTTGTACGCCGATGATCAAGTCATATTTGCATCGTCGGCGGCCGAATTGCAAATGATGGTTACTTTAATGAATTGGTCATTGAAAGAAAGGGGTATGAAAGTGAACGCAAGTAAGACGAAAGTGATGGTTTTTGAAAGAGAAGAAAGTAAAACTTTATGTGAAATAAGAATAGAAGGGGAGTTGATTGAGCAAGTGGATGAGTTTGTATATTTGGGATGTTTATTTAGCAGGGATGGTAGATATGATAAGGATATAGAACGACGAGTGAACGCAGGAAATAGAGTGAATGGGGCTCTACACGCTATTATGAGGAGTCAGAATGTGTCAACTAAGGCACATATGGCAATTCATAATGCTGTGTTAGTCCCTACTTTAATGTATGGTAGTGAAAGTTGGGTCTGGCAGAAGAAGCATGAGAGTAGAATAAGTGCTGTAGAAATGCGTTCCTTAAGGAGTATGCTAGGGCTGAATCTGAATGACAGGGTGAGAAATAGTGTGATAAGAGAAAAGTGTGGTTTGCAAGATGACGTTGTGACAAGGATTAAGAAAGGAATGCTTCGGTGGTTTGGTCATGTAGAAAGAATGAACGAGGAAAGAGTGACAAAGCAAATTTATGTTGCGGAAGTGAACGGCAGGGTCGAGAAGGGACGCCCTAGACGAAGGTTTATCGACCAAATCGGCGATACATTAAAAATGGGCCAGATTAGGAGTACCCTTAACCGACGAGCGTGTATGCGTAGATATATGGATGTAAAAGAGGCGAGAGAGGTGTGTCAGGATCGCGCCAAATGGAAGTCCGTAGTCTCTGCCTACCCCTCTGGGTGACAGGCGTGAGTGTTTATGTATATGTATGTATGTATATAGCCTATATCACTCCCCTAATTAAGACGAATCTAGAAACATCTCAGATGTTAAAAGCCATGAAGCCGTTTAGGCTACAGAGCGACAAAAAAGACACATATACCTACACTCGAAAAACGTTACCCTCCTTTTGGGGCAGTCGGGTAATAAACATATTCACATTTAGGCAGACTGATATCTGTGGGAGGTCTCGTCACTATAATAGTCGATGACGCTTCTGCTATTCTGTTTTATGAATTAGTCACAGCATTGTCTACTTATTGCTTGCATAATTAATGTGTTGTATATACAGTCGAGTAATTAAACCTCCAGCTTTTTTGAAAGTCAGCTAAAATACAGTTTGTATTAATTCGTTATCATTCGTTACAGCCCTTTTATAAATCCAGCCCTGAACCCCCAAGAAATGACACAAAGCAGGGCGCTAAGTTCTTTTTGTTGTTATTTTTTTTTAAACGTTACCCCCACACTAGTATTTTCTCCTATATCGTGGAGGCAGTTTACAAACATACATTGCACGAGGACAAACATCCGGACCCGGAACAATTATTTGTAGGCCATACAAATACTTGTTCCGTGCGGGATTCGAACCCGCGGCCACAGCGCAACAACTCATTGCTAAGCCGTCACCAGCATCCATCTACTACCCGCATGTTTTACATGGTCGTCACTGCAACTTGTTTGACGATGTATGTAATATCGAAATAACTGGCTTCTATGTTTCGGGGACTTGTAAAGTCTGCTCTCATTACTATACAAGTGATAAAATTAAAAAAAATTGTACAACCGACTTTAATATAAGTAAAATGAGAGCATCATCAATGTAGTCGAAGTCAATTAAATACGCATTATTAAGGATAACTTAAAAACTACTGGTCAGACCTTGATCAAATTTATACGGGACCACATGAGAAGCACCAACTGTCAAATAAAAGACGAATCATCAAAATCGGTTCACTTAGAAAACAGTTCTAAAATAACACACATAAATTTAAATCCCATATAAATTTTATCAAAGTCTGACCAGTAGTTTTTGAATTATCCGTAATAATTTATATTGAAAACGCTTGTTAATTTTTGTATGTGACCGAACTTCTCTTTATCTTTAACTGCCTGTTCTTAAACTACTTACTATAATCTAATCACCAATTAAATCAACTCGCTATGCTGTTATATAGAATACCTTTTAAAGAGCCGAACCACAGACTTTCATAACACAGGTTACCCTAGCATGAAAGTCAGGGGATCAACTTATTTCTATGACATTTAAGCTAGCCATCTTGTTACAATTTATCTACAATAACTTTGTATTAAGTTTAAGACTTTGTTTGTCAATAAAAAGTATTATTATTATTATTTATTTATTTAATTTAATTGATTTTACATTCTCGGCAAGCCGGGAAGAGCTGATAATACGGACCTAAGCCAAGTGATTATCACTTGGATTAAATACGGTCACGTGTAGAAGATTGCACAGAAAACGGTGGCGTATTTGTGTTTTGATCTGGGTTTTCTGGTTTACATTGCAGAAACTTTCTAACAAGTCTACATGTGTTTAGTATCGCGGCCTTTTGCAGTAGATGATAGGTATTTGTAGGTAAGTTGAGGCAATTAAGGGACTGGTGAAGTTGTTTCGGTATTACTCCTGTTGTAGACAATACTATCGGTACTCTTGTAACTTTTTGCAGATGCCAGAGTCGGGCTACTTCATCCTTTAATTCAGTGTATTTACTCAGTTTTTCTGCTATTGTTGTCTGCAAGTTATGGGTATTTAGTATAGCAATATCTATTAAATATCCAGTTTTGTATTATTATGACTGCAATTTAATTAAACGTATTAGTTAATTTCTCGGGTGGTGGCGGCCGACTATAGGAAATGACAAAAATAATCTTTCATCCAAAAAAATTTTAAATCTATCGATAGATGGAGGACTATCTCGCTAACGCCAGAGATATAAACAGACGAGCTGCAGCGTCAAAGATGCGAGACGTCTGGCTCTGGTATTGCGGTCACTAATCCCCCTGCAAACTTCGTAAAAGCGTGGGGTTAAAGGCAAATCCCACCTAACGGGCAAAGCCAATGTCTTGACTCTTAAGGCGACACCGCGAGAAAATGCACCTCCTTTAATCAAAGAGTATAGGAATATGACACGACTAACGAAACTGGAATTTTGATGTAGGTAAATTCATGTCTTTATCTTGAATTTGCTTGTTCGAAAACACGATTGAATAATTTTGACTCTGTCATAATTATTTGCGAAAATACCTCTAAAATATCGCTATAGTTGAAATTACAACGAAATTACTTAATCTATATGCTTGGGAACCACTCAAATACATTCATAACATCAATATTCGTAATTTGCTTGCTTACTTACTTGATTACTTAATTCAATATTTTAAAAATATTTTAAGATTTTAAAGGGATTTAATCGTCGTGGGCGCTACGCAATTTTAGACCTTATAACGGCATTTTTAAGTTTTTATAGAAAAAATTATGTACTAATTCGGATCAGTTCGGCGATAGGCCGCTTAAGGTGAAAGCGCCAGGGCAACCCGCGAAATTCAAATTTTCTTAAGTTTTTTGCTATTTGTAGGTCAGTGTCAGGTTGTATGTTTAACAAAATATGATTCGCGACCGTAACGAGCATGTATTTACAGAATTATAATCATTATAATCATCAATACAACCGTCAATGTTCGTATAATCCCATTATATGGCTATTTCCAGAAAGACTCATTCAAAGGGATTATATGCACTTTGAGGGTTGTATTGGTGATTTTCCTGATCTGATCCTGACCTGCCAATTCCAAAAAACGCATGAATATTTGAATTTCGCGGTTCACACTGGAGCTTTCACCTCAAGCAGGGCTTGCATCGTTTGCATGACAGAAAAAATTATGGGTTACAATAATTAAAGGTGTGAAAATGACTTCATTTCTTTTTATTGCGATATCTTAAAATAACGACGCACAAATTTTTCGGTACCGAAAAATAACGGTAGCGTTATTTTTTTTTGTTACTTAATTATCAACTTATTGGTGTTCTTCTTCTTATGGTACAAAATTAACTTAGTTTTCAATTTGTTTTTTAGAATTTCTTCATTGTCATTGTCAGCACTCGCACTACTACAACCACTAGATCAACGAGGCAATCAAAAAGTTATATAACCATATAAGCAAGTAAATAATTTCCGTGAACAACCTTAAATATACCTTACTCAGCTGAACATAAGAATGGTAATCCCGCCGCCTACTCACACTTTTTCTTATAGTATAAGGATGACGAACGATCATACAGTCCACCTGCTGGTAAGTGGCTGCTGTGTCCCATAGACATCTACATCCATCCTCAACCACGAATCAAAATGCAGATGCGTTGTCACCCGTGAGGACTAAGATAGAATGCCTCGTTTCCAGTAAAAGGGGTCTCCGGTTCTCTACACTCACCATACGAAACACAGCAGCTTTAAGGTGCTATTCCACACTGGTACTCGGTGAGAGCGTAGTCCTTCCCCGGCCGAGCCGACCCATTCGTGCTACAACTATACCACACGCTGCACCATGGCTCTACCATATAACCTTAAATATACCTTACGCAACTGAACATAAGAATGATAATCCCGCCGCTTTCTCACACTAATTCTGCAATTTGGACGCCTGATACACATGTACATAACATGACAACCCAGCTGAAATGGATGTACGCATGCTATTAATATTTACGTTTGTGGTCGGTGGTTGCGGTCGAAAACGTCGCATTTTGGATCGTTATACTGTCTAGTTCATACAATCCACGCGACATGTGCCTGAACCAGAGATTCCTAAAGTGGGTTCTGCGGAGCCTAAGGATTCCGTGGAATAGTCACCGGGGTTTCACGATTTTTTTTTTATTATTACTTGTTAAATAATTTCACACTTAGGTACAAATATTATTATTGAAATAGCTTAAAATATGTAATGAGAAGAAACCATTACTGCTATGTAGGTACGTAGGTAGCTATTGAAAATAATATTATGTTATTTCAATTGCACTGTCTATGATGTGTAATCATTCGATGTAGGGATCCATTAAATATAATTTAAAATTTTGTACAACCGACTTCAATATAAATTATTGAGAATAACTCAAAAACTATTGGCCAAACCTTGATCAAATTTATACGTGACCACATGTGAAGCACCAGCTTTCAAATAAAAGAAGAATCATCGAAATCGGTTCACCCAGTGAAAAGTTATGAGGTAACACACATAAAAATACATACAGTCGAATTGAGTACCGGCTCCTTTTTGAAGTCGGTAGAAAAGAGATTTGGTGTGTTACATTACCTTAAAAGTCTCGGAACTGCTGGACTTGACGGTAGACACGGTGAAATAGGTTAGTTACACATCTGTTTAGTTGGTTAGGTAAAATTATTTCGAATGTGTCATTAAAAAAAAATTATAGGATACGAGTGACAAACGAGCACACAGTCCACCTGATGGTAAGTGGATGCTGTGGCCCATAGACATCTTCATCTATCCTCGATTACGAATCAAAATGCAAATGCATTGTCACCCGTGAGGTTAAGATGGAATGCCTCGTTTCCAGTAAAGCTATCCGCCGGCTTCGCACGGTGATTTTCTGGATCCCGACAACAATGCCACTTACCGGGTCCAATTGTGAATCTAAACCATTCTCAAATCAAATTAATCACACGTGAAATTTCATTATAATCGGTCCAGCCGTTTAAGAGACACATTCACACGGACAGAAGGATTATATATACCTACTAGCTAGCCAGGCAGACGTTGTTCTGCCATCTCCGACGACAAAATTAAAAATATATAAAAATTCTTAAATTCGTAATAAAAAATATTGAGGGTCACTTATATACGGATAAAACTATCCTATCTCTTAAGTTGGACCAAACTACGCACAGTGTGCAAAATTTTACTAGTTTAGGAATTCATCGCGAAAAAACAATGTCACACGTAATTTTATATATTATTTTATTGTTTTTATATACGAGTATATTCTAGTCCGATCTTATACGTGGTAGAGCTACACTTCAGCTTTATTTTATTTGTAACACGAATGGTTTGGCTCGACCGGGGAAGGACCACGATCTTACAGAATACCAGGGCGAAATAGCTTAATGCTGTTGTGTTTAGTATGGTATAGTAGTAGTGTAGAGTGAACCGGAGACCCTTTTTACTGGAAACGAGCCATCGATCTTAGTCCGCAGTGGTGACATGCCTTCTGCGTTTTTATTAATAACCGAGAATAGATGTAGATGGCTATGGGCCACAGCATCCACTTACCGTCAGGTGGACTGTTTGCTTGTCTGTCATCCTAATTTTATTAAAAAAGTAGTTGCGCTGCTGTGCACACAGGATTTTTAAAATAACAATTAAAGTAGAAAAAAACCACACGATTTTTTCTAGTCTTCCAGGTTACGCGCAATATCTCTTACATCACTCCACTTCAGTCACGATTTCCTTTCGCTCAGTGTTCACTGATAGGGTCCGTGTACGGTAGGTACACGCTTGCTTGTCGAGCTTGTCGGAAAACGTCCTGACCCTTATTTTCCCTCTAGCCTCCCATTCGAAGGCATATGTCACAAGTTTATCCACTCTTCTTTACAAAAGTGTCTCTATAGATGGTGCATTAATTACCAACAATCTTCAAAAATAAATTTTATATGTGTGTGTGCGTGTGCGTGTGCGCGCGCGCGCGTGTGTGTGTGTGTGTGTGTGTGTGTGTATGTGTGTGTATATGTGTGTGTGTGTGTATGTGTATGTGTGTGTGTGTGTGTGTGTGTGTGTGTGTGTGTGTGTGTGTGTGTGTGTGTGTGTGTGTGTGTGTGTGTGTGTGTGTGTAATATTTCGATTATTTTTGTTCGTAAGGGTAAAATCTAATTATAGGATGCATAAAACATCATCAATCTCTTCCATCTGCAAAGGTATCTGCCCTAAATATAGGCGAATAATACCATAAACGTACCATAGACATATTATACTACTGCGCATTACCACTTACTTATTTAAATTGATTATTAATTAATTATTTATAGTAGTAGTAGTAGTCCTTTGAAATCAGTTTTCACTTTTCTAAAAGTGTAATTACTAACGGACTTCAAAAGGAGGAGATTCTCAATTCGAGTGTATGTTTTTTGTACCGTATGTTACGCAATATTCGCAGAGTGTGAACTAATTTTGATGATTTTCATTAAACAGGTTATGCTTCAAGTGTGGTCCCATAGAAATTTGGACAAAAAATTTCACCGTTAAGGGCAGCAAATAAATAACTTCCTTTTTAGCAATTTGAAGTCGGTTTTTACTTATGGCACAGAATACTTTTGGTAAAAGTTGCTTATTTTGATAGTAATGTTGCTCTGTCTCTATCGGTCTTGAACGAGCGTGGGTGCTAAATACGACAGGACTAAATTCGCAACGTCCTCAAGCGTAATCTTTAAGTTAAGTAATTTGATTATTATTGCAATAATATGTTATATATGTGTATTGTTTTATATTAGGGATAGTTTTGGCTGTAGTTTTTCAAAATCGGATTAGTAAGCTGAAGATCGGATTATACGGCGGTTCCATTGTCAAATGGAACCGCCGTATACTCTAAGAACCGACAACCGATGGGGACGACAGGTTCTTGAGTAGCAGCCTCGCACCGGTAAGCAGTGTAAGGCGGCCTCCCACTAGATGGAGTGACGACCTGGTAACAGATACTAGAAGTCGATTGATATAGGTGGCTCAGGGTAGTTTTTTATAGGATAAGGGTGAAAAACGAGCAGATAGCCCAAATGATGGTAAGTGGACGCTGTGGCCCATAGACATTTATCCTCGATTAAGAATCAAAATGCAGATGCGTTGTCACTCCGGAGTACTAAGATAGAATGCCCTGTTTCTAGTAAAAAAAAGCCTCCGGTTTTCTGACTATACGAAACACAACAGCACGACAATTTTATGCTGGTATCCTGTGAGAGCGTGGTCCTACCCCGATCGAGCCTACCCATTCGTGCTACAACCACAATATAGCTGCCACGTAGTGTTATTTCTATCACTATAACAATATAAATTTTATTTTAAACCATTAAATAGTTATTCATCTCCATAAGTTTATATTTAAAGTTTTTTTTTTTCTAATCAACAGAAGGATGAGGTTAGTTCATCGCCCTCATATCACTGGTTATTACCCGCACGGTCTAGGCAATCTGTGGATGCGAACTAAAACGGGAAAAAAAATATATTTACGAGCTCAACGCGGCCGGAAAGTTGAGTCATCGTTATTTATGTGTTACAATAAGCGAACAAAAGCCAATCAATGGAACCAATTCATGAAACTTAAGGGACGGACGTATGAATCACTTATGCCTAATGCGCTCAAAAAGCGTGGACGTCAATAAGAAAACAAGATGGCCGGTTGTATACGACTATTTTTAGCTACACACAATAACACTATTTGATGGAACGACGAAGTTTTTAGTTCAAATAGGGATGGAATAATGATTTTGCACACATTGAACGCGAAGCGGAGATATAGAGCTGTGTTGTCACCAAATCAAAAAACTGGCCAAGTACGTGTCGGGCCTAGACATGGAACGAGTAGTGATTCGCCGAGGACTAAGCGACCGGGTACGGGTACTCGGCCTAGATTGGGCCGAGTACTCTGCCGAATACTCGGCTTTAAAGAACGCGGTAGCGGGCGGCGTGCGATTATTTCCCTTACAAACTAGACCCAAATAGGGCCGAAAAACTAGTGTTTTTGCATCACAATCTTCCTCTCTTAAATTTTAAATATTAGTAATAGTCATTTCTATTATAGATTCTTATGTACGTTCTGAATATTTCTGCTGCTTCTCATGTTACTGATGTTTTAATGTGCCTAATATAATAATAATGATAAAAACTGGCTGTTTGTCTTTATTTTTCCTCGGGCCACGCACAATGTAGAGGTAGGCTTCCGTACTTGCCCGTCACAATACATGGGCTTTCTAGATAATGAGCATATTAGGTGAGTTCGCGGTTTGACTGCTACAACGACTTAAAATGGGCCTAAATAGAACGATGGTAACTGAAGGACTTATTTTCAAATCGGACTTTATGGGAGTGGTATTCAAGAAAATTAAAATCTTTTCGATTTTGAAAACAATACCTATTACCTATATAACCAATATAAAGGTACCCTCCCTATCCCGCATAGGAAAAAGTAAAGCTGTAGTAGTAATGCATATAAGTCGTTTTCCTCATAAAATGCTTATTTCTTACAGTTTACATATAACATTACAAATTTATAATGCAGCTAGTTTTAGGTCATTTTTACTAATCCAAGTGCTTTTTATAAGTTGGTCGACTATTACTCGTTAACATGTTTTTCGCAAACGGGTCCCTAAATCGAAAAGATGTTCTTCCATACCACCAGTGTTTTTGAAAGACCTGTCCAACGATGTGAATGTGTGGGGTACACGGTGGAATAGACGGGTAAAAAAAAATCATCCTTCAATTACAATGATGGGAATTACCCAAAATAAAAATGTTTTTCAAGATTTCATTTCACAGTTTTGTGAGCGTGATTAATATCTATAACTATGCCAAGTTAGAGATTTGTAGCACCTAGGGTCTCTGAGCAAAACCGCGGACGGACGGACATGGTGAAACAATAAGGGTTGCTTGTTGTTTAACTACGGATCCCTAAAACTCGCGATTCACTCAACTTAAATCACTTCTACCAGCTTTATATTGCACTTGTATAATAAAAAAGTACACCAATAGCAAGAGAAAATATCAATTAATACTTCTGACGTAGTTACAAAAATATTTATTTCGATTATTATAAAAAAAATGTTAATTGATAATAATTAAAAATTAAAGAT
Organism: Parnassius mnemosyne; assembly: GCA_963668995.1. NCBI lineage: Eukaryota > Metazoa > Arthropoda > Insecta > Lepidoptera > Papilionidae > Parnassius > Parnassius mnemosyne. Next base: position 3,213,617 of record CAVLGL010000046.1, on the reverse strand, counting down.
TTTGTACAGCCGACTTCAATATAAATTATGAATAATAACTCAAAAACTATTGGCCTGACCTTGATCAAATTCATATGGGACCACATGTGAAGTATCAGCTTTCAAATAAAAAAAGAATCATCGAAATCGGTTCACCCAGTAAAAAGTTATGAGGTAACACACATAAAAAAGCATACAGTCGAATTGAGTACCGTCTCCTTTTTGAAGTCTGCAGAAAATAACTTCACTTGGACGTCAGTTGGTCGGTATGGATGTGAACAAGATAGGTTATCTTTCGAAAAACTGAACTTATCACTTTAATTTCGTTTATTAGCTTTAGTTTTTGATGCTTAGGAAGCCTTTTGGATTTCACTATATTTTTGTGTTTTATTAATTATTTGATAATTTTTCGGTAACAAAATACGAATCACCGGTATCAAGCAGTCAAAAAAATTCGTGTTAATTAAACACAAACTTTTTTTAGAACTTTATACGAAAATCGTGTTTCGGTAATTAATAAAAGTAAATTGATTATTCAAAACATTGCATGAGCGTTCGAGATGTGCACTTTTGGATTTTTCATGGTTAAGCAATTCATAGTTCGATTTGATGATTACTATCTACGTTTAAAGACAATTTTATTACCTACGAAGACAACTAGATGTAAATCCTTATAATACATAATATTGAGATCTTTCATTATTAAAAGACAGAAAGAAGAATGGAAGAAACTTTATCCGTTAGATACAAAACAAACCCAGAGATTAACATAAAAATAAATTATTGATTGGATTGCAGCAAGGAAATGTCACCTACTCAGAATAAAGCCGAACGTCCACCGCAAACTAAACTTAGTTTAATCTTAGCTCGCATAGCTGAGTCTGTTTTCCATACATGTGCGTCCACTGCAAACTGTGCCAGCTAAGCCAAGTAAAATAGCCAAACTAAGTCAAACTAACTTAGTTGTGTAGGCCGATTCTTACCCCTTACCCCTCTCTGGAGGCCAGCATGGGCAGGAGACATTTTATCCCCGGGTAAAGTACAAAATGTTTATCCCCTCGCTTAGATTTATCCATCCTTCGGGCATGGGCGCACCGGTAGATATAATATCCACAGTAGATAAAATGGGAGATAGATAGATATTTTGTATGAATATAAACTTAAACCCACGTCCAATGAACTAGGATAAAATTATCAGTTTCAAATGCCAAAATGACGTTCGGCTTTTTTTCTGCAGCAATTTTACTAGAGGGCTGTTATTCTGTCAGCGCCACTGCCAAGTGACAAACATAGAAACAGTCATCAGGCTATCAACCCATTCTATCTATTACAGCCTATATTTTAAAGGCTGTAATGCATGGAACGGAATGGAATTAATGAAAAAATGCTTTACAATTACAATTAATGAAAGAAAAAAAAAACAAGATGTCAAGTTACATCTACATTCTTTATATAAATATATTCATAGCACAGGTAAGCTCTCACTGCACTGTAACAAATCATAGTTTTTGCGTGTGCTATACATACTTTGAAGAAATGCAACAAAACGAGGAGCCGATATAAAAATTATCATGCATATTGATCTTTAATCTATAGGAAATAAGATTTATTTTCATTCAGTAGTTTCCGTTGTTAATTTAGAATTTAACAATTTGTCTTTTCAATGCTCACAAAAAAGCTAGGGTATCCTATTCATGTAGCGTATCAGTCAAGTTCCCGGAATTAAAAAAAAAATGAAGACAAAGGCACGTTTGACGGTTGGCGTTCTAACTTCTTTTAACTTGTTTAAACATGTTAGTGAGTCAAGGTAATGTACTAGACCTATAAAATATCTTTGGTACTAATGTAATTTAGCAAGAATTCGCAGCATACATACTAGTTACTGGCATTATAATTATTAATGAGGTCTTCATTCTTGTTTTTCACTTTCGCATTTTTTTATAAATTTAAAATGAAATGAATGAAATGAAATTTAAAATGTTTCATAATAAGACTTTTATTGTTAGCCTAACAAAAGTCCACTTCTGAACATAAGCCTCCCCCCAAAGATGTTTTATAGGTTGATCATGACATTAAAAAATGGTAAAAACATTTCATAGACTAGGCAACAATCGAATATTATTGCGCAGTATTATTACTTGTATTGACATTTAGCTTTCGTATTCTTTTACAAAGAAATACACCATAAAATTGTATAGTTACTTATGAAAAGTGATGTTCTTATCCTTATCTTTTTTCCAAGAGTAATTTTTAAATGATTTCACAGCACAAACAGTCATTTTGCGAAATTAAAAACACAGGTGCGTGACGAATGTTCACAGCGAACGTCGCTGCCGTAATGGCGGAACGATCGAATGAATACGCCAATATTGGCGCCTTTGAAATGGAAGCGTTTTAGGCGCGCGTACACGGTAGGTATCTGGACCTATAAAACATCTTTGCCTCTTCCATAGATTTCCACATAGTGGGTATATTTGCCATAGTTGGTACGCCTAGCGGGCGGATTGCGATCCGCAGCTTTTTTATATTTTTGTAGTTATTAGGAATTCCCTTCCATCCTGGCTTGTTCGTTGTCGTATCTTTCGTGCGCTGTCACCCCATAGAACTAAGATTGAAAGCCTCGTTTCCAGTAAAAAAGGGTTTCCGGTTGTCTACATTCACCATACGAAAACGCAGCAGCATTAAGCTGCTATTTTACGCTGGTGTTCTGTGAGTGTGGTCCCTCCCCGGTCGAGCCGAACCATTCGAGCTACAACCATAATATAGCTGCAGCGTCGCTCTACCACATAAATCTAGTAATTATCTTAAGCAACTGCGTTTCTTATAAATTTCTGAAAGACAACACTTTTAAAGCAATTACTGTCTATTGCCTTCTAAATAACTTATCTTCACGCACAATCCCTGACGGGGTAGCCAGAGAGAACAGATCGCCAAGTGTCACGATCCTTACATATCTCTTTCGCTTCTTTCAGATTCATTATCTTCTTCATACATGCACGTCTAGGTATCCGAGTACTCTTGACCCTACCCTCTTCGAGCAATTTGCTCACATGGTCTTCGAAAGTTAGTCTCGGTCTACCTCGACACCTTTTAATATTAACTTTCGCGCTATATATTTTCTTCACCATTCGGTCTTCACTCATTCGCTCAACGTGCCCAAACCACCGAAGCACGCCCTTATCAATTTTTGTGATAAGGTCATCTTTCAAACCTGCCATATTGCGAATCTCTTCGTTTCGCTTTCGGTCGGCCATGGTAACGCCGCACATTTTACGAAGAGATCGCATCTCCACTGCATTCAACTTACTTTTATGCTTCTTCTGGCATACCCAGGTTTCGCTGCCATATAACAAAGTCGGTACCAACACTGCGTTATGTATTGCAAGGCGTGCACTCTTCGCTACGCCTTGCCTTTTGACTAACGCAGTCAGGGCACCATTGACTTTGTTCCCGGCAGCGACACGCCTGTCCACATCTAAATCACATCTTCCATCCCGGCTAAAAGCACTCCCCAAGTATACAATTTCATTTACCTGTTCTAGACATTCCTGATTTACCCATATTTCACACTTCGTTCTCTCTTCGTCCCTTTCAAATACCAGAACCTTAGTTTTATTAGCATTCAAACGGAGACCTTTAATTTCACATTCCTCTTTCATACACGTGACTAATGCCTGCAGTTCTGCCTCTGATGGTGCAATAAGCACTGCATCATCAGCATACAGCAGACAATTTACTTTTATGTCACCCAATTTCACACCCAAACAGCTATCTTTCAGCTTTTGTAAACAGCTGTCGAGATACAGTATGAACAGCCAGGAAGACATGACACAACCCTGTTTTACGCCCGTTTGGACGCTAAACATGGGTGACAGGTCATGCCCTACCCGCACACAGGCTTTACAGTCACAGTAAAGAGACTGCACAGCCCTTAGCAATCGGCCATCCACACCATACCCCGGCAACAGTTCCCACATTTTCTTCCTTACAACCTTATCAAATGCTTTCTCAAGATCCACAAAAGCACAGAAAATCTTCTGGTTAACAGCCAGAAGCTTTTCCGTGATCATACGGAGAGAAAACATTTGATCCGTGCATCCTCTTCCAGGTCTAAATCCGCATTGTGCCTCCCATAGAAATCTTTCCGATTTCTCTTGCATCCTACGTGTCAAAACCTTCGAGTAAACTTTACTTGCTAAACTGGTCAAGCTGATCGCCCGATAGCACCCGCAGTCAAAATGTGAACCTTTACCTTTATATAAAGGCACAATGACTGCGGATCGCCAATCATCCGGGACATCCCCCGTCCGCCAGCACAAATTGCACAGCAGATGAAAGCTGTCCCAGACGCGAGGCCCACCATACTTGACCATTTCAGCAGTAACTCTGTCTAGTCCCGCAGCCTTACCACATTTCAAACTTCGAATCGCACGTTCAATCTCTTTCATACTGATGACCTCAGTGTCATCGAGGTCCGGGTCTGGCGTGCCAGTCACGGCGTCATCCCCGGATCCCTCACTAAGATCATCACACGCATACATTTCTCTATAAAATTCGCTCCATCGCTGCATGACGTCCGATTTTTCTGAAAGGACGTCATTAGTTCTCGAAAGCACTTTGTTCATTCTTAAGGCCGTCGCACCACTTCGGGTCCTTCCAACCTCTTTCCAGAAGAGTTTGGAGTTCTCCTTAAAGTTGTGCGACAACCTTTCATCCGCTTCCATTCTACACCTTTCACGCACTTCCTCAATCAATGCTTTCGTGTGAACTTTCTGCAGCTTATATCTTTCTTTCATCTTCTCTCTCATATCCTTATCATTACTAGAGGCCAAGTAGTCTAACCATGCTTTCTTCTTCTTCTTTACAGCTTCTTTCACTTCATCATTCCACCATGCATCTCTTCTTTTACTACTGCCTCTTTTTATTGTTCCACACACTTCTTCCGCTGCACTTACCATTCCATCCCTAAGGTTCTGCCATGTTCTTTCTACACATTCGTTTCTGCCATCGATGGTGTCAAGCTTTTCGGCTAAATGAGTACATATTGTTTCGTCATTGGGTGGGTGTTGTTTACTAGGACTACTTACAGTGTATCAATGTATAGGTAAACCAAAGTCAATCAATTTCTACGTTTTAGGCCTTGACGTAATATGTACTACATACTAGAAAAGATTCAGTCTTGGTTGCTTGCAACACGCGTAAGAGCCCATGGGCTCAAACTTACTTAGTCTGTCCTATAAAGGTACCACGCACACCGCACATATTTTGTTCGCGGTGTCTATTCTAGTACGTAGTATATATAACTAGTACTATTATTTAATCTGTGCTGTTAGTTATTTGTGATTTTAGGGAGTTTTTGGTAAAACAATAAAACTTTATAATGAGTTTACACTGTATATTATGTTGCTGGAGACAACAGTAGAGACTGCAGTTCTTTGTACGAGGCAGCAGTGTTGACGTGTACTCTATATGAAGAATATTCTTAATTAAGCGGTATGAGACGGCGTAAGAGAACCCTTCACCAGATTTCGTCCCCAGGGGGACAAGAGGCGGCGATGCGATATGCCAGAAGAATCTTTTGGGTTCCGATAGATGAACATCTGACTTAAATGAGATGGTTATTCCATCTTCTTTAAGCCACATGTTTAAATATCCATACCGGCGATGGGCAGCAACATTTAACTTCAAATATCTGATGGATGATAGTTTCCACAGCCTTTCTTGGTATATTCAGGCTATGAAAACTCTTCTAATAAGAATATGTATTCCAAAATTATCAAACTCTCCTAAAACCTTGATAGATATTTTTAAAAAAATGCTACTCTCACACTAGAATTTCGCTTGTATCACGAAGGCTCTTTATTTACTTACATAAAGTGCATATGGATAAACATTCAGACCTGGAACAATTATTTGTTGGCCATACAAACAATTGTACCATCTGCGAATGGCAGTGGCGGCCTACATCACCGTATCCACATTCTTACCCACTACGTTACCGAGCCATCTATTTCATCTATACAAATAAATAAAATTGAAGTGTCTGTTTGTAATGTCGAAATAACAGCTTTTAACTAATTGCATATGAAAGTATATACGGTACTTATAACAAAAACACGATTTTTAAAATTTTTATCTGTCTGTTTGTTCCGGCTAATCTCCGAAACGGCTGGACCGATTTTGACTGGATTTTCACTGATAGATGGCTGATGTTATAAGAAGTAATTAAGGCTACTTTTATTTTAGAAAAAGAATTAGGGTTCCGCGCAAAAAATTAAAACCCATGAAATCCAATCGTAATTAATTATGCGCGGGCGAATTCGCAGGGAACAGCTAATTTAATAATATAACTAAAATTAATACACCCCAAACAAAAAGACCTGATGATCTTCAAACGGTTAAACAGATTTTCTTGAAACATACCTATTTTTTTTTATAGAATAAGGATGACAAACGAATACACAGTCCACCTGATGGTAAGTGGTTGCTGCGGCCCATAGACATCTACATCTATCTTCGTTTGCGAATTAAAATGCAGATGCGTTGTCAGCCGTGAGGACTAAGATTGAATGCCTCTTTTCCAGTAAAAAGGGTCTCCGGTTCTTTACACTTACCATACGAAACACAGCAGCATTAAGCTGCTATTTTACGCTGGTATCATGTAAGAGCTCGGTCCTTCAACGGTCGAGCCGACCCATTCGTGCAACTATACTACTAATATAGCTGCAGCATGGCTCTACCACGTATAATAACGTAACCTAAGAACACTCTCGATTAAGACACCTTCCAAACAAAAAAAAATAATCAAAATCAGTTCATCCGTTCAGGAACTGTGATGCCACAGACAGACACGCAGATACACACTACAAACATATAACAACCCTGTTTTCATCGGCGTTATAAAGAGAAATCATCACTACCGTCTAATAGATATGGTAGGTCAAGTATGAGATAGGAAAATGGGTCTTATAACGACGACACCAACAAATGGCCATACTTCATTTTCAAGTATTATTTTGAACTAGCTGTTCCACGCGACTTCGCCCGCGTGTAATTTAGGGTTTTAATTATGTTGCGCGGAAGCCTAATTATTTTTGTAAAATATAAGTAGCCTAAGTTACTCCATATAACATCAGCTATCTGCCAGTGAAAGTCCCGTCGAAATCGGTCCAGCCGTTTCGAAGATTAGCCGGAACAAACAAACAGACAGACAAAAATTTTAAAAATTGTGTTTTTGTTATAAGTACCGTATGCTTTCATATGCATTTAGTAAAAAGCTGTTATTTTAACATTACCAACACACACTTCAGTTTTTATTTATTTGTATAGATGATTCTAAGTTCAAAATTATTATGAACATACCCAGCGACACTGATTCGTTATAAAACGAGAGAGGAACACATCGGTTCCTTAACTAACGCCACAGGAAGGTCCCAATTTGCATCCCACACACGACAATCGAAGGATGTTCCTACGGAATTTATAGAGCTTGAATGTTTTTTTATTCATAATGACCGTGTTGGACGCTCGGTGAATAAAAATAGTTCGTATTACTAAAGGCATGTTTCAATTGTTTCATGGGGGTTTCGATTGTTTAATATTACTTTTTATCCACAAATAGGTCACCTATAAGTCACATTGAGTCGGTGTAATGTTTTGAGTTCTTTTTTATGAATAATTAGGAGATAGAATATTAAACTATAAAATGTATACCTAAGTGTTAAGAGATTGAAAATTTAAAAAAAGAAACAATTACTAAGTGATGATTTCGTGTAGTGGCGGTGTAAGAATATCCCCTATCCCATATCGTCCCGAGGGTGTCGTAAGAGGTGACAGAGGGAAAATGAAATGAATGCATGAATGCAGCTAGCTACATATAATAGTATAGTTGTAGCACGAATGGGTCAACTCGACCGGGGAAGGACCACGCTCTCACAGAATACCAGCGTAAAATAGCAGCTTCTTAACACTGCTGTGTTTCGTATGGTGAGTTTAGAGAACCGGAGACCCTTTTTACTGGAAAAGAGGGATTCTATCTTAGTCCTCACGGCTGACAACGCATCTGCATTTTGATTCGCAAACAAGGATAGATGTAGATGTCTATGGGCCACAGCAACCACTTACCATCAGGTGGACTGTGTGCTCGTTTATCACCTTTATTCTATAAAAAAAAAGATGGGCACTCAAATTATTAAAAAAATAAACTGCGGTTTACAACCCGCTTGTCAAGTGTGGCAACTATGGCAAAATCCCCCCATTAGGCAATCTATGAGGGAGGCCTATGTTCAGCAGTGGACTTTTATAGGTTGTAATGGAATGGATGTATGAAATGACGATTCAGCTCAGTAGGTAGACCAAAATTTTAAGTAACATTCGTGATACCGCAATTATGATAATTGGATACTAGTAGGTTTCAAGTAAATAAACAATATATGGAACTTTTAAAACAGATCTATAAAAAAATTTTGGGCATTTACTTAAAATGTTAATATATATCTCTTCATAATAAATTAGCTCATTACAATATTTAATATTTATATCAAGTTATATCAAGTTGATAGCTCGTTTATGAGAATAATCTTGACGGACATACAGACCTGCGATTAATTTCACTATATACGATTGGTCGCATGCACTGTGGTGGTCAACGGTCACGCCCAGAAATCTTAATATATAATGTATATATTATGTATAATAGTAATAAATAAAACTTCAAACTCGATGGGATGATGATATAATATTCAAGAACAGCATTTATTTTACAAAATTTTAGTTTAAAATTGAATTTGTCTTATTCGAAAAATTATAATAAAATGTTATATGTAAGCCGCGCAACCCATAGCATCCTTTGTTCCTTTTTTATTTTATTCTTTTTTACATACTCTAATTAGTTTATCTCGGCAAAATATATAAAGCAGTTTTAAAAATGAATTTACACTCGTACTTTTCATAAAATTCTAAAGTATTGTAAATTAGTAATTGAAATTAATGAGGTACCTTATTTCTAGTTATGGTTATCGTAGTTTAAAATTCAAAACAAATATCCACAATTAAATAGAACAGGAAACATTTTTGTACATTACATAGATATACTCGTATAGTGCAAAATTAAGTAACCTTCTTCTCATCTTTCTTCATCAGCGTGTAAAAAACCAGACAGATAGACAAGGGCTTCTCCCCTTATAGGAATTAATTTTCGTAATAGTTACTCTTGTCAAACGGATTGTACTACCGGAGTACCAGACGAGAGCACCTTGACGCTGCTGACCTCTGTTCGGTCTGGGTATTTTAAATCTGGTGTTAAGGATTAGGTGTTCTGGTTTTAAATCTGGTCTTATACGTGGTAGAGCCATGCTGCAGCTATATTAGCAGTATAGTTGTTGCACGAATGGGTCGGCTGGACCGGAGAAGGACCACGCTCTCACAGAATACCAGCGTAAAATAGCAGCTTAACATTGCTGTGTTTCGTATGGTGAGTATAGGGAACGGGAGACCCTTTTTACTGGATAAAAGGCATTCCATCTTAGTCCTCACGAGTGACAACGCATCTGCATTTTGATTCGCAAACGAGGATAGATGTAAATGTTTATGGGCCACAGCAACCATTTACCATCAGGTGAACTGTGTGCTCGTTTGTCACACTATCCTATAAAAAAAGAGATGGTATACCGCTATCTATCTGAAATCATAAGATTTTTCTGGCTTTTCCTGTAGAATAGAATACCTCTTAAGACACCCACGGCACAAAATGAGATGGATTTTCTTACACACCATACGGCATTATAATGAGAAAAGTAAATTTTAGAACAGATGTATTCGACACATTTGTAAAACCACACAAGAATTTTTAAGGACCAGTTTTAAATTTCATACGAATGTAGACCATGGGGATATTTAAAAAATTATCTTCAATTACCGGATCAGACTTTCGCGAGGTATGCGCTGACAAGCGGTGAACTTTTAAGTTGGATCGACTTCCTCGAACTTCATTAAGGGCGGAATTCCTTTGAACACATCTCGCAGACGCTCTACACTTTTCAGTTGAGCGTAATTGGGGAGGTAAGCGAGCATGTGAAACTTTAACGTTGACGGAACTTTAAGAGATGAGATGTGCACATCGAAGTCTCATTAGCCGTGTAACGTTTAAAAAAATAAAATGTCTCAGATAAGAGAAATAGGTTGCCAGATATGTTTTAAATAATACTGGTATTAGACCTATTAAACCAAAGAAAGAAGAAATATTAAAATTAAAATACCTATGTACCTAATTAATATTTTAGAAGAAAAACTAGAACATTAGCCTTCGCCCGCGCCTTCGGTCCGTCACATTGAGTTCGCCTATCTTTATAATAATATATAAAATTCGTCCGTGTTTATGTGACTGAACCTTTCTTTTTGTGTGTGTGATTAAGTTGATTCGAGCATGGTTTAATTACATTGGTTGTTAAGACTCAGAAATCACCCGTACGAAGTCGGGGTGGATCGCTAATTAAAACAAAAAAGGAGTTCTGTCCTACTTCAACACACAACATATTTTTCTTCAAAATTCGAACTAAGCATATTCTCCGCTTTAAGTGATTGCACAACACATTCCTAAACGTGCAAATTTAAAAAGTTCATAATACCTAATGATTTCTTATATTTACGCGAACACCACACATCATTTAAACAAAACTAGATTTTACGGATTTCATCGCGTATATTAACTTATTTTATTTTAACCGACGTTTCGAGCACTTCACAGCACCCCTGGCCTTATTAATTATGGTATCCTAAACAGATGGTAGATGGCTGGTTGCTAAGATCGAAACAGTATGACATTGGGACGTCAAACACCTCGGTCCCCCCGAGACCGTGGCTGCTGTGAAGTGCTCGAAACCTCGGGAATATAAAATAAGTTTAATATACGCGATAAAATCCGTACAAACTAGTTTTATTTAAATTTATATATACCTAAAATAATAAGCGGATACTGAATGAAGATACAGGTGATTATTCATTGAGTATCCGCGTACAAGTGGTGTTATAAAGTGATTTTAACGAACACAGAACGTGGTTCAGAAATAGCTCTAAAGACATCGACTTTGCATATCAAAATACACGAATACATTATGCAGCACCAGCGGCTGAGTCATCGACGAAATATGCCAGGCGAGACCAATACGTGACCGTCTACACTTTCAACACGGCCTCAATTTATTACTACAATTTGATTATAAGAAAAGAAATTTCTTGAACACCTCAACAGTTCGGAAGTGAAGCTGACATGCAAATCTGCCAATCGAATGCAATGTGACGAGTGGGGGGGAGAGGGGAGACCGGGCGGCATTCCTAGCTCTGTAGAGGGGACGGTCATCGACCGTCCTCCGGCATTAAACTACGCAGTCGCATAAGGTCAAAACGGGCCGAGCCGACAACCAGTCCGTCGATACCAAATCGTTACATTGTTCCATTGACGGCTGTGTACGGCCCCGACAATCAATTTCGTAGCCGCACGGGAAATGTAATTTGCAGCTTGCGTAAGAGAGGATTTTATCTATAAATCTGATTGCGAGTAATCAGTTTTAATGTCGCCCAGAGTTGGTAATGTCGTCTGTGGATCGACTCGCACGAGCTAACGAACGTATGAAACAATTTCTATAAATTACGTTTGCTACTTTTTTTTTCTACTAGTAGTTTGTGAAAGATCATAGTAAAATACAAATGCATTAAATAAAAACTAAGGTACCTGCAAGTTTTTAAAACTTATTTTTCACTTATAACTTGATATACCTAATTATAGTAATTATAACACATCGGATTAGGTATATGCACTAACAAAGTGCCAAAATATGCATGCGAATATGCACTAAAAGAGGCCGAAATATGCACTTAAAATGTTGATATGCACAATGCAAAATCAAAAAACCATTTTATTTTTACATGTTTTAATTAAACACGGTACAAAAACATCGAAATTTTCTTAAAATTATGCAGTTTTTATAACACTATACAATTATTTTTCCAAATTTTCGAGCGCAAATTTGTGCCGTTTGCCACCCAGTATCAATTTGTACGCTGAAAACGAAAACTCGACATCAACTGACGTCATTGGATAAAATTAAAAATTTGGGCAGTCAGTTCAGTCAGCCACTGCGCTCGCACCCTACAAGTCTTCGTCACCTAGGTCCTTATACGTTCCTCTCGCTACTAAACGAAATATGCACGATTGGGAAAAAAGGCTAAAATATGCATTAACGCCGTAATTAAGACAGTTATATGCTTTTACATATACAAATGCATAAAATCCAATGTCTACACATTACAATTCTACAGCAACAGACTCGGTTCAGGAGCTGCATAAAACCTCGGAGCCACCTATCCTGGTTACTAAGACTGCCGCCAAAAATGGACTAGAGTTATTGTCTCCACGGAACAAGTATTTGTATAGCCTATTTGTAATGCCTGGTTTGGATGGGTGGCTTGTGCAATTTATGTGTGTAAACTGTCTCCAGGATACAGGAGAAATAGTGTGAAGGTACCTTATTTTGAAAAATTATACGTTTATTTCTTTGTTATTTAAAAACTTAAAGAATTGATTGAAAAATTATTAAGCACTTAACCGTAGAATAAAATTGGTTTGGAGACGATATAATATTTTATTCACGTGGAATGTGAGAAGAAAACAATGTACGAACACTCATATAGGCATATTTATAAAACAGTAGAATTGGACTATATGAATCTTACATTTATTAAAGACATTTAAAGGACTTTTACAATAACTAAACAGGAAGTAAAAAAAACAGTAAAGAAAAGATACAAAATATTTTATAAAATCGAGTTAACGAAATTATAAGAAGTAAAATGAGCACGTCACAAAGAATTTCGGTATATCATTTTAACATTACAACAACATATAGCGTCATCCCATGACTCAAGCTTTATCACAATGAGTAAACAAGGAATATTTTCCTTGAGATAACGACCTAACAAAGTTAGGACGCAATATTCGGACACCTGTTTTATTAAATAACGTGAATATCTGTTTTTTTTTTCTTGTGACTTACACATTAAGTTACGCCACCTGTATCTTACAAGATCATGTCTTACAAGGTCGTCACTCCATCTTATCTCAGCAGACAGCTTAGTGACTTAGTGACATCAGCAGTGGACTTGTGAGGGGCTGTAATGATGATTATGCAAGTATCTAACGTATTACCAACACATATTTCTACGAAATAAAAATAATTTGCAAGACTATTTAAAAACGTATGGGTTAAATACAGACACTATCATGTCTTTAATGGAATCATCATTGACGCCCATGCACACCTGTAGCCAACATCAAAAGAAAAGAGAAAAGGAACACTCTTTGTATGTGTATAGAAAAATTCCCTCGATTTTCACCACGTTTTGATTAAATCGCTTTCGTGTATGTATGTCTATTCGCTTCGACTTGTTGATGAGACTTAAAATTTTGAACATAACTCGGAATCGAATGACAATGTAAGAATACGAAAAAAATGGGGTAGGTATATTAAAAAAAAATTAATACATCATATTTAAAAAAAACTCTTTTTAGAACACCAACAAATAAGGCCACTGGTGCTTTGTCACTTCCTGGGGATAAGAATCTGAAAAGATGAAATACCTCACAGCCTGTGATTACACTAACTGAACTCAGTCTTTTATTATTTATAACGGGCCACTGTTAAAGTATAACGTTATTAAAAAACAGTTAATCAAATTTTCTACCGAATTCAAAAAGGAGACGGTACTCAATTAGACTTTGATTTTTTTGTGTGTTACCTTATAACCTTTTTCTGGGTGAGCCGATTTCGATGATTCTTTTTTTTATTTGAAAACTGGTGCTTCTCATGTGGTCCCATATAAATTTGATCAACGTTTGACCAATAGTTTTTGAGTTATTCTTAATAATTTATATTGAAGTCGGTTGTACAAATTTATTTATTTTTAATTATAAACAATACATTCGTTAAAAATGACAACGTTTTTATCTCAACAAAATGCACAACACGTCAGAGATTTTTATTCAATAACGAATTGTTACCTACTCAGCGGCTTTCTGCGACTACACAGCGGCCTACTAAGTATACATTGCGGCTTTCTGCGACTACACAGCGGCCTACTAAGTATATATGGCGGCTTTCTGCGACTACACAGCGGCCTACTAAGTATACATTTTTATAAAATAAAATGAGTTAATTTCCGAAATATGTTTACGTAAACTGTGAGTAGGCCGTCAGTAGTTCCGTATAATGACGGTGTACGAGTATTCATATATAGCAGGATGTTAAAAAGACAGTGGGTATCCACTACCCCATAATACAGTCCCGTGGTGTCAAAGTGGTAAGAGGCGACAAATGGAAACTAGAACAGGAAATGGGTAGCAGCATTTTCCTGATAACTCAAAATTATAAAACCCCGCCTGCCAGGCGAAGCAACCATGACAAATATTATGACTCATGGACTCATGAGGCTATCTATCAGGAGGACTGTGTTCACCACTGGACTGTAATACATAAATGGATGCAAACTGTGAGCAGTCATTTTCAAATCGTTGAGTTTAATCTTGATCGACGAAAAGGGTCTTATATTGTGACAAATGTATAGACAATAGCTTTCGTAGATTTCGATCAGCTTGAATAAACACGAAAGCGTAATCAAGGATGCTATTAATACCTACATTATTTTTTATATACTTATACCTATATGAATATTATTTGAAACCGTCCAAGCATTAACACAAATTATACATATTTTAGATCGTACACTCGTATTGCATTATACTGCAAGGTGATTTTATCGCGTTGATTGTATCTGAGCGATTAAACAGTAAACTACAGACTTACCTTGTTTCGCAGCCTTCGATGACGTCACCCGGCGGATGTTGTAGAAATCTTATTTATAACTAAGCAAACCCTTCATAACTTCTTACTTAGACATAGTTCAGAAGAGAATACTTCAAGAATTGCAGGTCCCGAATTCGAATTTCAGCCGGACCAGTCATTAGAAGAAAAATTGCAGAGGTGGTGATTGCCTCTCAACTATACTTTTGATCATATATACCTCGTGCTTAATATGCACAAGTAGATTAATAGTGAGTACGTAACAGTTGTGGCACTATAATATGGACCTGCGCAGTAGAAATCTTTCGACAGACATTTAAATCTACTAGACAAGACTTAGATATTCTAGAAAATTGCCAAAAATTAAATATTATTTTCAGCAAAAGCGGTACGATTGTGTAACTCTGTTAGGAATAACAATAATAAAATTTATAAAAAAAAACTGAATTAGTATTTAATTCATTGATGTCCTGATTTCTGAACTAGGATAGTTTGGTTGTCAGGAGGCAGTCAAGGTGAGAGCGGGAGGGAGTCCCGCTGAATCACCTTGTTTTCCGTGTACAATACAGACTAACTATAGTATTACAAAGAGGAAGGTTAAAAGTAATGTGAGCCGATGAAAATCACTCCATAACAGTGTTGTTTATTTTTATTGTAATTATATTTTAAAAGTAAAATTAGATATTATTATAAAAACGACTAAATCTCGTTACGAATGTGTCGGCTCGACCGTGGAAAAACCACGCTCTCACAGAATACCAGTGTAAAATAGCAGCTTAATGCTGCTGTGTTTCATATGGTGAGCGTAGAGAACCGGATACCCTGTATACTAGAAATGAGGCATACCATCTAAGTTCTCAGGGGTGATAACGCAACTGAATTTTGAATTCTTAATCGAAGACATGTATATTATATCTATGAGCCACAGCATCCACTTACCATCAAGTTGACTGTGTGCTCATTTGTCACCCTTATTCTACAAAAAAAATCGATACTAATAAATTTACGTAACACAACAAAACGAAACGTCAAACATAAAAACAATGATAATCCCGATTCCACAGAGTTACACAATCGTACTGCAGTCGCATCAAGTGATGAACTTTTATAGTCACTTTTTATAAACTAGTTGTATTTAATTATTTTTCTAGAAAAGCATATGTATCGACTGCATAGTTTTATGTTCAGAAGTGTCTTGTATAAATTCTCATCCATTGCTTACACTGCTACACTTGAACACAACAAAATAGTTAGCTTGGTAATTAGCTCGAGTACACAGTTTGTTCATTTTATTGAATTACCTTTGGAAGTAATTAGTTATGAGGCTACTGTACTACTTGTATTGCAATGCAAACCAGTGGCTTGTGAATCATATGTTTTTTTTTTAATATTACATTACATCATAATTACTTAATTTCAGTTTTCTATTTTACTGGTGTTATTTAGGCTAGTAGGTGTTATTTTTCTCAAGATTACTAGTTTATTGTTGTCTGAATTATTCAAAGATAATTAATACTGCACTATAATTATCCCATATTCAGATTATTCCATCTTTTTTTAATAGTTATGCTGCCAAACTGCTTGATTAGTATTTACTGTTTACTTTTATTTTTGTACTGAAGCATAGATAAGCGCCACATTCTCAGTGAGAACTCTCTCAATCAGTCTTACAACTATCAAAATTAATTGACTGATAATGTCACAACAAGATTAGAATATTTTCAAGAGCATCCCAATGAAAATGTGTCGCAGTTTTACTGTTGCAATATTTGTAAACTTACTCTCATATCCAGCCGTCCACGCCCAGAGCGACACCATCGCCAGCAGCCAGTGGTACATGAGCCCTTCAATCCTCCAATACAGGGGCGCAAAAAAGGGTCTGACGAGACGCAGAGCCATCATCCACACTACGTAAGCGGGGACGCAGTATAAGTTGTTCACGACCGCGAATGTCGTACGCGCCGCGACCCTCACGTAGCGGCTGAAACAGCAGGGCCGTTCGGTTGGTGACCGTCTCGCCTCGCCACAATCCTCAAGGTCAGGCGGACAACATGGATAGGTGATATGGAAAGTAAGGTGTGAGAGACTAGTGCCGAGGCGAGACGGTACCGCGTACTCCCTGCTGACAGCTGCCAAGCGTTGGGCTTTCGTCGGGCGTGAACCATGGCGCTGCGCCGCCGTCACAAATGAAACACACGCGTACATTCGACGATATTTATTAATGGAATCGTTTCACCGGTTCACTGTCGGTTATTTCGTTAATAACACTGCGAGTACAAATTTAAAAATCACCCGTTGGCGAGCGACGGCACGCTCGCCGGCGAGCTTACATGCGATTTCGTTTGCGACACACATTTTACACCGATCGACGTAACATTAACTCGTACGACGCGAGCACACATAGACAGACATACACAATTATTTATTTTTTAGTTTACGATGCTGCATACTGTGGCACGACCGCGGCCGGTCGCGTTCGTCGTGTAAAACAATACAAAGTTCATTATATAAAATTAAAAAACGACATCGGACCGCTGAAATTATACAAAAATTACAATATTTAAGACTGTACACTATCTAATATATACAATAGTTGCCAGCGTAGATATGTGCGGGGGCAGTATATACAGGGCGGTGGGTAGTTAGCCGTCGACGGCGCTCACACGTCATAGTTGTGCGCCATGAGGCCGTGAACTTGCTCGAGGCGGTACGCGAGCCTCTGCTTCTGCGAGAACTCGTCCTCCTCGAGCGTCACCATCAACTGCTCGTTGTACTTAACCGCATACGCGTATAGCTCATTCAGCGCGCAGTTCGTGTTGAACTCTTTCGTGTGGAGGCGCGATTCCTCCGCTAGCATCGCGTTCATATCCTGATCGGATATCGCCGGCATCAACTTTATATCCGCGTAATACCGCTCCACCCACTCTTTGTACACCGGAATATCTTTCGCGTAAAGAAGCTTCGAGGAAGGCGAGTCCTTCCCGAGGATGTGGTCGGACGTAGAGCAAGAGTCCATAAACGTTTGCGCGATCACCGATAAGCAAGAGTCCACCGTGTTGGATTTGTGAACGTCGAAAACGAAATTGGGATTTTTAATTAAATTAACCCAAAAACGAAGCGGGAGCGAATTGCTTTTCCAAGTGTGAACTACTTCCGGATCCGATATCGCGTGTTGAAGCGCCTGATCGTCGAGGAAGTCGAACATGTATTTGATAGCAAGCGGCAGCGCCGAGCCGCGGTGCGCTGTGCTGAAAATAGTTTCGAATAAGTCATCGACAAACTTCTGTAGCGTACCCTTAGTGGCGAGGAGACGCGTGAGATATATTTCAGAGACCATTTTATTCCCGCGCTCGCCCTCCTTGTGTGTGTCACCGTCGTGATGCCTAACGAGATGCCAGTATTTAAAGCCACCGCCGTGTTCGTACTTAAGCGGACTGGCGGGTGGGCTAGCCGAGCCGTATTTACCTCTATTCAGAGTCTCATAAGTGTGCGACTTGTCGTTTTTCTCCATGTTAGATAAATTATAAACGGAGCTCTGCTTGGCAACTAGACTGAGACAAGCACAGTCGGGTACGCGGTAGTGATTAAGGGTGTTCAGCTTGCGCCATTCCCCTTCGCATTTAGTAGTGCTGTCCTCGTCATACAAAATTAATCGACCGCAAGCGCCCGTGCGCCACTCCAAGTCTAACTCGTCACGGCTCGGCCTTTGCGAGTACGGTGTAGCGCGGTAAATAGCGTCTAAGCATTTCTCCTTTACTTGACTAATCGTATCACAGTCGAGAACTTTAACTTGGACGTTTTCCGTGGTCGCCTCTAAGCCGCTCACGAAGATCGTTTGTTGAGATATCGATACGCTCACGGACATCGGTTTGAAATCTATCGACTGCCTAATTAGTTTCTCTTCGCTGAGAGAATAGCGCGCTTCGGAGGTAATAGCGTCCACCGGTCCCTTATCTACCTGACCTTTCATCGACCTGAACAAAAGGAAAAGAGGTTCGCCGGCGCATTCACGTAGGAATTTATACAAAAGGAAAGTGAACCAAGCGCTCAGCATTTTTTCGGCAACGCTCTCTGTACGCCTTAACAATAATTTTGGATGACTTTTTCCTTCCATGCACTTTTCTATTAACTCCGCTAGTAGCGTCTTTAAAACATCAGTACAATATTCCATTTTACTTTGTAAAGTTACCATAATAAGAGAAGCTACATTAACACGATCGCGCATTGAAAAATATCTATTGCTTTCTAAAGTACGAATAAATAATAATAGGAATGTTTTATTCATAATTAACTGTCCGAACATTTTCAGACCTTTCTCTTTTCTAATAAGCTCTGGACGTTCCCATTGCAGGACGGCGTGATCGTCGATGTTCGGGAACAATATCTTCATTGCGTAGGTGCGGTAGTCCAAGAACGGTATACCGCCAGTAACGTCTCCCGCCAGATCGGTCATTTCAGTCTGAAGTTCGGCGAACGCTTCCTTGCATTCGGCCGCTACCCTTAATTCTAAAATATCCATTTGCTCCTGCATGTTCTTTAATACCCTAATATTTTCAGTTGATTTTCTCCTATACATAACTAGAAACATGACAAATACTAATATTAGTATTACTACGCTGGCACTAACACCGAATAATACTGGCTTCCCGATGGCCGCCTGGAGGCCGGCCTGAGAGGAATAAGATAGTTTGCCGATCTTGTACGTGAGGGCACGACCAACCCTCACGACGACCTCCGGTGAATCCACGCCGTCTGGCAACTCGTCACGCGACGGCGGCCGACAAGTCAACTGGTGCCTCGACAACGAGGTAACGTTACACCAGCTCTCGCCTATACGTACTTCAACATCGCTCTCCGTACAAGCCCTATCCAAATTCTGCCCATTGATAGTCAAATATTCCGATTTATAATATTTAACATCCTCATCGAACTTCTCGTAGATTGGATCCGGATAGAGTAAGAACGCGTCGCCCGTCTTACTCGTCAAATTTTGCACGCTTTGTACGTCGTCCATATTGAAACCGTATTCCAATTCTAGAGGCCTGTCCGGATCTAGATTAAGACCCGCGCTCTCAATCCCGGGGGACTCGCAAATCAGATGAGTCTGAATTTGAAACTCGACTCTATGGCAAGGAGCAATATATGGCCGGTTGTCGTGATAAACATATATTTGCGGGAACTGAATGGAATGGAAGTTACGGCCCATTACTTTGATGTTTATCCCTCCGGATGGGATGCCTTTGGGTTGTTTACGCTGAGATGCTAACGGCGGGCCCGATTCGACGGACACTACAACAGGGTCTTCTATATACTCAAACTTTTCACGTTCCAATGTTCGCATTCCCGTGTCGAAACGCATCCGTAGCGTACCCATTTTAAGTTGATAAGAATGACTCGTACGGCAAACTGCCTCCTCGTGAGACACGGAAAGAATTGCGCACGGCAAGTCATCGATAAAAGCCTGAATATTGTTTCCGGCGTTTAAATATTCGCCTGTGATACGCAATTTAGTTCCGCCTGATTGTGGACCGTATTTGGGTTGAATAGAATTTATTTTCGGATTGACGAAGGCATAGTGATGTTTCGATTCTCCACGATAGTCCGCAACTCTGACAACTACGGGTCCGTCTCGCGGGACCTCCTCGCCCGGTCCGTCGACAGTGCAAACGATACGCCTCGTTTTCACGTACAATGCGACTATTGGCTGACATTTAATACCGGCTATGGTGACGCCATTATAGATATCGGATATATTGCGACCCAGATTTATTCCTTCGATAGTAATGTTTGTGCCACCGTCCCACGGGCCTAGTTGCGGTCTAAAAGAATGGATTTCTGGGTTGGGACACGTCTGAGTTCGATTCAACCATACGCTGGGGGCACCACACTGTTCCTGTACTTCGCATCGATCCGAACCTTGACACCAGCCGCACCCGAATTTTTCGGGTAAAGCCAAACAAATCCCACAGTTATCTGCCATATCGCTACAACGGTATATTAGTATGTGTGTGTTATCCGGATTATCTAACGGCTTAGATCCTCCCCATATTACAGCAAAAGAGGCAGTTATGTTCGGAGCGCGCGATGTATAAGTAAATTCGACGGGTTCACAATAAATTGTATCGGCGAGAAGCTGAGCATTTACGTGGGTTACTCGTCCCTCGATATTAAACTGGCATACGAACCTCGTTTGGACTATAAATTGGCCTATTATATGAACTTTTACTTTTATTGCCTTTTTAACGCCGGATGGGACTAGAATTTCATTCGTACCGTCGGAAGTGGAATTAATCGTTGGACAAAAACCGGGACCGGAGCGATAGCTGGGACCGATTCTACTGACACCAGTTACGAGAATGTCGTTTCGACAGTTTTCGGCCGTGTCGTGGGTGCAACGGTGACCGTCTACGCACCAATCGCATGGGAAAAACGAACTTACGCATTGAGTACAAGAGCTATACGTGTTACAGTCAAAGAAAGTGAAATTAGTCGCTACAAAATCAGGCCCCTGGGTTGTCCGCACGGACAGTTTAGCTGTGAAATGATGCTGACCAGCAGGAATAGGCGGCAACGTGTCAGTACGCGGAGTTGTACAATTTACACCATACGGTTTCCTAGTAGCATTTGTTATAAGAGTACGATCCAAAGCTGTAAATGCGCATAAGAACTGCCCGTTCAGAGTGGGCAAGTTTTCTATATGTAAATCTAGAGTCCTAGCGGTCGTTCGTTGCAATTGATTCGGTGTTACTTGAGTAATGGTTGTGCACCGCCCACTGCGATACGAGATCCAATATAAGGGATCTTTAGCTGCGTCCTGACAGTCCGATCGGAGGCTACACTTATTCTCTAAGGAACACCAACCACAGTAAGGGTCTTTGGCGCCGAGACATGTTAAACAAGATTTGTACACGCTACACTCTTGAACTTTCACTTTGGACACTTTGCGCTCAGTCATAACGTATAAATGCATCAATTGAGTATCGAAGAATAAGTCTTTGTTCACTGGGGAGCGCTCGTCGACCACGATGTCCCCATACTCGAACGCTGAAGTGGCACTTTCGACAACTATCTTCTTAAGATGTCCCTCTGCCGTGCCTGCGAAGACCACAGTATAGTCTCCAGTCGCCGTCGCCGCTACCGCAGTAAGTCTCTTTTTAAATATTGCCACAGGCACTGCCTCTACCGGCTGCTCGCCTCCCAAAGGCGTATTGACATCCAAACCGCAGAAGTCTTCGCTTATTGATTGTAATTTCGTACCAATACAAGCATGAGACGGTGAAATGAAGTCCAGGCCACGCGAGCCATTTCCACTGAAGCAGGTCTTAATATTTTGCATAAATTTCCGCCTGATAGCTTTGAGGGAATAAACACAAAGCGCCGACAGATCGGACGGCGTATTCGTGTTTATAGATTCGCTTTGGCTAAAAGCAGCGAATAAAACGTCGTGTTGTGCCGTTATTCCGAGTTCAGAAGCAAGCACAGAGCCTGCTTTTCCTACAAAAGCCGCCTGGACAAGATTGTAGCCGAAGTTGCCTCCACCCTCTCCTGTACATGACATCGGTATCTCGGTGTAGGAGTAATAGTTTTCGTCATCATGGCATACACGAACCAATTTACTGTAATAGGTATCGGAGCCTACTCCACGCAGCTGAGTCGTCAAAAAATAACTAAAGCCTTCAGAGCTGAAGCCGTATACATAGTTTATAGGGTATCGTTCTCTAGATAAAGAATTGACGAACATTCTAGTGCCTGTTGTGACTGCCGTTCTGGCTATCATGAAGAGTCGATCATCCTCTAAAGAGCGACTGCTCACGGTGGGCACTTCAGAACGGTAGGGGGAATTGCCCGTAAAAGTGACGCCGACGTACATGACCTGTGTCATGGGTGGATTGGGTGGTCCGGGAGCGATGAAAGCCACCGTCGAAGCACTAGCGTTATTCGCGACCACTGGTTCACGGACCTCGCGCACATCGTGAGAAATGTTATTCAAATTCCGCACAGAGCACAACCCTTGCAGCACCGAGCCGCACGTTATCAGCCGACTGGTGGCGTAATCTATAACAAGCGCCTTGTTTACATTGTCCGTAGGCTTCTTCACGAAGTTCGGCGGGCAGTCGAAGGTGCATAGCGCCGAGTCGTTGACGGGCCCGGTGACGATCGACTGCGCGACCTCCAGATCCGGGGACAGCTGGTAGATCCTGTTGACGGCGCCGACGTACACGCGGCCAGTGTTCCGGTCGACAACCAGGTGGTTGAACAGTGACGTCGGGGCGGCTTGCGGGTCGGAGAAGGACCGCACGACGTCGTGGGAGGCGCGCGCGGCGGCGCTGACGGCCGCCAGGGCCAAGAGCACGCGCCACATGACGCGGGCGCATCGGGCCGCCCGCCTACCGCCGCCGCCCGCGTGCTTCCCCGCCCGCCCATCTGCAACGCGACACACGTCAGCCGCACTGCCACCGCCCGTTCCCATCGCACCGCGCCGCTCGCCCACGACGACCGCCTAACTCGGACGCGCCACGACACCGCCAGGCTAGCCGGATTGCTTTGCGAGAGGTCAGCCTCACTGATCTGATAGCAGCGTTTAGGCGGACATGTTACAGGCGCGCTAGGAGAGGCCCAGTGCGATCGGAGCGAGTTTACGAGACGGGACGCACAATCACCGTCTTCCTATCTGCTGTACTAACCTATGAGACGTACTAAACTGTACTGGGATATTAAGGAGCGTATCGGAGCGCTTAAGCCCGGAAGCTTTTAATCATCGCGATCAAAAATAGGTTAGTACCGGGGAAGAACGGGAATCGGCGGCCCCGACGCGGACAGTGCATTGAATGATTTACACACCCGACGAAAGCCTCATTATAATGGGGAGTAACATAAAAATCATACAACTTGGCATGCTGTTCGATACGAGGGAGCAAACGTGGTAGCGCAACGGGAAATAAAAATAAAAAATAAATAACTAAATATTCGAAATAAACTGAACACATTGACGACATCGAATCTATACTTACAGGATAGCCATGACAGAATTAGATCGGACGGGCTTCGAAATGACGGTCTACTTGATCATACGCGTGTATGGGAGCGCACTTTCATAATGCGAGGACCGCACCGTTGTTTTCTTGTCGAGACCTGTAACAACAAACATTACGTGTTTAAAGCCCGTCTGGGCTCGATCGATCTTCTTTCATTGCAACGCGATGTATGTCACCGTACACGAATGACTTGTGCAATCTACAGATAAATTAACACATAATATACAGTCTGTTAAATCCTATATTAGTTTTGTTTTTAATATTGCAAACCAATTTCAGAGTTTTATAACTATTTGTAACTCGAATCAGTACTATAAATTGGCCGTAACGGCCCGTACCCCATCTACCAGCATAAATGTTCAAAACTCGATAAATCCGATTCGATAACCCCAATGTCGGCTCCACACAACGCCGCACGAGCGCGACCGGTCGTTTGGTCTTGATTGCATTCCCTGCCTCCACCCACTCGCTCGTCATTCGATGTTATCTACTACCTACGCACGCGTACAAACGAAAATTATCATCACATTGTCTCTAACATCCCAAAAACCTTACATTGATAATATTTGGACGATGCTTGGATCTACTTCTTTGACGGAGAACGGAAAAGAAAGTCAGCCATTACCGCGCACGCGATTCGATAGACGGAAGCCATTCCAAACGCCACGCATTGCTGAACGAATTGTAGTATTACTAACACTAAAACTTACCTTATGTAATACAAAGCTCTCAAAAACAATCCTTTGGCATCCAGAAGTGGTTGACAAAAAACGAATAAATCACTTAATTGCACTTCACAATATTTTCTTTGTAATGATTTCACTGTAATTTTTAACGATAACACAACACCACTATTGACTGTCTTTATCACAACATTATTTGTATATTATAAACTTTGTGAAATAAGCTAAGCCCGTCCCAAGGAATAAAATGTCCCGTTTGCACAGAGTCCACGACAAGAGCATCAGTCTTCGAACATCGCCGTGGAATGATTAGAGTTTCACTTTTCGAACGAGTCTAGGCGTGACTGAACCGAGAAAAGCCGAACGCATCCGAATCGAAAAAAGTACATAATTTCTTCACTAGAGGCAGCACAGTAGAATGCTGCGTTCATAAATACTTGACTCATTTTGGAGTCATTCAAAAATATATTTTTAGTATAGAACAAAGTAAAATAATAAAAATTGTGTTTTTTAAAAAAATGAACTTTTAATAATTAAGAACTGAAAAGTAAAAGCAAAATAAAACAAACATTTATTGTTATCAATCTTCACTCATATCGTAACTTCATATTATACATAGAAAAGAAAACTAATTTAAGATACATTTTTGAGGAAATCAAATTATGAATTTCTTTATATTTAATAAATTACAAATAATTGATTATTTTTTTAGGATTTTTGATATCATCGTTGACCTCTCAGAGTTAACTCTCTCTCTCTCTAAAAAAAGTAAAAACAACCATGTGTAAAATTTAAGGGCATTGGATATTGCAGTATTTTACTATTTATAAAGAGTTTATCTTGTGTGTTGTGCGCAGTGTCTCCATGTACATGGTAATTACCGTAGATGCACCGTAATTTGGTCTTAACCTACCGTCAAGGTACTATGGCATTACCGTGTCATATGTCACTGTAATACCATTGTATACCGTAATGTGTTCAAATGCCGAGTGCGAGTACATTTTCAGCCAAGTCAATGATATAAAAACGAAAAAGAAGTAAACTTTTAACCAAAACACTTGAAGGAAATATTTTTCAATCAACAATCAATGAAAAAATATAGCAAAAACTGTATTAATTTCAGGCCTGCTAACGATATCTAACTAAAATAAATAAATACTAGGAGAGTCAGATTAAAAAAAAATTTTGTAATTAATTAAAAGCAAATATATTTGGACTTGATTTTGTTCATAATGTTGTATTTTATTATAGTTAATCTACCGTAATTTGATCTAGAAACACCGTATTTTTACCCTTGCCACACGGTAACTCTCGATTTCCGTATGGAGACACTGGTTGTGCGTGTCAGTAAGTAGTCGCGATAAAATGGCTGTACAATTTTGATGCCACATATACTACTACCAGATATTTATGCGATGTTTGCTTTAATAATTTTTTTCTACTAACTTTGTTTTAAGTTTAACTTGTTTTATGTTTCTGTTAGCTTGCTACCTACAATGTAAACATATTAAAATTATACAAACATTTAATTGGATTGAATTGAATCTATAATAAATAAGTAATAAACGTGAATCATTGAGTGAGTAAGGCCTAAAACTACTTTTTTGTTAATTCGGTTCTGGTTTTGATTTATTTCGTTCCTTTTTTGAAACTTACAATTATCAAATTAATTTTAATTGAAATGTGATCGCTATAAAAGTATACTATCAAGAAAGGACCAATTAAATCGTTGAACTTCACAATTTTCGATCTACTTATATAAAAGAAATATGTATTTAAAAATAATAAACATAAAGCGAAACGTAATACAATTGATAAAATTTACAGGTTTCATTTGATTCTTTCTTTATATTTGTTTCCGCCACAGACGGTTAACATCATTCGAATGTTTATATCAACCATTCTATTTTTATAGCTACTTACACCATTTGCTACTCCGAACGTTATTCTACTATAGAACTCTCTACCAAGAGAACATCGACATTGTTATACTTGTTAATTGTTTAGAAACAATTAAGGAAAGTCCCTTTCTGTGAATTTAATTTTCAGTAATAATAATTTCAGCTCTTTACACTATCTATTTCCTTTCTCTTTTACAATCTCATAATAATTATTGTATATTTAATTTAGTTCGAAAAAGAGGTATCTGCTGTTCAAAATATTCATTGTAAGATATTGTCTAAAAAATGTGTGGTTTATGTAACTTCTAGAACTACTTGAATTAATAAGAGCTTTTATTTCATTAATTGTTATCATTAACTACTTTTCATTTTTGAAGATAACAGCATCTTTCGACTGTCTTCAAAAATTAATAGCCGATTTTTGAAAACAGGCGAAAGAGAAAGCATTTACTGTGTTTTTCGAATTGTGGCAGACATTTTCCTTATTTGTTACACAATAATTGACACGTTTAATTTTTGCTGGACTATTTAGGAATATGCGAATATTTCTTCTTTAGAAAAAAAATCTATATTTTTGCCGTCTGTATTATTTTGTATTTTTAATTGCTGCATGAATTGTTGAAAATAGGAATATTGGTGCTAGCAAGTGGCAACATTGGTCATGTCAGGACATCAATGTCTTGGCCTAAAGGTCTAGATGCCAGGCCATAAACTCCAAAAAAAAAGACATCAATGTCATTGTCATTTGTCAGTCGGTCACAGTGAATTCAAAAACTGACTACGGAACGTCGAGCAGAAATTTCAATTCCATAAATTGAAAAAATACATAAAAATAAATCATGGCTGTGTCCATGTTTAAATTATCTTCTGTGTTGGTCAATTCGTCCAAAAATCTCCGATGTGTTGTCCGCCTTTTGGATAAGCATGATTTTTCTACTACAAGCATCAAAGCCGTAAGTTGCATAATCAGTACATTTTTGTAAATATGTCTTATTTACCTATGTTTTTTCTTAATCTCTACTTTATGGCTCCTCTAAATAGGATTCTGCCAATGTCAAGTCAGTCATGGAAGTGACAATAGTATTTACCTATATTACATACACAAATGCTCCTGAAGTCCGGATACATATTACCGGCTTATTGACTTACCTACAAAAGTTATTATAAGGTTATACACATAAACCACAAAACCAAAAAAGTGTTTCTGTTTTAGCCACATGAGTATCTCTCGCATATCACTGTGTCATGGATATAGTATTTTTATGAAAGTAATGTATATTTTTTCCAATATACAACAGTAGCATTTAATTTGTCTGTAGACCATCTAACAAAAATATTTTCATTATCATCATGTACCCAACAGATTGCTATAATCATTCTGATCTACATGCATCTCCTTGTCTTAGCCTGTTTCCACAACTCAAAATAGCAACAGGAATCAAGGTTATAGTCAACTTGGCTCTTCAATATATCCTAGCAATTTCTCGCATCAATCATGCATCAATTTACCGCTTCCTGACCTATTGGGCTATGTAAGCTACTACTGTACTGCTTCAAAAACTCATAGTGGTTTTTATAAAATTCTGTACATTATTAATGCATGTTAATACTGAATAGCACAACACACGAAAAGTAAAAAAGTTACAATCTTAATATAGTTGTCTACTGATTACAGGCTTTCTCAAATTTTTTAGAGGAGAATCATACACTCAGTCTGTATTATCAAAATAACTGCCTTTTATCAAGCTCCGGGAGTTATTTTCGTCTTTCTGTATGTCTGGGATAATCTTTGAACCGAATATGATAAAACCTCTCAAATATAGGAGAGCATTGCCAGAAGTGATTTAAACTATATTTTATCCCAAAACTTGGAAAATTATTTTGTGAAATGGAAAAATTTGTAAAGCAATATTCATTCATTGATTTCATTGATGATTATTTAAATAAAATCTAAATGACTCCACATTAATAGAACCCACCCAGACGAAACCCAGTTGAGTCGATAGTGTAAAATAATTTTTACAAAATTTTTATTTTATTTTTAAAAAATGCACCATGCTCAATGACCTCAATAGTGTCTCCCAATGAATAGGTCTTAGGATGAATATGGACAAAACAAAGATCATGTTTAATGTCCATGTCACACCTATGCCAGTAGTTGTTGGGAGCACTAATCTCGAAGTTGTTGACGAGTATGTTTGCTTAGGACAAATAGTCCGACTAGGTAAGTCCAACTTCGACCGAGAGGTCAATCAGCGGATTCAACTCGGCTGGGCAGAAACTACGACACTTCTTCTCGTCAGACACACCTCAAAACCTTAAAATGAAATTGTACAATCAGTGCGTGTTACCAGTGATGACTTACGGATCTGAGACGTGGTCCTCCACTGCTGGCCGTATGAGGAAGCTCAAGGTCGCTCCGCGAGCTATGGAGAGGGCTATGCTCGGGATTTCTCTGCGTGATAAACTTAAAAATGAGTATTTCCGCAGTAGAACCAGAGTAACCGACATAGTCCAACAGATTAGTAAGCTGAAGTGGCAGTGGGCTGGCCGTATAGCTCAAAGAACCGACAACCCATGGGGAAGAAAGGTTCTTGAGTGGCAGCCTCGTACCGGTAGGCGAAGTGTATGGCGACCCGCCACGAGATGGAGTGACAACCTGGTAAGACATGCAGGAAGTCGATGGATGCAGGTGGCTCAGGACCGTGCTTTGTGGCATTCCTTGGGGGAGGCCTATTTTCAGCAGTGGACTTTGAAAGGCTGTAATGATGAATGATGATGATGACGTTGTGAGGAAACCATGTAAGTTTAAGAAATAACAAATATTTCAAAGATATGTGAACTAATTCACACCAAAGGCCAGTGGCACTGTAGAGAGCAGCTTACTCTTCCATGCTCTATAACAAGACCCATGTGCAGAGACAATATAGAAGTCTCATTAGTCATTTGATTTCTATTTAAACCATGCCTAGCACAGGCAATAGGAGTATCTGTTGCAAATTAACAAAGCTTTTAGCATTTCTAGTATTCATTCAAAAATTGTTTGGAATATGATTTGAGAGGTCACCGAAAGCTAAAGCTAAGAAAGCTTTAAGAGGCTATACTACCTCAAATAGCTTAGCAGGATCCTCCGTTATGCTAAAAATTCTGAAGCATTAATTTTTAAATAAATATATATGGTAAAGTTGAGTATTAATGTAAAGTACTATGTTTGACGAAAACACGATTCCATAACATTTTCTTGATAGAAAAAAAATCCAAATTTACCTCCAAACCAAAGAATAAACTGCTGGTATTCAAGGCTCTTAAATAAAATTAGTTTTTACAGATTTTGTTGCATATATTAATTTATTTTCCCGACGTTTTAAGTACCTAACAGTACCCATGGGTTTGGACTGTAGTGTTCAACATCATAATGTCAGTTAACCATGGCTACCTTCAGATTAAAATTATTAATTTTTGGTCGGATCTATGCAGTATTATTTTAGATTATATTATCTTGTCAGTCTTGCAGTTGTATGCTTGTGTGGTGATTTCATTTTATTAATTATAAGATCCCAAGCTGATGGTAGTACCCATCCAACTTCTCTAATGAAATTCGGATATTTTCTTTCAGTAATTGATACACTTATCACTTAGCTGTGGTCGGCACTATTGTTGCATACATAATATATATACTGTTCTTTAAAAAAATACTCAAAATTCATCAAAATGCCTTTCTGTTCATTTTAACAAATTAATTCTAAACATACTGAAGTTTTATTGCAAAAAAGGGAAAAATGCGACTCAAGCCACGAAAAGAATTTGTGACATTTATGGACCTAAAGCAGTGTCAGAAAGAGTAGCCTAAAGTTGGTTCAAGCGTTTTCAGTCTGGGAATTTTGATATCAAAGATGCAACTCTCTCTGGTCTCCTACATATGGATAAAGTTGATGCCATTTTTTAAAAAGTAGAGCAATATCGGCATATAGTAGTTACAATATAGCCGAGGAATTGAGGATTGATCACAAAACAGTTTTGACCCATTTGAAAAAGTCTGGCTATACAAAAAAGCTTGATATTTAGTTACTACACGAGCTCACTTAAAGAAACCTAATGAATTGTGTACTCATTTGCATTCTCTGTTGAAACGTAATGAAACCGAACCATTTTTCAAAAAGGGTAGAGAGAAAGATAGACTGAAGCGAAACCCGGATTAACACGCAATAAGGTGATGCTGTGTGAATAGTGGAATTGGAAGGGTATCTTTTATTATGAGCATTTATCGCTGGGCAAACCCATCAATTCGGATCTCTACTGCCTATAACTAATGAGACTCGAGCAAGAAATTGAGAAAAACCGGCCGGAATTGATCAACAGAAAAAGAGTGGTCTTTCATCATGATAATGTCAGATCACCACACACATCTTTGGCCACTTAGCAAAATTTGAGAGAGCTTGGTTGGGAAGTATTAATGCATCCACCATATAGTCCCGACCTTGCACCCTCAGATTTTCACCTGTTTCGGTCTCTTCAGAATTCTTTGGGTAGTGTTAGATTAACATCAAGAGAGGCCTGTCAAAACTACTTGTCACATTTTTTTTAATCAAAAACTCCCAAGATTTCTACAACGGGTTTATGTATAAACTTTGAAAATAAAGTCTTGAATTTGTATATAAAATACGAAAAAACTTTTCCCCCAACCTAATATAATATTTGGTCATACAATATCATATCTTCTCTTTTTTGTTTAAATCAATATATATAATAAATGAATGAATGAATGACTTTATTTTCTCTTCACAATAGGTAAACTTAATGCTAAGTATTACAAAATTGTCAGACTGGTACCTAACTTGTGAGAGACTGGTGCCTGATGTAGGTATAAAAACCTATATTACGGGTCACCAGGGAATAAATATGTCCAACAAAGTAATTTTCTATAAATCAACTAGCACTTGTAATAAACTAATATGTAATTTTAGAATATGCAAAATCAATTTTTTCTTCACAGTATTTTTTTTTTAGAAAAATAATATAACTATTAATATTAATGAAGTTGTTATAACTTAATTTGCTTAATTACTAGAGTTATAAAAACTACATGATGGATACGCGAGTGTTCAGGGGTGCTGACCTGGGAACGGATCACTATCTAGTGATTACTAGATTTAGGGG
Source organism: Parnassius mnemosyne (assembly GCA_963668995.1). Classification (NCBI taxonomy): domain Eukaryota; kingdom Metazoa; phylum Arthropoda; class Insecta; order Lepidoptera; family Papilionidae; genus Parnassius; species Parnassius mnemosyne. Next base: position 3,182,010 of record CAVLGL010000046.1, on the reverse strand, counting down.
TCTGTTCGCGGGTTGGCGCTACCGGACAGCGGTAACAGAACCACAGTCGGTCTGTCGCATCCGAAGCTGGAAGCTTCAGGAAGCGAATACTAGGGACAAATATCATGCGAGGGTAGCCGAAAAGCTTGACACCATCGATGGCAGAAAAGAATGTGTGGAAAGAACATGGCAGAACCTTAGGGATGGAATGGTAAGTGCAGCGGAAGAAGTGTGTGGAACGATAAAAAGAGGTAGTAGTAAAAGAAGAGATGCATGGTGGAATGATGAAGTGAAAGAAGCTGTAAAGAAGAAGAAGAAAGCATGGTTAGACTACTTGGCCTCTAGTAATGATAAGGATATGAGAGAGAAGATGAAGGAAAGATATAAGCTGCAGAAAGTTCACACGAAAGCTGAGGAAGTGCGTAAAAGGTGTAGAATGGAAGCGGACGAAAGGTTGTCGCACAACTTTAAGGAGAACTCCAAACTCTTCTGGAAAGAGTTTGGAAGGACCCGAAGTGGTGCGACGGCCTTAAGAATGAACAAAGTGCTTTCGAGAACCAATGACGTCTTCTCAGAAAAATCGGACGTCATGCAGCGATGGAGCGAATTTTATAGAGAAATGTATGCGTGTGATGATCTTAGTGAGGGATCCGGGGGTGACGCCGTGATTGGTACGCCAGACCCGGACCTCGATGACACTGAGGTCATCAGTATGAAAGAGATTGAACGTGCGATTCGAAGTTTGAAATGTGGTAAGGCTGCGGGACTAGACAGAGTTACTGCTGAAATGGTCAAGTATGGTGGGCCTCGCGTCTGGGACAGCTTTCATCTGCTGTGCAATTTGTACTGGCGGACAGGGGATGTCCCGGATGATTGGCCATCCGCAGTCATTGTGCCTTTATATAAAGGTAAATGTTCACATTTTGACTGCGGTTGCTATCGGGCGATCAGCTTGACCAGTTTAGCAAGTAAAGTTTACTCGAAGGTTTTGACACGTAGGATGCAAGAGAAATCGGAAAGATTTCTATGGGAGGCACAATGCGGATTTAGACCTGGTAGAGGATGCACAGATCAAATGTTTTCTCTCCGCATGATCATGGAAAAGGACCAGAGGATTTTCTGCTGTTTACAGAAGCTGAAAGATAGCTGTTTGGGTGTGAAATTGGGTGACATTAAAGTAAATTGTCTGCTGTATGCTGATGATGCAGTGCTTATTGCACCATCAGAGGCAGAACTGCAGGCATTAGTCACGTGTATGAAAGAGGAATGTGAAATTAAAGGTCTCCGTTTGAATGCTAATAAAGCTAAGGTTCTGGTATTTGAAAGGGACGAAGAGAGAACGAAGTGTGAAATATGGGTAAATCAGGAATGTCTAGAACAGGTAAATGAAATTGTATACTTGGGGAGTGCATTTAGCCGAGATGGAAGATGTGATTTAGATGTGGACAGGCGTGTCGCTGCCGGGAACAAAGTCAATGGTGCCCTGACTGCGTTAGTCAAAATGCAAGGCGTAGTGAAGAGTGCACGCCTTGCAATACATAACGCAGTGTTGGTACCGACTTTGTTATATGGCAGCGAAACCTGGATATGCCAGAAGAATAATAAAAGCAAGTTGAATGCAGTGGAGATGCGATCCCTTCGTAAAATGTGCGGCGTTACCATGGCCGACCGAAAACGAAACGAAGAGATTCGTAATATGGCAGGTTTGAAAAATGACCTTATCACAAAAATTGATAAGGGCGTGCTTCGATGGTTTGGGCACGTTGAGCGAATGAGTGAAGATCGAATGGTGAAGAAAATATATAACGCGAAAGTTAATATTAAAAGGTGTCGAGGTAGACCGAGACTAACTTTCGAAGACCATGTGAGCAAATTGCTCGAAGAGGGTAGGGTCAAGAGTACTCGGATACCTAGACGTGCATGAAGAAGATAGTGAATCTGAAAGAAGCGAAAGAGGTATGTAAGGATCGTGACACTTGGCGATCTGTTCTCTCTGGCTACCCCGTCAGGGATTGTGCGTGAAGATAAGTATAACAACTTCATTATAATGGATATCCGCAAAGTAATACTTGATTATATTAATTAGTTGTTAATATTACCAATACTAACCGCCCTATGTTGCAAGTAAGTGGTGATTCAAATCCACAACTTACAGAGTTTACAGCTTGCATCCTTAACTTAGCGGTGCTGGTGTTGGATGTTCGATTGATGGCGTTCTTGTCAACAATATCAGTTATGCAGACGATATGGTGCTGCTGAGTCCATCGATCAGCGCCCTTCGAAAATTTATTTCGATCTGCAAGCGTTATGCGGAGGCCCATGGGTTGAGATACAACGCCATCAAAAGCGAGCTCATGGTGTTTAAAGCAGGATCAAAAACTTACACTGTCCCACCAGTCACTCTAAATGGCAGTGTCCTGAAAAAAGTCTCGCAGTTCAAATATTTGGGCCACTGGCTCACTGAGACGCTTTCAGACGATATTGATATAGATAGGGAGCGTAGGGCGTTGTCTGTTCGGGCCAATATGTTGGCACGTAGGTTTACGCGCTGTACTGCAGAAGTAAAGGCTACGTTGTTCAGAGCATTCTGCCAATCATTTTATACGTGCAGCCTATGGGTTAAGTACACAAAAAAATCTTACGACACCCTACGCATTCTATACAATAACGCATTCAGAGCACTGATGAAGCTGCCACGCTACTGTAGCGCATCGGGAATGTTTGTGGATGCAAATATAGACGGATTCGCAACGATCATTCGGAAGCGAGTTGCGTCCCTGATGCGCCGCATACGGGACGGCTCAAATGGCTACATGCAACTGTTTGCCTGGCGGATGGATCTGGATTGCCCTATAATGCGACACTGGACCAGGCTGCATGTAGAGCACTCCGGTTCTTAACCTAAATTTAGATTACGTTAGAGCTGTGTATCTGTTTTATTGTGTTTGTATATTTTATATGAATTTAAGTAATTGTAATATTAATTTAATATTAATGATTTTTTTATGTAATTCATATAAAATTGACGTCTTAACTTAAATTTAATATTTTAATTTCGATGTGTATTTATGAAGTGCGATATGGACTAGTTCTGAAATAAATGATTTTTAAATTTAACCACTGTAGTGGAAGCATATGATGTGTGAATATACTTACACTGCCACTACGTCGGGGCGTGAGATGTCTGGCAGTGCGATCCTCGATTCACCTGTTAAACTTGAGAATATTTTGTGTGCAATTCATGGGGAAGGCCTTTGTACAGTAGTAGACGTGTAATTGATGATAAATATTATTACACTATATCAGATTTTTTTTACTATAATGTGATCCAACTAATTTTAACGACAGTATAAAATTTATAGCATTAGAAGTTTTGATGTTGAATGCTTAGAGATACAGATAGGCTGATATTCTACCAGACTGGATCGGAGCCCAAAATGCAGTATAACTTTTGGCTGGTATATATATGTATGTCTTTGCCTATGTTTGCCAGTTATGCCCATGCATGCGTTAGTCATAATCGCGCGGCTTTGGTCTTGATAACTACCTACCAAGTGAGTTTAGATTACTGACCATAGCCAGTATCTTTGTAAAGATATATAATTAAACTCTTCTGTCTTTGTTACATTAAGCATATACTCTTTTTGTGAAGGTATTCATTAATTCCTTCCGAAAGTAACTTTTTCCTTAAAGCAAAAGTAAGAACTGGGAACATAGTGTGACTTTTCTGGAAGGACTTGACACTGATCCATTCATTCCATTGGTATTCCCATAATAAGGGGAAAAAAAATGATTTTTATGAACACCGTACCATTACAGCGGATACGGCTGTTAGTTCAAGTGAGTTCTTATTAAATTGGGTATGGTAATATACAAGTGGTAAAATTAAAAATTTTGTACAAATGACTTCAATATAAATTATTAAGGATGACTCAAAAACTACTGACCAGCGTGAACCAGCGTGAAGTAGAGGTTTACCTCTGCGTTTCGCTTGGTGAGTGCAGGTGGCCGGAGGCCCTTTTTACTGGAAATGAGGCATTCTATCTTAGTCCTCACGGGTGACAACGCATCTACGTTTTGATTTGTATAACCCGATAACATTACAAAAAACGAGATTGACTTCATCATGACGGACAAAAGGCACATATTCATAGATGTCTCAGTGATCAGCAAATTCAATACCGGAAGCTATCACCGCCTTGTCCGAGGCGCTTGAAAGGTCCCGATTGATGAAGTCCACCGTTCGACTGGAGGCTCAACTGGAGTTTGGCCCCGGGTTCGAATCCTGCACGGAACTAATATTAATTGTTCCGGGTCGGGATGTTTGTCCTTGTGCAATTTATGTTTCTATGTGTATATTGCACAATTTAAAAAAAATGGCCTTGTGCAATATATGCTACCTTCTATTTAAAGTTGGTTGCAGGGGTCCATGATAGGCACTTACCATCAGGTGGACTGAAAAAATTAAATATACAATATTTTTTTATTCTTTGGTTTTATCTGTATAAAATTAGCACACGTGATGAACATATTGCCTTGTATTCCGCCAGGAAGACCATTTGTTTCCTGTCACAGGACATTTTATGCAATACGTACTTTGTCTTGGATAAAAGAAATATTATGTCAGCAATGAGTTATTGTAGACTGACGTTATAATAATTCTATTTGTGAAATTAGGATATGTTCATTCCGAAATAACGTTGATATTAAATTAATATGTTAATAAATCAACCTCGATTAAATAATATTGTATATAAGTTTACGTAATGAAATTATACAGAACTCTAAAGATGCGACCCGCCGTCTCACTTTACTGTTATCATTTATTTCAAATTTGATTCGTTTTAATACATTGAAACAAAAACAAAGTGATGTCATATATATCTGAGATGTGGTCTTTCACTGCTGGCTGTATCAAGATCGCTTAGCGAGTTTCGGAGAGGGCTATGCTCGGGCATTGTGTGATAGACTTCTTAACTTGATTAATATTATTAAGGATATCCGCAGTAGAACCAAAGAGAAACCATTGGATCAGTAAGCTGAAGTGGCAATTGACTGGCCATATAGCTCGAAGAATCGACATCCGATGGAGAGGAAAGGTACTTGAGTGGCACCGAAGTGTAGTAAGAGCCGGCCAACAGAGGGTTTAGATGGATAGTCCGTGGATGCTGATGGCTCAGGATTGTACTTTATGGCATTCCTTTGAGAAGAATGTTCAGTAGTGAACTTGTAAAGAGTTTTCTTTTCTTTATTATTTAAAAAAAAAACGTTACCCCCACACTAGGATTTTCTCCTGTATCGTGGAGGCAGACCAGGAACAATTATTTGTAGGCCATACAAGTACTTGTACCGTGCGGGATTCGAACTCGCGGCCCCAAGCGGTGCAATTCATTGCTAAACCACTACGCCACGGAGCCGTCCAATTGTATTGATGATGATGAGGATGAATTAAGTATTAACAATTTCGATTTCTATAAGATATAGTACTTGTCGACCAAGACCTTATATTTCGGTGTCTTCAAGGCAAAAGTGAGATAGGCTTTAAGCTAAGTCTGTGCACCATTTTTGGCTGTATACATGCTTCGGGATAGTAGTCAAGCAGGTAAAATTAAAGATATTGTACAATCGACTTTAATATAAATAAAATGAGAACATCATCAATGTAGTCGAAGTCAATTAAATACGCATTATTAAGGATAACTCAAAAACTGCTGGTCAGATCTTGATCAAATTATTATTTATGGGACCACATGAGAAGCACCAACTTTCAAATAAGAAAAGAATCATCAAAATCGGTTGACCTAGAAAAAGTTCTGAGGAGACACATAAAAAATACAGTCGAATTGAGTACCTTCTCCTTTTTTTCAAGTCTGTTCTGTTGTTGAGTGTTTCACATTAGTTAATGAAGTCTTAGATTACATGAATACAATTTCCGATTTGACGCATTTTCATGCTGCAACGACCTGAAAGCATCCAAGTATTTTTTATTTACTAATTAAACATTGGAAGCTGATGAAACTAGCAACTGCTCTAAGTTCTAATGTATTTGGTATACCTACGGTTCTATAGTATACGTAAATGCTGTGTTTCGTATGGTGAGTGTAAAGAACCAGAGCCCCTTTTTACCATCTTAGTCCTCAGGTGTGACAATGTATTTCCATTTTGATTCTTAATCGAGAATAAATGAAGATGTCTATGGGCCACGGCGTCCACTTACCATCAGGTGGACTGTGTGCTCGTGTGTCACTTTTATTCTATAAAAAAAGTAAATTACATAAATGCTTAGAGTTAACACGTTAAAAGATTTCTTATATTTACGCGAATTAACGTAAAATGGGTTGAATAGAAATCGCGGGGTGAATAGAATAGACACAAGTCTGGTTATTTGATAAAGTTGTCTAGGTTTGTCTACAGCTTGGAACATCTGTTTATTACTACTGTTTATTTCTTGCCAATATTTTCCCTTTATCTGGGTAACCTTTAAATTAGTGTCAATTTTGATGAAAGTAAAGAAAAGACCGGTTATTATAAACGTGTGAGTACAAGTGATTTTATGCTGTGTAAAACTTTTATAAAAACATCAAGTTCTTCAGTGTTTCCTTGTTGCAAATTTTTTTAGGGAGTTGAGTTTCTCATATATTATTAATCCAAATATGAATATCGATATTGAACAATTTTATTATTTTAAACAGTAAAATCAGGATACTGGTATTTTTCTCGAATTCGAGGTGAATAGATACGAATGAGGGGTGAATAAAAACGCCTTTGGAGTTAATAGAAACGAAGAAAGGGGTGGAATAGATACGAATGAGGGGTTTTTAGAAACGTAAAAGGGGTTAGAAACGTGATTTTTAGGGTTGTCAAAAACTATTTGCACTATTTACTTATTACATAAATTAATTTAAGTAGCTAATTGAAACTAAAATTAAAAAAAAGAACGTTTAAACTATATTAAAGGTATTTAAAAGTCTTCTATAATAAATGTTAAATTTTGATATTTGTTATATATTAAAATTCCAAATACTTTGAGGTTTTGCCATTACACCAGATAGAAGTTCCTGCAGTAAATATACTTAGTGTGCTCATATGATTTAGTTATATCTAGTAGGTAAATACATCATTCATTATATTTGTATTTTATTGTTTAACAGAGACGCTCGGGGAGTTATTCGGAAAGTATCTAAGCGGTGCGGAATAAATGTGACGCGAGTTATCAGCTTCAAGTCCCGATATTATGTCAATTTACGTTTATGTTTAGTGCTTACATAATTTTATAAATAAGTAATAGTGATTTTTAATCTCGTCTTGTTAGCTACAATTTAAAATAACCAAAGGTTATTAATCAAAACACGTAGTATTATAATTAGTGTTATATAGTTTTACAAACTTCGAAACATTTTTTTTTGAATTTTTATTTTCATTACTTAAAAAAATATGTTCAAAACTATGTAAGCAGTGGCTTATTTATCTAATGGCTTTATGTCGGAAATGCTTACGCTGCAAAGCAGTTCAATTACATTACTCTGATATTTTTAATTTATATAATATGGAATTGTATAAATATCAGATTTACTAACTAATTATTTTTTATAATGACAATTTTAATGTCATTTTGTTTTCTTTCATTTGACTCACAAGCTCACAACCTACACACTACCACAAAAGCAAATTTGACAACCCTAGCATTTTTTCTCTATTCACCCCTATGTCGTATCTATTAACTTCGGATTCCCGGTGTATAGAAACAGACTACTTTTTTCTAAAATACAACGAATTTGCATGTTGTATTATTTCAGAATTTGCATTTGTATTTTGCATGTTTGAAGACGAATCAAGACGTATATTTGAATAATTCTTTTATTCGATAAACTACAACAAGACTCACAACATTAAAGTGTTTTATTATCAGCTTATATACAATATATGTAAGAAAAACAGTGTAGAAGTTGATAGTTGTGTCTATTCACCCCATTTTACGGTACTACATATGAAATAAAACTAATTTTACGGATTTTATCGCGTTTAATTTTAATTTTTTTAATTCGCGACGTTTCGAGCACTTTTCCAGCGCCCATGGTCACGGGAGGTACTGAGGTGTTTGTCATCCAGTTCTCATAGTTAACGAAGGCTATCTTCAACTTTTAATTACTACGCGTAGATCGGACCAAAATTAATAATTTTATTCCAAATATTGATATTGTTATCGTGCTACCATCGAATAATTTGACCGCATTTGAAATCAGTTCGCCCACGCTGTTTGATGTGTGCAGCCGCATATACAACGATAAGCGTACTATAAAATAGTTCGCGAGTCGGCCCTGTCCGTAATTTCTTGGAGGGGACGCAGACTGGTTTCCTTAGTTTGACTTGACTTCTTTCCAATAGTTGCGCGACGGTATTCAGTTGTGTATTTCAATACTGTAGTAAAAGTCGCGAATTCGCAATTCCAAATTGTGCATTATCGGCTTAACTCTAGTTTTTTTTAAATAAATAAAAAGACACTGGCTATACATGCTGCGGCTTTTTATTCTTTTTAGAGTTTGACATAATTATAACCTATTTGATACTGTCATTTTTGTACGAGTTTTTTTCTATTAAAGTTTATTGTTGTGAATCAAATTTATAGAAATGGCGTGTACGGTTTGCACGAATCAAGAGGGTAAACCGGTGAAAATGGTAAGTGAAAAATTCCATAACGAATTCGCGTAGAGTTAGCACTTTGCTTACTGTTGTAGAATTACGCCACAGGCCGTTTGACGACATGTGATACCTTCTGTATTGATTTGATCTGCCTGATTCTTATAATGAACTTTATAATCAGGTATCAAGACGTATAATTGAATAATTCTTTTATTGATTGCGTACTTGATTATATCAGTTATTTACGCCGCCGATAACCTCAACGACATAAATAACTGATTGAACTTACTGCTATGTTTAAATAATTTTAAACTAATTTATTTCTGTTTGTTAAAAAGTTATACGTATTTTGACTTGTTTTAATCTATCCAATCAAGTCTTTCATTCATGCTGCATATAATTAATACACCATGTTTAAACTATACAAACGTTTATAGTTTCACGTTAATATATTGATCTTGATTATTTATGATGATTCATTCGATTACTTTTCAATAGCAAAGGTCTACAAGTCAGCATTAAATATTCGTAAGTCGACACACTAATAAGTAGTAAGTCAATGTAGTTCAGGGTTCAAGAAGTGTTTGCCGAGGTATGCGAGCAACCCGCGCGACCAATTCTCGTCAACAATTATAAGTGCTGCTTCACCAAGTGCACGAAAACATCGTGAGAAAATGTTGCTACTGGTGGTAGGACTACTATTCTGCCAAGAAGTCCGTCTGAATGACAGTAGCAGTGCTTTCTGCGTTCTGGTCGGCACTTTTAGTAGTTTAGCATCTGTAGTTTTTTTTTTTTGAATTGGCTGCAAGTGTCTTTGGACTGCAGTAGCTACTTGATAGACTGTAAGTTTGTTTGTTACATCAGTTTTATAGACAAAAAATACCTGTGTATGAGGCATTTAGTGTTTTTGAATACATATGAAGTTCGCTAATATACTAGAACACAGCGGTAAGCTAACTGCTTCTTAACGCTCCCAAAAATGAGAGAAGGATTATTACTTTTAGAGTATACATAAGCAAGCTATGCTTATGTTATATTCTAAGGTTATCCTCAACAGTAGTAATGGACTGTGACTTTACTTTTCCTTGAATCTCCATTTATCAATTTAAAATCGCTTGCAATCAATATTGACGCAGATCATTCATCAAGATTCCTCAATATCTGTACAGACGTCGGTCATTGTATCTAATCTATGCAACTGATTATAAATATTTTGTGAGGATATTTTTAAGATAACGCGGTAGAGTCATGCTGCAGCTTTATTGTATATGCATCATGCTTTATTAGTAGCATAGTTGTAGCACGAATGGGTCGGCTCGACCGGGAAAGGACCACGCTCTCACAGAATACAAGCGTAAAATGGCAGCTTGACACTGCTGTGTTTCATATGTTGAGTGCAGAGAACCTGAGACATATTTTACTGCAAAAGAGGCAATCCATCTTAGTCCTCACGGGTAACGACGCATCTGCATTTTGCGGATATATGTAGATGTCTATGGGTCACAGCAACCACTTACCATCAGGTGGACTGTGTGCTCGTTTGTCACCTTAGATAACGGAAAAAATATGATAGATAATTTGACGGTAGCGCAATGACATAGCTGCAAATGTTTAGCGGCAGCACTGCGACAGAATTAGGGTTTTTTAAGGCCTACAAATTTCTAGATCCTCGTCTAAGATGTACCTATGTTTAATTTGTGTGTAAAACGGCTCTACGTTACAGGAGAAAAAGAAAGATCAGTTGTTAAGAGTTATATCCATGTATTATTTTATTTGTGTATGTCACTTAGAAACCAGCTTCATTCTACGGCAAATCCACTGAAATAATAATAACTAAAACGAAGTTTAGTTTCTAAAACTTAATGACGATCCAATGTATGAACAGCTTATTTTATTGTATAAGGGTGACAAAGGAACACACAGTTCACCTGAACGATATGAATGCTCAGACCCGTATGCATCTATCCTCAAATAAGAATCAAAATAATATCAATTATAGGTAAATAATTATTGTAAATTGTTCTTCTTTTAGTTAAAGACGTGCTGCGTTTCCTACTGATTCCTCCCAGAACAAAGTTTTTTTTTCGAACCAGTGATGAATTAAACATAAAAATGTTTTTCAATAAGTATTACTTATATTCTATATTGAATTTAAAAAAATCCTGGCGATATTTTTGTTACCAAAGCTTCTAAGTCAAATGTCATATATAAATTAGAAATAACCAATTAGAAAAATATCAATTTTGATATAATATGTACAAGCAAATTGAAACGTCAGGAACAGAGCTACTACCCAATAGCTGGAAAAACCTGATATATTATCGCGGTGGCAGTTTTCATCAACTAGCAGTCAGCCTCGAATTCTCGATATAAACAATATGAAGTATGTTATCAATTCTACAAACCACCGCCACCGAACAGGTAGTCGCGGCAGCGGTTTCTCGTAAATAACAGATAAAATTATTCTGTAATAGGTCTGTAAGAAACGGACATATCTTTGGTACCTAATTTTTTTTTCCAAATCTTCACTAGGATTATCTATTGTGTCGTAGTGGCGGTTTACGTACTTTAATTTCACAAGGACAATCCAGACCATGAACAATTATTTCGTGGGCCATACAAATACTTGTTCCGTGCGGGATTCGAGCCACGGAGCTGGCAAAAATTAAAATTGATTGATTAATAAAAAAATACTTCAGCACAGCTAGCATGGGCTGGGTACAAAAAAATTATCCCCTGATTATATCCACTGACAAGAGATCAAATTATCTTGTCCTTATGACAAAGCACGGCAACGGGGAGGAGTATATATATCCCTGTTTGACATATAGAGTACACATATATCCACCGTCCGTAGCATGGAGCCAAATGAAAGATAAAAAATTATACTTTTTTGACATTTGAAAGGGACAATTTTATCCTAGTTTATTGGACGTGGGTTTAAATTTATATTCATACAAAAAATCTAAGTCTATCTCCCATTTTATCTACTGTGGATATTATATCTACCGGTGTGCCTATGCTCGAAGGGTGGATAAAACTAAGCGAGGGGATAAACATTTTCTCCTTTCCCCGGGGAGAAAATTGTCCCCAGTCCATGCTAGCAAATGTGGTTCTACAAAAAGGAGACTATTTCTTTTTGTATGAAGAATGGGCCTACCACAAATTGTGGCGTAACTTAATGAAATACATGTCGATTTATTCCCCATAATTTATGTAATACAATAGTAATATAAGTTTTACCGTATCTAAAGAGAATACTGAGTAATTAACTATTAAGATATGAATAACACAATAACTTAAAAACAAACTAAAAGCGAGTGTCTAGAAGTTTTCATCGGTATCATAAGTTAAAATAGTGCACTGGTCAATAATTAATAGCATAAAACAAAAATTGATGGAAAATCCTTTTTTTGTAGTTCGTTCTTCGTTACGCGTATTTTTTTTTCATATTACTTTAGCCAGAACACAAATATCAAAACAACTTTTCAGATTTCATGATATATATATATATATATATATATATATATATATATATATATATATATATAGGCCGCTTACTATATTAAATTGGTATCTTTTATTATCTGAAATAAAATTAAGTTATTCTATAATTAATATAACTTCTAGTGGGCCCAAAAACGATTGTCTTCTTACCCATAATGGTGGAAAAATAGGTGATGAAGTTTTTAATGTAATTACTAATTATTTAGTCGACATTCAGTTTTATCCTTGAGCTTGTGATGTTCCTTTAGCCACTCAAAAGAGTTAAAAAAATTAAATTTTAATAAAAGGAAACGCCGACTTCAAAGAACTATAAAGAATGAAATAATTTCCACGTAACAGCTTCAGCAGTCGGAGTTAAAACTAAAAGAAATTAAAGTTTTTACTTTTTACTACATTTTTTTTAAAAATCGATTGTTTTCACTCAAAATATTTCTGACTTAAAAGTAAAAAATAAAAATATTGCACCAGTATAAAATCTGATATCGTTGTAATTATTGTGTAAGGCCTTAATAGAACTTTGTGTCTATTCAATAGAATTTTGGTAATTTTTTTTAGGGGAAACAATTTCGGCATTATGTGGGATAATTCAATTTTGAATTTCTCATATGTGTTTCATCATATATGTTTTTCTTAAATGAAAAAAAAAACAGAAAATGCTTATAAATTTTTCTTTTCCAGAGGAAGGAACGCGATACCTTCGGAGAGCTCGACGTTCCGGATGACAAGTTGTATGGAGCGCAAACTGTACGGTCCGTCATGAACTTCCCCATCGGCGGCATCGAGGAACGGATGCCGGTGCGTATAACCTTTAATGATTTTTCTGTAGTATTAGTGTTAGTACAGTTCTCATATGAAAATGAAGTGATGTGGATAAATAATGTTATAGATGATTTTTGTCCGTCTGGCCGTTTTCCGTCGGCAATTCTATCTTACGAACGCTATCAGCTGTGCAGGAAATGTTTTTTTTTTCTTTAATTTTTTTTTTGGGATTTATGTCAAAGGAAATGTTAAAGTTCCATAAGTGTTCACGCTAACATAGGCACTTACGGGGTCAAATCATATCGCCACGAAAGTGAAGGTAAGGGAGGGAAGCGTCAATTTTGTCAAGGTACTCATGAAGTCGTGAGAATGCTCGAGAATTATCGGGACTTTAATTTGTGGCAGGCAAGGGTGTTCAATTGTAGAGCCAATCACATCACAGAATCTAAAATTGACTGGGATGATGGGCTTGGATATTACTTTAATTCTGCTCATATGTGAAGCAGAAGGAGAAATATAACACGTCGAACTGCGCCTCTCTTCGCGATATTTCCTGCGGATTCCTCGAGTGTTAAAGATTTCTCGGGAAAACGTCCTACCCTATTTTGGTTTTGTATCTAATCTGTACGTTTCCCAATGGAAATAAATTTCAAAATGCTATGTACTATTTCGTTTCAAAATTTGCTTTTTAGGCTGCAGCCCAGGTCCCCATGGATATAAAGGACCCTCAACCATTGAAGACAATGGATATCAAAGCTTTAAAAATAATTTTGACGATATTACGAAAATTTCATAAGTTTTAGTGAAAATGAGGACGAGAAAGTTAATTTTCAAAAAGAGATACACCAGTATAATAAAGAAAATAGTTTTTTTGATAAAATGGCCATTACTTTGATTAATTAGGTATGCTCGCAATTAGTGTTGGTCCAGGGCCCCACTAATTCACGGCCCGCCCCTGTCCCTTCCCTTCTCCTCAGCAATGTGAACGCTGCTCCCCTGTGGACGGTCTGTAAAGTTCCACACTTGGCATCAATGAGAAGATTACACCTAATCCACCTATCTATCCCATAAGCCAAGAGATTAGGCCGTGTAATACGGAAAATCGTCAACGATAAAATAATAATTAACCACCACCGCTGAACATAGGTTTCCCGTTCAGATTGTGACAAAGTACCTACGGACAAGAACAACATGCTTCCTTCAACTAACTGCGTGTTTCATAACGTTATAACTTCATCTAGTAGGGGATCGCTTAACGCTGTGATTTCCAGTAAGAGGCTGCCACCCGAGAACCTTTATTCCGCATAATTCATACCAAAATAAAAACAAGTGGTAAAATTAAAAAAAAATTGTACAACCAACTTCAATATAAATAAAATGAGAACATCATCAATGTAGTCGATATCAATTAAAGATAACTCAAAAACTACTTGTCAAATCTTGATAAAATTTGACCACATGAGAAGCATCAGCTTTGAAATAAAAAATAATCATTTAAAACGGTTCACCTAGAAAAAAGTTCTGAGGTGACACCCAAAAAAATACAGTCGAATTGAGAACCTCCTCCTTTTTTTGAAGTCGGTTGAAAATCAATTAGTCCTATGCGTTGCTCCAGTGCGTGTTGCCGGTGTTGGCAAATTTTACATACCCTCGATATTAAGTTCTCCGATAAGCACGTTTCCTCATAAAGATTTTCCTTACCACTTATCACGTAATAAATCAGCACTCAAAATTACAATTGACAATATCATTATGCATAAAAATTGCCAATATATCTATATAGGTGTTTGCAAGTACCTTGCACCCATTGGGTCATTGACAGAGTAAAGCGAGTTGCATGTACCTGCTAACACATTCAACCTTGTCGCAACTCACGCGCCATTGCGTTTTAATTTACCCTTCTCTTTTATGTTATGTCTGTTATCTATGATAAAGCCTGAAATTACATATAAAGATTAAGATCATTATCATCATCATCATCACTACCATCATCAGCATCACAACCACCACCATCATCATCATAACCACCACCACCATCATCATCATCATCATCAATACATCCTTTAAGTTTTAATGCGTTCAATTTTAACTTTTTAATTCCAGCCGTTTCGGGCGCTTTTTAAGAAAGGCTACCTTTAACTTTTATATATTAGGTAGCTTTTGTTAACTATAACATCAGGACGTCAAACAACTCAGCCACTTCTGTGACCATGAGTCAAAGCGCCCGAAAAGTCGGGAATTAAAAAGTTGAAATTAAACGCGATGAAGTCCTTAAAATTAGTTTCATTTAATGTGTAGTATTCGGGTAAATATAAGACATTCACAAGTCACTGTTGAACAATGGCCCCTAAAAATCCCACAAAGCACGGTCCTGCATGTCTTACCAGATCGTCGCTTGTTTTAGTGTGAGTCCGTCCTACTCTTCGTACCTGTACGAACTTCACCCGAAAACTTTTCTTTCCTATCGGTTGTCAGTTGTTCGAGCTATACGGCCGGTCCATTCACACTTCAGCTTATTTATCTAAATGATAGAAATCACATAAGAAATGTTTATTTGCATGCTCCATCCATCAATTGAACTATGTACTACGTACTTGAAGAGACGCCAAGATTTGATCGTCTGCATTAGAGCCCATGCGCTCAAAGTTACTTAGGTCTGTGTGTAATAAAATGGTATACAGTACATATTACTTTCACTGTATCCATCCATCCTGCACAACCTATAACTATAAAAGTCCACTGCTGAAAATAGACCTCCCCAATAAATAGCTTCATGGGGGTGTAATACATGCAAACTTTGATGGTTTACGACAAAGATATCGAACCCGCCACTGTGCGCCCACATTTACAGGAAAACCGTAGGCGGTATAGCGCAAACCCGCAACCCGTCAACAAGAGTGGAGAAGAAATGAAGTAGATCTTACTTTACCTCGCAATAGCCAAATTAGTTCGGGCGCAAAGCGCTCGCCGTAAATCTCACAGTACACGAGTTCTATTCGCGCCGACACAAATTAATATCTGAGAAATAAAATGTTTGACGGCTCCGTGGCGCAGTGGCTTAGCAATCAGTTGTTGAGCTGGGGGCCGCGGGTTCGAATCCCGCACGGAACAAGCATTTGTATGGTCTATAAATAATTGTTCCGGGTCTGGATGTTTGTCCTTGTGCAATTTATGTTTGTAAACTGCCTCCAAGACACAGGAGAAAATCCTAGTGCGGGGGTAACGTTTTTAAAAGACTAAGACTAAGAAAATGTATTTCGAGGTCCGGGACAGTACACTACGGCAGGGAAACTATTCCATTACCATCTCAGAATCCAGGGAAGCTCCCCATCAAGCAGTGGTGGTTTAATGTCAGGAGTGAGGCGTGTTCTTCGTAACAGGAAAAACCATAGGTTTTTTAAAATTGTTATACAGTTTCACGAGTAAACAATGCTCGAAAACACGGTGGAAACAAGTTGGAACAAGCTCTTCTATGTTCTTCCTTAGCGACGTTACCTAGGTGAAAAGTGATCTCTGATGACGACAAAGAGAATTTGTAGAACGATTTGGTAGTGAGTGTGTAGAGATAGTTCCACAACAATAGTAACTGAAACAAGGCAGATGTAACAGGGATACATGGTACAGTTTTAAGACAGTTTCTATCGAAACTTTATTACTAGATAATAGTCGGTTATTTTGGAAGAGGCGACTGGAACTGTTATTTCAAAGGAACAGAAACTGGTGAAACAGATTTCTCACTTTACCTAGTAGTATAGTCCACAGTCCACTCCCTAATATAGCCTGCAACTTTTACAATCCTTACATTAAACATTGGAGTTATGGCGGGAACTTGATCTGTTTTATCGTTTAAATAATGGTTTGTAGTGCATTTCACGTTATTTATTAAATATCGGCGCATGTGAACTATTAGTGGGAATGATGAAACAAGTACTCCGATGGTGATGTGAGCCTTGAGATACTATCATCATCGATCATCTGCTGGCTCTAGATGCCACCATAATCTCCCAAAAACTTCACAATGCAACGCATCGATGTCACGTGTAACAAAATTTTGAACATAATATTATAAAAGATAATTTCTTATTATTTCACACTGGCAAAAATACAACAATACGAGCCCATTACCAAAGAAAGAAAGAAAGAAAAACATTTCACATATTAGATACAAACGCCGTATCTATTGTGTACTTATATCATCTATCCTCTCACTTATTTAATAAAAAAACACGATGATTTTTTTTAATGCATGGATAGACAAGAACTATTTCATCATTTTTGCATCAAAATCGGTCAATAGTTTTTACGTGATGGAGTCACAAACATACAAACATCCAAATAAACATTTATAATATTGATACGATTAGTAGTTGGATTTTTTATATGTTACCTTTTGAATTCATTGTAATTTTAGCCTTTCAAATTCTCATTCTGTTGTTTGAAACAAACACAACAGTAGGAATTTCCATAAAACAAGAAATGTTTATGCCTATTTTCGATTTTATATCTATTGAAAATTGTTCTATGTAATTTTTCAGTATCCAGTAATCGTGGCAATGGGAATTTTGAAAAAAGCAGCGGCGAAAGTAAACATTGAGTACGGGCTTGATAAGAAAATTGGTATGTCAATTCCCTGATCTCATCTCATTTTTTTACTATTTACACATTTTATCATGTACATGTATTCATAATCAAGTACGTTTGCCATAACAACTATAGTAGCAGTTAATACTTAACACTTTTAATTTTATAGTATCAAAAAATTGTCAAAAGGTTGTCGCACAACTTTAAGGAGAACTCCAAACTCTTCTGGAAAGAGGTTGGAAGGACCCGAAGTGGTGCGACGGCCTTAAGAATGAACAAAGTGCTTTCGAGAACTAATGACGTCCTCTCAGAAAAATCGGACGTCATGCAGCGATGGAGCGAATTTTATAGAGAAATGTATGCGTGTGATGATCTTAGTGAGGGATCCGGGGATGACGCCGTGACTGGTACGCCAGACCCGGACCTCGATGACACTGAGGTCATCCGTATGAAAGAGATTGAACGTGCGATTCGAAGTTTGAAATGTGGTAAGGCTGCGGGACTAGACAGAGTTACTGCTGAAATGGTCAAGTATGGTGGGCCTCGCGTCTGGGACAGCTTTCATCTGCTGTGCAATTTGTGCTGGCGGACGGGGGATGTCCCGGATGATTGGCGATCCGCAGTCATTGTGCCTTTATATAAAGGTAAAGGTTCACATTTTGACTGCGGGTGCTATCGGGCGATCAGCTTGACCAGTTTAGCAAGTAAAGTTTACTCGAAGGTTTTGACACGTAGGATGCAAGAGAAATCGGAAAGATTTCTATGGGAGGCACAATGCGGATTTAGACCTGGAAGAGGATGCACGGATCAAATGTTTTCTCTCCGTATGATCACGGAAAAGCTTCTGGCTGTTAACCAGAAGATTTTCTGTGCTTTTGTGGATCTTGAGAAAGCATTTGATAAGGTTGTAAGGAAGAAAATGTGGGAACTGTTGCCGGTGTATGGTGTGGATGGCCGATTGCTAAGGGCTGTGCAGTCTCTTTACTGTGACTGTAAAGCCTGTGTGCGGGTAGGGCATGACCTGTCACCCATGTTTAGCGTCCAAACGGGCGTAAAACAGGGTTGTGTCATGTCTTCCTGGCTGTTCATACTGTATCTCGACAGCTGTTTACAAAAGCTGAAAGATAGCTGTTTGGGTGTGAAATTGGGTGACATAAAAGTAAATTGTCTGCTGTATGCTGATGATGCAGTGCTTATTGCACCATCAGAGGCAGAACTGCAGGCATTAGTCACGTGTATGAAAGAGGAATGTGAAATTAAAGGTCTCCGTTTGAATGCTAATAAAACTAAGGTTCTGGTATTTGAAAGGGACGAAGAGAGAACGAAGTGTGAAATATGGGTAAATCAGGAATGTCTAGAACAGGTAAATGAAATTGTATACTTGGGGAGTGCTTTTAGCCGGGATGGAAGATGTGATTTAGATGTGGACAGGCGTGTCGCTGCCGGGAACAAAGTCAATGGTGCCCTGACTGCGTTAGTCAAAAGGCAAGGCGTAGCGAAGAGTGCACGCCTTGCAATACATAACGCAGTGTTGGTACCGACTTTGTTATATGGCAGCGAAACCTGGGTATGCCAGAAGAAGCATAAAAGTAAGTTGAATGCAGTGGAGATGCGATCTCTTCGTAAAATGTGCGGCGTTACTATGGCCGACCGAAAGCTAAACGAAGAGATTCGCAATATGGCAGGTTAGAAAGATGACCTTATCACAAAAATTGATAAGGGCGTGCTTCGGTGGTTTGGGCACGTTGAGCGAATGAATGAAGACCGAATGGTGAAGAAAATATATAGCGCGAAAGTTAATATTAAAAGGTGTCGAGGTAGACCGAGACTAACTTTCGAAGACCATGTGAGCAAATTGCTCGAAGAGGGTAGGGTCAAGAGTACTCGGATACCTAGACGTGCATGTATGAAGAAGATAATGAATCTGAAAGAAGCGAAAGAGGAATGTAAGGATCGTGACACTTGGCGATCTGTTCTCTCTGGCTACCCCGTCAGGGATTGTGCGTGAAGAAATAAAAATAAAAAATTAATCTAAAAACTTATAATTAAAAATTAAAAAATTTGTACAACCAACTTCAATGTAAATTATTAAGAATAACTCAAAAACTATTGGTCAGACCTTAATCAAATTTATATGGGACCACACGTGAATCACCAGCTTTCAAATAAAAAAAGAATCATCGAAATCGGTTCACACAGTAAAAAGTCATGAGGTAACACACATAAAACATACAGTCGAATTGAGTACTGTCTCCTTTTAGAAGTCGGTTGAAAAGGGCCCTGCCTTTTTTTATAGGATAAGGGTGACAAACGAGCACACAGTCCACCTGATGGTAAGTGGTTGCTGTGGCCCATAGACATCTACATTTATCCTCGATGAGGAATCAAAATGCAGATGCGTTGTTACCCGTGAGGACTAAGAAGGAATGCCTCGTTTCCAGTAAAAAGGGTCTCCGGTTCTCTACACTTACCATACGAAACACAGCAGCATTAAGCTGCTATTTTACGTTGGTATTCTGTGAGAGCGTGGTCCTTCCCCGGTCGAGCCGACCCATTCGTGTTACAACTATACCAGAAATATAGCTGCAGCATGGCTCTACCACGTATATACAGGCCTTCATGTACGTAGGTATTAAAATTCATGAGAGGTCACCACGCATCTCCATTTCATAAGTTTACAGACCCAGAGTTGCTGTTTAAATACAAAAGGACTATCTAGCCTTTCCTGGATTTTAGTAATTTACATTTTACAATAGAATAATAGAAATATTACCCGCAAAGTATAAACCTTCGGTCGTATCACAAAACCATGTCTGCTGCTCGAAAACCTATATGTTACTCTGGTTTACTGCGGTTGTCCTTATGAAGTGGCGAAGCTTGCGAAGTCACTTATTGATTTCACGATGTCTGTCCGTCTGTCCCACGATTATCTCGAGAACGGTTTTCAATTTTCAAATTCTCTTTTCAGCAATCGATTACTGATCACCCAGGCATCTGAACCTCCTATTTTGAAACTGATTGCTCAAGGGCAACCGTTAGAAACTGCTATAAAGCTGATTGCTTCGCCACTTTGCTATGCTGTTAGCTTGCTAGGTTTATTACGTAGGCTATTACGAAGTGAAACTCCGAGCACAGCTCTCTTCTTAGTTTCCTTCATAGGTTCCTAGTACGACCAGGCCATTAGTGAAGCACCATGTCTAAGATACATATGTCGTGGCAACACATTAATTGCTCGGAAATCCTTTTCAACCGAGTTCGAAAAGGAGGAGGTTTACAATTCTTCGGAATCTTTTTTTATGTATGTTAACAGATTAAACGAAGACGCCTGAACCGATTTGGAAAATTCTTTTTTTGTTTCAAAGGGTATACTTTCCAGGTAATCCCATTTAAATTTTATCGAAATCGGTCGAGCGGTTTTAAAAAAATCAACAATAAATTATATTTATATTGAAGTCAGTTTTAATTTTACCACTTGTTAAATTAAAGGTTTCTTCAAAACTTATTTGAGGTTTTAAAAACTACAAATTATAATAAAAAAATAATGAAACTTAACTATTTCTTCATTAGAACTAAGCCGTGTGGATGATAATCCAACGCCTCTCGTTTCGTGGGTATCGTAAAATTCTATTAATGATGGGTTTCTCTACATTTTGCAAGTGGTAAAATTAAAAAAAACTGTACAACCGACTTCAATATAAATGATTAAGGATAACTCAAAAACTACTGGTCAGACCTTGATCAAATTTATTGATGATGATTTTGGTGCGGTTTCATACGCATGAAAATCATCATCAAAAAAAGAATCATCAAAATCGGTTTACCTACAATAAAGTTATGAGTTAAACACACATAAAAAATACAGTCGAATTGAGTACCTCCTCCTTTTTGAAGTCGGTTTATAAGGCGCTTCGTTTTCTTTTAAGGACAGTTTTATAGCACATAAAGTGCACGAAAAGCCTTTTTAAAAACAAAATACTGGTACAAAAACTTACGTAGCGCTTGAAATTGTTCCATTTTAAGTCATCTTAATCTTCCTAGTGAACAGGACCAACGGCGCACGGCTTTCCGAGGAACGGGAATGAAACACTCCCAACTTCCTGGCTCCGAGCTGCTATACTGAGAATTTTCGATAGAAAAATCTAATAACTAATTTTGGCCTGAACAGGGATTCGAACCCAGGACCATATGATCAGCAGTCACGCTTACGACCAGTAGACCAACGAGGCAGTCAATAAATAGTATGTAAAAACACTGGGTTTTAGATGTATCCCGTATATAATATAATGGATCGTTACGGAGAACGAAACGTTTCTGTAATATTATGAATTGGGCACATGGGAAATATCCTAAAGTCGTATGGCGTCAGAACTAGCCCATACCAAATTTGAAATACCCAATGTATTACTGCGAAACTTCGCGCTGGTGCTGCAAAATGCCGCAGAAAGAAGTGGAATAATTTGCCAGCAGACAAATTAACAAAGTCACATTTTTTACATTATGGTTGTAGCACGGTGTAGGACCACGCCCTCACAGAATACCAGCGTAAAATAGCAGCTTAATGTTGCTGTGTTTCGTATGGTGAGTGTAGAGAAACGGAGACCATTTTTACTGGAAATCCATCTTAGTCCTCAGGGGTGACAATACGTCTACATTTCGATTCTTAATCGAGGATAAATGTAGATGTCTATGGGCCACAGCATCCACTTACCAACAATTGAACTGTGTGCTCGTTTGTCACCCTTTTACTATAAAATAAAAACATTGTAAGTCTTTTCATTCGATTATATGAGTGTATTCAAGGAAAGAGTGTATAATATGCTTTTGTTAAGCTATATCAATACACTTAACCATCTTTGGCTGCATCACCACTTACAATCAGGTTGAATAGTAGTCAAGCATTGCCTTGATATAAAATGAGTTAAATGATATATAAATGAGTTAAAATATACTACAATTAGCAATTTTCCGATAATTGCAAGTGTTACCCTACTTTTTATGGGAAATATCTATGTTTTAGTGTGGATTCCTTGTTTCAAAAAGTTCATAATTTATTTATTTATTTATTTAAGCCTTTATTTCCCAAAAATGAAATACATAAAATTAAATATTTAACAAAATATCATCTACATTTACAAAACCAATCATGCTTCAAAGAAAACTTCAACAAACATTAAGATATAAAATTTGCCAAAATTTAGAATAAATTTTGTAAATTATGCTCAATAAATTGTTATATAATATCCTTAAAATCAAATATCAATTAACTACAGTTTATAATTATCAAATATAAAATAATGAAATGCGATTACATTATTAAACAATTTAAATCCATTAATAATAGTAACATTAATAAAATATGTAATAATAACAATAATAAAATATGTAATGGTTAGTTATAACATGTTATGAAAATCAATTTACAGCAGATTACTTATGATTACATAATATTTAAATTATTACTTTTTTTTTTACTAATCATTGATATATATATTTTTTATTTATTTGGGTACCCATTTGCGGGTGAAGGCCTCCTCCATCTTTTGCCATTTTTGTTTATCTTGTGCGAGTCTCATCCAGGTGTGGCCAGCTGTGGTCACAATGTCATCACACCACCTGCGCCTGGGCCTACCGCGTGGCCGTGGTACTTCGCGAGGGTACCATTGGAGGACTCTCTCACTCCAACGTCCATCTGTAGCTCTTGCAACGTGGCCTGCCCATCTCCATTTTAATTTACATGCTAGTTCTGCAGCATCTATTACTTTTGTTGTTTTTCTTATTTCTTTATTTTTTTGTCTATCTCGTAACTTAAGGCCTAACATGTTCCTCTCTATTGCACGCTGAAAGACCTGAAGTTTGTTTATTATTGTTTTTCTTAGTGCCCAGCTTTGACAGCCATAGAGTAGTGTCGGAAGAATAATAGTATCCATTGCTTTCTTTTTTAGTCGCGTCGGTATGGGAGACTTAAATATTTCTTTTAGTGACCAGTATTTTTTCCAAGCACTTTTTATTCTGCGGTCGACTTCATTTTCAGTTTGGTTTGAAAAACAAATGTTCTGCCCAAGATAGACATAGTTGTCTACATACTCTATCAATGTATTTTGCACCTTCATAGGCACTCTAACACTGTTAGTTAGGAGACTCGTTTTTTCAGTATTCATATGGAGTCCACACTTTCGACTCTCTATATCTAGAGATATCAGCATGTGTTCTAGTTCAGCATGACTTTCACTGATAAGGATAACATCGTCAGTGAATCGTAGGTGGCTTATATACTCTCCATTTATTTTTATGCCAATATTATGCCAATTAACTTGTCTAAAAACATGTTCTAAAATTGCGTTAAATAAATACGGCGAGATAGGATCACCTTGTCTCACTCCTTTCTGAATATTAAATGGTGTTCCTTTTCTCTCTAATTTAACCACAGCCTTGCTCTGTTTGTATATTTCCTTCAGAATTTTGATATATTTAATATGTACTCCTTGTTCTTGGAGCGTCAGCCACAGGTATGTATGATATATAGAGTCAAATGCTTTTGAATAGTCTACAAAAGCGATGTAGAGTTTTTTGTTGTATTCATTATATCTTTCAATAATTTGTATGACAGTGAATATGTGGTCATTTGTAGAAAAGCCCGCTCTAAACCCTGCTTGTTCTCTCGGCTGACTTTCTTCTAAAGTTTTTAAGATTTTTTTTATTTATATGTTATGAATTGGGCATTTGTTCATTGCATTCATACGCTGTTATTCAGTGGCATAGCAAGGAGACTGGGTGGGCGATATATATTAGGGGGAGGCATTTTGGAAATTAATGTTAACTCTTCTTTAGCCTTATTTTTTTAAATGATCATCATCAGCCTGAGGCAGTCCACTGCTGGGCATAGGCATCTCCCAAGGCGCGCCACTTAGCCTGGTCTTCGGCTACATCCAATTTCTACCAGCCACCTTGTGCAGATCGTCGCTCCATCTATTTAGGGGGTGCCCAGGTCCGTTTGCCTAGATCCGGTCTCCACTCCACAACACGTATACTCCACCGGTTGTCACTTCTGCGACATGTCCAATCGACCCGATATGACCAGTCGGAAGGCTGTCCTTAATTTTGGTTCTTTGGCGGATAGCTTCCTTAAGAATTTTATACATCAGAGAAACTCCGAGCATAGCTCTTTCCATCGCTAGATGAGGACAGCTTATGGAGTAGCCATATCGTCAGTGTACACATTTTAAATTATGCTAGTAAAAATCTCAGTATCTTATAAATATTAAGAAATGTTTATCTAATATCTACTCCAGATTCTTCTGTTCACATAATTAAACAATTATGTTTTTCCTCAGCGGAAGCGATTATGCAAGCCGCGGATGACGTCATATCCGGAAAGTTGTACCGCGAGGGCCATTTCCCGCTGGTTATTTGGCAGACCGGGTCCGGTACTCAGAGCAACATGAACACCAACGAGGTAAGATTGTGTTACCTGGTGACAGGACCTTTATTACCTTTATGATGGTCTATTTATTTATGTATATATTTGTGTCTGCCTTTGGCATCGTACCTCCCAAATAGATGAACCGAGTTACATTTAGTTTTTTTTTGTTTGAAAGGTAACTTGATCGAGAGTGTTCTTAGCTATGATTCAAGAATATCATTTCAGCCGTTTGAAGATCATCAGCCCTTTTTGTTTCGGTGGTTATTAAAATTTTTATTTTAAGTTATGTACTAAAATTACGATGTCTGTAATTAATTAATTTATTTAATTAATTAATTAAATAGTGTACATGCTGGCTTACAGAATGCGCAAAACGCCAGCATGCTAGTTTACAAATTACAGTTTAAAATAATAAATAATAGTACAAGATACCATGTCAAAAAGGTCAAATAAATTAAAGAATACATGTCCAATAGATCAATTAAATTAGAACATACATGCCAAATACATTGTAATGGCAGGAGCGACAACATGTTCAGAATCGACCTCGCTCAGTTCATTAGATTTGATTGCCACAAGTCACAAATTTCACCTCCAGGTGATCGCGAACAGGGCGATCCAGATCCTGGGCGGTAAGCTGGGCAGCAAGGACCCGGTGCATCCCAACGACCACGTGAACAAGTCGCAGAGCTCCAACGACACTTACCCTACGGCCATGCACATCGCTGTCGCGATGGAACTGCGCGATAGACTTATGCCCGGACTTGTTGCCCTCAGGGACACCTTGCAGGCCAAGTCCAAGGAGTTCGACAAGATCATCAAAATTGGCAGGTGGGGTTTTGATTGGTTTTCTTTTCATAGAATAATGGTGACACACAAAGACACTGTCCGT
Organism: Parnassius mnemosyne; assembly: GCA_963668995.1. Lineage (NCBI taxonomy): Eukaryota > Metazoa > Arthropoda > Insecta > Lepidoptera > Papilionidae > Parnassius > Parnassius mnemosyne. The sequence goes on along the minus strand of CAVLGL010000046.1, from coordinate 3,156,232 downwards.
CTAATGCTACGTGAATATTAAATTATCTATAGACATCTACATTTATCTTTAGTTAAGGATTAAACCGTTTTTACTGGAAACGGGGCATTCCATCTTAGTCATCACGGGTGATGACTCCATCTACATTTTCTACCTCTGTCTTTACAGGCGGACGATTCGTAATCGAGGATAGATGTAGATGTCTATGGACCACAGCAACCACCTACCATCAGGTGGACTGTGTGCTCGTTTGTCACCCTTATTCTATTAAAAAAAAACTGCTAATATTGCTGTTATAAAAAAATGTAATTCCTGAGTATACTCTTCAAAATGCATCCTATACTCGTAGAATACACAGACGCTGGCTACTCTGTGCCTGTGCTCGAGACTGACAAGTTTTTACTGGTTACAATGTCTTTTTGGTTTCTTATAGTCCTTAAGGATGATACGACAACTGAATTTTGATTTTTCTACTTGTTCCTTCCTCCATCTACTTCTTCTACCTCTCCTATTGTAGGGAAGGTTTGGCTAAATGTAATGTATGGCTGGTAGATTGGTGATGACAGTACCAGAGGTGTCGCACTTTAACGCTACTCTTCGGCGTCGCTCTGGGTTATTTACACCTGGTGTAAGTAAATGAGATGGTAGTGCTGCCATCTATGGTAATATACACGATGCAACTATATTTTTTTTTATTTCCATACTCGTGGCGGCGCTGTAATCGCGCCACAAGCGAAACACATCGGTTGAAAGAATTTTATGTCTCATGAGAACATACAATGGTTCACTTATAATGAGATACAAAGTAATTATTATAATTTTAATAATATTATCACATCACCTCTAGTGCTGGAAGCGATATAGTCTTTATACATATTAGGTACCATGTGTTAAAAAGATTACAAGATTACAATTAAAAAAATTACATCGAAGCCTAAATCGCGCTAACAAAGATCCGAAGTTAAAACAGTATATATAGAATAGCTCCGAACTACCACTCGGAGCGTTGGCCGCTCCCCGGGCAGAACACCTTGCCCGGCGAAAGATCTCCCCTTTTCCTTCCTACCGCCACATACTTATTTTACATAATGTGTGTTTTACACTTGTTGTGAAAAAAATTAGTACAACGCATTAACCATTTCTGGTGTACAAAATTATTGAACTTTAAAAATACTAAGTATTACTAAGTATGTACATTTATAGTGTACATATTAGTAATATACGTACGTAATAATATGAATACATAATATACGTAGTAATTAGTAATTTTACTTAAATTACAAAAAAAAAATACAGACTGCAAAAATACATTTAATTCTACTTGCACTATTACAGCATAATATTTAAATTATCAAATTTTATGTCATATTATATTATATAACTGACTAAATAATTATTGTTTAATTTATTTTCGTCAAAGATTTAAACATATTGTTTTTCCAACAACTCAACATCCGAATAAAAATATTTCGTCCCCCCCACGTTTCTTTCAGCGCTAGACTTACGTGCCGCGACTTGTACATATAGTTGCATCTTATAATGCCATTATCATCCATGTCGATTTTCGTTAAGGTGATGAAATAGCTTCTGACAACACTTTACTTCTATTAAATAAATTTCGAAGTATGTGTGGTGTATTGAAAATTTGCGTTACTCATAAATAAAACAATTTATATGTTAAATTTACAGTATATGTCTTTCTGCAAGGCGCAGGCCTCCTCTCATTTCTGAGAGGACTTAAGGGCAAGCCGAGCACGTAGTAGAATGTGTAAAATTTATATGTAAACTAATGTATTTATTAATTTTCATTTTTGAAAACATAAGGACCATTGATCTTAAGGATGGTTTTTCACGTGATGACTGAAAGCTATCACGGCTTCTTCTAGCTCCGTAAATGTCAAAGCTTTCGTCAAATCTTTGATTTTTGGGAGAATAAAACAGTCGCATGGTGCAAGGTCTGGACTGTGTGCGGGATGGATTACGAGCTCCACTTTTTCAGACGGCAAAATGACTTGGTCTTGTCCGCGGTTTGCGCCGAAGCATTGTCAAATAGAACGTGACTTTTTGCTCGTTTTTCCTTAACTTTTTTTAAAGAATCTGGGCAAAGAAATGGTGATGTTCCACTGATCATTAACTGTTTTTTGCCTATCGTGTGTGTAGTAAAAAACGCAATCGTATTTTTGCCTACGCTTTTTGTCTACATCACCTGAAGATACCTCGTGTAGAGGCGAAACACGCGTCGTATTGTCGTCAGTCGTGTGTCTTTCCTAGTATAGTGGTGCTGAGATTAGTGGTGATAGAGATAGTGCATACAATTGAGGGAGGTGCTCTTCAAACTAGGTAAGACACATAATTTTATTTTATCGAGCGGATGTACGTGAGGTAACTTTTTAAAAACTTTAATTTTTTTATACGATAAGGGTGACAAACGAGCACACAGCCCACCTGATGGTAAGTGGTTGCTGCGGCCCATAGATATCTACATCTATCCTCTATTACAAATGAAAATGTAGATGCGTTGTCACCCGTGAGGATTAAGATGGAATGCCTCATTTCCAGTAAAAAGGGCCTCCGGCCACCTGCACTCACCAAGCGAAACGCAGAGGTAAACCTCTAAGGTAAACCTCTTCCTAATAACGACGTCAGCCTGCTTGCCAAGCATGACAAATATGAGGCGATCTGTGGGGGAGGCCTATGTTCAGCAGTCAAGTTTAATATACTGTAACGGTAATGGTATGGTGGTGGTATGCAGGACGCATTTGATGGACGCGGTTCCGCTGACCTTGGGGCAGGAGTTCAGCGGGTACGCGACGCAGCTGACGTTCGGCGTGCAGCGCGTGTGCGCCGTGCTGCCGCGCCTGCACTACCTGGCGCTGGGCGGCACCGCCGTCGGCACCGGCCTCAACACGCGCGTCGGCTTCGCCGAGAAGTGCGCCGCCGAGATCGCCGCGCTCACCGGTACCCGCCCGCACGACGGCACTGCACTATTACACCGCACGATACACTGCACTATTACACCGCATGACCACAATGCACTATTACACCTCACGACACACTGCACTATTACACCGCATGACCACAATGCACTATTACACCTCACGACACACTGCACTATTACACCGCATGACCACAATGCACTATTACACCTCACGACACACTGCACTATTACACCGCATGACCACAATGCACTATTACACCTCACGACACACTGCACTATTACACCGCACGACCACACTGCATTATTACACCGTACGAGCACACCAAACTATCACACGGTACTCATGCACCGCTCTATCGTACAACTCTATCGCACTACCCTGCTGCACCGCACGACTATACCACACGATTGCAGAGCACTACTGCAACGCACGGCCACACCAAACTTGCACGGCACTATTGCACCGCATGACCACAATGCACTATTACACCTCACGACACACTGCACTATTACACCGCACGACCACACTGTACTATTACACCGCACGAGCACACTGTACTATTACACCGCACGAGCACACTGTACTATTACACCGCACGAGCACACTGCACTATTACACCGCACGACCACACTGCATTATTACACCGTACGAGCACACCAAACTATCACACGGTACTCATGCACCGCTCTATCGTACAACTCTATCGCACTACCCTGCTGCACCGCACGACTATACCACACGATTGCAGAGCACTACTGCAACGCACGGCCACACCAAACTTGCACGGCACTATTGCACCGCATGACCACAATGCACTATTACACCTCACGACACACTGCACTATTACATCGCACGAGCACACTGTACTATTACACCGCACGAGCACACTGTACTATTACACCGCACGAGCACACTGCACTATTACACCGCACGACCACACTGCATTATTACACCGTACGAGCACACCAAACTATCACACGGTACTCATGCACCGCTCTATCGTACAACTCTATCGCACTACCCTGCTGCACCGCACGACTATACCACACGATTGCAGAGCACTACTGCAACGCACGGCCACACCAAACTATTGCACGGCACTATTGCACCGTATTATCGCAACGCACGACGGCACTCCCTGCTGAACCACACGACCACACCACACTATCGCACTGCACGACCGCACTTCGGGCATTTCAAACTCTACTCAATTGAGTACTTTTTGTTAGGGCCAATGTCCGATCCTAGCATTAAATATAGTATGTAGTATGTAAATGAAACCACACGACCGCACAGTACGGGTAGCGTTTATTGAAATCGCTTGTAATACATGTACAACCCTCTCTCACAAAGAAACAGTATTTGTTTATGTGTTTACTTTATTACTTTTATACTTGATTGGTAGTTTACTTCATAGGAAAGTTCTTATTGATAATTCATAATCTGATTCCGGTGTGCGTGTGTCCTTGCGTCCTCAAATGTATAGAAAAACGCGCATTATAAAATCATAATCTTAAATATTCCGACCCGGAATCAGAACGTTCGTCAGTGTCATTTTTACAGATAGATCTGAGAAAATGATAATCTGAAAAAATCTGAATGTGTGTGGAGCATAGTTAAATTGTATGCAATTCTGGACTCTCTTAACTAATAATATATGAATTTAGATTATGAATTCAGAGAGGAATTCCGGATGTGCAAGTCCAGCCTTACGAACCCATTATGTTGTAACAGGCATCCCGTTCGAAACTGCTCCGAACAAGTTCGAGGCGCTGGCGTGCCACGACGCCATGGTGGAGGTGTCGGGCGCGCTGAACACCATCGCCGTGTCGCTGATGAAGGTGGCCAACGACATCCGCCTGCTGGCGTCCGGCCCACGCTGCGGCCTGGCCGAGCTGCTGCTGCCCGAGAACGAGCCCGGCTCCTCCATCATGCCAGGTGCCGCCGCCACCGTCCTACTACACCTCCATCCCACCTACAAAGATCCTCCAAAGTCCCTCCACCGTCTCTCCATTGTCCCTCCACCGTCCCTCCACCATCTTTCTAACGCCATCTATAAGAAGCGTATCATAGACTTTCTTACGACACCCACGTGACGAAATAAGGTGACAGATACCTTACGTCACGAGTAGTTACGTTACATTTTGCATGAATAAAATAATATTTATTTATTACGTAATTGAGTTTACAAGAATATTTATTGAAAGTCAATTATATTTGTGCTTTTACCACTGGTTCGGAAAAAACCTTTGTCTAGGGAATAATCGGCAAAAACCCAGTGATACTCCTTTTAAACATTGATTTACATTAATATGTTATACAATTAACCCTCCGTGTACCAGGTGACTAAAAGTCTCGTCCCATACTAGGTGGGGTGTGACAAACCCAAAAATAAAAAGTAACAAAATTTACATATCTTTTTGTTTTTTGGCGGAATTAAATATTAGGTATTTATAAATACATAATAATAATCAGGTTTAAGTAAAACTCAGAAAAGAAAGTATGTATTAAAATATTTATTATTATAAAAGAACAAAAAAACACAACTTCTGTAATATATGCAACTTAACAGTCATTTTCTTACGTACTAATTTAAAATGGCACTTTTTATTTTCACAATCATCTTAATTTTAGAAATAACAATATATTTTTTAATAATTAAACATATATTGAACACAGGAAAGATAAATTTGAATTGAGATCATCAGTATTCAATTCACCACGTCTTGACAAAAAATCAGTATGCTCCATATATATTGGCACGTAACATTTTGTACGTGAGTATTTTGTTATACGATCTTTATTTCTAGGGCAACTTAAGCATCCTTTTTGAGCATTAGACGTTCTTGCTGGGCGTTTAGTTTAATTTTCGGGCGAAACATCAAATATTTAGCAATTCTATTGCAGGCAGAACCAAAAGCTTCCAAGGGACCTACTTGGAAACTTTTGGTTCTGCCTTCTGGAGTTTAAGTGGCCTTTTATCAAAGCAATACCACCAGGCAAATGTTTGTGCTTTCTATTCTACAGCGAACATTGCTTCTGCATGGTTCTTTTTGCCACTTCGCCGTCTTATCTTTGCCAATATAATACCTTTGTCTAGACGGGTGAATCTCTGAAAGTGGTACATTGTCGTCACTGTCAAAATTAGAAGAAAGTATTTCTGCATCGACTTTGCTGTTCGTGTCACTCTGAATACAAAAATTCAGATTCACCTGTAGATCCCGGTCCTAAACCTCCAAATTCTAATTCTTGTCTCCTTCGTCTAAAAATGCTTGTAATATATCAACTTTCTTGATATACGCCATTTTTCTTGTAAACTATTTTCTGTAACGAATTAATATCCATTAAAAATGCTAAAGATACATAAATTAAACGTACATAAGTAAAAATATACATAAATTACATCGAATAAATATCTTACCTCTTTATCAACGTGCCGTACGAGGTGGGGTGTGTGACGCCCATACGTACTTTAAGCGCATGTAGCTCGTCTGGAAGTTGCTGCTGGACTGACTTAGCGCCACTGATCGGAGCAGCAACGTTCCAATTCCAGCTACTGAGAACTTTGGCTTTGGTGCGTCCACAGTTTTAAAATTATTGCGAAATTTCAAGGACTGGGGTTTGTCAAACCCCACCTGGTGCACGGAGGGTTAAATATGAAAACATTTGAAAACAACATGGTACCGATCCCATCATTCCCAGAGATTATTTTATCAATCATGTACTCTCTAGCAGTAGTAGGTGATTTTTATAATATTATAACCCTAATTAAAAAATTTTTGCTTAATAAAAATTTTAAGATTTTTGATAGATAATTCCTTCATATTTTCTGGAATATTGAACTGAAAACAAAATATTGCACATTGCCTATGAAGGAATTACATATTCTTTGGGAGTCGAGTGACTGGTATAATCACCAGTTGCTTGTTCCTAGTATTTACAGAATGTACATTACTATTTTTAATAATATAATATTATGTTTACTAAATATTCAATATGCAGTTAACAATTTCCAGTGATTCATATCAGACAATCATAATTTTTATCATTACCGATGTATGTATGCAGGCAAGGTGAACCCGACGCAATGCGAGGCTCTGACGATGGTGGCCGCCCAGGTGATGGGCAACCACGTGGCCTGCACCATCGGCGGCTCCAACGGACACTTCGAGCTCAATGTTTTCAAGCCCATGATTGTCGCCAACGTGCTGCGCTCCATACGACTAATAGGTGGGCAGGAAAATCTAGTTCAGGTGTGTGTGTGTGTGTGTGACCACGCACGCCAGCAAATGCTCGACATGCACCACATACCACAAAACACAGCATACAAATCACACCACCTTTACTAGGTGATGGGAGTGTTCCAGTCTGAAGAGATACACAGATGGCTATTCTCCGTTAATACTGGGCGCCGTGACAAAAATTTGGTGTGGGGGATATTGTTATTATTATTACTAATACAAATTGGTCTTTCACTGCTGGCCGTATGAGAGAGAGATCACTCAGTGAGCTATGGAGAAGGCTATGCTCGGAGTTTCTCCGCGTGATAGACTTGAAAACGAGAATATCCGAAGTAAAACCATAGTGACCGACATAGCCCAACAGAATCATACATATATATGTATGTATCACCATCATCATGACAGCCCTTCACAATTCCACTACTAAATAAAGTCCTCACCTAAGGAATGCTACAAAGCAAGACCCTGAGCCACCTTCATCCATCGGCTTTCTGCATATCTTATCATATTTTTTTTACAATTTCAGGTGATGGCTGCGCTGCGTTCAACAAGAATTGCGCTGTAGGCATCAAAGCCAACGAGGCGCAGATCAGCAAGATCATGCGCGAGTCCCTTATGCTGGTCACCGCTCTCAACCCACACATTGGATACGATAAGGTCAGTTTCAAATTGCGAAATGGTCTATATTCTGTTTCTTTGTGTAGCCTATTATATTATTATGGTTAAGTAAGTTTTTGTTTAGTCCGTGTAGTGACAGTAGAAGAATATCCACTACACCATTTCGTTCCGTGTGTGTAAGAGGCGACAGAGGGAAACTAAAATAGGAGATGGGCAGCAGCATCTTCCTGATAACAATTCAAAATAATAATAACTGCGGTTGCCAACCCGCCTGCCAAGCGAGGCCAACATGGCAAAATCCCCCCCTATGAAACAACCTGTGGGGGAGGACTATATTCAGCAGTGGACTTTTATAGGCTGTTTTTTTAGTTCCTGTCGTTTTATACTTGACTACAGTTAGACCAAAAAGAGAATAATATTTTTGGCTATAATGCATATGACCCCTTCTACGTAAATCCGTTACTGTTAAATTATACACAAGGTTTTTTTTTAAATTTCAGCATGGAGTTTATCTAACATCATAAACTCTATTTTGAAATTAAAAAAAAACATTTTATATAATAAAGATGACAGGTAATTGAAACATGTTAATGATTTCAAATCCCATGCGAGATTGCAAGACAACATCACAAAGATAGGGGGCCAAAATTGGGTTAGAAATAGCCAAAGGCAGATGGTTTCTTGCAAACCAAATTATCTAGACAAAAATTAGTTACTACAATAATATATAGATTAATAATATTAGACACAAAACAGATATAATCACGTACGTGAGGGTAATATTGTCATCCGGCTAATATGGTCACTTTATTATAACTCAAACACTACAACCTTGTTTGCATAGATGGTTCTGCGATACGATAGCTCTTCGTCAGTCAATCAAATAATAAAAGGTCAAACGCTTTATCGAAGCCATTATGACAGTTGATATTATGGTAATTATTTTTGTCGATTTTAGTATTGAGTAGTGTAGTTAGTTTTTTAAGATGACGTTTCAAAGTGTTCCTGATTATTGCCAAAGTTCGTTTGCTATTTTTTTTTTCTAAATATATTAGTGATAAGTATACGACTTTGTGTTTTTGTCGTTGTCTTCCTCCTAGTTTAGGTTTTATAGGACGGCAAAGCTTGAAGTGACCATAGTACCCTCACTTACCTCAGTAATAAGTCATTACACTGTTACTTACTCTTTTATTGGTTTGTAAGAAATAAAAGGCTTTTTTATTTATATAGAATGATTTCATAATTTCATTTCCGTATAGTGGCGGTTCATTCCGTAAGAAAATACACAACTCTTATATCATTTTGTGAGTGTCATCTTAACCCTTTCACTGTCCCGTGCACTAGATATAGGTCATTGCTATTATCTTACTATTGCCTGAAAGCCGGACAGTGAAAGTGTTAAGATACAGAAGGAGATAAAACAGAAGATCGTCTTACTAATAACAATTTTAAAAAATAAAAATTTGCGGTTGTCTGCGAAGCCTGGCTATTTTAAATATCTCCCCTGCAAGGCAATCTATGACAAACGATAGACCCATGTTCAGCTATGGGCTTTTCATAGGCTGTAAATGGTGTTCTTTCCCGGTCGGCTAACCCACAATACAGTATCAATGTGGCCATACCGCCTATGAAGCAATCTATGGGAGAAGCCTATGACTTTAATATTCATGAATGAATGAAATGGTTTTAGTCCCAATAAGTATAAAAATGTAGTCGGCTTTGTAGCTACACGCGGCTTCCCGTGAAACAAAGAAGTTACAGTTTGGCACTAAATTTATCTACGCATTCAACTGATTAAAATATTTTCATTTTATAACCCCAAGTTGTAAAGGTTCTTCGTTTTTAGGGTTCCGTACCCAAAGGGTAACCAACGGGACCGTATTACTAATCTTCCGCTGTCCGTCCGTCTCTCTGTCAGCGGGTTATATCTCATGATCCGTAATAGGTAGACAGTTAAAATTTTCACAGAATGTGTTTTTTCTGTTATGCTATACAAACACATAATAAAAATTTAAAAAAATTAGAAATTAAAAGGGGCTCTCCTACTAGAAATGCGTATTACGATGGTACGTAACCCTTGAGTAGTCCGACTCGCACTTGTCCGGTTTTTAATAATGATATGCCTAGATATTAATTATTTATTGAATGAAAGGGCGGCTCTTGAAATTTAGTTGGGCGCATTTTGAAAATAAACAAAATATTTCAAGCCGCTATGATACGATATTTTCACACTAAATAGTGTCTTATCATTGATAAATCTTATTTAATTTCTAAATACGGTTTTTATAAAGTAGAAATTCTAGTTCTTCGAATTTTGTTAATTATTTGATAGTTAGATTTATAGAAAATTATGAAAACACACTGGTGAATGTAGGCCTCCCCTATAGATGTCAACAACCGCAGTTTTTTATTTTTTAGTTGTTATTAGCAAGACGCTGCTGCCCATCTCTTAGTTTTTTCCCTATGTCGTCTTTTACGACACCTACAAGACGGTAGTGGATATCTTACACCGCCACTAAATGATCAAAAAAAGTAGAGACAATTAACGGTAACATTATTTTTTATTATAATGTATGGGATCGAAATACACTTCAGGATTTACAATTTTTTAAATATTTTTAAATTTTCTTGAATAATACATTCCGCAGACAAAAAGGTTTCCATACCATGTCTTCCTTCCCCGGCGAGCACGTATAGGGAGAGGTTTTGCACACTGTTTTTATAACAATGCTAATCTCTCTTTATAAAACTTCGATTTATATAAAATATACATTGTTCCAGGCGGCAACAATCGCGAAAACCGCGCACAAAGAAGGCACAACACTGAAGGACGCTGCCATCAAACTCGGCTACCTCACAGAGGAGCAGTTCCACCAGTGGGTCCGTCCGGAAGACATGCTCGGGCCCAAGTAGAAAGCCCCATTTAAGATATTGAAACAACATTTGTGAGGGCATGCTGTGTTTGTGACAACAATGTTATCTGTGGTTGCTGTGACTGAAAAGATATTATATTTAATTTAATTATTAGCAATATGTTATGTTTGACCTTTTAAAAAGCCGTTGCAGACAGCTTTGCAGTTGTATAAAATGTTATTCTATAGTATTGAAAGTGTTCACTAAGTTTTATTATACAAAGACAATAAATAGACGATATATAAGAAGGTCCTTTCAGAAAAATCAATAAAATACAATTGTGGGACAACACCTTATTATAAACCAGCCCAAAGGTTAAATCAGTAATTAAAAAAAAAAAGAGAAAAGCTTTTACTTTTTACTACTACAACTAAGACGATTCTAACGACTCCGTTTATGTTTAGAATTTAAATCCATCATGTCATTTAGGCTACAGAGCGTGCGAAAGAAATATACATACATACCCTCGAAAAACATTACCCTCCTGGCAGTCGGGTAAAAATTGGATACATGTACTTATATATAAATGTCTGAGAAATTATACTTGTTTTACGATTTATGCTGCATTCAAATAAATTATTGAATTAGATAAGTGAGTTATTTATCGACATATCTATTAATCTGTTATTTACATCTATTATTATCAGTAGGGTGTAGACCACGAACTCGAAAGTTCGTGAATCACTCCGAAAAAACACAAGCATTTTGAATGGCAATGAATGAAATCAACGCTAGATCACTAGTAAAAATCACGTGACTTAACGTTATAATATGACTTTCTCGTTCATTTTTACAGTTTTCTATGAGCGTTAGCAATTGCAGAAAGACAAATTTGTGAACCCCGCAGATTGTCGCATCCATAAGTTTGTATATATCTAGTTGTTGTATTGGAGATTTTGTACTGACTAAAATATATAATTTAAATCAAGCTAAGTATTTTTGAATATTATTAAAAGGGGTTCAGTTTTTATTTCCTTCAGCACTGACTCCGTCATTATTGAGTTATTTTTTTTATTTCCTATTGTTAATTTTAAAAGTCAGTCTCGGCATTCGCTTCCCTTTTTTTAAGGAGGTGAGTGTGAGAGGTGTATGCCGTATTAGTCTATGTTTGCGGACTACAGTCCTCAAAATATATTCCTGGATGTGAACTGTGAAATGCTACATGGTGAATTTTATGAGCCAGTAGTTGTTTTAATTATTTTTTTTTCTTCAGCAACCTACGTTTATAGTTAACTACAGTTTAAATGAATTGTTTACGTACGATGTCGTATATTTGTTTTAATAAAAAATATGCTATTGCATTTTTTTTATTTAATCTTAAGTCCCGCCGGTCCACTTCGGTCTCCCCGTGATCATTTTTTTATAACTGGCTTTACGGCTCTGGGTTCTAGCCCTTCTGAGCTTGAAGTTACAATGTATAATTATCCCTCATAGTACACTGCTTCACAATATGTTGATGCGTCACATTGTGCAGCCCTTGGGTGATTTTGACGACAAATTGAGCCAGCAAACAGCTGACAATTAGGCATGGTATCTCAAGGCACCTAAGCAGAGTCGCCTTATCTTGAGAATCACATCACCATCAGAGCACTTGTTTCACCGTTTCTACTAATAGTTCACATGCGCAGACACTTAATACACAAAATCGCACCACTTTTACATATCAAAATCCACTTCAAACCATTGTTTAAACAATGATACAGGATCAGCCAAGGAACATATATATCCCTAAAGGGGTGACCAACCCTTTGAGCATAGAAAATAGAGGATGGCAAGGCTACAAAAAAAATCGTGTCAAATTGAAACAATAAATGGCGGACGCTGTAAGCTCCGCCTATTTTTTAGTGATGTGAAGTCAATCAACTTTTAAAATTTAGTAACACCTATATACATATTATTTATTTATTTTTAAATATGCAAAATTATATTTTCTCTAACGATTGGGGAGGCTAGGGGAATTTCGCGTGAATTTAACCGACAGATGATTGCTGCTCCAGTTTTATCGTTTAAATAATAGTTTGAAGACGATTTTGATACTTAATGCACGGATAGCAACTCGTGCTTGTAAGTTAGCAAGCTAGTTGCTCTGACTTCATATTATACAGAATAAGCTTTACTTCTGGGCTAATAAGTTATTATCTAAAGCCAGGTTGGTTAAACAGGATGGAGTTCTCTTTTTGAGCTAGTAGCACCCCCACCATTATTTTTCTACTATTCTGTCTTGTGCACCAGTTTCGTGTGGTCGGTTAAGCTAATATCTTTTGAAGTAAAAACTACTTTAGAATCGCTGTGATTTGAATATTATTATACTTTACGATGCACGTGTGGTTACAAATTATCATATCAAATAAATTATTTGCCGTGAAATATTTTTTATTTTGTATCCACCCCGGCTTAGCATGAGTGGACAGGAATTGCAATCCTGATAAATCCCATTTTGCCAAACATCTTTTGACACTGGACATAACCTAGCCAACGACCACTCCTTTAAAGTCTTCCATACGTGTAATAAAGGGCTGCGACTGTGTGTGCTGTTCCACAGTTGGAGATATTGAAAAGTATTAATAGTAACGTTGCACTGCTGAATGAACAAACAAATGTTACTAACTCACCTCTCTTACATATCTTTAAGCCTGCTCTCTAATAATAGAGAGCCTCGCAATATGGTCGTTTGTCACCCTCACAGTGATCGGCGATTGGTTGCGTGGTTGGAGGGTAGGCGGGCGTTGCGCGGCGGTTTGTTTTAATTTTACAAACGGCTGCGTAAGTCCGGCGGTGATTGGTCGCATGTTTTATCGCATGACGCGGTCGCTCGCTCCTTAAGTAGAGAGCGGTTGCGTCATCGGTCTGTATAAAAGGCAGTTGTTTTGGCTAGCCGCTCACGTAGCGGTTAGCCACCGTAGAGTCTATATCACCTGAGGATGCCTCGTATAGAGGCGAAACACGTGTCGTATTGTCGTCAGTGGTGTGTCTTGCCTAGTGTAGTGGTGTTGGGAGTAGTGGTGCTGGGATTAGTGGTGACGGGGATAGTGCACGCAGTTGATGGAGGGCGGGAGGTGCTCTTCATACTAGGTAAGACACATCATTTTATTTTATAACGCGGATGTTTGCGAAGTAAATTTTTCTAAAAACTTTTATATAATGGATTTCCGCAAAGTAACGCCTGATTCTATTAATTAAATTAATCATAAATAAATTGTACGAGAATTTCATATGTACGAGGGCGGCACTGAAAATTTCGGGAATCAAGGAAGTGACGCAACATTACTATTTAAAAATGTATTTATTGCTTTTCGAAGTATTCTCCGCGAAATTTGACACATTTTTCCATACGATGGAACCAATCATTGAAGCAACCATTCCATTCGGAAGTTGGGGTCTCCAAAATGGCCGTTTTGTAGGCGTCCACAGCTTCTTCAGGTGATGAAAAGCTCTGTTCACGAAATTTATTCTTTATTTTAGAGAAAGTATAGAAATCATTAGGGCTTAGGTCGGGGCTGTACGGCGGATGGTCTAATAATTCTATGTTTTCTTGCTCTAAAAACTCTTTTTTTCTGTGTGCGGTGTGAGAACTCGCATTGTCGTGATGGAGGATGATGCGGCCGTTGCAGTTCTCTTTACGGAGTTCAGAAATGACCTGTGACAAACAAATGCTAGCATACCATTCTGCATTAACCGTTCTTTGTCCCTCAAGAGGAATACTCGTAACATGGCCGGTTTTGGAGACAAACGTGGCCACCTTTTTTTTTACAACACCGTGAACGAACAATTTTTGTTGGCTTTAACTCATTTTCGAACACCCAAACTCGTGACTGGTTTTTTGTTTCGGGTTCGTACGCGTATATCCAGGATTCGTCACCTGATACGATGTTGTATACAGCATTTGAGGATCCTGCGTGGAATCTTTCGAGAGTTCTGACGCACCAAGTAACGAGAGGCGCTTTTTGTTCTTCACAGAGCGAATGCGGTATCCATCGGGAAAACAACTTTTTTACACCTAATTGTTCATACAAGATTATTTGTATTTGACTCATGCCAATGTCTAAAGTTGCCTGAATTTCGCGGTATGTCACATGTCGATCTTCCTCAATCAGCTTACGCACAGCATCAACGTTTTCTTGGGTGACTGCAATTTTTGGATGACCTTGACGGGAATCATCACTGAGCTTGACACGTCCACGTTGAAATTCATCAAACCAGCGATAAATTGTGGTTTTGGATGGGGCTTCATCACCAAATGCAGAAATTATCCGGTCAACACACTGTTTTTGTGTTAAACCACTTCGAAAGTCATAATCATAGAATTATTACGCATAGAATACTAGTACGCGCACCGAAAGTGAAGCAAGTAAAACTAACGCGAAACCGCGTTAGTTGACTCAGCGAGGCGTCCCTGGTATATAGTGTATTATCTATGGAGGCGTCAGTGCGCAACGTCACGCCTTACGGAGAAGAGCTCGCGAAGAATTGTAAAAATTACCGTTTGTGTTGTAAAATATTGTCACAACGGTGATGATAAACATAAAAGAAGTGATGGTATTACATTTTACATATAAGTTTATACATTTAATTCATTATAAGTACGTAAAACTAAAAAAATACTTACCTAAGCTCTCATAATACAAATGTTGCTAGTTGTGGGGAAAAAATCACAATTTTCTTTTAAAAATATTTATTTTCTATTTGTGTTTAAAACGTTTAATCGCAACGCTCTGTGTAAAACTCAAACGTTTATATATAGATACCTACTTCTCTAAGTGTTAACATTATATTAACAATGGGTACCTATTTAAAACTAATACGGAGTGATCAGCTAATCGCGATTCCTCGACGCCAATTTAACGCAACTATTTTATTTTAATTGCTTTTTTTATTGACTAAGGTTACGTTTTAGAGTATAGAATAAAACTTTTTTATTTACAACATCATGAGATTATTAATAAGAACGCCTTTACTAACCAGATGATGAGATACACATTTATTAGTGGCCCTTCACTGTGTAGGAAGCGCACGGTAGCACGTGCGATAGACGTAACACTACATTACGTCCAGCGAATTGTTTTTCAGACTTTATTATAGTAATTCGGTATAAGCTAGCCTGCACACCCGACCTACTTGCGAGATATTGCTATTGGTTTGAGATCGCATTCGAGTTTTATTTTTCTCGATTGTAAATCTGACATTTTTACATCCTAATAATTTTATATTAATAAATCTATTGTACTACTAAGACAAAATCATTTTACTTCGGGAAAACAACCATTAAAATTTCATCGTGTCTATTGGATCAATCTGTGTGTATATCCTTTCAAATAAAAAAATCTAAATCGGTTTAGAAATTGTAGAACTCTGAGGTAAAAAACATTAAAAATACACCGAATTGATAACCTCCTCCATTTTTGAAGTCAGTTAAAATTAAACATTACACGATGTGCTTATTGTATTCGAGCAAATTAATTGTGTTTAATTTAATAAAATTTCTAAAATTTTATTACGTCTGCATTTTTTACCATTAATATATGTATAATAAAGTTATATTAGTACCATCATTATCGTGTTTATTTTATTCCATTTTATATTCTCTCATAAAATACATCTTCGTACGTAATACGTAATCTTTATTATATCAATTTTTTAAAATTAATCAAAAAATAGTGATTTGCACAATTTGATTGCAAACGCCAGAAACTGGTATCACTGAATGGCGTGTATGTGTGCGTGTGACAAGCGTAGGCACATTCGAATGGCGCCCACTAACATTATGACCTTGCATCATTTTAACGCTCGTGTTTTGTACTGGACTGCGCTTCTATGCGTAATAATTCTATGGTCATAATAAATCATCGCTTTTGAATTTTCTCGAGTCAATTCCATTTTCTCAACGACTAAACAATTTTGACAAAACCTTGTGACAAGACCGAGAATCTTTTTTTAAATAAATAAATGGTATTCGATTTTTAAAACCAAGGAGTTTTCAATTAAAAAGATTTTAATATGACAGGAACAGTGGAAATAGTCCATTCCCGATACTTTTAGTGCAGCCTATGTATATTACAGGATGCTGCAATTTATAGTCATAAGAATGTACTGCGTAACAAAAAGCGACAGATAGTGGGATGGAATAGGTATGTGTCTTTGTTTTCAGTCATGGGTATGTGTTGGAAAGCCAATGTGTGGAGCAGCATACGAGGATAAGAAAGGGTCACGTAAGGCTTTTATAAGCAAACTCATGTGCCAGGATAATGAAGAAAAAATTAAAATAGATATTATGGTGGTGATGGTGACGCTGGGGACAGTGTGAATATGGGGGGGGGGGGGGGGTAGCCCGCTGCGCTTCACAATCGATGATGTTAAATCGGCAATTCTATACATTCTATACAAATAAATAAAATTGAAGTGTCTGTTTGTAATGTTAAAATTACAGTTTTTTACTAAATGCATATGAAAGTAAATACGATACCTATAACTAAAATACAATTTTTAAAATTTTTGTCTGTCTGTCTGTCTGTCTGTCTATCTGTCTGTTTGTTCCGGGTAATCTCCGAAACGGCTGGACCGATTTTGACGGGACTTTCACTGGCAGGTAGCTGATTTCATAAGGAGTAACTTAGGCTACTTTTATTTTAGAAAAATAATCAGGGTTCCGCGCAGAAACATAAAAACCTTAACACGCGAACGAAGTCGCGGGGAACAGCTAGTAAACAATATAAAGCGTGGGATATCACCAGGTCACGTTGGCCTCAGCGTCGAACACCTCAGATATGCGGGTGTGCACCTTCACAGAGTCCTCAAGTTGCTCTACAACCTATGTGTTGGTCATGGTTACTTACCTGATACAATGATGATGACAGTGGTCGTGCCCATCCTTAAGAATAGGACGGACGATACAGCGGATGAAACCAACTACAGGCCGATAACCTTAGCGACCATCTCGGCTAAGGTTCTGGGTAGTCTGCTTGATACACAGTTAAGTAAGGCAGTTAAGTTACATGATTCTCAGTTCGGGTTTAGGCCTGAACTGTCAACGGAGAGCGCAATACTGTGTCTCAAGCAGACTGTGCGGTACTACACGGACAGGAAGACTCAGGTGTATGCGTGTTTCCTGGATTTGTCTAAAGCCTTCGACCTAGTACCTTATAAAATCCTATGGCAGAAACTAAAACGGGAAAGTAGCTTGAGACCAGAGTTGGTTTCACTGTTGGAATATTGGCACGTAACCAGGCTAACACAGTTAGATGGGGTTACGCCTTAAGTGATCCCTACAAACTAAAGTGCGGAGTGAGGCAGGCAGGGCTGACTTCACCCAGGCTGTTTAATCTTTACGTTAACAGACTGATTGAGACGCTCAGCAGAGCAGGTTTCGGTTGCTTAATACACGGTGTCCATGAATAATTTTAGTTACGCAGACGACATGGTTCTGTTGAGCCCCTCAGTCAGCGGGCTTCGAAAGCTGTTGAAAATTTGTGAAGCATGTGCCGAGGAGACTGGACTCAGTTACAACTCAAAAAAGAGTGAATTTATTGTCTTCAAAGGTAAAAGCAAACCACTTGATTTCAAGCCTGAGACAAGTGGCTGAGTTTAGGTACCTCGGACATATTGTAACTAAACGCTTGGATGATGACAGTGACATTGAACGAGAGCGTCGAGCGCTATCGGTCCGGGGCAATATGTTGGCTCGCAGATTTGCACGTAGTACGACTCAAGTCAAGTTAACTTTGTTCAAGGCGTATTGCCAATCCTTTTACACGTGCAGTCTGTGGACTGGCTATACGCAGCGAGCCTACAGTGCTCTGCGTGTTCAGTACAACAATGTGCTGAGGGTGATGTTGAGGAGGCCTCGACACTGCAATGCGTCGGCTATGTTTGCGAATGTTCGTGTGGACGACTTCTACGCGATCATGCGCAAGAGTGCCGCGTCCATGATGAGCAGACTATTGAGGAGCTCCAACACCCTTCTCAGCGTATTGGCTGTGAAGCTGGATAGCCCGCTCTGGAGGGCTTGGAATGGTGCACACACCAGCACCAGGAGAATGCCACCTGGAATTCGCTATGTGAGGCTGGGGCTAGGTTAAGTTACTAATATAGGATAAGTACTTCTAATATTATAATATGTATTTCCTATACTTGTTGATGTATTTCCTATACTTATCCTATAGGATAAGTATAGGAAATACATCCTTTAGGATGTATTACCGATAATTGTTGGTCTTAATAACCTGATCCTGTATTGCACAGACAAAACCCTCGGTTTCCCCAAAGAGGTTCCCGAAACGTAGCCAGTGGAGGAAGGCGACTGTGTCTACGAAAGGCTCACGTAGAGCCTTGTAGAAACTCCCGTGTAGCTTCTTCTCCTTCCATAAGGTCTCCCGGTCGGAAATGCTCTGTACTGCCGGGTCTTGCCATTGCTCGCTGGCTAAGTATAGAGATAAGGATAGATTATTAGTATGATTATGGACGGCTCCGTAGCGCCGTGGCTTAGCAATGAATTGCTGCGCTGGGGGTCGTGGGTTCGAATCCCACACGGAACTTCTTCCGTGTGGGTTCCAGACCCGAAACAATTATTTGTAGGCCATACAAATACTTCTATTTGTATGGCCAGCAAATAATTGTTCCGGGCCTGGATGTTTGTCTTTGTGCAATTTATGTTTGTAAACTGCCTCCACCATACAGGAAAAAATCCTAGTGTGGGGGTAACGTATTTTTTTTGAAATAAAAAAAATAGAAAACACCTTCTTCGGTTTCACTTGGCCAACATTTTCTAGCACAGTACCTACGTTTAGTGAATTTAGGTTTTATCTTAATATATATCTGGACGCTGGACTCCATGACGATTGTCCTGCAATTCTTTTAATATTGAAAACTCCACGCCACAATACCGTACCTCTCCATTAACACTTTCCTTTTATACTTACTTTTTTCAAATAAAATCCCATTTCCCTCATAACTCTCCATAGAGTGGTGCGACTTCCATCAACTAACGAGAGCTTTATTAGACTGAAGTTATTTTCTAAGCAGACACTTCAGCTTCTTTACTTATCTTTGAAACAGTTTTTTCGGAAATACCTAAAACAAAGGTTAATTAAAAGTATTGGTATTACAGAATAGCAGCTTAACACAGCTGTGTTTCGTATGGTGAGTGTAGAGAACCGGAGACACTACTCGAAAAGAGGCATCAGCCATCTTAGTCCTCATGGCCCTCATTAGACAACGGATCTGCATTTTGATTCTTTATTGAGGATAGATGTGGATGTCTATGGGTCACAGCAACCACTTACCATCAGGTGGACTGTGTGCTTGTTTGTCACCCTATACTATAAAAAAACGGCTTCGTATTTATGTTATTTTTGGGACTTTGAACTGGCAAGCCTATTTTATTAGCCTGTCATTGCGGCGACCCGAAGGACTATTATTGGCACTTTATTACGTTTTTCTCGTAAACAAAAGATTTTTGTTTTAAACACTAATTCCCGTTCACCACTTTTTAGTGTCCTAGGCGTAATATTAACACTTAAAGATTAATAAATCTAAAAAAACTTAGCACATTTTAACTTTTATCTTCACTCTTTGACGTTTAGACAGACAGTGGAGTCATCATTATGGCGGAAGCAATTCTTTCGTGAAACGCACTTTAAGCGTCTTATTCACAGTCCATCTTGCTGTACGTCCTGCCAAGGTCATGCTCATACAATGAGTACATACGTCAAGCCTATTCATTGTCTTTTTGAATAAGACGCTTTACAGATAATGGTCCCACTCGAAACAGTTAAAACAATTGAAGTTTGTCTGCAATGATGCCACATTACGACCTTGTCTTTAATATACCGGATGTTTGTGAAACGCTCCTGAAATCGAAGAGAGGCGATAGTAGTAATGATACCTTTGATAATGGGCAGGAAGAAAATCGGTCCTGAGGAAAAAAATCATCTTTCCACAACGTTTTATTACTTTTAATCACGCTCCATTATGTTACACAGCTAAATGAAACGATAATTTTAAAAAAAATACCAGCAGTGGAACTTAAATGAAATCAGCCGACAATATGGTTATTGACATATTGACCCTATTGTCGCGCGGAATCGACGCGAATCCACGCGGCCCGCAGGTAGCGATCGTACCAGTACCCAATTATTTACAACACTTGTCTAAATACCTAACTTATCTACTTAACCTACTATTTTGCCACTGTGCTAGTCTCCGCCTAGTCACTTTAATTCGAATTCACAGGTTAAATAAACCAAATACCTGGTTCGATTCCCCGCTAGCGAAAAAATGAATTTTTAGCAACGATTGAGTCATTCTTTTTTAAGTCGTATTGTCGTACCATCGTGTAAGTATGTTTATTATTCCGGTGTATTCAGTTATACCTACATGTAATACCTATTCAGATCAGTTCAGTATTTAAAAAAAATAGGTACGAAACAGCTTACCGCTCCAAATCCTCCGTGGCCTTATGAGATGCGGCTCTAATTGTGCTCCATTCATTTCGAGGCAGATTTGGGCTCGATGTTGCGTCTCCTCATGCAGGCGGGGCATCATCGTATGGTCTTCGACACAGTCCGTAAGTAATTTGTCGAAAACATTCACGATTCTTTGGCGCATTTCGTCAGCACTATCACACTCACGCTTAAAAACCCTTTCTTTCAAATACTCGTACCTCCACAGAAAGTATTCTAACGGGGTCAGATCTGGTGAGCGAAGTGGCCAAGCGTGTGGTCCTAGTCTGCCAATCCAGCGATCATCAAATAATTCGGCGAGGTGATCACGGATTAACCTCACGACATGTTTAGGTGCACCATCATGCTGCAACCATGTGCGGCGATATTCAGCCAACGATAGGTCGTCTAAAATATCAACCTACTATTCATTTATAAAGTTTAGGTATCGCTGTCCGTTAAGTCGCTGTGGCAGAAACACTGGTCCCAGTATGCGATCCTTAAATAAACCTACCCATGCGTTGACCGACCATCGGGTTTGGTGCCCGGTTAGTCAAACAGCGTGTGGGATTAACCTCCGAATACACGTGTGTATTTCTTCGGTTCCACAGGCCGTTTCTGGTAAATCTCGACTCGCTCGTCCAGATAACGTGCTCAATGGAACCAGGCACACGTTGTTGCTGGTCTAATAAAACCAACGGCAGAAAACTTGCTGGGAACTTTTTTTTTCTTTTTACCGAAATTTTTTTTCACACTCCATATTTTTGTAACAAGCGTTTTACTCAATGGAGTATTTTTAATTCCTTCCCTTGTTACCAATAAAAAGTACCACAGTATCTGCATTTATATGCATGCGGTTCCCTGCTTTAAAATTAAAAAAAATAAGAAATGAAAAGCATTAAATAATACACAAAAGTTGCCGAAATAAATCCGAAACTTAAATGTGGTGCAATGAAGATATTTAAAAAAAAGGGAGTCATTCGATATTCATAAGCAACCTAACAAAAATGTTAAGATAAGTATATCGATTTTCAAAATCCCAAATTGCGGGAAATATATATTTCCCGCAATTTGGGGAATTTCCCATAATATGATTTCTTATATTTACGCGAACACTACACATTTAAATAAAACGAATTTTACGGATTTTATCGCGTATATTAACTTATTTTATATTCCCGACGTTTCAAGCACTTTACAGCACCACCGCTACCTCCAGATTAAAATAAATATATAAACGTCGGGAATATAAAATAAGTTAATATACGCGATAAAATCCGTAAAATTAGTTTTATTTAAATTTCCCATATGTTAGAAACGCTGATGCGAGGTGACACGAGTCGGCCGGGTGGCGGCAGAGCCTATGTGAAAGGGAAGAATAGAGTGAATAGTAATACCTAATGCATTGTTTCGTACCGAGCTAGATAAAAAGGTTAGGCTTACGCGCTGATATTGACCCTAGTCAGCTGATATTATGATTTATTTATTTTAAATTCCACTGCTGGTTTAATTTTTAAGTATTTTCATGATTTTTTTTAATGAAATTCTCATTTTATTTAGCTGTACCAACATGAAAACGTTGCGAAAAGATGATGACTCAGGATAGATTTTCTTTCTCACCCATCATCAAAGGTATAGTTAGTACTATCGTCTGTATTCGTTTTCGGAAGCGTTTCACAAACACCCGGTATGTTATTTAAAGGTTAAAATCAGAAACATTTGGTTGACGCAACTTGCGAAGTGTTAAAATCATAGAGCAACGCAGGACGGGAAAAGCCATACCAAATTGTCTGTCATTTTTTGCGATGGCAATTTCTGCTTCACGCACACTTTCTCAAACTCCCACACAAAAATAATCGTCTGTCACTACAAAACTCACATAACAATTAAAATAATACATTAACAAATTCTTATAAGCATAAATATATTCTGTGTCATAACCATAGACTTAGAATATACTGGCGTAAAGTCTATGGTCTTAACAATGTAATGAAGTGACCACAGACTCATCATCATCATCATCATTACAGCCCTTCACAAGTCCACTGCTGAGCATAGGCTTCCCCCAAGGAATGCCACAAAGCACAGACCACAGACTAATATGATATTATACGTATGAAGTGAAAAATAATACTTACTGAAAGTCACTTTTTTGTTTAATTACCACTGGTTTGAAAAAAAACCTCTGTCCTTGGAAGAACCAACAAAAAACCCAGCGAGACTTTTTTTTTAAATAAAAGCTTACATTGAATAAAACTATTTTTACGGATTTTATCGCGTTTAATTTACTTATTTTTATATTCCCGACGTTTCGGTTGCTTTCCAGCAACCGTGGTCACGGGGGACTGAGGTGATTGACGTCCCAATGTCAAAGTTAACCCGGAGTACCTTCAGCTTTTTAATTATTAATTTTGGTCCGATCTACGCAGAATGAACTAACTGTGTCTTGAAGTCTTACAGTGGTATGCTTGGGTTTAGTTTTAATTTTATGAATTACAGGATCCCAAGCATGTGGTAGTACCCAGCCTCCCTCTCTATTGAAATTAGGATGTTTTTTAATTTCAATAGCCTCACGTATCATCCTTGGCAGGAATCGATGTTCTTTCGCGAGGACTTGTGGTTTATCAAATCTAATGTAATGACGGGGGCCGTCTAGGATATGATCACAAACTGCAGACTTCCCGGAACGTTGGTGCTTCACGTCAGCTATGTGTTCTTTTACGCGGGTTTTTATTGATCGTTTTGTTTGCCCTATATATGAGAGACCACACTCACAATCAAGCTTGTATACTCCTGCATCTTGTAGAGGAATATTGCACTTGACGGATGGTAAGAACTGACTAATCTTCTTCGGCGGCTTGAAGAATGTTCTAATAGAAGCTCGCTTCAAGATGTAGTCAATCTTGTCTGTGACACCTCTGACATATGGTAGTACAGCAGGCACACGCTCGACTGTGGCCGGCTTCACTCGGTCACTGTGACGTAGGCGCGGAACCCGAAGCTTGTTGTCGTGCAGAACCTGCTTGACGTGCTGAAGCTCGGCGGCCAGGTGTTTGCTGTCACAGATCCCTCGTGCTCTCTGCAACAAAGATTTGCCCACGGTAGCTAACTGTGAAGGATGATGGTGGGATTCACCGTTTAAGTATCGGTTTGTATGGGTCTTTTTTCTATACACAGTGTGACCTACGGTGTTATTAGGATTTCGAATGACTAACACATCTAGGAAAGCTAAAGAATTATTTGCCTCTAACTCCATAGTAAATTGAATTTTAGAGTTTATGGAATTAAGATGTTCTAAAAATGCAGTTACTTTGTCTGATGGTAAAATTGTGAAAGTATCGTCTACGTACCGCTTGTAGAAACTTGGAGTTACTGGTGCAGTAAGCAGGGCTTTCTCCTCAAAGTCCTCCATGAAAATATCGGCGACAATGGGAGATACCGGTGAGCCCATCGCAACACCATCTACTTGCTTGTAAAACTGTTCCTTCCACAATAGGTAGCCAGATGTAAGGCAATGTCTGAGTAATACTGCATATTCTGCTGGCATGTTATTTTCCTCTAGTTTCCTAGTTATAATTGAGATGCAGTCTTCAACAGGTAGGCATGTAAATAGAGACTGAACATCAAAACTGACCATAGTTTCATTGTCAGTAAGACATAGGTCTTTTATCTCACTGACAAAAGGGTATGAATCCTTAGTGTGTGCTCTTGTATGTCCTCTGAGTGGTGATAGTACTTTTGCTAAGTGTTGAGCCAATCTGTAAGTTGGCGAATCGATCTGACTCACTATTGGACGTAATGGAGCGTTCGGTTTGTGTATTTTTGGTAACCCATACAACTTCGGCGGTTTGGCACACGTAGGTATTATCGAATTTACGTCTAGATTCAGTTTCTCGGAATATTTCTTTATTAGATCGCTAGTTGTTTTAAGCGTATTAGTTGTAGGATCTGTTTTGACCTTTACGTACGTACTTTCATCCGATAAAAGTTGTTGTATTTTAAAATTGTAATCCGAAAAATTGTAACTTTGACATCGGGACGTCAATCACCTCAGTCCCCCGTGACCACGGTTGCTGGAAAGCAACCGAAACGTCGGGAATATAAAAATAAGTAAATTAAACGCGATATAATCCGTAAAAATAGTAAAGTAAATAGTAAAGTGCAATATTCCTCTACAAGATGCAGGAGTATACAAGCTTGATTGTGAGTGTGGTCTCTCATATATAGGGCAAACAAAACGATCAATAAAAACCCGCGTAAAAGAACACATAGCTGACGTGAAGCACCAACGTTCCGGGAAGTCTGCAGTTTGTGATCATATCCTAGACGGCCCCCGTCATTACATTAGATTTGATAAACCACAAGTCCTCGCGAAAGAACATCGATTCCTGCCAAGGATGATACGTGAGGCTATTGAAATTAAAAAACATCCTAATTTCAATAGAGAGGGAGGCTGGGTACTACCACCTGCTTGGGATCCTGTAATTCATAAAATTAAAACTAAACCCAAGCATACCACTGTAAGACTTCAAGACACAGTTAGTTCATTCTGCGTAGATCGGACCAAAATTAATAATTAAAAAGCTGAAGGTACTTCACTTCAGCTTAATAATCTGTTGGGCTATGTCGGTCAGTCTGGTTTTACTGCGGATATCCTGATTTCTAAGTTTATCACGCAGAGAAACTCCGAGCATAGCCCTCTTTATAGCTCGCTGAGCAACCTTGAGGTTCCATATCCGGCCAGCAGTGAAGGACCACGTCTCAGTTCCATAGGTCATCACTGGCAACACGCACTGGTTGTACTGGTTGTACATACGACATTATGCTATGGAAATAGCTAAAGTAAACAAGTCTAGCTGTTTCCACATTAGTAAGATTTCTAATCTTTTATACAGCATATGCTGCAGAACTAAGTCTGCTAGCTAATTTTGATATATGGGGTGATAATACTCAGGCTGTATTCTTGATATCAATAGCTTTAAAGGGGGCAGTCTTGCCGGAAGATCCAAGCGTTGTTGCTGATGTGGTGGTACTTTAGGGTATGGAACTTTTTATTCCATCCTCTGTGGTGCCAATCGGAGGTAGATCCCAGCCATAGTTTGGTCGCTCCTGTAAAATAGTATCACGCTATAAGCAGGAGTGCTACCGGGCCTGGGCTGACGCATCAACGTTTTGGGATGTAAACATCAGCGCTCTTAAAAAGAAGTATAATTCCGTCTCTACGTCCTTCAAAACAGTCATTGCTAAGGCAATGTCTGAGTCCGATCTTTTAGGCTCTTTCTTTGCGTCCAACTCGACTCTAGATGACGGGGGGAACACACCGCCGACCATCTCGCGGTGTGTGCTCCATGCCGGATGTGCGGTTTACACAACGCTCGGTTCGCAAAGCACTCTTCTCCCTTGACGTCAGCAAGTCGGGTGGGCCTGATGGAGTCCCTCCCATTGTGCTGAAAACGTGTGCTCCGTAGTCGGCACCGATTTTAACGCGACTTTTCCGGTACTCCTACTCCAAAGGCGTAGTCCCGAATTCATGGAAGACAGCTTTGGTGCACCCGATCCCTAAAAAAGGCGACCGCTCAGACCCGTCCAACTACAGTCCTATCGCCATCACCTCCTTCTCCAAAATAATGGAGTCTATTGTAAACTGTCAGTTCATGAGGTACCTTGAGGATCACCAGCTGATTAGTGACCGCCAATACGGTTTTCGTCGGGGTCGATCAGCTGGTGATCTTCTGGTCTACCTGACTCATAGATGGGCGGAGACAGTAGAGTCCAAGGGGGAGGCATTGGCCATTAGTTTGGACATAGCAAAGGCCTTCGATCGGCTCTGGCACAAAGCGCTTCTTTTGAAGCTCCCTTCCTATGGGCTTCCCGAGAAATTGTGCAATTGGATCACCAGTTTCCTTGCTGATCGGAACATCAAAGTCGTAGTAGACGGTGCATGCTCTGATTACAAGCCTACTAACGCTGGAGTTCCACAAGGCTGCGTGCTATCACCAACGCTGTTTCTTTTGCATATCAACGATATGTTGCAAGCTGGTAACATTCTTTGCTATGCAGACGATAGCACTGGTGATGCCTTATACACCGGCCGTGCCAATATTTGTCGGGAAAACGTCGCCGAGTACCAGGACAAACTTGTGTCTGATGTCGAGTCTTTGCTGAACAAAGTCCCGGATTAGGGGCGACTAAATCTAGTACAGTTCAATCCCCAGAAGACACAAGTTTGCGCGTTTACCGCTAAAAAGAACCCCTTTATCGTATCTCCTCAGTTTCAAGACACTACCCTTGCTGCCTCAGCTAGGATCGGAATCCTCGGCGTCGACATATCGAATAGTGTGCAATTTCGTGGTCACTTGGAAGGGAAGGCCAAATTGGCCTCTAAAAAAGCTTGGCGTACATCGCTTGCAACTTTACAAAGCGCAAGTTCGGCCTCACCAGTGCCAGCTCCTTCCACTTGACCGCATCCAGCGCAGAGCGGTTCGAATCGTCGACGACTGAGTTCTTTCTGATCGGCTCGATACACTGGCGCTGCGCAGGGATGTGCATCCCTTTGCATTTTCTATCGAATCTACCACGGGGAGTGCTCTGAGGAATTGTTCGGATTAATTCCAGACGCCAAATTTCACGATACCATCCTCACCATCTGGATGTTTGGCGGTGCAGGACTGTGTGTTTTACTAGTCTTCTTCCTCGTACAACTTCTCTGTGGAATCGTTTACCACCGGTGATTTTTCCGGACTGATACGGCTTAGGGGCCTTCAAGAAAAGAGCTTACACCTTTCTAAAAGGTCGGCAACGCATCTGCAATTCCCCTGGTGTTGCGGTTGTTCATGGGCGGCGGTAGTCACTTACCATAAGATGAGCCGCAGGCTCGTTTGCCCCCTCTTCTATAAAAAAAATAACAATGAGGAAGAGATTTAAAGTAAGGGAAAGCTTTGGAAAGTCTGCTGTATACTAATTCTGTTTTTGTTAATGTGTATGTGTTAACAAAAATAGCCATAGCTCTCTCAATACAGGTCTGCACGCCTAGTGTGAGAACCACTGCTAAATTATTTGTAAAGGTGCTAACTGTCAAATAAAGTAATTTCATTTTTCATTTCATTTTGCCCGGGCATTATAAAGAAGCCCTAATTAATCACTTGTTCCATAACATATACATAATCCTTTGTACATATTAAATACTGGCGAAATTAAGGGTCATATGGATTGAAATAATTACACAATAATATAATATGCTTCAACTACAATATATTAGCAATATTTATACATGTTTAAATCTATGATACAGTATTTTGGTAAATCCTTTGGTTTTGTGATTAAAATAAATCAATAACTAGGAATGTTACAATTATAACGGAATGTAAAGATCTAGATAATATTATTAGACACATCAAAACAACATTAATACATATTATAATACAGATTAAAGTTAAAAATAAACAAAGTTTATAGTGGCCCCTCACTAGATGGAGTGACAATCTGGTAAGAGATACAGGTGATGATGATGATGATGATGATGATATTACAGGTTTAAAATTTTTCATTATCAATAGAGTAAAAGGTTTGCAGTGCTATCTTTATACAGTAATTGCTTCATTTAAAATAAACATGATTTTTTAAATTCTATAATTTAAATAAAATGTTTAGTTATTATCAAATAACAGATAACTAATTAGGCCAATTATAACTTCCAGTGATATGAAATTTATAAATAAATAGTTGTCCTCTATAGTACTTTATGCTTCATTAAAGAGAGCTGTTGATTTTTTAATTTAAATTTGTTTCATATCATCTCAAGTCCTTAAAAGCTAACTCTTGATAGACACCATTTACCATTAGGTGGAATCATAATCAAGCACTAGCACTTAAAAGGAAATAGCTAAAGCCTAAAATATATAATTTTAGATATAAATCTGTTACCTAAGATATAGCTTATTAGCTCAGCTAATATTTGCAAAATACACATCACAGGTTGCACATAATATTTTGATGAAAAAACCAACAATGTCAACATAATCACTATTCAATAAAATCTTACCTAATATCTAAGTACAGTGGACTAGAATATTTAATTACAGATCTACAAATTATAAATGCACAGTTGAAGTGTAGAGCTTTGTAAAGATTGTGTAAAAAAGTGTACTCTTACAATTACATAAATACATCTTTGATATTTTGAAATTGTTTAACAGCTAGATCAACTGGCAAGTCAAAGTTGTAGGGTGTAAGACGGTCTAGACTTTGCAAGGCATCTTGGAACCCAGTGTTTACAACATAGCTAGTTGAGGAATAATATGTATCAATCAATGATCTACATTTCAACATAGTATTCAGCCATTGAACAAGCTTGTGGGTGTTTAAGGCAGCACAAACAAATGCCTTAAAGTGTGCATCGTAACTCCGTTTGTATGGTGCATGTGATGACAAAATACTGCCTATTGTACTTAACAAACTTTGTTTATTTGTTATTGCTGTTCCTCCAACTATATCTAAGTTAAAGCTTTGGCTTAATTTCCTAGCTGGAGTAGAGTTAAATCTGTCCCCATCATTCAGTTCATAATAACGCAAAATTAGCTCCCAAACATGTATCGAATGGGACATGGAAGATCTACGAACGTGGAAGCAGCCTATAATTGGTACAAGGGATGTTGATTCAGGTCCAACTAGACCATGCTGCAGTAAATCTCGTAAGTTAACAGCTAAATGCCTTCGAACTGCTGTTGTTAGTGGGGCATCATTGATGATTATAGCACCTTCTTCAGAATCACTGTCATAACTGTCAATGATAGAGTTTGATTGTCGGTCTCGGGATACCAAATGTAATACTGCATCAATTGACATTTCGAGCTTGGCTCTAAGGTTGCCCCAATGAGTTACAACTGGAGATGAATTCTTATACTTCTTTTTTGTATTTGGAGAGCAACCAAATTGTGATACTGTAAAAATTTGAATTAATGTCGATGCTTTTCTCATAAGATTTATAGTTTCTGCCTTTAACTCGTCATTTACTTTATTACGAGGATAATTCTTATCAAATGACTCTGACTTTCTCACTTTCTTTGTTTCCAGATTTGTTTTTCCATTATTTGTCAAATCATCATTTTTTACCAATTTTATAAACTTCTGCATATCTTCTATATGCGTTTGTAACTTACCAATAATTTCTTCTTTTGATAATTGCCTGTCAGTATACTGTCGGACAGCACAATTGATCTGGTGTCGCAATTCCTCGGCACTTAAAGGTTGATGGCAGCCTTCTTCCAGACTGCGATCAATTTCACTTCTCAAATGTTCTATCAGTGTCCTGTGTGTGCTGTCTCCTGACTCTGAATTGGGATCTGCAGCAAACCTTTCTAATTCCTTCAATTGTGACTTAAGTCTTTCTATGAAATGAGATTGACGAGCGCGCTGCCTTTTCATTTTTCTTTCTAATTCCACACACTCGTTACAAGTTGTCTCGCCAGAGCTCCCTTGAGGTGCGCTCCTTGAATCTGGGACACCACGAGACGTAAACTCTTCAAGTTCTTTAAGCATGGCATCTTTTTCTTCCGGTGGCGCTTTCAGAATCTGTCGTAAGCGAAATTCAACCTGAGCGAGGTGCGATGTGAGTGAGAAGACGGATGATGATAATATTTCTTGCTCCTCTTCAAGGGCATGTATTCGATCACCAGACACATGTTCTGGTGTATTTTCATCGCAGAGGTTTTCCTTTGGAGCCCCAAGTGGCTCACATCGGGGCTCTTGCCAAATGGGTATTTCACTTTCATAATCACAAGCTTCGTCCATTTTTGCGAGCTTTATGTCTAAATTACGAATTAACTAAAGTCTTTATGGTTGTGATTAAGCATTTTGTTTTGTCATTATCATTGATTTTAACAAAATAAAACTGAAAACACTGAAAACTAAGTCTATGAAAACTAAGGAAAAACTGAATGAATGGAACTTGGCAAAGACGTCACCCTGCGTCACTCGTTGAAGTCGTTGACGTCAGTAATTGATTTGCGATTGACGATTGACAAATGAACGAACGAAACGTATGAAAACAATAAAAATGATGAAATGCCTAAATATTTATAATATAAAACAATATTATTTAATATTTATAGATTATAGATAAAAAGTACATTGGTATAATATTTTGTATACATTATAATAAAATAGTTATTAAACATTAAGATAGCGTATAGCGACATCTATGATTGATCCTAGAAACTGGCACAAATTGTGTGCAACAAAAAGCATGAAATAAGTTGTTTTTGTAGCATTAGTACTAGATGGCAAACAATTAAAAATATGCTTGAAAAATGATAATTATCTTTATGTTCCAAATCGTGTACTTATTACCTAAGCTAAAGCTAAGAGAAGAGGAGAAGTCTTATTTGCTAGCCTAAGGTGGAAAGTCAGCTGCTTCGAGTAGGTTCGCCCATTCTTTTGGATCTGTAACCGCCCCTATATGCGGATGTGGAGTCGCCAGTTAATTTGTGTCGCTAGGGAGAGGAGTTTTTGTTTCATGACGCGCCTCTTGCTTTGTTCTTCGCTGCTCTAACACGTCCATATTATAATATGCAAACATCTGTGGCTTTGACGGTAGTCAGTCGTCGATGCAGTCGTGATGACGCAGCTGGATTGGGACATGAGGTTTGGTGGGTAGCAGCAGCTTTGATATTAAATCGGTTATTGTGTAAACATAAATATAAAAGTTGCCACGCCACTGTTTAAAATTCTACAATAGGTATTATTAGTTACATTTTTATAATTTCAGTCGCACGTTTCAATTTACGAATGCTTTTATGCCATAAAGTCGTTAAATGGGTCACGGACGAGGCCCGATCTTATTCGAGATTTTATGGGCCATTACGAGTTATGAAGATTGTGTCGCCCTTGGCAATGTCGCTTTAAAGTGAAGGTCCTAGATTTTACGTGTATTTTACTCATGATATGAACATTAAACACGGCAAATGAACGACACTATCGCGCATGTATTAAATGTAAGTACTTTACAGCACCCATAGGCCCCCCTCGACTATAGATGGTGTAAAGTACTCGATACATCATGAATATAAAATATAAAGTAAGTTATAAAACGCGGTAAAATCGGCAAAACTAGGTTCACTCAATGTGCAGTGTTCGTTGTATTGTAAACTGCCGCAACATTGCCTTTCATGCTTAACTTTGCCTAAAACGAAAATATCCTCATAACTGTCATTTTTTACATCTGCAAAACGAAACCATAGTGATTTGAAAGATTATGAAACTAGCAACCCAAAACTGAAGCGGTCATATTTTAAAACCTCATGCAGTTCACGTCATTAGCGATTGAACAACATCTGTCATTTTTGGCGCTAGAAACTTTTGATATAAGTTGATCATTAATACTTCTATGTGATTATTTTACTGAATACTTAAAAAAATTACATTTCTTTATAAAATTTAATATTGCACGTCTCATAACGCGAAATGTTATAGGTGTGTTTTACTCTCGACACGTCAAGGTCAAGCAATTTTGTGTTCTTAAAATACTTACCTCTATCATAACTAAATTGCACTTATACGATAATATGAGTAGCCGTATATCAAGAGAACACTCTAATTAATCCATCTTATATTTTCTAAATAATCATTTTATATTGCTACTTTTAAAATAAAGGAACGGTTTGAAAAATATTTACGTGGACGTCCGGATGTTGATTCCGCCTTAATTTATATCAAATATTGTTGTATATGTATATATATATATATATATATATATATATATATATATATATATATATATATATATATACATATATTATATATATATACATATACATATACATATATATATATATATATATAAAGCTTTATACATATTTAAAAGTTAATGAAACTTTACAGCATCCAAGGTCACGGGGAGGAACTACGGCTACCTCCAGATTAAAATTATTAATTTTCGTTCCGATCACCGTTCTATAAAAATTAATAATTTTGATCTGTAGGTAGCCATGGTTAACTATGACCTCAGTCTCCATTCGGATTATTTAATGTACTTTGTGGTCTCCCCCATGACCAAGAGTGCTGTAAAGTGCTCGAAACGTCGGGAATATAAAATAAGTTGTAATACGCGATAAAAACCCATAAAATTAGTTTTATTTAAATGTGCAGTGTTCGCGTAAATTAAGAAATCATTATAATTGTAATTACTTTTGGTTTGGTATTCAAAGAAAACGGCACATATTATGCGAGGAAAGATTTTTTTACTTTTTTATGATAATTTAATAGCAAGTACCTAAAAGTGTCAATCCACTGTAGATAACCTTAATTTAAAACTGTAGCACTAAAGTTTAAGGTAGGTACATTTATGTACCTGTCAAGTTGAAAATAATTTTAATGTTTTTATTTCCCATAAGACATCAGCATCAGGCAATGTTAGGGATAATGATCCTATCTTTGCCTGCTTACTAAATCGACTATAGCCTGAGTTTCTGCAAAAATTCATTGTGAGTCTAAGCACTATAAACAAGATCCTAACTTTAAGTTTATTTATTTCTTATGCAATAGATTTCAATATTTTCAAGTAAATTTTGATATATATATAGGTAAAAAAGGTTTCGAAATTAAGGCAAAGTTGTGGCAGTTTACGGTAAACATAAGAAATCATCTTCTTGTTAGGTTATCTTCTCTTAAAAGCTTTTTCCCTTCAGCGGTGCCAAGGTGATTGTCGGTACATCGAAGTGCTGAAGTGTTTGTACAGTAGGGGTACGATAGCTATCCGAGTACAGAACCAGAGTACGAAACTTTTCAAACTGCAGAGAAGTATAAGACAGGGTGTCGTTATATCCCCGAAACTCTTCACCGCTGCAT
The DNA here is from genome assembly GCA_963668995.1 of Parnassius mnemosyne. Lineage (NCBI taxonomy): Eukaryota > Metazoa > Arthropoda > Insecta > Lepidoptera > Papilionidae > Parnassius > Parnassius mnemosyne. Next base: position 3,122,266 of record CAVLGL010000046.1, on the reverse strand, counting down.
TAGAGGATGTTTGCAAGCTACTGGACTGGAAAGGATACGGTATTAACATCAATGGCGAGTACGTCTCTCACCTTCGATTTGCCGACGATATAGTCCTTATGGCAGAAACGCTGGAGGACCTAAACACTATGCTTAATGACCTCAATCGTGCCTCCCATCGTATAGGTCTTATGATGAACATGGACAAAATAAAGATCATGTATAACGCCCATGTCACACCTATGCCGGTAGTTGTTGGGAGCACTAAGCTCGAAGTTATTGACGAGTATGCTTACCTGGGACAAATAGTCCGACTAGGTAAATCCTACTTCGACCGAGAGGTCAATCGATAGAATCAACTCGGCTGGGCAGCGTTCGGGAAATTACGGCACATCTTCTCGTCAGGTATACCTCAAAACTTGGAAACAACTCTGTACAACCAGTGTGTGTTGCCAGTGATGACTTATGGATCTAAGACAGGTCCTTCACTGCTGGCCGTATGAGGAAGCTCAAGGTCGCTAAGTGAGCTATGGAAAGTGCTCGGGGTTTCTCTGCCTGATAAACTTAGAAATGAGGATCTGCAGTAGAACTAGAGTAAACAACATAGCCTAACGGATTAGTAAGCTGAAGTGGCAATGGGCCGGCCATGTAGCTTGAAGAACCGACAACGGATGGGGAAAAAGGGTTCTTGAGTGGCGGCCTCGTACCGGCGGCGAAGTGTAGGACGACCCTCCCCACTAGATGGAGTTACAACCTGGTAAGACATGCAGGAGGTCGATGTATGCAGGTGGTTCAATACCGTGCTTTGTGGCATTCCTTGGAGGAGGCCTATGTTCAGCAGTGGACTTGTGGAGGGCTGTAATGACGATGATGATAATTTTTCTGTACGTGTCACTGAACTCCTCTAAAACGGCTGAACCGATTTTGATGACATTTTTGTGTGTGTTTGACCCGGTAGTGTTGTTGTGGTCCAAAAATCACACGTGCGAAGCCGGGGTGACCTCTAGTTTATAATATATTAAACAAGAAGCTTGCTCCGGCATGCAATTCTAGCTGGTTAACTACCGGGGATTGTGACTTACATCGGCTGACAATGGACTTAGGACTTTAGTCTCGTTTGTGACACTCAAAACTCGATCCTTTGAGAGCGAAACTTCTAGAATGGCGTCGCATCCACAAACTTGGCCTTTTGTTAACTTTGACTAGAATTGTTTTCGTCTCGTTAGTACTGATATCGAGGGATCGGTGACAGAAAACTTAGTTATTTGTTCGCCTGTTTCCTATCTCACTGGTTGTAATATAAAATAATGAGAATATTTATAGAAATTATCATCTTAAAAAAGCCAACTTTTGAACATAGGTCGCCCCCATACATTGACCTCTTTGAGAGGATATTTGCGATACTTGTTATACTTGGCAGGTCTGTCAGCATCTGCATTATTTTATTATTAAGTCATATTATTTATTCTGTGGTATAGTATAGTATATTACGCCGCCACTATACGGCAAACAAACAATGGATATAAATAAATTTAAAATTAAATCTGCAGCTATGATTTGTTGTCGTGTAGTAGACGTATAACTAGGGTTGCCACCCGTACTGTAATATATACGAGTACTATCGTACTATATTTCAGTCAACTGTACTATACTATTATAGAAAAATAATATAGTGTGAAAAATACTATAGTTTTTTCCCTAATACAATTATCGCGATTTTTTTATATTAACTGTGACTGGAAGTCTGGAACAAGTAAGTTTTACGGAAAGATTTTTTTAAGTCATGAATATTAAATGGAAATAGATAATGAATTTAATTAAAAATGAATGGTTAATTTATTTTAATATGAATCTAAATTGCTCAGTTTCCTATAATTATTTTAAAGATTGACTGCCAAATCGAAGAGCAATAACAAATGTATATAGAAAAATGCATAAAGATTAAAAATAAATGTGTATTTTTTTCCTGAATTTCCCAAAAGTACTATAGTTTTGCATCTTTTATGGAAAAATACTATATTTGTTCAAAAAAAGTGGCAACCCATGTGTAACAGTCTCACATTTCGATTTCGAGCCGTCTCGTGAGGTGACAATGAGAAATATTAAAATGATCTCATGGCTTCCAATAGATGGCAGTACTAACTTTTTACGGCAGACGATAAATAGTCAAATACTCAAATCGGCGACGAGTAGCAATGTTAGCATCCACATATGGTGTTAGTTAGCGAGACGTCTGGTACTGTAATTACTAATACGCTGGCCTATCGTGGCGATGCTTGCAAATTAT